>JAHZTW010000003.1:48512070-48548853 GCA_020283515.1 Alliaria petiolata
TACAGTGAATCAATCTTCCCATTGAAATCCACTGTCATCTTCTGCTGTCCTTCCAGAAGTTGCTCTAGCATAGACTCCACCTTATTGTCTTGTGCAGGAGGCTTTTGGTAAGAAGAAGAACCATAAGTTCTCTGGAAGTTGTTGTTCTGGAATGGTTTCTGGTAAGAAGAACCATAACCTTGCTGATTGTTGAATCTCTGTCCTTGAAATCCAGCTCCATTGATGTAGTTGACTTCTTGTTCTTCTGGCTCAAAGGTCTCCACTTCAGTTGCATATTGGAGTTGCCTCTTTCCCACTAGAAGGCTATGCATTGAGTCTAGCTTAGCATTCACCTCAGCAATATGACGTCCATCCATGTTTACAGCCTTCTTCTTCCTATCCAAATCTGTATTCTTGGTACTATTGCTAGATGCCAAGTTCTCAATCAGCACATATGCATCTTCTGGATACCCGGTGTTGAAGTTGCCATTGCTTGCAGCGTCTAAGGCCATCTGGTACCTCCAATCGATCCCTCGGTAGAAGATTCCTAGTAGCTGTGGCTCGCTGAAACCGTGGTGTGGACAGTCTCTCTGGTAAGCCTTGAATGCTTTAATTGGTCCTTGAAAGAATGTAGTGATCTTCATCCTCAGCTCCTCAGATCTTGCATCATCAAAGAAATTGCACAGGAACGCATTCTTTGTGTCTTCCCAAGTGGTCAACGATCCTGGATCTAACTGCTTCAGCCAGTATGCTGCATCTTCAACAAGTGAGTATGGGAAAAGCTTGCAGAAGAGGTAATCATAGGACACTCCATTGGCTTTAATGCTTGTTGCCAAGTCCTCGAATCTTTCAATGTGGTCCATAGGATGTTCATTGGGAAGACCATGGAAAGGATGTTGAGCTACAAGTGTGTAGTAAGCAGGCTTCAGCTCGAAATCATTTCTCTGGAATGCAGGAGGACGGATCGCAGCTCTATTAGCATATAACTGGTCTGGTCTGTTGTATTCACCAAGTGTTCTTCCACGTCCAACGTCTGCATGTGCTATCTCTTGCTGCGCTAGGTGTCGATCGCCACCTACTGGTTCGATGACAGCAACTCCGTTCTCATCGAGTCTCTGTCCTTGCGCGTTCCTTCTGTTCCCCTCTGCATCAAACAGATCACCAGCTTCGTCTCGGATTAGGATCATACGGTCAGCCATTGCGATTTGCGACTGGTGTCGATCGATGCCAATGTTGGTGTCGATCGACACTCGTGCAGCTTTTCTGTTGGCCCGTTCAAGATGTGCTAGCGCCTGGTTATCAAGTTTGATTAGTTCCTGATCTTTATTGCTTCTGGTATTGCGATTAAGCATACACCTGAAACCAAGAACAAAAAGCTAAAAATTAGTAACCAAAAACAAAAATAAAAACCTAGACAAAATTCTAATATTAGAAATCTGTTGGTAACTAATCTCCTTCCCCGGCAACGGCGCCAAAATTTGATATGCTCTCAAATTTACCCTAGAGCTACTCTCTCAAATTAAGAGATCAGTCGCAATACTTAGGGATCGAATCCACAGGGAAGGGATAATGACACAACAGATTTCTAAGTTCGAATTAAGCTAAGTGAGAATGTGAAACTAAAAGACAGGAAGCAAATAAAACGGTGTAAATTCAGGAGACGAAATGCTAGGTTCAGGAAAATTCTCAGGTGAATCTAAATTGCAGGTCTAGACAGAATGTTAGGAATTATGAAGAACTGTTCTTGAACTCGAAACACAAGAATAAAATCAACCAACTCTCGCTGCGAAGATTATATATGTCTAAACCCTAGAATCCCAAATCTCTTTGTAAATTCTAACAATTCAGACAAGCATTAAAGTTCAGGTTCAATTGTTCACAAAATCCCTAAACTAAATCTCTCTGCGAATAGGTATTTTGCTCATCTAACATTAGTTCAGGCAATCAATAATACTTTCGCATCTATTAATCAACCTAAGATCAGATTCTAGGTCGCGAAGCTAGAATAAGCATTAAACACAAATCCAGATGAAGAACTCTAATGATTTTATCCTAACAATTTAATTCGACCTTACAATTCATCAATCACCTTTGAAAAACCCTAAACCTAACTAGCAAACTACTCAGACATGATCAATGAAACAGAAATCATTATTTGAATAGAAAGCATAAAAGAAATCAATAGAATCAAATGAGTTACAAATCTGCTCTGAAGGAGTCAAACTCTTCTCTCTACAAACTCTCTACAAATCTCTTTCTAAAATAATGTGTGTGTTATGCCTAAACAATGGCTGAAAAACTCTATTTATAGGCCTAGGTTCGAATCTTCAATTCCTTGAAAAATTAGGAAAAGTCTTGGAGATTTCGTTTTCTTCAAAAACTGGAAACTTCACGCCTTTGGAAATTGGAAATACTAGTGTCGATCGACACCAACAGGCGGTGTCGATCGACACTCATTCTGTATCTTCAATCCGACTTCAACACTTCGTGACTTCATTCCATTAAGCTCCAAAATACATCCAAATCTCCAATTTAGCTCCAATTATACCTGAACCTGCAAAGACTCTAATAGGACTCTAAAAATACCAAAAGACTCTATAAAAACACTTATATCATGGTCCAAAAACGGGTAAAAACCATGATATATCATTGCTCCACCACCATTCTAGCATACCAACTTTGAGATACATCCAAACTTCATCTCTATGATCCAAAACAGCAAGTTTCATGGTTTGTCAATGGAAGACCCCCTTGACCATCTTGACAACTTTGATCAACTTTGTGATTTGATCAAGATAAATGGTGTATCCGAAGATTACTTGAAGCTTAGGTTGTTCCCATTTTCTCTTGGAGGCGAGGCTAGGCATTGGTAGAGGACACTCCCACAAGACACTATCACGTCTTGGACTGATTGTAAGAAGGCTTTCTTGTCAAAATTCTTCTCAAGCTCAAGAACAACTAGTTTGAGGAATGAAATTTCCGGTTTCACTCAAAAGCAAAATGAAACCTTTAGTGAAGCTTTGGAAAGGTTTAGGAGCTACACACTTCAGTGCCCACATCATGGCTTCACAGAAGAGTCACTCTTGAGTACCTTATACCGTGGAGCTTTGCCAAAGATTAGCATAATATTGGACACCGCAAGCAAATGACACTTTCTTGGACAAGAGGTGAGCGAGGGTATGGAACTCATTGAAAATTTGGCTTTGAGTGATGGAAATTATTCAGAGGAATATGAGAGAACACCAAGGGGCAGTGAGCTTGAAGCGCGCAGGAAGGAGCTCAAGTCACTGCATGAGAAAATTGACATGATGTTGCTTGCAAGTCAAAAACAAGTGCCCTTTGCTTGTGCAAATTCGGATGGATATCAAGGGCAAGGACAAGGCCACTTTCAAAGTCAACAACAAGGGAACAAGCCAAATGGACACCCTGGTTTTGTGTCACAGCAAGAACAAGTCCAAGCTCCACCTCAAGATCATATTCACGCTATGTTCAAACAACTTCTTCAAGGCCAAGCATCTGCTGATTTGAAGTTTGCTGAAATCAATGCTAGGATGGACGCTTCTTGCACTGGGTTAGCTTCACAAATCAGCAGCCTCAACACCAAGATTAAGAAGCTAGAGAAAGGCAAAGCTATTTCAACCAGCCAAGGAACTCTACCGGGCAACAGTGATGCAAATCCACAGGAATATGCAAATATGATCAGTCTTCGCAGTGGGAGGAAGCTAGCACCACGGTCTACACCTAAGGTCAATGAGGACATTGTGATTCAAGAGGGGAAGAGTAATCTTTCAAATGATCAAGAGATCACATTTGACAATGTCTACATTAAGAGGATGGGAAAGGAACCTGTTAAGGAGAAACCGGTGGAGAAAGCAAGCAAAGAGGAAGAAGTTTTCATTCCTCCACCTTACAAACCCAAGCTTCCCTTCCATGGACGTTTCAAGAAGCAGCTAGTTGAGAAGCATAGAGCTTTGTTTGAACAAAACTTGAGGAATGTTGAGTTGAAATTGCCTTTGCTTGATTGTTTGGCTATGGTACCGAAGTATGCCAAGTTTTTAAAGGATGCAGTTGCTAAGAGAGACAGGGATTGTCCAGAGGTCATGGTATTAAGCCAAGAGTGCAGTGCCATAATTCACAAAGAGATAGCACCAAAGAAGCTTGAAGATCCGGGCTCATTCACCATACCTTGTGCTCTAGGTCCATTAAGGTTTGATAATTGCTTGTGTGATCTTGGAGCAAGTATAAACCTCATGCCTCACTCTATTGCCAAGAAGCTGGGTTTTACAAGGTTAAAGGAGTGTATGATCTCTCTCATCCTAGCTGATAGAAGTGTTAGACTACCGGTGGGTATACTTGAAGACTTGCCCGTGAGAATAGGTGATTGAGTGTGCCAACAGATTTTGTGGTTTTGGAGATGGATGAAGAGCCTAAGGATCCTCTAATCCTTGGAAGATCATTCTTAGCCACTGCTGGAGCTATTATAGATGTGAAGAATGGCAAGATCTCTCTACACTTGTGAAAAGACATTAAGTTAAACTTTGATATGAATGAAGTTATGAAGAAACCAACAATTGATGGCCAAGTGTTTTATATTCACACAGTGGATGCCCCAGCTGATGAGTTCCTAGAGGAGTTAGGACATGGAGACCACCCTCAGCTAACCTCGATCGAGGAGTGTGGAGAAGCCCAAGTTTTGAGAAACAAGCAACTAGCTAAGAGATTGCAAGACAAGCCTGCAGGCAAGGATAAGGTTGGATGTGTCTCGGGTAAAAGCAAGGATAAGGCTGAGCTTAGGGTCGAGTCTACTGCTCAGGAAGAGCCTGATGTTGAGTCAGTGCTGATGCTGTTTGGCCATGAAAGCTAAGGATGAGATTGGTAATGGACGTGCTGTGCCAGGGAACACTTTGAGTTTACATCCATTGGAACTTAAAGGAGGTTCCATTGAGTACGAAGTCAAGTGCAAAGGAATGCCAAAACCATTCTCAAAGGCAAGGCTCATTCTTCCACCCGGTTTAGAGAAGGATGAGGAAAAGGTGCAAGAGATGTTGTTCACTGTCTACACCATGGACAAGCCACGAAGTTCACACTCATTCACATCTCCAGCCACCCACTTCACCCTTAAGCCAGCCTAAAAAGATTTGTAAGGAAAGTCAAGCTAAGAGACTTTAAACAAAGGGCACTTGGGAGGCAATCCCTTGTCTATCCTTATGTATATATTTTTTATTTTTTATTTCTGTTCTAGATTATGTTTTAAGTGTGTGTGAGCAGAAACAAGGGAGTTGGAGATCCAAAACCAAGTTCTTGGAAGCTACAAGGCAAAAGACATGAAGTATGCCAAAGAAGATCGATGGCTAGATCGATAGGTTCAATCGATCTCCAGCACCATACGGTTGCTGGATTGATCCATTCCACTCGATCTCCTGCCAAGAACAGTCCAAGGATCGACCCACCTGCTCGATCCCATCCCTAGCCACACCAAGCTCCAAGGTACACCATTCCAAAACCTTGTATATATCATGCATTTTTGGATTTTTGAATTTTATTTCTTGTTGATCGTCTCTCTTGAACTTTCATTTCACAAGGGACTGTGTAGTTTAAGTTTGGGGGAGAGGTTGAGAGAATTAATTTTGTGTTTTGTGTTCTTATTTTCCCTTTAGCATGTTTGAGTCTTCATGCATACATAATTGCATAGAAAAATAAAAAAACAAATTTTTAAAATTTCAAAATAATTCATGTCGCTTGCATTTGCATTTGTAAATATTTTAGGATTGAGTCTAGAATTTTTATCATTTAGGTTGCTTGCATTTGCATAGGGGGCAATTTTCCTTGTAAAGTGTTTTAAGCTCATGAATTGGTTCAATACCCTAGTTAGTAGTCCTTCGATGCTTATGCAAACTATGAAATTAAGTTCTAACCATATTTGGACCATTTGTCTTGATTTCCTTGGCTTAAGTTGAAGCAAGCATGAATTGAATCATTTCCTATCAAGTGGAACCTTAACATGAACTTTTAATTATCATACTTGTGCATTTGAAAAAGAATACATGGATCACATATACATATTTAGGCTTTCTTATTCCATTCACCACTCTCTTGTAAGCCTAAATAGAACACCCTACCTTAACTCTTGCCTTATTTCAAGCCAAAGTTCTTGTGTGATTGCAAATTGTGAGGCCTTATTTTTTATTGAACTTGGCATAAAGTGTTAGGTTTAGGGCGACATGTTTAGGCTCTCATATGATTCTACCTTTGCATATTGAAGCTAGTTTTAGGCTTGATTAGGGTGGGTTTCATGTTGTTTTTATTGAAAAGGGTTACTTTGATTTTGGGTTTAAAAGATAGATGGTGTAAGGAGTTTGAGTAAAGGGATATAAAGTTTGAAGTGGTTGGTCTTGAAATGTTTTGAAAGTAAGCTCAAAGTGTTTAAAAGAGGAAGGTTACCTCTCTAGTAAAAAGAAAAGTAAAAGAGCCAAAAGGCCAAATGCATAAAAAAAATTATATGTGAAAAGAGAGAGAGCTAACCAAAGTAAATGTAAAGAGCTAATCTATGTATGATCATACCACTCACTACAACAAAAGGTTGAAGAAGTTCCCCTAAGGTGAATTCAAATGATGGAGTTTTTGTGGGTTATTGCTTGGTGTTTCTTGCCATGTTTGATTTGGGTAGTCTCTACGAGGGTGAGTGAGCCGAAAAAGAAAATGAATGAGAGGGGGATTAGGTTCATTGTTACTGTATTGGGTAGATGAGAGTCTAACCATGTATGCATACATTGCCTTTTACCTTTAGTATTATACATAAGTTCAATCCTCTTTGAGATAAACCATTGCTTGGATTACCCACACGAATGAGATCATTTTTATCTCATAACCTTGTTCCTTAGCCAAATGTATTCGGTTTTAAAAGCATAAATATGATCCACGGTTTTGAGCTTAAATGAATGTTAAAGGTTATGATTCTTGGAGTGTAAGTGTAGACAAGACTTGATTTGAAATTCAATTTGAGATGAATATGGCTAAGTTCTTTGGAGTAGAGTTTGTATGATGCATCTTAGGATTGAGAACAAGGACCATTGAGTTGATTCATTTGAAAAACACTTTTGGATTTTAGCCCCCACTTTTAAACTTCTTCTCCTATTTTGTCTTTGATTTGCTTGAGGACAACCAAAATGCAAGTTTGGGGGAGTTGATATACTCATATATTTCATACATTTAGCTTGCATTTTGGACATAATTGCATTCATATTGCATTCATACTTAGAGTTATTGTAGCTTTTGTTCCATTTTAGGTTTTAGGACATGTTGCATTAGCATTTGCATAGTTTCTTGCATATATGCATCATTTTCAGATTATATGGTGTACATGGAGCTGTGTTAGATGCTGAGCATGGACAAGGAGTCAAAAGAAGAGCTTAGGAGTTTCTGGGAGTCAAGAAAGAGCTCGGCCAAAAAGAATTAGGCTGAGATCGAGCCTTAGATCGACCATCCAAGTCGTTTCAGCCTTTGATCGAGCCTTAGATCGACCAAACCCACTCGATTCAGCTTTGATCGAGCAGGAAGATCGACCCACCCACTCGATTCACCTTGGATCGAGTTGAAGATCGAGCAGGCCGTCCGTTTCAGCATCAGATCGACCCTTAGATCGACCCACCTGCTCGATCTCTAGTTCAAATCGTCCTTCCTTCTCCTTTGGTTTTCAAACTTTTGCCAACTGTTTTTTGGCTTGTAGTGAGGGGACCATTTGTGGATATATAAGACTTGTGACCCACAAATGAGGCCAGCCACGAAATATTCATATGGTCTTGTTCATTTTAGATCTAGAATTTTTCTCTTTTCCCTCCATAGTTGTACTTTTAAGCTTTCTTTAGTTTTGTAATTTGAATCTTTAATTTTTATTAAGTACTTGCGTTTTTCTTAGCTTAAATCTTTCTTCTTGTTTAACACTAACATGTTCAACATCTCTAAACCAATGTTTAAGAGAGGTTTGAACATGTATAGTGAGTAATCCACCAAGGGTTTAAGGTTGGGGTGATTAGGGAGGTTCTTAGGGTTCAAGCTTGGGTTTTTCTTGTTCTTCATCTAAATCTCTTCTTGGATTTGGGAGTTTTAAATCCTAGAGACTCTTGAGAAAGATCTCTTTGATCTTAGGGATTTTCTTATCTCAAAAAGACTTAGGAAATCCCCTAAACCCAAATCCAAGAGACTAGCTCATCCTTTCCCAAACGCCATGGATGCTTAGGGAGCTAGTTAGGCCACTTTTTAGGATCTTTGATTTATGCTCTTCATCCTATCTTTCCACCAAACATCATGGGTTAGGAGGAAAGGTTGAAGAAAGGATTTATACCACACACCATGGATATATCAAGATCTAGCTTTCTAAGGCCTAGAGATAGCACTAAAATGTGTAGATTTATATTTTTAATACCCAAGTTTGAATCTTGAACCTCTCTAAGCATGAGCCTCAACCTTGAATCTGTTTTTAGCATTTGAATCCTTAAAGCAATCACCTTTTAGTTTCCAAAGTTTGAATCTTTTCACTTAAGTCACCTAGTTAGCTTATTAGTTGCTCTAGAGTCTCATAATTCGAAAACTTGTGTTTTTAATGGTCCTAGTATTTTAAAAATTGCTTAGAGTATTGTTAGTGACCTAGTAAACATTTAGTAGTCGTTAGAATTTTATTTATAGTTTTTAAAATTTATCTTAGATTGCTAGGAATTGCCTAGTTTATCCGCTTTTGGTTTTGCTATTTTTAAAATTAGTAGTTCGGTTATTTAAATTGTTAGCAGTAGTCTAGTAGTTGTTTAACCCTTCAGTAGGGATTTTAAAATAGTTCTCTTTGTCATATAGTTGCAGCAAATACTTCTTAGGATTTATTACCTCCATTTAACCTGAAAATGACTTAGATTTAATTGAGCTCTTGTATTTTTGGTACCTTTCAACAACCTGATTTGGATTGATAGCCTTAAGTACTACACTGACAAATGAGAATAAGGCTTTGATAATCACAGAAAAAACCTAGTTATCAACAAGCATTTCACTCGGTTTTACATGCATAAATAGTAGTTTTCGATTATTTGTATGTTCAAGACTACTTTCAGGAAAAATTAGTAAAAGCGATGCAAAACGGAGAAAAATGGAACAAAACGACATTTTGGACAAATCTGGACTACCAGAGGTTCAACATCCGATCAAGATGTTCCCACCATGCGATCTTTTTCAAAATTGGATGCAAGTTAGAGGAGAATCTTAGCTTTCATATCCAAGTGGAATGAAAGAAAACTAACGGCTAGATCTGTAGTTACAACGTTTTTATTGAAGATGTATCATGCACTCTCGCGGGAGAAGTAAGGGAAGAAATGAAGATTGATCAAGCAAGTGATCTCCCCGCACCATGAACCTTCGACCACGCGGCCAGGAGCCTCTCCACCACGCCACCAGCTTCCCATGCCACGGTCAGACCTCACTTGGCCGCGCCATGAGCCCACGCTCGCGCGACCACAACAAACAACGATTCCCGAGGCCCGTTTTCAAACCCGTCAAGCCCAAATCCCGTCAAACTTAATTGATGACTAAGTGACGCCTCAAGACCTATAAATAATTCTCTTCTACCTATTAACACAGCCTGGGTGCCTTGAGAAGCTTTGACGCAGCCTCTCTTTGATACCTTGGCCGCCGAGCTTTTTACTTTCGTTTTTGCATTTTTTACTTTGTTCTTCGCTATTCGTTCTTAGATTTTCATACTTTGTTCTTTGTTCTTCTTTATTTATTCATTTTCAATACTTTACGAGAAGATTTCGAATCCCTCTATTACTTTAATACAATCGCATACTTTGCAAACCATAGGGAGAAGATCACTTCATCCTCAGATCTTAGGATTGATATAACCATTAACGTGTTTCATCTATTAACCAGATCTAGGGTAAATGAGCAACACCTCATGAGATATGAAAGCATACTCACGGAGCATTGTGAACGTATACAAACTCGTTTTTATTGCTTGTTGTGATGCGTCGTAAGATGAGACCGCATATTTACGGAGAAGTACGACATAGATAGTCGATTCTATGAATATAGGTTGATTATAGTTTATGTGTTTCACTTTAAAGAACTTTTCTAATCGATTACCCTTTTCATTAAATTATTTATCTAGATCGATCTGTGAACCCCCACGAAATTTCTTTTACCCAACGTTTCATATATTGATTTTCACACCGTTTTATTTGCTTTCATTCGTTTGATTACTTTTCCCGCCCGTACTTTCATTCACCGTTTACTTTACTTGCTTCACTTTTCAATTCCCGCATTCAATAGCTACCGAAATCGTGACAAAACCTTGAACCTCTTTACGTCTTTGGTTGCTCTAATATTCTTTTGTTTTGCAGTGGACTATCCGCGTGGTTCGACCCCTAAGTACTACAACGCACGTTGTGCACAACTTAGGATCTATAAATTTAAATCTCGAGAAAGTCCATAAGAAGGCATCCTCATTTGGATCGCCACTTTAGACCCCATCAAGTTTTTGGCGCCGTTTCCTCCGAGGATTTGATTTCGCTGTCCCATTCAAAAGGTTAGAATCACGACTCAAAGACATCCATTTTTCCTCTAATTTTTGTTTTTGTTACTAAGTTTTTTTAGGAACATCCGTGATGAGGAAAGCTCGCACCTTGATCAATGATCTCACTACGACCATCCACAACAGTTCCACAGAATATGATAGAATATGACATCCTATTGGTTCTCCTCCCAAGAAAGAAGATGACGAGCTCATATCCATGTTGCACAACACTCTAGTAGAATTATCGACAAGTTCATATCAATAATGCGCTCGGCTATCGAGATGCAACAGCACCTCGCTAGATCCCTTGACTCTCTTTCGAAAGAAAAGGCAAATGATTGTGATGATGGGTGGGAAGATATCGCTAGAGTCGTTTATATGTGTGAAGTTCGAGTGAAAGCCGAATTTGAGTTTACTAAGAAACTCGACGCTCGATATGGTCATGAGGTAGATCCCGAAGAATATAGCTATGATATAACCAAAGAAGAAGGCTTGTGCCCGAGATGCATGGAGTTTCATAAGACGAAAAGGAGAGTTCAACGACTCTCGACGCCAAGATGGATAACAAAGACAATGAATTTCGAAAAAGTCATTGGATTTGAGTTTCTCGGATAGCACTGGTCATGCAGTCATGCTAAAGAAGCCAAATATCAAGGAAAAGAAGAACTTCTTTCTATTCATCAAGAAGACTTCATCTCTACCAATCCGCTTAATCATCTTGAAGACAACGAGCCAACCAACAAAGAGCCTTAACTCCATGATCAAGATGCTCCTCTTACTCTAGCTCCTCACCACCTTGAAGGTGAGACAAATTTTGTGGAGAAGAAAACACCAATGGCGATGCAAGAACAACTGATGCAATATCAAAATCAGTAAATCAAAGGTTTTTAATATGTGGAATTATTATCAAAATCTCATCCTCATAATTTCACAAAGTCAAAGATCCTCATTCAATGTCAAGGCAAAAATGGTGGCAAGAAGATCATTATTCGATTTAGCTTACTTTGCTCCTTTTGTTTAAATGTAAATATTTTTATTTAAATGTAATTTACTGTAAAGATTTTTTGTAAGAGCTATAAAAGCAATAAAAGCTCATTTATTCTCATTTGTAAAACACATTGAAAATTTTGGAAATATAAAAGAGAGTTTTCTCTAAAAGCTTAGACTTGTTTTTGTTTATCTAAGTTCGATGGATTTCTACACTTAGTAAACGTTTGAATCTATGTCTCTTGTGTGTGATTCCTTGAGACTAGATTTGGTGATTGCGTGTAGACTAGCTTGTGAGATTCAAGTTATTCTATTCATTCGACAACCCCATTTGATTGATCGAGTCAATCACTTTCAAATCCATCTCTACCAACAACCATCTTCCGCAACAAAGCTTGTAAACTCTCGATCATTTCGTGAACATAAGTTTGATTGATTCCGATCTTATATTAACAACCCTTGAAGGCGCCTTCAAAGATAAAGGATCCGAGAAATTTTTTGGTTCCATGCTCAACCAAGAGTGAAATTTCGTGACCCCCTTTGTGATACTAGATATGAAGTCAATCTCATGTCGAAGACCATTGCAGAAGGCATAACACTCATATTTGACCCGTTCTTCATATCATCAGTGAATGTTTTAACAAGCATTTCACTCGGTTTTACATGCATAAATAGTAGTTTTCGAGTATTTGTATGTTCAAGACTCTTTTCATGAAAACTTAGCAAAAGAGATGCAAAACAGAGCAAAAGAGATGCAAAACAGAGCAAAATGGAAGAAAATGACATTTTGGACAAATCCGGACTGCCAGAAGTTCAACTTCCGATCAAGACCTTGCCATCACGCGATCTTTTTCAAATTTGGATGCAAGTTAGAGGAGAATCTTAGCTTTCATATCCAAGTGGAATAAAAGAAAATTAACATCTAGATCTGCAGTTATGACATTTTTACTGAAGCCGTATCATGCAGTCTCTCGCGGGAGAAACAAATGAAGAAATGAAAATTGTTAAAGCAAATGATCTCCCCGCGCCATGAACCTTCGACCACGTGGACAGGAGCCTCTCCATTGTACCACCAGCTTCACATGCCACGGCCAGACCTCACTTGGCCGCGCCACGAGACCACGCTCGCGCGGCCACAACAAATAACGATTTCCGTGGCCCGTTTGCAAACCAGCCAAGCCCAAATCCCGTCAAACCTAATTGATGCCTAAGTGGCGCCTCAAGACCTATAAATACTCCTATTCTATAACCTATTAACGCATCCTGGGTGCCTTGAGAAGCTTTGACGCAGCCTCTCTTTAATACCTTAGCGCCCGAGCTTTTTACTTTCGTTTTTGCATTTTTTACTTTGTTCTTCGTTCTTCGTTCTTAGATTTTCATACTTTGTTCTTCGTTCTTCTTTATTTATTCGTTTTCAATACTTTAAGAGAAGATTTTGAATCCCTCTATTACTTTAATACAATCGCATACTTTGCAAACCATAGGGAAAAGATCTTTTCATCCATAACTCACTCGGAGAAGATTTCTATACCCTCTTTGCACTTTGATCAATCACACCTTTTCATACACCAAACGATGTCTCTCGTTCCTATGAGCGAGTAGTCATCTAGTTGGGTTCGAGGGTTCGCATAAGGGGATTTCATTTTTCGATTGTTAGGTAGATAGATTAGGGATTTTTAATACTTTTAGATCGTTCTTCATTTATCGTTGTTCTTATTGCAAGTAGGCTAAACTCGCGATCTAGCCTCGGATCTTAGGATTGATAGAACCATTAACGTGTTGAATCTATTAACCGGATCTAGGATAAACGAGCAACACGTCGTGAGATACGAAAGCATACTCACGGAGTGTGTGAACGTATACAAACTCGTTTTTATTGCTTTTTGTGTTGCGTTGTAAAATGCGACCGCATACTTACAGAGTAGTACGACATAGGTAGTCGATTCTATGAACATAGGTTGATTATAGTTTCCGTGTTTCAGTTTAAAGAACTTTTCTAATCGATTATCCTTTTCATTAAATTATTTATCTAGATCGATCCGTGAATCTCCTAAAATCCTTTTTACCCAGCGTTTCGTATATTGATTTTCACACCATTTTATTTGCTTTCATTCGTTTGATTATTTTTCCGCACCTACTTTCATTCGCCGTTTACTTTACTTGCTTCGCTTTTCAATAGCTACCGAAATCATGACACCAAAATCCCCAACCTCTTTACATCTTTGGTCGCTCCAATATTCTTTTGTTTTGCAGTGGACTATACCCGTTCGACCCCTAAGTACTAACCCTGAACCCTGAACCCTGAAACCCGAACCACGAACCATGAACCTCGAACCCCAAACCCGGAACCCCGAACCAGGAACCCTGAAACCTGAACCCTGAACCCGAACCCTGACCCACGAACCCTGAACCCAGACCCTGACCCACGAACCCTGAACCCCGAACCCGGATCCCCGAACCCCGAACTCCGAACTCCGAACCCCGAACCCCGAACTCTGAACCCTGAACCCCGAACCATGAACCCCGAACCCTTAACCTTGAACCCCGAACTCCAACCCCGAACCCCGAACCCTAAACATCCGGCCAAAAAATGAGATAGGAAATTCACAAAATTGAAATTTTGGCAGAAATATATTGAAATCATATTTTTGATGTAATTTTTTTTGGTATTGATTGTAGTTTTTAGCATGAAATTTGCAAAATCGGATTCAAATTGTTGGTGATAAATTTGTGGTATGCGATATTTGAAGAAAAGTTTTTGAAATCACATTATTTAAATAATCGTTTTGGCGGGCAATTTATGGATACACAATGTTGGCATAAAATTTAAGAAATCGCATTTTGGAAAGTTTTTGAAATCAAAATTTTGGAAAGTTTTTTAAATCACATTTTCGATGTATTTTTCTTGTGAGAAATTTATTGATTTACTTGTTTGGCGTAAAAATCACATAATCGAATTTTTGACAAAAATATTTAAAATCACATTTTTTGCAGGAATTTTTACGGGCTCATTTTTTGGCAGAAAATTCACGAAATCAAAGTTTTAGCAGAAGTATATTGTAATTATATTTTCGATGTAATGTTTTTGATACTGGTTCAAGTTTTAGCATGAAAATAGCGAAATCGGATTTTTCACAGAAAGTTTTTGGGATCATATTTTCTTACGTAAACTTTTTGTATGAAAATTTACGAATTCAAGTTTTTGCGTGAGAAATTTGCGGAATCAGATTTGTGACAGTAAACTTTTGAAATCATATTTTTGACGTAGTCATATTATTGAACTAATATATTGAATTTAATTTATTAGATAGTTTAAGTAGTTTTATTTTGATTTATTTTTTTAATTTAATGAGTTAATTGTTAACTCATTCGGACTCATCAATCCATTATAATACAAAAATATGTCTTATTTTAAATCAATCCATTTGACTTATTAACCCATTAATCTATTAGAACCAATAATTTCAGTTCATTCCATTGGGTTGTCCTATTAGTATTTACCAATTGTGACACTGCTAATAATATTGCTAAAAACAAAAGTTATGTGACATTTGCGGAACTTATGTTATCATCACATCTTTTCACATTTTCTAATAAGAACAAAAGTTTATATGTGAAATTTTCTCTTTGTAGAGAGAGAATTTATGACCAAAAATATGACGAAAAAACGAGATAAACTGAAATTTTCGGAACTTCTGCTACCATTCCAAATAAAAACAAAATCTCGTCCAGTGAATTACTTAATTCATCTATTTTCTGCCATAGAATTAGGAATAAAAAATGAGTAAAAGAAGCAGCAAAACACTAATTATACGTACGCTTTCTCTAATGATCTAATAGCAACTATAGTATTATCAGGACAAAATTTTAGACAAGTCCAACCTTCTTCTGCTCCTTGCACTCCTTGCGCTCTAAGGCATCTGAATCCTCTATCTCCGAAGGATCCAGGTTTGTTTCAACATAAAAAGATACACAACAGAAACATCCAGTCAAAATTTGTTGACGACTGTGTAAAAAGAAATCCACAAGAAGACGAAGAAACAAATCCACAAAATGTCCTTTTAGGCTTTTACCATGCAAAAATATTCTAAGTAAATTATTTCGATTTTTAAAATTTGCCTACTCTTTTCTTTTTGGAGAAGATCTATGATTGTGTGCGAGGTGGCGTTTGTGGATAAAAGTCGAATTATTTAGTTTTTTTTTTAGTGAAGAAGTCAATCTTTATTACCAATCTCGATGGTTTCATCCTCGTTTGACATTAACTATATGATCGATTTTGATTTATCAAACGAAGAAAAATAAGAGGTATAAATCGTAAGAAATGGTTGTGTATATTTTGCTGTATGGTTTTCTAAACAAATACAAATCATTTATGTCGCCCATGAACCGGTGGTGGCTAATGTTTATAACTACAGGGAAGGAAAGGTTTGTGGCATCTTATTTCAGTAGAATTTTGTATGATCTAGTAGTTGCTTCATGGATGAGAATCTCATATTGATTGAGTTTTTTCTCTCTCCCATCATGAAATCGACTAAGACGGTATCAATTATCTCCAACAGTGCTTGCTTTCACTTTCTCTGTTCTTTTGTGTCTTATTTATTTTAGAGAAGGAAAAGATTCACCAAGTCTCTTATCCTCCTAGATATATATTATTAAAATGTCGAGAGAGTGAAACGCGCTCTTAAAGTCTGTGTTGTGTATGTTTCCCTCGGCAAAATAATTTTAAACAATTAAAAACTTGTAAACAAAATTCCCAACGTATTTAGGTTTTCCTAATGTATTTCTATTCAGGTTTTAGTAAAAAATTGGGGATTCCTGACTGGATTAGGACTAACAATAATTACACAGTACTCGTGAGATCAGGAATTGATCATTCCCTATATATATAGATAAAGACTTCAGGTGATTTAATATTAAACTGCTTAGCCCTCAAGACACACGAAGAAACAAAAAAAGCAGAGCTTCTTACTTGAATCCATACTTGCACAGCCCATGGATGCAGAAGAGCCCCCTTTTAAAAGAAGACGGCTAGCTTTGATTAGAAGACGGAATACAATTCTGATGCTTCCTGATGATTTGATATTAAACTGCTTAGCCCGCGTGTCAAGATTGTGCTACCCGGCTCTTTCCTTAGTTTCCAAGAGATTCCGCTCTCTCCTTTCTTCAACGGAGCTTTACCAAACCCGAACCCTCATAGGCTGCACCGAAAGTTGTCTCTACGTGTACTTACGACTCGGTTACGAAGATTCAAATACACTACGATGGTTCACTCTTTGCCGGAGTCCATATAGCTCAAGAAACGTTCTGGTCCCCATCTCTTGTCCTGGTTCTCCCTCTGCACGCTGGTCGGGTGTTGCAATGGTTGGTCACAATATCTACGTCATTGGCGGATCAATGAATAAAACTGCGTCCTCTAGCGCCAGGGTCATTGACTGTCGTTCTCACACATGGCATGAAGCCCCAAGCATGCAGATCCCGCGTATGCACCCATCTGCTTGCGTCCTTGATGGGAAAATATATGTAACCGGAGGCTGCAAGAATCCCGATTCGACGAATTGGATGGAGGTGTTTGATACCAAGACCGAGACTTGGGAGTTTTTGCAAATCCCTAGCCAAGAGTTATGGAAAGGATCATACAAGTACGAGAGCATTGGGGGGTATGAGGGAACTGTCTATGTGATGTCCAAGGAAAAACCTGCGTCTTACAAGCTGAATAAAGGCAGATGGAGAGCGGCAGACTTAGCGTTGGATATTGGATGGGCTTGCTCATCATCTTATTGTGTGATCGACAACGTTTTCTACCGTTGCGATAACATGACGATCCGTTGGTATGACCCCAAAGAAAGATTATGGGACAGGTTGAAGGGTTTGGAAAGATTGCCTAGATTTCCTCCTTATCCTAATGTTAAATTGACGAATTATGGTGGAAAATTGGCGGTTTTGTGGGAGGAGCATGAGTGTATCAATAAACACCAAAATAAAATAATTTGGTGTGCGGAAATTGCTATTGAAAAATGGCAAAATGGAGAGATTTGGGGGACGCTAGACTGGTTTGACGTTGTGTATACAACCAAGGAGCCATATAGTTTAGTGCATGCTCTTGCCACTACAATATGATCATTCACCGATGCAATAAAACCATTTTTATTTGGACTTTTAATTTATGTCCCTTGTAGTGTATTCCTTCTGATACTTTTAATTTAGGTCCTTCCATTTTTATTTTTATTTGGACTTCTAAGTACGATGAAATTTGTTTCTTCTTACGCATGAATCTGAAGAAGGTGTACAAGTACAACAGTAGAAACCAAATGGACAATAAAGTAGCAGAGCTCGAATAAAAAACACAACCGTTTTTAACAATTTGGAGAACATAAATTTCCCCTCAACTTATAACTTATGCATATACTGGCCCATTGCTTTACAACCAAGAAATAAAATATTATTGTATGATTTTTTTTTTTATCAACGTATGATTTCTATCCGTGTTTATTATATTGGGCTCAATTCAGAAACTGGTCATACGCATCTGCAGTTTAAATTTTCACTTCGCCCCACCACGAAGAGCTCTTGGCGCGGCCAGCCCACTTCGTCATCAACTTGTTTCTCCTTCAACTCCCGTCAAGTCTTGAGTGTTCCCAACCTCTTCAAAGATTTGTATGTGTACCAAAGACCGCATATTCAACCTCCACAACCACGGTACAACTTTCATTTGCATCAAGATGACGAGATTAGACAAGACTCCATCCAAGTTAAGTCAAGTCGGCGACCCACCTCTCTCTATCAACCAACTCCTTCAACGACCATCAAAGGCCTGTACTCATGAAGGCGAAGAAGAATACATTGGTTTTATCTCTCTAGAACCGTTTTACAAACTCCAAGAAGGAAGAAAATGCAAATTTCTTTACCAAAAAGCGAAGAGAAAAGTTCTCGGAGACCAACTTCTCTCATCCGCGACCAAGACCATTACCCGAAGAAAATAATGATTTCAAATGGCAATGAAGTCCTAACTGGCAACACCTGTCTTCCGGGATCTCGAACATATCACCGGATAGGCCAGAATCGACCCAAACTTCAAGTTTTTAAGGTGATGCAATTTTAAAAACCACAATTCTAAAAGATTTTCATTCTTTCACTCAAGGTGTTACAAAAGTCAAGGAAGCAAAGGCGAGTATTGTAACGAAAGTACTTGAAAAAGTACAACAATGGCGAGCAATCACCACCAAACGCCTGCAGCAATCACCATTCATCACCACCCGCATCATTCACCACCATCCAGAGCAAAGAAGCCTGCCCGCGACCATGGCGCGGCCAGAAGGCACTTGGCCACGCCACCAGCCACGATGGCACGGCCAGAAGAAGGCTGGCCGCGACCCTGATCTTCTGTCGTGCGGCCAACACAGTCACAAAAGACGGATGATTGAAAGGTTAAGGCATGAAAGTACCAAAAAGAAGAATAGCCAACTTATGCCTTAGAAATTTCAAAAGAATGGTAAATTTTCGTGCTCCCCAGACTCTACTTCACTAAGGCACTTACCTTTAATAAAAAAAAAAAGGAGAAGAGAGAACTCGGACATAGAGCCTGAATTCTTTAAAAGAAAGATGATGGAACTTGTCCATAAAAAAAGAGTTACAAAAAGAAACGGGAAGAAAAAAGCCTAAAAAGAGTTTAGGCAAGCCGAAACATTTAAAGAGGCTAAGTATTGTAGGTTTTGTGAGAAGTTTTGACGCCATCCAATTCAAACCCGAAGCAAGAAACCAAGTATGGGGGAATGACGATATAAAAGAGAATTCGCGGAAGTATTTGTGCGAAGAGTAACCCGAAACACTCTAAACTTCACCAATAAAAACCTTCTTTTCACCTAACCTCGTTGAATCTCACTTAATATCCCTTGACAAGAACCATGCCAATTTTAATATTGCTTAGAGAGTTAGTTGACCGGAATTTAGAATTTAGATAGTAAAATTTTTGAAAGGACTAGTAGTTAAGGAACTATAGTGAGAATTTTCTATACTAAGCTTCAGTTGATGTGATTCGATGGTCATGTTTTAGAAGGACGTTCACTGAGATTTGATAGTTTCCGTGATTTTACTCTTTTGATCTTGAATGATGTGAATAAAGAAAATGGGCTGTTTTTTTACTATGAAAACAAGGATGAGATCATGATGACCTTCGAAAACCTCAATCACATACATAAACTGCTAGCTTCTACAATTCAAACATACATTCATTGACATGTCTGATTTATTAGCATTGGGAGAGATTCAATTGTGAAATGCAAGGTTAATTTCAATCAATTCGAAGTTATTTTGATTTAGTTAGCTTAATTTTATCTTCGTATGTGTGTTATGATTTTAAGGTTCAAATTGGGAACAAGCTGAGTAGAGATTTTCTTGTAAGTTGCGGACATGTTTTTGTGGAACAGTATGTAATAGACATTGTGTAAATTGTTGTCCACCACTCCACCATTAAAAACACTTTTAATCAATTACTCTCGATACCTACTATTCTAACTATCCAGCAAGAAAACAATGATTTTTGCCTCTCCGCTTCGTTAACATATACCATCTACTTCTCTATCGTCAACATAGTCCACCCAAAAACATAAGCTTCACATACTACAAATGGGGCATGCATCCATAAATTACTGTCTATCTTATCGTTCATGTTACAACATATCTATAACCCTCCATCTCTATTGCCACATCCATGAAAACTCATCAATCGAAACTTACCCATCGAAACTCACCTAACGAAACTCACCAACCACCAGTTTTACCGTTTGTTACACTATCCATATAAACTCGTCTATAAAAATATTGAATCTGACATAATCCGTCGTCTCTGATGCAGCGTACAAATAAATTCTCAACCACATAGACATATATATGTACAACCAGTTCTACTACTTTCTTTCATGTCTATATAAGCTCATCCATTGAAATTAAATCAGACATAATTCATCGTCACCGATTAACTTTTTGTCACACTGTTAACAACCTAGTGGACTTATCAAACGAGAATATAGTCTGACCAAAATTAGATTCAGATATAAGGAGCAAAATCGTATTCACGGACAGGCAAGAGAGACAGGTAATCAGTGGCTAAAATGGATTATTGCGACAGAGATCAATGAAGGCTACGAGAAAGATCACGGGCGAAACTGGGTTGTCTCTTTTTCTTAAAGGTGATAAATATATTTCGGAACAAGAACAATTGAAAGACGTGAAACTTGAGAATTGAATAATTTATTTTGAGGGTAGTTTGAATTTTCTAACATTCGAAAGTGTCTTGTGAGTATAAGTTAAGTTAATTTTCTCTTGAAAAACCTAGGGCCTAGGATTATCTGGTTTGAGTAACGAAAACTAGTAAAATGTTGTAATCTCGAATTTTACTGCGCTTAATGTTAGTTTGAAATTGGTTAACGAGTAATCTAGTAAGTGGATATGTTAAAATTTAGTGCGAGTGTAAGCAACTCTTTTCTCATAAAAGTAAAATAAATGAATTACGAAAGGATACGCTCATTTGCAGAGACACGTCCACACTTGCTCGCAACCACAAACGATAAAATCAAAAATCCTCTTCGCTTGTGACGCCATTGGAGAAGAAGAAGAAGAAGACTATGCTTCTCTTGCAACCTCCACTGGTTTCATCTCGATTTCATTCCCTCTACTTCATCACTCGCCCCTACCACCGCTTTTTCCAGCCGCCGATTTCTGCCTTCTCTGCAACCGCCTCTTGCTCGCCACCATCATCATCCTCTTCTTCTTCTTCTTACTTCTCCTCCTGGAATGGTTTCGACGCGAGTGAAGAACAGGACGAACACGATGAATTTTCCGTCGAGGTTCGTCGTCGCTATGACTTCTCTCCGCTTCTAAAATTCCTCTCCAGATTCGGACCAGTCGAATTGATTTTGGATTCGGAAGAATCGGAATCCGTTTCGCCGGATTCGCTTGACCCGGTGGAGTTCGAGCTCGCCGAGTCATACAAAGCGGTCCCGGCACCGTACTGGCACTCGTTACTAAAATCGTTATGCTCATCGACGTCATCGCTCGGTTTAGCTTACGCCGTCGTCTCTTGGCTGCAAAAGCATAACCTCTGCTTCTCCTATGAGCTTCTCTACTCAATTCTCATTCACGCGCTTGGCCGTTCAGAGAAGCTTTACGAGGCGTTTCTTCTTTCTCAGAAACAGACTCTAACTCCTTTGACTTACAATGCTTTGATTGGAGCTTGTGCTCGAAACAATGACATCGAAAAGGCTCTTAATCTGATTTCTAGGATGCGTCAAGATGGTTACCAATCCGATTTTGTTAACTACAGTTTGGTTATTCAGGCTTTGACGCGTAGCAACAAGATTGATTCAGCTCTTTTACAGAGATTGTATAGAGAAATTGAACGTGACAAGCTTGAGCTTGATGTGCAGCTAGTTAACGATATCATCATGGGTTTTGCTAAATCTGGTGACCCGTCTCGGGCTTTGCAGCTTCTTGGCATGGCTCAAGCAACCGGTTTGAGCGCGAAAACCGCGACTCTTGTCTCCATTATTTCGGCGTTGGCGAATTCGGGGAGGACTTTAGAGGCTGAAGCTTTGTTTGAGGAGCTGAGACAAAGCGGGATTAAACCGAGAACCAAAGCTTACAATGCGTTGCTTAAGGGATATGTAAAGACAGGTCCTTTGAAAGATGCGGAGTCGATGGTTTCGGAGATGGAGAAGAGAGGTGTTTCGCCTGATGAACATACGTACAGTCTCCTCATTGATGCATATGTGAATGCAGGTAGATGGGAAAGCGCGAGAATTGTGTTGAAAGAGATGGAAGCTGGCGATGTACATCCTAACTCTTTTGTATTCAGCAGACTCTTGGCAGGTTATCGCGATAGAGGCGAGTGGCAAAAGACATTTCAAGTTCTCAAGGAGATGAAGAGCATCGGAGTTAAACCCGACAGGCAATTCTACAACGTCGTGATAGATACCTTTGGAAAGTTTAATTGTCTTGATCATGCGATGACCACTTTTGATAGAATGTTGAGCGAAGGGATCGAACCCGATAAGGTGACTTGGAATACGCTTATTGATTGCCATTGTAAGCATGGCCGGCATATAGTAGCAGAAGAGATGTTTGAGGCAATGGAGAAGCGAGGGTGCTTGCCTTGCGCTACAACTTATAACATCATGATCAATAGCTATGGAGAGCAAGAAAGATGGGATGATATGAAAAGATTGTTGGTGAAGATGAAGAGCCAAGGAGTACTGCCTAACGTCGTGACACACACAACACTCGTTGATGTTTATGGCAAATCCGGTAGATTTAATGAGGCGATAGATTGCTTGGAGGAGATGAAGTCAGTTGGGCTGAAACCATCATCAACAATGTACAATGCACTCATCAATGCCTATGCACAAAGGGTATCACGACTGTTACATAGTATCACCCATGAGAGATACCTTGAGAGAAATCATCATTTGATACTAATCATTTCCTGATTCTTCCGTGACCAGGGTTTATCGGAGCAAGCTGTGAATGCATTTAGAGTGATGACATCAGATGGACTAAAGCCAAGTTTATTGGCTCTAAATTCCCTCATCAATGCCTTTGGTGAAGATAGAAGAGACGCTGAAGCATTTGCTGTGTTGCAGTACATGAAAGAAAACGTAATTTAACTTCTCTTTGGCTAAAACCCATCTTGATGAAACTATTTTCACTGACCGATCATTCTCTCACAACAATTGCAGGGCGTAAATCCAGACGTGGTGACATACACAACACTCATGAAAGCTCTCATTCGTGTTGATAAGTTCCAAAAGGTATGAATCTTTTTCTCTTGGTTGATAAGGGAATACACGAAAGTAAAGCATTGACATTTTCGAGATGTGATGGTTTTAACAGGTACCGGGTGTTTACGAGGAGATGATCATGTCAGGCTGCAAACCAGATAGAAAAGCTAGATCCATGTTACGGTCTGCTCTAAGATACATGAAGCAGACGTTAAGAGCCTCATAAAAAAAAACACAGAAGAACAATGCTAAGGTTTTTTTTATCTCGAGCTTGTGTCGTTACATTTCACAAGCTGATGTCAGAGATGTAATGATGACACAGACCACACATCATTACCAGAGGAAGTCTTTCGTACAAATCCTCACATTCTCTGTCTATGTAAAAATTCAAACTGTACAAATATATAACTGTTACGTAGACAAAATCGGATAGGGATACGTTGAAAATTCTAAACCAACTCTTCTTTAATCAAATCTCAAATCCAAAGAATTATCTGTGTTTCATGAGACACAACATTCCTAAATCTGCAGCAAATAAATTAGGAATACATTCAAAAAAATTACTAACTTACAAGGGGGTTAAACTGAAAGAGAGAGCTTCTTCCAATAGTTTTCATGGCATGACAGGTATGGAGTTTCTACCATACTTGCTCTTGGCTATCCTGGAACAGAACATGAACATCAGAAGTACCGAGGACAACAAGAAGAGCCTGAAGTAAGTTTTTATCTCCTGCATTCCGACATCGATCACTTCCATGTTCTTCCCATATCTGTTCTTCCTTTCCACTAAATAGCCGTCCAAATACTCGTCTATCGACACCCATTTATCTGCAGCCTTGGTACTGTTTTCGTCTAACTGGAGCGGTCCCAGTTTGAAAATTGTGAAGAATGCAGCAGACCAGTCATTGAGAACTCTCTGAGTATCAACAGCAAGCTAAGTCATAAGTTTTCACCATTTTTTGGTACATGTACGTGAGAAATTTGATCTATATAAGATCATTATTGGGAATTAACATAATCATAGTACCTTGAAACTGGGTAGATCAACAGGGTTGAACATTTTAAAGCAATCTCTTGAAGAAGTCTGGTTGTCCCCAAAGATCTGATAGTGATGGTAACAGTTATAAAAATATGTGACATAGGTTTCCATGGAAGTGTTGAGAGAAGATAACTTCTGTCACACAAACCTCAAAAGTGAAAGCCATTGGTGTCCTTACAACATCATAGATATAATCTGTAGCTGTGCCATGTGCCAGATACCTAAAGTCGAGAAAACCGATTAAAACGGGCAAGAGAAACATCCTGAAGGGCATATGATAACTTTCGAAATGAGTCTCAAACAACACATAATTTGAAAGGTTAAACGAATTAGTTTTGAATGTTATTGTGAAAATATTTATAAAAGTTTAGGGAAGAGACGAACCCAACAGAGCCTCCGCCAGATCCAATCATGCAGCGGTTTTGGCAATGAAATTTATTCACTTGTTCAAGTAAGGTCCTCATCTTTTGTGAAGGCAAACCTTCTGGGGTTATGTTTTTGTGGTCATAAGGCATAAATAAAGCCTGTAAACATGAGAAATCAGAACCAATCTTTTCAACAAATACACAACAAAGACCAGATCAAGAGTTTTTTTGTTATACAATTAACGGAATGTGAACAGCCATACAATCCATCAACCACACGTTTACTCATAATTCATAAACTCCAACAGAAGTTATTAACCTTTATTACCATGCTGAAAACTTCTAACGTCTACACGATAACACTAAATCAGAAGAGAAACATCACCTCCATTCCAGAATGCACGTTTATCCATATGTGAGGATCAAATGATATAGCTAGCTTCCGCATTATTTGAGTTTCGGGTTCACTAAATGGAGCAGTTCCTGGATTCTCTTCAGATGGATCATAATCCTGGAACGGCCGGAAAGAAAGACCAAAGCTCCATTACGCATTAACAAAAGGATCTTCAAGGAAACGGAATGTGGAGTTGAAATGAAGAAGTACCTTTTCTTTCTTGCCCCAGTCAACGCCCCAATTTCGGTTCAGGTCAACTCCTCGTCCTGTGATTTACAGATATGATAAAAGACGAAATGCTAAACAAACGCATTAATAACCATGTATTGGAGAGACAAAAGATGGTTACCATTTCTGCGTTCACAAAGATCTCCAGCTTCAACACGTTTACGACCATTAGAGTTTTCTATAGGAACCAGCTGGACAAAAGAAAACAGCATCCTGTGAGTTACTGAATCTATCAAATACTACAGAGATCAAAAGATATTGCATGTATCAGACACACTTACCTTTATGACTAGCTTGTCTAGGGTGCTATTCAGGGTTGCTCCGTTCTTCTTCGGTAAGAACTGTTCTTCGCTCAAAATCGACAAAATCCGAAATGCAAGTTCAGAGGTAATAAGCTCTCTCCCATGCTGCCCAAAAGTCTGGAAGAAAAGGGAATCATCTGTCAAAAAAACAGGTATTACCCAAATTATGAAGAAACTTTCACCTATAGAAAGTAATTTTTAAGTTAAACCAGAAGACTACAGTGTCTCTACAGATTTGATTCACTAAAAGAGAGAGAGAGATATAAAGGGAACTTACAAGAAGGATTCTAAAATTTGACCTATCATCACTCTCTCTTCCACCCCGACAATAAGTAACCACGTTGACCGCGGCATTGTAGCCCTTGTTTCCAGATTTAATCATCTCAATCTGTGAAACAAATATTGACAATGGCTTTTTACACATTTGTGCTGAAAAAAAAACACAATGGCCTTAAATATGAAGCCGATGGTACTAACCGAAAGCTTATCTGGATGCCGATGTACCAAAGAATGTATCTGCTCCATTAAATCATCACTGCAGTGGATATGAAGATAGGTTGTGAGAGGGATCAACAAAAACAAATGTAAATAGTATAAATAGGAGTAAATGAGATCAAAATAATTTTGGCTTAGGGAGAGAGTAAAGACTCTAATAAACTTTTCTTGTTCTAGAGTAGGTATCGACCTTGCTGGTAATCTAATCTAACAGCTTCTATAAGCAGAAAACCGAAAATTGAACTTAGTATATATCTCATATGAAGAACATTGTGCAATGATTTGTTTTACTTGTTTCTCTCGATTCAGTAATACTTGAAGAAGCAAAACCTAAAACCAAACTAAACTATCTAGAAATTTCCAAAACCGAAATTAATCATTCTCAATCTGTGATAAAATTGAAACTCGATTTTGATCGAAAGAAATCTCAAATTGTCTTTAGAAGAAATCATCACCTGGAGTGGTAGAGATCCCAGTTGATTGGAGTAATGGAAGACGAGTCGGAAGGGTTAGTTCCGGCGAGAACGAGCAATAACAATGGTGGGAGAACGATCGCGCAACATATTAGAGGTCGCAGACGCATGGCCGCTTCGAGAGAGACGAAGGGAAGAGAGAAACGGGAAGAAACGAACCTCTTCTTCGAGTTTTGCTTCGTTGGGTTTCGTGGATGTCATCTCATTTCTTCTTTCATGTGTGAACAAAGGAGAGAAATGGATCTAATGGAGTCGGAGATGTCAGAGATGGCTGCTAGATCAAACGATCATAAAATTCGACTTTTCTAGGAAAATTATCATAAAAAACCCTCAACTATTTACTGGTTTCCAATTAAAACTTTTTAATTTTTTAAATTCTCATTTTAAACCTTTAAGTTAATTCAGATATTTGCATAGATTTAACCGAGCGCTCTTGGCTAATCAGGTATGGAAACTAATGCAACGTCCTTCCTCTCTCCTCCATAGATGCGCAAGGGACGATATTTTAAAGATGGACACATCTTATCAGCTTATGTAGGAAAACAACCTTTATTTGGATGGAATTCTTTTTGTTTCAGCTGCCAACTTCTTAACCAAGGGTTGTAAAGACGTATCAAGAATGGTGAAAACACTAGATTAGGCAGGCATTAATCCATGGTTGCCTACTACACCACCAATGGCACGACTGATCCAGAGATAGTGTTGCTAATTTAATTGATCCAATCTCACAACAATGGAATGAAACGAAACTGGAGGAACTAATTGATGTTTCAGATCATCATCTCATACGAAAAATTTACATTCCTAAAGTTTCTCAGACGAATAACTACGTTTGGAATCATACAAGACATAGGTACTACAATGTTAAATCAGGATACATGCTAGAATGCAGAACCAGATGAACCCCAACCACCACTAGAACAATATCCAGAAATTGCAAAAGGGATTTGGACACTAAATGTCGTACCGAAGTTAAAGCATTTCCTCTCGAGAATTGGATCACGAGCTATTGGTGTGGCTGCGAATTTCAGACACCAAAATATCAATTTTAATCTGATGTGTCCACAATGTTGTACAGAGGAAAAAAACAAGTAATCATGCTTTCTTCACCTGTAAATATGCAGAGACAGTTTGGAGAATTGCTAGAGTTCCAACCCAATACATATGTGATGACATGATTCCATTGGAGGATAAGATACGACATCTTATAAATATCCATGCTAACACAAGTTTATCTCAAATGGCTCGACTTTCACCAATTTGGATCCTTTGGCGCATCTGGAAAAGCATAAATGAATTACTATTCAATAAGAAAGTCATAGAAGCACTTGACACTTTCAACCGAGCTATCATTGATACGAAAGAATGGATAGAAGTACAAAACCAATCATCTCCTGTGCATACAACATCGCAATCACAACAACCAGTACGACATAAACATTGGCAAACACCACCTAGAGGTTTGGTTAAATGCAATTATGATGTTTCTCACTTTGAAGGTAATCAAATTCAGACATGGGATGGATTATAAGAGATTCAACGGGCATATTTTTAGATGGTGGTATGGGTAGATTTCCAAGGAATGTACTCTGTTGAGGAAGGTGAATGCTCAGCTTATATGGGCAATGCAATCAGCTTGGTCAGTAGGGTATAGACATGTGGAGTTCGAAGGAGATAACATCAACATCATCTGTTTGATCAATGGCACCGGATCCAACTTTCCTCCACAACACTACCTCGACACCATTAAAACATGGGAGAAAATGTTTACAAAGATCACGTTCCTTTATTGTAATCGCGAGACTAGTCGTTGTGCTGATTTACTAGCTAGGAATTCAATTACATATAATAATCAATGGCGTCTGTATCATTGTTGTCCTAATTTTATGTTGAGTCTTGTAAACGATGATGCAAATTCGGATAATTAATAATGAAATCAGTTGGAAAAAAGAGAAAAAAGTGCTTTTATCTTTTCACTGTGATAGTAGGATTTTTCCACTTTCAATTAATTTCTACTACTTATGTCATTGTAGTATTTGAGATGTCAAGATTAACAACACTAGGAATGTATGAAACTATTTAATCTAAGCCAAATTCGAAATTTAGGAGACAAGGATTAAAATCTCATGCAAGAAGTGTTAGCAAACATAATAGAAAAAGAAAAATTAGAAGAAACAAGAATCAAATTGCATTAAACTTAAAAGAAATTTTCCAAATCTCCTCAAAACCCAAAAGGGTCGATTTTTGTGTTTTTGCACAAGAGATGATACATAAAAATTAAGTTTTTAAGTATTTATAAGGAAGGAGGTCAAACCGGGTCAACCCGGAACTGAGTTTTGACTCGGAGTAGCAGTCTTGCGGAAATCAACATATATCCCTAACCACAACTCATAATGATATGAAACCACTTCCAGATGAAAGATGATTCAATTACTTACAACTTTGATGAAGAGCTCGAAGGCTGAATCGGAACAGAAAGTCTTCGTTTGATCCGATTTGTACCCGGAAACAAATCTTGGTTCAGATCGACGAGTTCGTCGAACTGAACCCCTGGTGCTGTGGTTCGATGACTTGGTCGAACAAAGTGGTCGAACCCAACCCCTGGTCCTGTGGTTCGATGACTTCGTCGAACAAAGTGGTCGAACCCAACCCCTGGTCCTTTGGTTCGTCGTCTTCATCAATCCATCTCGTCGAACCGTTTTAAAATCGATGTAACTTTCTAACCAGGGGTCCGAATGACTTGATTACAATGGCACTAGAAATCTCACTGGATCCTCTACAACTCTTAAGAAGGCTTCAGAGTCTGAATCTAAGTGCAAGGCCTTCTTCTGGACACATACATTTTGCGCCTTCAAATGCTTCTAAAAGACTTTTGCTTCTCATTTGGCTGCTTCTCTTCTTCCTCTTGATGATTTCTTGCCCTTCCTTTGATATGACATCCTTCTCTAACTCCATTCATGCCTCTATAGCATCTTTATCACCTGATTAAGACTCCAAATGCACCAAAATATGCAAAGGATATGCAAAGACACCTAGAACTATAAATAATCAAAATGCAATACAATGATACTTAATTAGGTTCCTAAATGATAACAAACTTACATTAAATTAAAAGAAAATATTATGCAAAATATAGATATATCACTCTCTCGAAATTGAGAGAAGCTCTTCTTTTTCTTTTTGTCTTTTGATCTTCCGATGGAAGTCAGATGTTTATTTCCGACTATGTTCGGATTTCTTTTTGTGTTTTAGTTGTTTTCTCTCCTCCTTTTGCATAAATTAATTTTTTTTTTGCTTTCAAACAGACAAAATCCATTTATTTATTCTCAGTTTTCTTATGTCCATTGATTGCTCGATTTCAATTATGCGAGTGTAAATTTTTCATACCTCGTTATGGGTCGTATGATCAGTTAATGGATGAAGTATCTCTTAATGATTGTGAATCGTGAGTGTGGAATTCATCGCTTGGTTTATAACATGTTAAGTAGAGTCAGAACTTTCGATGAAGGTGTGATGCAGCTACATCCAACAATGTGTCATACACGTCACATGTTGCATCACACACTGTGACGCCGACCTAGAACGATTATTTATTTTTTCTTTTATTATTAGTTTTGGGCATTTATGTTTATTTTCGGTTTTTCATTATTGTTAATTCTTGTATTGTTGGTAGCTAGATTTGGCCTCGCTATTTAAGGCTTTGTATTTGTTTCTTTGATATTTAGTTTTGAAAGTTATTAATAAAGAGCTTTTGTTCATCTTTGTTTGAGAATTCTTGTGAGTTTTTGATAATAAGTAGTGGTTCCTGCGTGATTTTTTGGGTGAATCATACAGTGTTGAGATAGGTTTCACTTTGGTACGCTGCGCCAGGTTAGTGTCAGAGCTTTGCTATGCTCCTAGCGATGGTTTGAGCACTTCGCCCTCGCCGTAATAAGCATGTTGTTGGCGGCAACGATATGAGACAATCTATCCAAGACCTTCTACAAGAGATGGCTGCTTTAACTACATCGCTTTAGGCTTTTGTTGTGCAGCAGATTGCGCTTCCTGCGCGTGTTAACATAAGCATTGATAAAAATTCTAATTCTGAAGACAACCACTTTCGCATGCCATAATAACAACCATCTCGTGGAAGGAGATGTTGGTTTTCATTGGGAAAACAATTTAAAATCTGAAATTCCCACCCAAGTATTACGGTGGTCAAGCTGCAAAAGAACTACTAGATTGTATAGTGATTGTCGAATAAATTCTCGAATTCATACGTGTGATATTTATCATATTTACACCATTTTAACATCTATTTAGTGTAGCATTTGCATTGTTTTATGCATATAACTTGTCCATATAGTCTAGTTTGCATCCATATTAGTGTTTAGTGAGTCTTAGCCTAGGTCTTGTGGATTAGCCACATTGTTGCTTCTATAGAAAATATTGTGGTGGTTCCTATAGTTGTTGAAGCCTTGTTGATAGCCTCCTTGATTACCCACATAGTTGACTTCCACTTTCAACTCATCAACCATTGTATCTTGGTGCTCCTCAAAATCTCCCACAAAATCCGTGAGATGGCCTTTTGTCGGAAGACTTCTAAAGCCGAGGGTACCGATGTTATTCCAAAATCTGAGAGATAGCCTTTTGTCAGAAGACTTCTCTAAAGAGGAGTACTGATATTCTGAAATCCAAGAGATAGCCTTTTATCAGAAGACTTCTCTAAAGCCGAGGGTACATATGTTATTTCAAAATCCGAGAGAAAGAATTTTGTCAGAAGACTTCACTAGAGCCGGGGGTACCGATGTTATTCCAAAATCCGAGAGATAGCCTTTTGTCAAAAGACTTCTCTAAAGCCGGAGGAACCGATGTTATTCCGAAATCTGTGAGCTAACCTTTTGTCAGAAAACTATTCTAAAGCAAGGGGTATTGATGTTATTCTGAAATCCAAGAGATATCCTTTTGTCAGAAAACTTCTCTAAAGGCAGGGGTACCGGTGTTATTCTGAAATCCGTGAGATAGAAGACTCTAAAGCCGGGGATACCATTGTTATTTCGAAATACGTGAGATAGCCTTTTGTCAGAAGACTTCTCTAAAGCTGGGGGGTACCGATGTTATTTTGAAATCTGAGAGATAGCCTTTTGTCACAAGACTTCTCTAAAGCCGGGGGTACCGAAGTTATTAAGAAATCCGAGAGATAGCCTTTTGTCAAAAGATTTCTCTAAAGCCAGGGGTACCGATGTTATTTCAAAATCTGAGAGATAGACTTTTGTTAGAAGACTTCTCTAAAGCTAGGGGTACCGATGTTATTCATAAATCCGAGAGATAACCTGTTGTCATAAGGCTTCTCTAAAGTCGAGGGTACCGATGTTATTCCGACATCTGAGAGAGAGCCATTTGTCAGAAAACTTCTCTAAAGCCAGGGATACTGATGTTATTCCGAAATCTGAGAGATGGCTTTTTGTCAGAAGACTTCTCTAAAGCCAGAGATACCGATGTTATTCCGAAATTCGAGAGATAACCTTTTGTCAGAAGACTTCTCTAAACACGGGGGTATCGAAGTTATTCTGAAATCTGAGAGAATAACTTTTGTCAGAAGACATCCCTAAAGTTGGGGGTACCGATGTTATTTCTAAATCCGTGAGATGATTTCAGAATAAATTTTGTCAGAAGACATCTCTAAAGTTGGGGGTACCAATGTTATTTCTAAATCCGTGAGATTAACTTTTGTTAGAAGACTTCTCTAAAGTCGGGGGTACCGATGTTATTCCGAAGTCCGAGAGATAGACTTTTGTCAAAAGACTTATCTAAAGCCGGGGGTACCGATGTTATTCCCAAATTTGAGAGATAGCCTTTTGTCAGAAGACTTCTCTAAAGCCGGGGGTACCGATGTTATTCCGAAATCTGAGAGATAGCCTTTTGTCAGAAGAATTCTCTAAAGTCAAGGGTACCAATGTTATTTTAAAATCCGAGAGATAGATTTTTGTCAGAAGACTTTTCTAAAGCCGGGGGTGCCGATGTTATTTCGAAATCCGAGAGATACCCTTTTGTTAGAAGACTTCTCTAAAGCCGGAGGTACATATGTTATTCCGAAATCTGAGAGAGAGCCCTTTGTCATAAGACTTCTCTAAAGCTGGGGGTACCGATGTTATTTGAAATCTGAGAGAGACCATTTTGTCATAAGGCTTCTCTAAAGTCGGGAGTATCAATGTTATTCCAAAGATGTTATTCCGAAATACATGAGATAGCCTTTTGTCATAACACTTTTCTAAAACCGGGGGATGTGATACCAAAATTCTAGAGATAGCCTTTTGTGAGAAGACCTCTCTAAAGTTGGGGTACCGATGTTATTCTGAAATCCGAGAGAAAGACTTTTGTCAGAAGACTTCTCTAAAGCCGGGCGTATCGATGTTATTCCAAAATCCGTGAGAAAGACTTTGTCAGAAGACTTCTCTAAAGCCGGGGTTACCGATGTTATTCTGAAATCTGAGAGGTATCTTTTTGTTAGAAGACTTCTCTAAAACCGGGGGTACCGATGTTATTCCAAAATCCGAGAGAATGACTTTTGTCAGAAGACTTCTCTTAAGCCAGGTTACCGATGTTATTCAAAAATCCATGAAATAGTCTTTTGTCAGAAGACTTCTCTAAAGTCGGGGGTAATGATGTTATTCTGAAATCTGAGAGATAGCCTTTTGTCAGAAGACTTCTCTAAAGCCAATGGTACTGATGTTATTTTAAAATCCGAGAGATAGCCTTTTGTCAGAAAACTTCTCTAAAGTCGAGGGTACCGATGTTATTTTGAAATCCGAGAGATACCCTTTTGTCAGAAGAATTCTCTAAAGCCGGAGGTACATATGTTATTTCGAAATCTGAGAGAGAGCCTTGCACGTCCAGACACGATCCACATGATCGCCAGAACACGATTCACACGATCGCCAGAACACGATCCACACGATCGCCAGAACACTCCAGTCACGATCAATCCTGATCGCCAGTAAGCCCAGTCACGACCAACCCTGGCCATATCCACGTTCGCATGACCACGGTCGTGCTCATCTCAGCTATCTCTCGGATATACTCAACTCCTATTGACTATCTCTCGGAAAACCACTTCCTCACGATGAATCTCATGGCAGAACGATCCATCTCAATGAATCTCCCAGAATACAGTCCATTCCTCTCGGTCCAGTCAGCTCCCTCACGGATATAGCCGTACTGCTCGACTATCCGTCTCGGCTATAGTTAGGTTCCTTGACTATCTTGCAGATACGTTCGGCTATCCTCGGCTATCGCATAGCCACGGTCGTATTCCCTCGGATAACTCTCGGATTGCTCGGACAATGCTCAGATACGGTGAGATCTCTCGGCTCTCTCACGGTGAAATCAGATTCTTCGGACAATCTCTCGGACACGGTCATACGCCCCTCGGACGCAGTCGATTTTCCCCCGGATACGGTCAGGATCACTTCGGCTACGGTCGATCTCCCTCGGACAGCATTTCCAGAAACCACACGGGTTGCACGATTCCACGGTAGCAGTCGGATCACCCGGATTATCCCTCGGCCACAGTCGAACACGCTCGGATAAGCTCTCGTCCACAGTCGAACACGCTCAGATAAGCTCTCGTCCACAGTCGAACACGCTCGGGCAGTCTCTCGTACACGATCGAACACCCTCGACTACGATCGGATATCGCTCGGCTCGGCTATCTCTCAGACACAATCGGATATCTCCCGGCTACGGTCAATCTCCCTTGGCTATAGTCGGAGACGCTCAGATCAACTCTCGGATGCAGTCGAACACGCTCGACTACGGTCGGGAATCCTTCGAACACGGTCGGATTCGTCTCGGCTATGGTCACAATCGCTCGACCACGTCCGATCTCCTCTCGGACAGAACTCTGCTCCCTCGGCCAAATTCGCCTCCTTAGGTGTTCTCTCGGATACTTTCGCAGAAAACTGCGGCTCCTCCCGAGACAAATCACGAAAATCAGCTTATATACTCCTTAAAACCTAGCACCCCGGATATAGTTGACTCGGTTCGGTTTTATGTCGTACATAACCGGTACGATTTAAGTTCGGCTCGAACATGTCCCACATCGTTTGGCCAAATCCACGAGCCGCTCGACTATATTCACGGCCATGGCCCATCGCGACACTTAGTCAAATTTCCACAAAATAAACACTCGGTCCAACCACGGTACGGCCCTTGACCTTGCAGACGTACCACAGTACGGTACTTAACCTCACAGATGTACCACGGTACGGTACCACAGACGTACCACGGTACGGTACCACCGACGTACCACATCACACACAATTACAAAAACGGACGAACCTCAACCATACCAGAACATAAATACAACGGCCATCCCATGACCTGCACGACCATACTCAGGATTTCTGGTCGCAGATGCTACAATTCTCCCCCACTCAGTTTGGGTTCGTCCTCAAATCCGGTTCTTCCTCCAGACGTTTCTCAAACCAATTCGGAAACTTTATACTCATCCTTGACTCTACTTCCCAAGTAGTTTGCTCATCGCCATTACAGTCCCAAACAACATTGATTATCTTGACCACTTTACCACGCTTAACCTTTTCTTTCCGACCAGCCACCCGGATCGGCCTGCCTTTCACGGTTAGATCCTCTTGCAACTTCGGAGGTGGTTCAGATATCCCATTCTCACGTTCGGTCATGTGCTTTCTCAGCCGTGACACGTGAAACACATTGTGATAAGCATTCATTTACGGCGGTAAGTCCAACTTATACGCCACGGCTCTAATCCTTTCCAGAATCCGGTACGGCCCCATGTACCTCAGACTCAACTTAGCATCAAACAATGCTCGGCTTTTCCCTTTATAAGTCATAGCCTTCAGATAAACCAGATCGCCCACACTGAACTTTAAGTCTCTACGGCGCTTATCGGCATAACTCTTTTGCCGGTCTTGAGCCTCTTTCAGCTTAACTTTCAGAAACCGAATCTTTTCAGTAGTCTCCTCGACTATCGCGGGTCCTATCTCACTCCGCTCCCTCACTTGGGTCCAACACAGCGGTGCTCCACGCAACCTAGTCAAAAGCAAATAACTCTCCCAGTTACCACCGTAATCGAGCACTCCTGCTCTTATATATAATCCAGAGTTCTTTTTGTCCTCTTAGACTGTCCATTAGAACTTCGTGACACCTCACGATCTGTTCCAACGTTGACCCGGCCCAATGCCCTTATCCAGATTGTAACACAACACTCTAACCACCTAGTGTCGTTACCATATCCGAGTCCCCATCCCCGGACTCTATTCACTCTTAATTCAGTTGTACTAACTCTTTTTCCTAATTGCAGCCTTCTCAAGACTCGATTACAGATACTCGACCTTAGACCATCTCGGCCTTGGTCCGGATTCCCACTGACAATCAGAATTCGTGTACGCCACATCTGGCCGTACACTAGTCTACAGAACAGCCTACACAGTTTCACCATGCAGAGCTCTTGTCCGACCACTTCCAGATCGAACAAACTCTTATCAGACATACTTCTCTTTTAACACTAGTCAACCCACGACTTACTCATTTTGTCTTTCCATTATGCTAAACCCTTCCATTCTCTGGACAGTCTCTTGGTGTGCGTACATATCTTAGAAAACTTCTCAAGTTTCTAAGTATTCTACTCGCCCCCACCGCAACTTCCTTTTAATTAGAATGCTTAGCATAATCAGTTAGCTTTGGACTTTCTCCAAAAGCTCAGTAATCCAAGATGATCGGTCATGCTTACGGTCAGTCCATCTTGGCAAATTAACTTGCCTTAGCGAACTCCCGAGTTCCTAAGCGTTTGTCTCAACCTTGCCTCAACTGCCATTGACCCCCATCACAACTAACGAATCACTCTTGATTCTATTACTCGAGTTTCCAAAACTCTCTTAAGTTCCTCCTTAACTCTTTCCAGTTAGGAACATACACTTAACCATTCACAACAATCCCATTGTTTGAAGTTTGACATTTCTTTTGGTCATTCTTTGACACCTTGGTCGGATCTTCATCCCCCTCTTAAGCCAGTCGGATCCTTGATAACAAATCAGCTTGATCCGCTGCTCTCGAACCCAACGGTTCCAACCCTTCAGTTGAGACATTTAACCACAATGCCCTTAGTAGATCTACCATTTTATCTACATTCTTTTCAGACGATACACTAGCCTTCCACCGGCTCAATGCATCTACAACCAGA
>JAHZTW010000003.1:48552250-48736963 GCA_020283515.1 Alliaria petiolata
CGGTCCAGTCAGCTCCCTCACGGATATAGCCGTACTGCTCGACTATACGTCTCGGCTATAGTTAGGTTCCCTTACTATCTTGCAGATACGTTCGGCTATCCTCGGCTATCGCATAGCCACGGTCGTATTCCCTCGGATAACTCTCGGATTGCTCGGACAATGCTCAGATACGGTGAGATCTCTCGGCTCTCTCACGGTGAATCAGATTCTTCGGACAATCTCTCGGACACGGCCATACGCCCCTCGGACGCAGTCGAATTTCCCCCGGCTACAGTCAGGATCACTTCGGCTACGGTCGATCTCCCTCGGACAGCATTTCCAGAAACCACACGGGTTGCACGATTCCACGGTAGCAGTCGGATCACCCGGATTATCCCTCGGCCACAGTCGAACACGCTCGGATAAGCTCTTGTCCACAGTCGAACACGCTCGGGCAGTCTCTCGTACACGGTCGAACACCCTCGACTACGGTCGGATATCGCTCGGCTCGGCTATCTCTCGGACAAAATCGGATATCTCCCGGCTACGGTCAATCCCCCTCGGCTATAGTCGGAGACGCTCGGATCAACTCTCGGATGCAGTCGAACACGCTTGGCTACGGTCGGGAATCCTTCGAACACGGTCGGATTCGTCTCAACTATGGTCACAATCGCTCGACCACGTCCGATCTCCTCTCGGACAGAACTCTGCTCCCTCGGCCAAATTCGCCTCCTTAGGTGTTCTCTCGGATACTTTCGCAGAAAAGTGCGGCTCCTCCCGAGACAAATCACGAAAATCAGCTTATATACTTCTTAAAACCTAGCACCCCAGATATAGTTGACTCGGTTCGGTTTTATGTCATACATAACCGGTACGATTTAAGTTCGGCTCGAACATGTCCCACATCGTTCGGCCAAATCCACGAGCCGCTCGACTATATTCACGGCCCATGGCCCATCCCGACACTTAGTCAAATTTCCATAAAATAAACACTCGGTCCAACCACGGTATGGCCCTTGACCTTGCAGACGTACCACAGTACGGTACTTAACCTCACAGACGTACCACGGTACGGTACCACCGACGTACCACATCACACACAATTACAAAAACAGACGAACCTCAACCATACCAGAACATAAATACAACGGCCATCCCATGACCCGCACGACCATACTCAGGATTTCTGGTCGCGGATGCTACAGAGCCCCTTGTCATAAGACTCCTCTAAAGCTGGGGGTACCAATGTTATTTGAAATCTTAGAGAAACCCTTTTGTCATAAGACTTCTTTAAAGTCGGGGTACCAATGTTATTCCAAAGATATTATTCCGAAATCCGTGAGATAGCCTTTTGTCTTAACACTTTTCTAAAGCTGAGGGTACCGATGTGATTCCAAAATCCTAGAGATAGCCTTTTTTTAGAAGACCTCTCTAAAGTTGAGGGTATCGATGTTATTCCGAAATCCGAGAGAGAGGCTTTTGTTAGAAGACTTCTCTAGAGCAGGGGGTACCGATGTTATTCTGAAATCCGAGAGAAACACTTTTGTCAGAAGACTTCTCTAAAGTCAGGGTATCAGTGTTATTCCGAAATCCGTGAGAAAGACTTTTGTCGGAAGACTTCTCTAAAGCCGGGGTTACCGATGTTATTCCGAAATTCGAGACATAGCTTTTTGTTAGAAGACTTCTTTAAAGCCGGGGGTACCAATGTTATTCCAAAATCTGAGAGAATGACTTTTGTGAGAAGACTTTGGTACCGATGTTATTCAGAAATCCATGAAATAGTCTTTTGTCAGAAGACTTCTCTAAAGCCGGGGGGTAATGATGTTATTCTGAAATCCGAGACATAGCCTTTTGTGAGAAGACTTTTATAAAGACGAGGGTACCGATGTTAATCCGTAATCCAAGAGAATGCCTTGTGTCATAAGACTTCTCTAATGCCGGGGGTACCGATGTAATTCTGATATCCATGAAATAGTCTTTTGTCAGAAGACTTCTCGAAAGCCGGGGGTAATGGTGTTATTCCGAAATCCGAGAGATAGCCTTTTGTCAGAAGACTTCTCTAAAGCCAGGGGTACCAATGTTATTTTAAAATCCGAGAGATAGCCTTTTGTCAGAAGACTTCTCTAAAGTCGGAGGTACCTATGTTATTTCGAAATACGAGAGATACCCTTTTGTCAGAAGACTTCTCAAAAGCCGGAGGTACATATGTTATTCCGAAATGTTAGAGAGAGCCCTTTGTCATAAGATTTCTCTAAAGCTGGGGGTACAAATGTTATTTGAAATCTGAGAGAGACCTTTTTGTCATAAGACTTCTCTAAAGTCGAGGGTACCAATGTTATTCCAAAGATATTATTCTGAAATCCGTGAGATAGCCTTTTGTCATAACACTTTTCTAAAGCCGGGGGTACCGATGTGATTCCAAAATCCTAAAGATAGCCTTTTGTCAGAAGACCTCTCTAAAGTTGGGGGCATCGATTTTATTCCAAAATCCGAGAGAGAGCCTATTGTCAGAGGACTTCTCTAGAGCAGGGGGTACCGATGTTATTCAGAAATCCGAGAGAATGACTTTTGTCAGAAGACTTCTCTAAAGCCGGGGTATCGATGTTATTCCGAAATCCGTGAGAAAGACTTTTGTCAGAAGACTTCTCTAAAGTCGGGGGTACCGATGTTATTCCGAAATTCGAGACATAGCTTTTTGTCAGAAGACTTCTTTAAAGCAGGAGGTACCGATGTTATTCCAAAAGTCGAGAGAATGACTTTTGTCAGAAGACTTCTCTAAAGCCGGGGGTACTGATGTTATTCAGAAATCCATGAAATAGTTTTTTTGTCAGAAAACTTCTCTAAAGCCGGGGGGGGGGGGGGTAATGATGTTATTCTGAAATCCGAGACATAGCCTTTTGTGAGAAGACTTCTCTAAAGACGAGGGTATCGATGTTACTCCAAAATCCGAGAGAATGCCTTTTGTCAGAAGACTTCTCTAATGCCGGGGGTACCGATGTTATCCCGAAATCCGTGAGATAGCCTTTTGTCAGAAGACTTCACTAAAGTTGGGAGTACCGATGTTATTCCGAAATCCGAGAGAACAACTTTAGTCAGAAAACTTCTGAAATACAAGAGACGGCTATACATATGTCACCGTCCTATTGGTCGATATTTGATTTCGACTAATCCTTTGTCTAACTTCATTTTTTCAAGCTAATAAAGGCCCCTCATTTACGTCGCATTGTGGGAAAGAGCCATAGCCCACTTGGCTATCTTCTATCCAAGCAATTCTTGCTTCGGACGACGATTTTCCTTCTTTATCAAACGCTTGTGGATTTTCTTGAGAATCTCTCGAGCTTCTTTTGACAAACCACTTAGATTTGTTGTTCTAAGTGTTTCAACCTTTGATGTGCAGAGACAATTTTCTTTGACCAAACGATCCAAGCAATTTCTCAATCTAGCCGAGCGCCTGTCCGGTCTGGTATGGCCATCGAGCCTTTTTCTCATGTAACTTTTTATCTACTCGTTCTTTTCTGATTTTCTTCGAGCATTCTTCCTCTTTTAGATTCTTTAGTCGATCTCAATCAACGTCCCATTGAATTTGGAATTTGACTTTTTTCAAGTCTTCTCACGACCATTTCTTGTCAGCGATGGTCTTTTCTTGGCCATCTTAGGTTCCATTGAAAGTTTTCTTCATATGCCTTAGACAAAGTGCTCCTCTTGGCCTTTACCATCAATCCAAGTTCTCCTTGAGTCGATTCCATGATTTTAGATTCTCGGCCAAAATTTCTTCTCTCGGCTGTTTTGCTTCGGCCGTTCTCCGCTCACGTCGGGGTTACTACAACCAATGTTATTCCGAAATCCAAGAGATACCTTTTTGTCAGAAGACTTCTCTAAACCCGGAGGTGCATATGTTATTCTGAAGCCTTTTGTCAAAAGACTTCTCGATATCCGAGTGATAGCCTTTTGTTGTAAAACCCGGGGGTACATATGTTATTCCGAAATCCGAGAGATAGCCATTTGTCGGAAGACTTTTCTAAAGCCGGGGGTACATATGTTATTCTGAAATCGGAGAGATAGTCTTTTGTCGGAATACTTCTCTAAAGCCGGGGGTACATATGTTATTCCGAAATCCGAGAAATAGCCTTTTGTCGAAAGACTTCTCTAAAGTCGGGGGTACATATATTATTTCGAAATCCGAGAGATAGCTTTTTGTTGGAAGACTTCTCTAAAGCCGGTGGTACATATGTTATTCCGAAATCCGAAAGATAGCATTTTGTCTGAAGACTTCTCTAAAGTCGGGGGTACATATGTTATTCTGAAATCCGAGAGATAGCCTTCTGTCGGAAGACCTCTTTAAAGTCGGGGGTACATATGTTATTCTGAAATCCGAGATATATCCATTTGTCGGAAGACGTCTCTAAAATCGGGGGTACATTTGTAATTCTTAAATCGGAGAGATAGTCTTTTGTCAAAAGACTTCTCTAAAGCCGGGGGTACATATGTTATTTCGAAATCCGAGAGATAACATTTTGTCGGAAGACCTCTCTAAAGCCGGGGGTACATATGTTATTCTGAAATCCAAGAGATAGCCTTTTGTGACTTCTCTAAAGACGGGGGTGCATATGTTATTCCGAAATCCGAAAGATATCCTTCTCTAAAACCGGAGGTACATATGTTATTCTGAAATCTAAGAGATAGCTTTTTGTCGGAAAACTTCTCTAAAGTCGGGGGTACCGATGTTATTCCGTAATCCGAGAGATAGTCTTTTGTCGGAAGACTTCTCTAAAGCCGGGGGTACATATGATATTCCGAAATCCGAGAGATAGCCTTTTGAAGTAAGACTTCTCTAAAGCTGTTATTCCGAAATCCGAGAGATAGCCTTTTGTCGTAAGGCTTCTTTAAAGCTGTTATTCCGAAATCCGAGAGATAGCCTTTTGTCGGAATACTTCTCTGAAGTCGGGGGTACCGATGTTATTCCAAAATCCGAGAGATAGCCTTTTGTCGGAAGACTTCTCTAAAGCCGGGGGTACATATGTTTTTCCGAAATCCGAGAGATAGCCTTTTGTCGGAAGAATTCTCTAAAGCCGGGGATACGATGTTATTCCGAAATCCGAGAGATAGCCTTTCGTGGGAAGTATTTTCTTAAGCCAGGTGTACATATGTTATTCCAAAATCTGAATGATAGCCTTTTGTCGGAAGACTTCTCTAGAGCTGGGGGTACCTATGTTATTCCGAAATCCGAGAGATAGCTTTTTGTCAAAAGACTTCTCTAAAGCCGGTGGTACATATGTTATTCCGAAATCCCAGAGATAGCCTTTTGTCTGAAGACTTCTCTAAAGCCAAGGGTACATATGTTATTCCGAAATCCGAAAGATAGTCTTTTGTCGAAAGACTTCTCAAAAGTCGGGGGTACATATGTTATTCCGAAATCCAAAATATAGCCTTTTGTCGGAAGACTTCTCTAAAGTCGGGGGTAGCGATGTTATTCCGAAATCCGAGATATAAACATTGGTCGGAAGACTTCTCTAAAGCCGGGTGTGCAAATGTTATTCCGAAATCCGAGAGATATCCTTCTCTAAAGACGGGGGTACATATGTTATTCTGAAATCAGAGAGATAGTCTTTTGTCGGAAGACTTCTCCAAAGCTTGGGGTACATATGTTATTCCGAAATCCAAAAGATAGCCTTTTGTCAGAAGACTTCTTTAAAGCCTCGGGTACATATGTTATTCCGAAATTCGAGAGATAGCCTTTTGTCGGAAGACTTCTCTAAAGCCGGGGGTACATATGTTATTCCAAAATCCGAGAGATAGCCTTTTGTCGGAAGACGTCTATAAAGCCGGGGGTACATATGTTATTCCGAAATCCGAGAGATAGCCTTTTGTCGGAAGACATCCCTAAAGCCGGGGGTACATATGTTATTCCGAAATTCGAGAGATAGCCATTTGTCGGAAGACTTTTCTAAAGTCGGGGGTACATATGTTATTCTGAAATCGGAGAGATAATCTTTTATCGAAAGACTTCTCTAAAGTCGGGGGTACATATGTTATTCTGAAATCTGAGAGATAGCCTTTTGTCGAAAGACTTCTCTAAAGCCGGGGGTACATATATTATTCCAAAATCCGAGATATAGCTTTTTGTTGGAAGACTTCTCTAAAGCCGCTGATACATATGTTATTCCGAAATCCAAAAGATAGCATTTTGTCTGAAGACTTCTCTAAAGTCGGAGGTACATATGTTATTCTGAAATCCGAGAGATAGCCTTCTGTCGGAAGATCTCTTTAAAGCCAGGGGTACATATGTTATTCCGAAATCCGAGATATATCCTTTTGTCGGAAGATGTCTCTAAAGTCGGGGGTACATATGTAATTCTTAAATCGGAGAGATAGCCTTTTGTCAAAAGACTTCTCTAAAGCCGGGGGTACATATGTTATTCCGAAATCCGAGAGATAGCGTTTTGTCGGAAGACCTCTCTAAAGCCGGAGGTACATATGTTATTCCGAAATCCGAGAGATAGCCTTTTGTGACTTCTCTAAAGTCGGGGGTGCAGATGTTATTCCGAAATCCGAGATATATCCTTCTCTAAAGCCGGAGGTACATATGTTATTCTGAAATCTAAGAGATAGCTTTTTGTCGGAAGACTTCTCTAAAGTCGGGGGTACCGATGTTTTTCCAAAATCCGAGAGATAGTTTTTTTGTCGGAAGACTTCCCTAAAGCCGGGGGTACATATGTTTTTCCAAAATCCGAGAGATAGCCTTTTGTCGGAAGAATTCTCTAAAGCCGGGGATACGATATTATTCCGAAATCCGAGAGATAGCCTTTTGTGGGAAGTATTCTCTTAAGCCGGGTGTACATATGTTATTCCAAAATCTGAATGATAGCCTTTAGTCGGAAGACTTCTCTAGAGCCGTGGGTACATATGTTATTCCGAATTCGAGAGATAGCCTTTTTGTCAAAAGACTTTCTAAAGCCGTTATTCCGAAATTGGAAAGATAGCCTTTTGTCGGAAGACTTCTCTAAAGTCGTGGGTACATATGTTATTCTGAAATCCGAGAGATAGCTTTTTGTCGGAAGACTACTCTAAAGCCGGGGGTACCGATGTTATTCCGATATCCGAGAGATAGCTTTTCTCGGAAGACTTCTCTAAAGTCGAGGGTACATATGTTATTGCGAAATCCGAGATATAGCCTTTTGTCGGAAGACTTCTCGAAAGCCAGGGTACCAATGTTATTCCGAAATCAGAGAGATAGTCTTTTGTCGGAAGACTTCTCTAGAGCCGGGGGTACATATGTTATTCCGAAATTCGAGAGATAGCCTTTTGTCGGAATACTTTTCTAAAGCCGGGGGTACATATGTTTTTCTGAATTCCGAGAGATAGCCTTTTCTCAGAAGACTTCTTTAAAGTCAGGGGTACGATGTTATTCCGAAATCCGAGAGATAGCCTTTTGTGGGAAGTTTTCTCTAAAACCGGGGGTGCATATGTTATTCCAAAATCCGAGAGATAGCCTTTTGTCGGAAGACTTCTCTAAAGCCGGGGGTACATACGTTATTCTGAAATCCGAAAGATAGTCTTTTGTCGTAAGACTTCTCTAGAGCGGGGGGTACATATGTTATTCCGTAATCCGAGAGATAGCTTTTTGTCGGAAGACTTCTCTAAAGCCGGGGGTACATATGTTATTCCGAGATCCGAGAGATAGCCTTTTGTGGGAAGACTTCCCTAAAGCCGGGGGTATATATGATATTCCGAAATCCGAGAGATAGCCTTTTGTGGGAAGACTTCTCTAAAGCCGGGGGTACATATGATAATCCGAAATCCGGGAGATAGCCTTTTGTGGGAAGAGTTCTCTAAAGCCGGGGATACATATGATATTACGAAATCCGAGAGATAGTCTTTTGTGGGAAGACTTCTCTAAAGCCGGGGGTACATATGATATTCTGAAATCCAAGAGATAGCCTTTTGTAGGAAGACTTCTCTATAGCCGTTATTCCGAAATCCGAGAGATAGCCTTTTGTCGGAAGACATCTCTAAAGTCGGGGGTACCGATGTTATTCCAAAACCCGAGAGATAGCCGTTTGTCGGAAGACTTCTCTAAAGCCGGGGGTACATATGTTTTTTCGAAATCTGAGAGATAACCTTTTGTCGGAAGAATTCTCTAAAGCCGGGGGTACGATGTTATTCCGAAATCCGAGAGATAGCCTTTTGTGGGAAGTTTTCTCTAAAGCCGGGGGTACATATGTTATTCCGAAATCCGAGAGATAGCCTTTTATCAGAAGACTTCTCTAAAGCCGGGGGTACATATGTTATTCCGAAATCCGAAAGATAACCTTTTGTCGGAAGACTTCTCTAAAGCTGGGGGTGCCAATGTTATTCTGAAATACGAGAGATAGCCTTTTGTCGGAAGACTTCTCTAAAGCCGGGGGTACATATGGTATTCCGAAATCCGAGAGATAGCGTTTTATCGGAAGACTTCTCTAAACCGGAGGTACTGATGTTATTATGAAATCCGAGAGATAGCCTTTTGTCGGAAGAATTCTCTAAAGTTGGGGGTACATATGTTATTCCGAAATCTGAGAGATAGACTTTTCTCGATCTTCTTTAGCTCGTTCTCTGCTTCCTCGAAGGCATCAATTTCACCCTTGGCTGATTCTACATTCACCTCTATTCATGTTGGATCACAAACCAAGAAAAAATACATGCGTTTCAGAAACAGTGGTTTATCACAGACATACCACATAAGTTCTCAAATGAAGCATTAAGTTTATTAGCCTTTGGTTCACCTTCTTTCAAGCAGTTTTGGAGCTTCTAAAGGAAAGCTTCTTTCTCCTCTATTTCTTCTCGGCCTTTCTGATACAGAATTAGAAGAAAAAAACACCAAATTGGAATCATATTTAAAGCATGCGAAAACAATAACAAGAAAATAGTTTCAACAAACTAACCATCATTTGAACTTGAAGCTCATTGACACTTGCAGACGGTGATGCTTCAGTCTCCGCAACGACTGTATTCTTCAAATCTTGCATCTCGAGTTCTTTTGTCGTCAAAACTTTCTCTGCTTGGCTTCGGTGCTTCTGTATAAACCAAACAAAGCAAAATATGCAAAACCGTTATGAACGAGCAAACTTGTAGCTTTGTGAAAACAAGCTAATCATTTCAGTTAAGATGCTTAAAAACTGGAACACTAGTTTTGACATTTCTACTGGATGAATCAATGAATTTACATTACCTTTAGCGTGCACATTTTCAACTCAAGTTCCTCGAGATTCTCACCTGCTTCCCTCTTACGTCTTAATACTACTCTCAAGTATCCAGAAAACAAGACAAAACATGTTTACCGTCATATATGAATGAAGAAAATTAAAGTGGAGGCAAAATTTGAAAGTAAGATTACCACATCCACCAAAACATTAAGAACGGTTGGATAATGAGAATGCAAGACAGGGAGAATAGTTGGGTGTTCTTTCTGAGGAATCATGTGCTTTGGTATATTTAACCTGCATAAATGAGAGAGAGCCATTTTTTTGCGTTGTAAATTTCATCAATGCAAAAGGTTACAAGGAAATATTAAAATGTTTATTTAGACTTTGAACCTTGGTCTCGAAAAGTCAGAGATGATAATCTTAAGGTTTCTATAACTGGCTTTATTCAACTTGAGATTTCTTCTTGGTCAAGCGATCCCTTAATGATTTCACTTTACCCTACAGAAATGGTCATTTAATCAAACAGTTTGAGTTCTAGAACATAAATTAAGCAGTCTATTCAGCCATGTGTAGACAGCTCCCTATAATAAGGTAGGTTACGAGGTTCACGCTCTAACCAAATCGAACATTTTAGAGGCAGAACCTCACCTACACTTATGACCAAGATATTGTGCCTTAACCATGGCCATATGAGAATGTTCTAGGTGGAAGAACCTCAAGACTCCACTTTATCAAACTATCTCTTTTTACACAGCTACTAAAATTCATTGTTATCTTATGACGCATGGGTAGGATCGGATATCAGAGAGAGAGCATCCAAATTTCAAATACTGGAAAGCATGTATGACTTACCAGTTCCCAATCTATTTTAGCTTGGCAAGTAGTTATACCTTCTTTAAGCTTCACAACTTCTCAGTTTGTTCCTGGAGCTGCCTATCCACATCATACACTGATAAGCTTGAGCAAGTTTACGTTCGTAAGAAGAAGGTGGGTCAGGAGTGTGAACAAGTTGGAGATGCTGAGCTGGCTCATCAAAGACTCTTTTCTTATTGGAGGCATTTTTGTTTATTCTTTGCTGCTTATAACCTTCGACACTCTTTTACTTTTGGGATTATCGATTATTTTGGAGTGAGAGAGAAGTGAGACGTGAGTCTTGTGGCGATACTCTGTTTAGAGGATTCGTGAGGAGTGATCGGAATTCTCAGATTGGGGAAGTTCCGATACTCAACCTTTCTCTTTGATTCCCTTGTATTCGATTCCGTAATCAATAAAGTCATCGTACTATTCAGAAGTTTAAGATTGTTCTTCGGAGAGTAGAGTAATCACAAACTTACCAAATGGTGCGTCGTGATCCAGATCGAGCTTAGCGATGGTGCTAACGAATGCGTTGGATAATCAGATTGTTTTGATCGACAAAAGCATGGACGAGTTGCAGCGAGAAGTTTCGATCCTATCGACTGGGTGCAAGCTCTTGTCCCAGGCGAATACAGAAGCTAATCAACGACTCGATGGCGTTGAAGCTCAGCTACGAAATTCCCGATCTGAGTCAAATCAGAGGTTCAGCGTCTTAGAGAGGCACATGACGACGATCTCGAATACCTTGGCTCGAATGGAGGCGCTTACATTTGCCGGGAAACCTCACGGCAAAAATATCGCTGATGTACAACCACAGGTATCGCCTAATCCTATTGTATCAGAACCGGAGGATACTCAGTTAGGATATCGGCGTACTAATCATGTGCTTATTCAACGAGAACAATTAATTAAGCGTATTGATCTTCCTGTGTTTGACGGAAATATGCCGTATGGTTGGGTTTGTTGCGTCGAACGATACTTCCGTGTTGGTCAATTCAGTGAGGCAGATAAGTTGGATTTGGTTTCTCTTAGTCTTGAGGGGCAGGTATTGAACTGGTATAATGAAGAAATGTCTAAAGAAGCATTCACGAATTGGCCAGAATTTAAGAGTAGAATGCTTGCTCGATTTGCACCAGACAGTAGTGGTTCTCCATCAAAAGTGTTTCTCAAGAAGGAAACGATTCCTGAGATTATTCATGAGACAGAATTGGTGCAGGTGGAATCACCAATTGTGGAAGAACTTCATGAGAACGCAAGTGATTGTGTTTCTTTTGTGCTGAATACATGCTGCATTAACAATTTGGTTTCTTCGGAGGAGACAAATCTGATGTCTTCAATGCGCATCACGGGGGTTGCAGATGCCACAACTGACAAGTTCTCTCAGCATTTGACTGGTATATTGCAGCCTTATTGTGCACACCAAGTGTTTGCTTCCAGGCCTCGCAGGGTAATAAGTAAGAAGAAGCAAAAGAAATGCTTTAAATCATGGAGATTTAAGTTCAAACAGAGAGAAAAGCCGGGAGAATTGGTCACAGAAAAACTACACTATATGGAGTCAAAGGAAGCTAAGGTTGACTCTGCACAAGTACAAGGATGGGATAAGGTTACGTTGATGAATTCAGAAGAGAAACAAACTGAACAGAAGAGACAATGTCGCAAGTCTTGGCACTTCACATATAAATCTGAGACAGTGGGAATGATGAGACAATCACACATGTCAAAGTTGTTTTACAAACAGAGATTGTGGTGGCAGCATTCAAGAGACTTGCACCAGTTTATCTTCGATGATGAGACATTCAAAGTGAAGCACAAATGGAGATATAAGCCACTACACTTAGTTTCAGATTTGGTTTTATGTATGGACAGTGTTGTGTTCATCACTTGTTCTGCAATTGTTTTGAATTTCTTCAAAGAGGGAACAACTTTCACTGGGGTTTTGCCATATTCAGCTGAGGGTTACACTGTTAAACTGTTGTTACATCAGTTTTTGCAGCAAAGAGATGCGCTTCTTAGGGGCCAGGACATATTCCTCTTCGAGCATAGGCTGATTTTACCACGATTGTTGAAGTACAATTGCAATTCTGTTCTTGCAGCATGGTACAATATTCGCAGCATAAGGGGGCATTGGATACAGAACAAGACTTTGCTCGATGTAAGAATCTTACGAGTACCAAGTAAGAGGAAACAGAGGAAATTTCCAAAATCATGGAACTTCAAGTTTAAGACTAGTTCAGGGAAAGGAGGTTTGATCCAAGAACATGACTTGTTTAGTGAAAAGCTTGTAGATGTTGATAAAAAGGATTCTAAGGGAGCGTATGCAATTTATGTGTTGTTGATAAGGCAATTTTCTTTTTTGGATAGACATGTATTGCTCCGCTGTTTTTTGCATGGTGGAACGAGCTCTTGTGTTGCATTGCCAGCTGCAAAAGCTCTCGCTAGAGAAGTCCTCAATGACAGATTCTGTCACAAGAATAGAAGAACACATGCAGCAACAGTTTGGCACAAGAGAGTTATGCTTGTGGAAGTGTAGCATCACAACAGAGGCATGGACCACAGTTTTGCCCAACTTTGAGTCACAAATGCAATTCGCAGCCACTATCCTTACCCATCATCCGCAAGACCACACAGTTCAGGCTGATTATTGCACGTTAAGGTGGAAGTTCCTGTTCAACAGCAGTTGTATAATTCAGCAAGAAAAGCAAAAGCAATGCAAGTGTTTGAAGACTTGGATGTTCAAGTACAAAACATCAGGAAGGGCAATAAACTTTCTACAATTTTACAGGGGAACGAAATATATTGTTGTTGCAGCATAAGCTTGGGGACAAGCTTATTTTTAAAGGAGGGGGTATTGATAAGCTTGAGCAAGTCTACGTTCGTAAGAAGAAGGTGGGTCAGGAGTGTGAACAAGTTGGAGATGCTGAGCTGGCTCATCAAAGACTCTTTTCTTATTGGAGGCTTTGTTGTTTATTCTTTGCTGCTTATAACCTTCGATACTCTTTTACGTTTGGGATTATCGATTATTTTGGAGTGAGAGAGAAGTGAGACGTGAGTCTTGTGGCGATACTCTGTTTAGAGGATTCGTGAGGAGTGATCGGAATTCTCAGATTGGGGAAGTTCCGATACTCAACCTTTCTCTTTGATTCCCTTGTATTCGATTCCGTAATCAATAAAGTCATCGTACTATTCAGAAGTTTAAGATTGTTCTTCGGAGAGTAGAGTAATCACAAACTTACCATACACCCATGAAGAAATCTGCAACTTTTGAGCTATTTCTTACTTGTTCCATATTCTTTATCTCTCCACGCAACTCACTGATCTCCTTTTCTATTAGTCTAACAGTGTCATCTCCTCCATTTCATCGACTACCACAGTTGCAGATTTCAAGTCATCGTAGATACTTTGGAGAAGAACATTAACTTCCTGAAGAAGGGTTGCCTTGAAAAGGAACTAAAGAACAGAATCTTTCAGCCAAAACACCAACATGGTTGACTTTGATATATACCAATTAACAAGAAATACCTTGAATTTATCTTTGTCCTTTCCAGAATGTAAGAACTCCCTGCTTCTTGTCTTGACTCATTACCACGCATGGATTTTCAACATTAAACTATACATGTAAAACATAAGACAGATCCAGTTATGCCAATACGGCTAATATAATTAGAAACTCTAACTGTCATTTAATATTCCATGAAGCGAAATCTTTCTAAAACTTTCGATCAGAAGTCCGGATTAATCTCTTAAGCATGACTCTGCTACCCTCTTAAGATAAACCCAATTCTAAATCAAAGAGAAATACCCTCTTAAGATAAACCCAATTCTAAATTGTGTTAATACAATGAACAAATTTAATTGATGAGATTTCAAGAATCGGCGAAACATAAATCCAAAAAAGGACCGCTTATATAAATTCATTCGATTAAAAGAGATGAAATTGAGCGGAGAACAAATTTCAAAGATGCGATCAAATTTCTGAAACGGAAGAAGCACTTACTTCCCTTTTGGCCGGCAATGAAATTGACCCACTCGCCGAACTCAATCTGGAGATTACTGTGGCAAACGAAATTCTTAAGCCTAATCCTAAGTATCAAACCAGAACGCTATTTGATGAAGGAATCGTTGGGTCGATCCTCATATTTTGCCATGGCTATCGCGTTCTAGGGTTTCTCACTCCGGCAGATTTCGAGGAAACGAAATAGAAAGAGGATCTATTTCCCGTTACGGCTACGGTATGTCCCGTTCTAACGGTGCTTTGGGCGGGATAGAGAGAAAGCTACGGTAAGTCGCGTGTGTATTAACAGTGTCCGTGTTGGCCGTTCGATCTTCTGGAGATCTTATCACCAACAAAAAATAGGCCTTACAATTATTTACACATGGGCACATTGCCACATTGTTTTCCAGCCCAATAGAACCGTTTCTTTTTATGTAAAGAAACACAGTCGTTTAGTTCTAGATAATAGATTCATAGTTTTTAGTTTTCAAAACAATATAGGCATCATGATTTTTATTTTTTTTGGTGCAATAGGCATCATGATTCAAAACACAAAACCAAAAGGCAAAACAGAATTTGAAGAAACAAAATCTCGTACATACAAAATTTATGAAAACAAAGAGGTAAATGGGGTTTTGAGGTTTTCATCTGGATGACCAAATCCATCACCGTCCTTGTAGAACAATTCGATCACACGTGCAAAATTAAAGACTCGCATTAGAACATGTCGTGGCACAGATAAGGCTTTAAGGTCATCTCCAATGGTCCCTCATTTTGAGGGAAAACATAAAAAATGAGAAAAAAAATTTTCCAATGGTATTTCAAATCTGAGGAGATGGAACAGCGAGAGAACTTGTTTCACACGAGATGTCTTGTTCATGAAAAGGTTTGCAGTCTCATCATTGATGGAGGAAACTGTACGAATGTTGCAAGTCAGACTATGGTTCAGAATTTGGGTCTACAAACGGAGAGACATCTGAAACCTTACAACCTTCAATGGTTGAATGACAATGTAGAAATGGGATTTTGAGGAAACAATATAGAAAGGATGCTCTAGAATTTTGCCAATCATTCATAGTTTTTAGTTTTAAGATCATAGCATCATGATTCAAAACTAAAAACCAAAATCAGCGCCAACTCAACGCTTTATGGGCTCTTTAATAAAGAAATATTTTTTAATAAAAAAATAGATTTTTATTGTTTTTAAAAAAAAAATTAGCTTCATTTTTTTTATCTATTTTAAATGAGATTATTATTATTATTAAATCTAGTTATAAAAATCAAGTGTTAAAAACAAAATAAAAAATTGGTTAAAAATATATGTATCCAAATTTTTTGTTTTGTCAAAGTTTATCATATTAATTTTTTTTTTTTTAAATTAAAAGTATCATGGAACTCAAGGCGGTCGCATTCTTCGTCCGCATTCTACGCCCACATAGTTAAGTTGGCCCTAGCAAAACAAAACTTAAAAGAAACAAAATCCATGGGTAATAGAAACTAATGCTTTGTTTCGTAACTGAAATCAAATTTTTGGATGATTGGAGTTTTGGAAAGGAGGCTCCGTCCAATAAGAGAGATGGTTAGCGTTATTCAAACAAATTCAAGGGTGTATATGAAAGTAACTAGTATTATGGCTCCCGCTATGCAAAGGCAAAAAAATTCAAATTACTTATTTTAATTTTTCTTTAGGAAAGGGTTAAAAATAAATTAAGATAAATATCAAACAATTTAGTTTTAAATTTTAGTCATTTAGTTACAAAGAAGTTAACTTACTAACATTGATATATCGGCTCTTTTATGTGAGCAAATAACGTATCACCACATTTCGTTCATGTCTTTTTTGCAAGTACGATCTCTCCGGGTCAAAAATAGGACGGCCCAAGCAACCCATAATAGCACTGGGCCTCGGGTCCTACGAATCTAAGAGACTCAGCAGTTAGGCCACCTAGCTCTAGGCTCCCATTATACGATAATGTGACCACACTTTTGGATGTGGGTTGAACTAGAGACTGAAGCGTCAGGAAGAATGAAGAGGCCACTTTCTCCGGTCTTGTACTCGTGCCAGTCATCTGGAGTAGGCAAGGCTAGGAAGGAGTTGTCCACACAGGGCATTGGTAGCGGAGCACCCAGAGACCAACAACTCCGACATCCTGATCCATGATATCAAGGGAATCGAGCCAGGAAAATTGCAAGTGTTGAATGAATTTATCATGGATCGGGCTATCGGAGTTACGATTTTCCCACCAGTCAACAATAAGAACATAATAAAACTCATGCCCGTACTTCTTACAACACTATGATCATGCATTTAAGGCCTTATGTTCGCATGTGATAGGTGAAAGTGACAACTCACGGTGCATAGAGGAGAACAACAATATGGGGGATTGCCACGCCGTGCGTTATCCACTGCTTCTGTTCTATTCACGAATACATGCAAAGATATGGGAAGGCCTTGTTGAGCAGTTCACATATACAACCAAGGAAAGTAGGTGGGAAAGTAGTCGAGTACTTCGTGCATGACCCATTTAACAGATCTGACATCCGACCTGACGACAACATATCCGCCCCGGTATACTATTCCAGGTGAGGTAAACTCTATAAACACCTCCTTTTCACAGCAGGAAAGAGGTTCACATATTTTTACTCTCGTTACATTAAGTTATAATTTCACTCTTGTCTATCTAAATACTTAGCCTTTCATTTTCTTTCTCAGACTCAAAGTCTTATTTTTGATATTTTCCGGTCACTACTCAGGTCATCCTTTGACCGAGATTATCACCCTGAAACTCTGACTACTGATGTTGTGACAGATTGTGATAATGTGATTGAGTCTTCTCAACCTTTGCCTGCACCTGACAATATGGTCCAACAATCGAATGGTACGACTGATAAGCCCACTTCAGATGTTGTTAATTATGATTCAGCTGAAACTTGATATGTTGCGTTTTTGACGCATTCTAACCCAAGGTTTTCAAATGTTTTTCGAGTCAAAATGTTTTTTTGAGTATTTTAGTTCTTTATCGAGTCTTTGAGATAAAAGAAGTCATTTTGGGTGCAAACGAACATATGGAGATGCAAAACCATGTAGAGACGTCTGAAGTTTGGCCTTCGTTGAAGCACTTCCCACCGATGGATCGTGCTTAGTTTTTGTCACAAACTAGAGTTTTGAGTTAGCTTTCATTTGAAAATTGTTTGAAGGCAATCCAACGGTGCGATCAAAAGTTATGCCAGTTTTCGTGAAGACAGTTCAGTCTTGCGAGCAAATGAAGCATGCACGGAAAGAGTCATCGGATCGATCAATTCATACCAAGATTGATCGATCCATAGCTAGATCGATCGATTACATCCCTAGAAAAAAATAGGAAATCTCAAACTTCTTGTTTTGCCTCGGAATCATCCTAACTCGGCCCAAAACGACTAAGACCTATTTATACTTATTTTTGGCCATTGTTTAGGCGATGCTTTCTATTTTTTCATACTTTTGGGTTTTGTGCTTTGTAAGCTTGGGGAGACGAGTTTCTGCATCTTTTGAGAAGATTTCTGAACCCCTTTGTATTTCTTATTTATTGATTATGAATTTCTCTTCATCTCCTTGTTTGCTCTCTGCACTCATGTCTGAGTAGTCTCATAGTTAGGTTTAGGGTTTCAAGGGAATTCATGAATCATTGAATTAGATATATATATATATATATATTGGGAATTATCTTGTGGTTTCTTCATCTATTGTTTATCTCATTGCTGAAACTTGATTAGCTACCTAGTTTATGATCTTAGGTTGTTTAGCGCATCAAAAGTGTTTGTTTAAAAGTCTGAAAGAATATAAATGAGCAAAACGCCCTTAGGCAATGAAAGCTGATGTTAAAGGCGTTTTGTGAACATATCAAACTGAAATTAATGATTCTCTAGAATTCTAAGTTCAAACGACAGTTTATAATCTTAGCTTGTTAGACAAAGTAGTTGACACCACGACAATGATCTTTAAATAATTCATTCCCTAAATAATTCATTCCCTAAATAATTGTCTGATTCATGATCTTTGAATTTCTGCGAATGACCCTTAACCTAACGCTTTGTTTTATTGATTTATCATCGCTATTAGTTATTTTATTTACTTCTTTGCAAACAACAACAATATTTTTGTCTTAGCTTAGTTTCACTCATTAAGAAACGTAGTGTAACCTTGAAACTTGTGGATTCGATCTCAACTATAATACTGTGATTATTTGTGCACTTGCAGTCTTTTATTTGGATTTAAATCTGAGTGTATCAAAACTGTAGGCCGTGGTCAGCGTATAAAAATTCATCTTTCACATCTCGAGGACTATATCGTTGGTACAGTCTCCATCCCCTCTTTCTCCGAATCACCACCTCCTCAATCTTCCTCAGGTACGATTCATCCTTTAGGAAATTAATCGTTTCTCTTCTGCATATTGCAACTATCTTGTTGCTTTAACAAATGCAATCGAGACTAAGTATTTTGAGGAGACAATGACTTATGAATAATGGAGACAAGCTTGTAAAGTGGAGATTACATCTTTAGAGGATCTACATACTTGGAATCTCTCACAATTTCCTCCAAATAAGACAGCCATCAGATGTAATGGGTTTTCAAAATTAAACTCAAAGTTGATGGTTCGCTCGAGCTTTATAAAGCTCGTTCGGTTACTTTAGGGAATCATCAGAAAGAAGGTATTTTGTATTTATCAAGATTTTCTATTAGATAAAAGAACAAGTAAGGTAAAATTATAAGTTGTGGTCTTAACAATTAAGGTTCAACGATTGGTCAAAAAAAAAAAACAATTAAGGTTCAACGTTGATGTAAGAATTTTTAGTTATGGTAACCAAAGGAGAAGCACTCTTTTAGGATGTAAGTCACGACTTGCAAAATCACATGCCAAATTTAAAAAAAAAAATCAAATCAAATCAAATTCTTGGTGAGAAAATAAAAACAATTTATTGTTCTCTCTCTAAAAATGAAACAAGCGAAAATTAAGCTTACAAGTTCCTTCCCCTTAGCTTTCTCCTTCAACATTTTTGGAATCAATTTGAAGGCAACAGAGAATATCTAATGATCGTGATGAATGTTACTGTAGATGAAGAAGCCACAGGAGATGGAGAGAACATTGAAGAACTTGTCACTACAGAAGAATCAATTAATGATGATGCGGTGGAAATTCATGAAGAAGAAGAGGAAAGAATGGGTGATGTGAAAGATGATTTGGTGAGCGAGATCATAACCATTATTGATTTTTTGGATCAGATAAACGATTATCGACGAACACAGCAGAAAGAATGCTTCAACCTTGTTAGGAGATTGAAGATTCTTGTTCCATTTATGGATGAGATTCGAGGTTTTGAATCTCCATCGCCAGAAAGTTGCATGCATTTTCTGTATCGTTTGCGGAAAGTGATTTTGGTTGCTAGTAAATTGTTGGAAATTTGCAACAATGGTAGCAAAATTTTTCTGGTAATTTTTTTTCTTTTCTTTATGAAAATCTTTTTGGATATGACTGATTCTATCTCCTATGAATCTTTTAATTGTTTATAGTTATAATACAGGCATTGGATAGCGAAACGATAATGACGAGATTTCATTCAATTTATGAAAAGTTGAATCGTGTTCTTGCTAAAACTTCTTTTGACGAATTGAGGGTTTCTGATGAAGTGAAATATGAGGTAAATTCTTCTATTCTTGTCATATAATACATTGTAGATATTTTTTTTTGTTGTAAAACTGTGATAGATTTCCAACAAAACTCCAAACTATTTCCCGAAGCCTAAAGATAGTAGAACTCGATCACTGACCTAGACACACATGACGAGTCATCTAACTACTCGAACAAACCACTAGGCCACACGCCCTTGGTTAATCTTTTGTAGTTTCTAAAATGAGTCTTTCTTGTTTCTTTTTTGGTAGATTGATCCATTGTGTAAAAAATTGAAAAGAGCAAAGAGAAGGACAGACACACAAGACATAGAGCAAGCAGTAGACATGATGGTGGTCTTCTCAAAAACGGATCCTCGAAATGCAGATAGCGCTATAATAGAAAGGCTTGCGAAAAAACTTGAGCTACAAACAATGGAGGATTTAAAGACAGAAACCATAGCCATAAAAAAACTAATCCAAGAAAAAGGAGGGTCGAGCATAGAGACTAAACAACATATCATTGAGCTTCTTAACAAGTTCAAGAAGCTTCAAGGTGATGAAGCTACCGACATTCTCTACGAACCTGTTATCAATAAATCAATCACTAAGTCCACATCTTTAATACTTCCTCATGAGTTTTTGTGTCCAATCACACTCGAAATAATGCTAGACCCGGTTATCATCGCCACTGGACAGGTAATTTTTATTGATGTGATGATTCTTGGTTGGTTGAAAATTACTTCTCATGTGAAACTGATATAACAATATGCTTTATAGACATATGAAAAGGAGAGTATACAGAAGTGGTTTGAAGTGGGACATGAGACTTGTCCGAAAACTAGACAGACGCTAGATCATCTCTCTCTTGCGCCGAATTATGCCTTGCAGAACTTGATTTTGCAGTGGTGTGAGAAAAACAAGTTCAAGCTACCAGAGAGAAATATCTTCACACTCGGAAAATGACATGGAGGAGCAGAAAGATGAAGTGTCTTTGCTGGTGGAAGCATTGTCGTCAAGCCAATTGGAAGAACAAAGAAAAGCCGTGAAGCAGATGCGTTTGCTCGCTAGAGAAAATCCCGAGAACCGAGTTTTGATAGCTAATGCAGGAGGGATTCCTTTATTAGTTCAACTCCTTTCTTACCCTGATTCGGGAATCCAAGAAAACGCGGTAACGACTTTGTTAAACCTATCTATCGATGAGATCAACAAGAAACTCATCTCAGATGAAGGAGCCATTCCAAACATAATTGAAATTCTTCAAAACGGAAACAGAGAGGCAAGAGAAAACTCTGCTGCAGCTTTGTTTAGTTTATCGATGCTCGACGAGAACAAAGTAACGATTGGATTATCGAATGGGATCCCGCCATTGGTTGAGTTACTTCAGAATGGAACATTAAGAGGGAAGAAAGATGCTCTCACTGCACTCTTTAACTTATCCCTTAATTCAGCTAATAAAGGGAGAGCCATTGATGCTGGTATCGTTCCACAGTTGCTACAACTTCTGAAAGATAGAAACTTAGGAATGATCGATGAAGCGCTTTCGATTCTGTTGCTTCTTGCATCACACCCTGAGGGACGTCAAGCCATTGGACAACTCTCGTTTATTGAAACTCTAGTGGAATTCATTAGAGAAGGCACACCAAAGAATAAAGAGTGTGCGACTTCAGTACTACTTGAACTAGGCTCTAACAGATCGTCTTTTATTCTGGCTGCGCTTCAGTTCGGCGTCTATGAATACCTTGTAGAAATAGCCAGCTCCGGAACAAACAGAGCTCAAAGAAAAGCAAATGCACTTATACAACTCATAAGCAAATCTGAACAAATCTAGAGATGTTATGAACATTTTCACCTCATACCGTAATTTCAGTTTCTTACTTTTTTTTGTAGGTTTTGTAATTTTTTATTTAATCTCTACGATATTATTTTGGAAGTACATTTCTAGAGGTATTCTAAAAAACCTATTATTTACGACAATTGCCACTGGGTTAATAATATAAATCTGTTTGGAAACATGTTTAATTAAGGATAAAAACGGACAAAACAACCGAGTCAACTCAGTAACTCGATCAAACCCGACCCGAGACCCATTTCAAAAAGACGCGGATCCTATAATTACTTAAATTAAACCGGCTCGATAATTTATCGGTTATCAACTTCTATTTTCACCTGTTTTAAAAATAGAAAACAACTAATTAATTTCGGAGATCTCGGACCAAAATCATTGTAAATGCAATATGGGAATATCTATTATCACAAATCTCGGCAACCTATTAATACTAATCAATATATAAAATCTCTCAANAGCAATATGGGAATATCTATTATCACAAATCTCGGCAACCTATTAATACTAATCAATATACACTTTGCTAAACTCTCTCAAAATTCTCTAAACAACCTAACAATTGATACATATCTTAACTTCTTTCACCAATTTAGAAACGATATCTAATCATAAATATATTCTGAACAAAATTAAACTTCTTAACAAACCTAACAAAATTTCCGAATAACCAAAAGGATTGATGAATCTAGCCTCAAAATGAACTCAGTTCTTTGTAATGAATGAAGAGTACATCATACTATATACTAATTTCAAAATTTTTTTGTTAAGATCTTTAATTAAATTATATCAAAATATCTATATTTTCTAAATCCTCTCACCGAAAATATTCAAACCATACCTAAATAGCATACCCTAGGAATATTGCTCAACATTCATACGTATATAATACTCTAGCAAGATTGCTCAATATTCATAGCTCGACACAAATTCAATCTTCTTAAGAAAATGGCTTCCCCAAGTCTAAAAAGACATGAATTCATTCTCTAGCATCATGCAAGGATCAAAGCAAATTACCTCTTCTTTCCAGCGTTTTGTTTCCAAATTGTTCACTTCAGAGAAATCACCTTCAAAGAACCAACGAAAGAGAAGTATCTGGTTAGTTCAAAACTGAAACAACGAAAGAGAAGTATCTGCTTCATTTGCGTGTTAAATGGAGTTAATTCTTTACGATTCAAAGGTTAGTTCCGGATTTCTATTACTAAATCGTACCATATATGTTATTCCTCTTATATATTTCATCTTCACTAATTACATTTCTAAAATTTTAATCCTTGATGTTTCCATTTTGATTTGATTGTAGGGTAAATCATCACTCGAAAAGAAGCCAAAAGCTCTTCTTTGAATTACAAAATCTTCAAGTATGAGCAAACTTTCTACTTTATATTTTTTACTGAATTTATATTGCTTATAAATTTTTGAAGTTGTGTAAGTAATATTATTTCAGTTATTGATCTCAGAGATGTTCATCTCTCTCAGATCTACAAACTTTTAATCTCTATAATAGAAATTTATAGCTCCTTAATTTTATAAAACAAATTTGAAAACTTCCCAACTCGAAAACTCTACTGTTATTGCTTCTAATGATATTTTATGGCAATGAGTGAGATGAACATTGACGCCTTATCAGGTATAGTTCAGTAGAGTTTTCTCTAAACTATAGGGAGCAGAACTATACCTGATAAGACGTCAATGAGTGATAAAGAACAGCTTGAACAAGATGAAAAAATCCAGCACCACACTTTGAGATGACTGTGCAAAATCAGATCTACTGCCATAAAAAGGTTCATAAGAGATCAAGCACTTGGTGAAACAAAAAGGAAAAACAAAACAGATACCAAATAATTGCTTCTTAAATAAATTTTGAACAAAAATCGAATTCATATTTTATGTGTATAAGTTATATATGCTAGACAGTTTATTATGACTTTTATATCTAACCATATTAACAGATGCAGGTCCAACAAAGAGCTTAGACAGTGCAGGCACGATTAACATTAGTCAATGACCTAAAGGTTAGTACACTATCATTTTTTTAGTCAGAATTACACTATATGCTATGAAATCATCACAAAAAAATAACTTGCTTGATTGTTTTCCAATGAAGGACATCCTCCAATTCCTGGAAAATCTCTTATTCCCCGGACTGCCAGCGAATAAACGAAGGTAAGCTCAGGAGGGTACCAAGATGCTTTAGCGTACAAAAGAATCTTTTACTAAATAAGGGTTTTTAAGCTATGTTATGGTCTATGATAATTACTACTTTACCATTGTGCTGTTCTTTTGATATTATATATCGATAAAAGCTTCTTGCTCATAATCTAACACAACTCTGTAAATTCTGATTACAGGTTAGGGGCATAGACCTTTCTCTTAAAAAAAAGACTCTCATTGGTTCGAAGAGATTTCTAAACTCCTTCCTATTTTATGTTTTGAGGCGAATTAAAAAAAAAAAAAAAAACAGAGAACACAACTTTCTGCATAAGTAAGTTTTTTAATTTTGTTAGTTCCAAGGTTTATAGTTATAGATATGCTCTTAACGATTCTTACATAACGATTTCTCACTAGATTTAAAGATTGAAAGTGGAGAAAAGGAACATAAGATAAGAGTCTAAGTGAGATTGAACTTACATGAGGATAAAGATGTCTTAAGGTGATTCACATCAAATATGGCTCCACAAGCGGTGCCTGCGTCTTTCTGTCAAAGACAGGGAAACGAATAAGCTGTCTGTGGACAAGTTCCATAATATTATCAATAAAAAATATTTTTTACCTGCTATCCAAACCGCTTTTGATGTTTCTTATAATACATGAACCACTGAATTGCAGCATCCGTTCTATGGTCTCTTCGAACTTTCAGGTTTCACTTTTGTTTATAATTTTCATACCCGATAGTGAGCTACAATCACACAGAAACCATAGAGGACAATAAAATACCAAATCAATTCAAACTTTTGAAGAAACAATCAATATTCAACTTACACGGAAAAGTGAAAAACTTTTTTTATTGATTCCAACATAAGAATAAGAAGAACAAGCATGATCAACAATGAGTCGCGATTGATAAAGTAAATTCCAACAGATGGATCTTGGTTGAAGAAAAATAGGGACTTGAGATTTAGAATCAATTTTACTTTATCAATCGAAAATTAAACAATTGTTATAGTTAAAACTAAAAGCTGAAACTGAAATACAACAAGAAGGAATAACTAAAAGCTGAAACTGGAATCCAAAGCAGTCGATAACAAAGGAATATTACTTACATCGGTGTGTACATGGAAGAGAGGAACCAACCGAGTATCTATCGAGCCATCGTCGCTGAGTATTCAAACAGACGAGAATCAGAAGAGGAGAAAGAAAAGTAAAAGCTCAAATTCGCTTATAACAGTCATGGATGTGAAGAGAGATTACCATAGATGAAGCTGAGTAAGCTTGAAGAGAGAGCCCAGAGCTTTGATTACTGCACCTTCTTCTTCGCCACACTCTAGGATTATGGAATTAGGTATTTACCCTGGATTTTCTCTACGGGTCTAAAATTGTGAAAACACAAAAACAATCGCGGCGGAGAGTTTCCGAATTAGGGATTTGGTTACGATTCCGGCTAGATTCACGAGGGTTGTGATTGATTTAGTCGAGTCGGAGAAGGTGAATTGAGGAAGGGGTATAGTTGAGAGTGTTGGAGATGTGGAGGCCACGACGGAGACGGTGGTTTTAAGGTTTTTGAGGGAGAGGTTGAAGGTTGGTTTATGGAGAAGACGGAGAGGACGGTGATGGATGGGGGGGATAGAATCTAGAGGGTCGATGAGATTACAAACTTTTTTTTATTTTTTATCAAATATTACAAAAATTTTATTAGCTAACTTTACAAAATATCATTCAAATAATAATAGCCAATTATAATAAAATAAAATAAAATCTTAAAACAAAGTCAATTAAAAAAATTGTTTGCTTTTTATAAATATATATAAACTACATAAAATATAGCATAAATTATATAGTGAAATTTAATATATCCGATTTTTGGTTGGTTTTTTTATGACAATGGTTTTTTTTGTGGGTCAGAAAACAAAATATTTTAATCTGTTGCAAGAACGATTGAATAGACTTTCAAAAAAAAGATTTTAAAATTTTCCTTTTGATCCTATCGCATTCACCCGAAATATTCTATGATGCAGATTAGGGGTTTTACAATAAAAATAAACTACAATATTTCTAATACCAACATATATTTTACTCATACAAAACAAATCCAAACAATAGATTAATCATACAAAATAAATACAAACAATATACGTTATATTTCAAATTTTGTAAAAACATTGCAAACCAAAGAAATTTTTTTTTATGAAAATCAAATTAATAGAAAGAGAATATGTAAAAAAATTTGGTTGATATAAATTTATAATTTATAATTTTATCCACTATTTTTTTGTTTTATATAGTGCTCCGATAAAAGCGAAAGAACCTGATATGAGTAAAGATGAACTTCGGGACGGATGAAAGTCGATTTTGGAACGAATATTTTGGATAAAGTTTGGAGAATTTTAATAATTTTTAAGAAAAATTATGAAAATGTTGAATACTTTTTAAAATATCAAATTCTCAAACGTGTAATTCGGACATCCAGTCTCATACATGATTTGATAATATTATGGCACACATTCTAATTGTTCCAAATAAATATTATAAAATATTTTAAAGCTTTTATAAACTAATTTAAATAAATTTTGCATTCCAAATTTTCTCAAATACCATCATACACATAATATATTCTTATTAAAATATTAACCTTTTATTGAATATTTCACGGGTATTTAATTTTGAACTTTACTTTACAATTAAATAATCTTTAATAAATAAAATTAAGAGAAAGAGAATATGTAAAAAAACATTTGGTTGATATAAACTTATAATTTATAACTCTATCCATTAGCTTGGACAATTTATATCCATGGGTTCATGAATTATTACATAAACTCTCATAATATGAGTAAAGATGGACTTTGGAACGGGTGAAAGTCGAGTGATGAGTTTCTATATTATAAACAAAAATATAATACATTTATATCAAAATAATATATCTCATACTAAAATGTATTTCTATAGAAAATCAAAATTCGGGATTAGAAATATAACATAATGGGACGATTTTGACGAGAGAAAATTTTTAGTAATAAAATACATAACTCTGTTAATAAACCTAACTAGCTCAAATATATCAAGATTTTTGGGTTGGAATGATAATATAAAAACGAAAAAAAAGTAACCAGCCTTCAGGGCGGGTTAAAAATTAGTAAAGTATTTAATACATGTATCTTAATGAGTTTCTATAATAAAAAACAAAAATATTATACATCTACACCAAAATGATACATCTCTTACAGAAATGTATTTTTATAAGAAATTGAAATTGAAGATTAGAAATAGAACATAATGAGACGATTTCGACGAGAAGGAAATTTTGGTAAAAAAAAATTACATAACTTTGTTCATAAACCTAATTAACTCAAATATAACAAGATTTTCAGGCTGGATTGAAAATTGAACAAACGAAAAACAGATAAAAATAGTAACCAATCTTCACGACAGATTAAAATTTAATAAAGTATATTATACATTTATACCAAAACTAAAATTTAATGGGATTGCAAATTAAAAACAGGGGCGGAGGCAGTAAGAGAGAAGAGGGTGTGGGGTGGTCATCCACCAAATTTTAGAAAATTTTAAGTAGACATAATACCATAATCTTTGAATGGCCCAATCATTTTGTAGAATTGATTTACGGTAATTATTTGTTTTAAAAATGTTCAAATAAACAAATGATTTTCAGATTTTCTGATTTTCTCACTCTAATGAAAAATATTAATTTTATATTATGTATAAAATAAACATAAACAAAATATAATTGTTACATTTACGGTTTTTACTTAAACTAAACAAACACAAAACAATAAATAAACATGTAACCCGCACATTGTTCAGTTCAACAATATTATTATTTACATCTCATGTATCAAATATCATCAATTAACAATTAAATAAAATTTTTTAACATAACTGAAATTTCAAATACGTTCCTCGCGAGCTCTTAAGTATTTTGTGGATTCAATAACTTGAGATTTTAAATATAAACTACTAAATGTGCAAATATATAAAATTACAAAAAAAACATCACTACTTAAACCAAGATAGGTTATATTCAAACAAAACAAACCGAAACATTAAAAAAAAATAAACATACAACAACATAAAAAAATATTACAATAGTAAACATATATTTTTTATACATCTAAATTATACAATTACATAATAAAAATGTTACTTGCACGCACGTGCGGGCTATATCCTAGTTTATTTGATTATTTGTTAATCCTATGTTGTATATTTGTACATGCTCTTGAGTTTAGTCATATACTATTGTTTTTTTAATTAAATACGTTTTTCTATATAAATTCTAACTTTTATGAAAAGAAGTACTTTTGTCATATAAAATTATATTAAACTAGATTAGGACCCACGTATACGCAGATTTATAATAAATTATTTTAAATTCGTAAAAATAAATTAAAAAGAAAAAAAAAGAATTTCTCGTAAAAAACTATTTTTGTTTGTTTCCATTTACTTTTTATTATCTATTTCTAAATTTTGAGGATTTTATATTCAAATACTAATTATGTTTATTTCTAATGATTTTACTACTTATATGTTTAGTTATACTAAAATTTTGACGAATGATCATTATATTCTTATTGAAATTATATTTATTTATTTAATCATATTTGACTTTTTTAATTAAAAACATTTATTGCACGAGTTAAAATTTGTCCGATTGACTCGATTGTACAATTTTCTTAATCTAATTGGAAACATAAAAAATATATATTTTTCTTTTTATTTTTAAAACCGTTAATTTAATTTCTTTTTTTCAATTTACTTATTTATCTTTTTGATTTTTATATCTTTTGTTTTTAGTATTAGTAATCGATCCTACAATTTTTTTAATCTAAAATATATTTATTTTTATTTAATTAATTTTTAGATTTATGTTAATATTATGTTAAAATCTAATTGTTGGTTTTTTAAATTTTCATTTTTTATTTTTAAAACCCTTAATCTAATTTCTCCTTTTTATTTTTAGAACCTTTAATCTGATTTTTTACACGTGTTGCGATAATGTGAATTAACAACTTTGATGCATCCAACTTTATATAATAAGAAGACTAGACCTTCATAGATGCGAGTCTATAATTCAAAAGTTTACAATTAAAAAAAAATCAAAAATTTTAAATTGGAAAACAAAATGATCTATAAAAGAAAATAAAATAAAATTTAGAATAATGAGGCGAAAGAACCGATAGATAAGCGAATTATAATTCAATACTTTATAATACATGAAAAACAAAAACTAGAAAACTAACAAAAAAACTAGAAAACAAAATAAGAATGAGAACAAAAACGAGTAACCACGAATAATCGTAATAAATTTAATAGTTATTTATTTATTTTTTATTCTCGTATTATACTATTATTTTGTTTATAACTAAATTATGTCACATGTTTTCATATATTTTATTTTTATTATTTATATTTGAATGGAAGTTAGTTTGTATTAATAGTCATTATTCTATTTAAATTAATTTATATGTTTGTGTTGGGTCAGGATTTCCGTTTGGCCCAAAACGAGGCCCAACCGTATGAGGCACATGCATGACCAGAGGCGACACGGTAAACCAATGTTCATTTAATGCTACAAAACTACCAAGCACGGCCGTATTAATGATGGCTACGACTGACGTAAGTAGGACAAATGTGCCAACCTCCGACAGCATGCGTCGGAGAGTCTCGTAAGAGTCATGATAGCTTTTGAAGTTAAACGATGTGTAACGGTACAAGTCCACTCGCTGAAAACTGGGACCCGACCAAGTAAACCAGGTATTTTCCTATAAATACACTTCTCAAGCCAAGGGTGAGAAGAGGAGAATTTCTAGACTGATAATTTCATTTTTGGACTTCATATCTTGTGATCATAACTTATAAAAATTTATCGGAACCCACTGTCATGACTCTCTCAGCTGAGGGCACTACCTCAATTACTGTCGAGTTAGGAGAATATCACAGATACCTAACTATACTATACTATATACTATATATATATACTATACACTATATACAATATTCCAAGAAAACACATTCACCTTAAAATACCTTAAAACCTTTTTGAAGGACTTCTTACTTTTAAAACCACTTTTTAATTTGAAAACCATTTAAAAAAAAATACTTTTAGGCATGGAAAACATGGAAAAAATCTACTGATCACGACAGTCCCCACTGCCGTTTAAAAATTTGGTACGGCACTCAAGTGTTATCCTACGACTGTAGGACCGCGAAAATCTAGATTGAAAATCACGAAACTAAAACGATTGAAACCGATAAGAATTTATAAAACATTTGAATAAAACCTTTTAAGGAAAGACGATACACGGAGTCGAGATATGATCTCTTTCCTTAATTCTTTAAATCTCCCGCAGTGTGGCGGTTTGTAGAGATTCAGAATCCCAGGATACAACCGTGTTTGAGACTAAAGTCGCAGCACTCGACTATAGAATCTGCGAACTAAAGATCTACGCTATACTCTCGAGACTCACCCTAAAACTGTAGAGACGAGAGGGATTTGCTGGAATGTGTGTTTGAAAGCTTATTGCTTTTCTGGATGATTTTAAAAGAGAGGCTAACCCATCATATATATAGTATGAGAGGGGACTTGAAAACATTCCAAGTTTCCAATGTGGGATACTTTAACTTTCACAAAAAGTTATAGTTAATGGAAACTTTCCATTTGTTTAGGCTTCTTCCACAAGTAATTATGGTTAATGGAAACTTTCCATTTATTTAAGCCTCTTCCACAAGGAATTATAACTAATGGAAACATTCCATTTATTTTAGCCTCTTCCATTTGTTTGGGTTTCAACCCATCTCTTATTCACACAAAACACAAAATAATAAAGCCCAATTGTCTTTATTAATTTTTGTTCCAACAATCCCCCACATGAATAGAATGACATCTAAACAAATGCAGACTCTACTAACTCGAAAGACTATGCAGACACACTAGGACTTGACACTAGGACTTTTCGAGAGTATAGGCGAAAAATTAACTGTGTATGATATAGTAGCATATTTCAGCCTTGAACTATTCACTGTTGATATCTGTCGAGTTTACTTGGCCAGGAGGTGAACATGATGTCTTGAACCACCCGGATTTTTATGTAAACTTAGACAACAGGTACAACCCAGTCTCATCTTCTCGTAGAACTCAGTTCTCTATTGTGTTCATTGTGGCCGTGAACTTGCCTGGTCTTCATGAGTGAACTTGGAGATATAGCCTTGTCTTCATCCTCCTAGAAACGGCCGCATTTCACACTCATTAGGTGATTTCTTTGAGCTCCTGACATATACACAAGTATCCTGTTATACTCTATATTATGAAAGCTACTCAAAATCATTAAAAGTATAAAACTTATCCTTTAATACTTACAGGGAGCACTGTACATCGTTTTGGGAGATGGGCACAGACGTTATGTCTTTCAGTGCTTTCATCAGACTATGTTTAACTTAGTTGTCCCTTTGAACCTAGATCTTGGGATCTCCAGTCACATAGGTGGGGTTTCCATCAAAACATCGTCTTTGTCCATAGGCAATAAACCCATTCCCTTTGATGATTTTAAAACTTGATCTCTATTTAAACCTTTAGTGAACGGATCCGCAAGGTTGTCAGCTGACTTGATGTAATCGACCGAGATTATACCCGTTGAGATCAAATGTCTAATGGTCTTATGTCGCCTTCTGATGTGGCGAGAATTGCCATTGTATAGGTTACTCAATGCCCGAGCTATTACTGATTGACTATCACAATGCACTTGTAATACTGGCACTGGTTTCTCCCACATAGGGATATCTTTAAAAAAACACATTCCTAGATTCCATTATCGTGTTGACATGGATATCTGGTACATCTGACTTGTGTACTAGGAATCGATAAGCACTACTATTGTGTGCATATCCGCTGAAGATACAATCAATTGTTTTAGGTCCAATTGTCAGCTTCTTAGGAGGTGGCACATCGACCTTTGCTAAGCACCTCCACACTTTGAGGTATTTGTACGAAAGTACAGTTCCTTTCCAAAGTTCATATGACGTTTTTTAACGGTAATAGTCGTTCCCAGAAATCACCTAAAGGTTTTCTTAAACGCTATGTATCAGATCATATAGATCGTTTTTAGACAAACGTTTCGCGAACCTGCCTGAGCTGATGCGGAAATCGTTTTTTTGTCGTTATGATAATCGTCTAATTTTTTTTTAAGATCAAACGTTCTACGGTTGGCTATAAGGCAATCGCAGAAGCGTTGTAGATCGATCAGAAAACGTTTTAAAAATCATTTTATGAAATCGTTTTTGAAATATTGTTCGCAATATTCAATCTGATTCAAGCGATTAGCAGGAAACGGATTTAAAGAATTAAGATTGTAGGACCGCAAAAATTCAGATTGAAAATCACGAAACTAAAACGATTGAAACCGATAAGAATTTATAAAACATTTGAATAAAACCTTTTAAGGAAAGACGATACACGGAGTCGAGATATGATCTCTTTCCTTAATTCTTTAAATCTCCCGCAGTGTGGCGGTTTGAAGAGATTCAGAATCCCAGGATACAAACGTGTTGAGACTAAAGTCGCAGCACCCGACTATAGAATCTGCGAACTTAAGAATCTATGCTATACTCTCGAGATTCACCTAAGACTGTAGAGACGAGAGGGATTTGATGGAATGTGTGTTTGAAAGCTTATTGCTTTTCTGGATGATTTTAAAAGAGAGGCTAACCCATCATATATATAGTATGAGAGGGGACTTGAAAACATTCCAAGTTTCCAATGTGGGATACTTTAACTTTTACAAAAAGTTATAGTTAATGAAAACTTTCCATTTGTTTAAGCTTCTTCCACAAAGAATTATAGCTAATGAAAGCTTTCCATTTATTTTAACCTCTTCCACAATGAGTTATAGCTAATGGAAACATTTCATTTGTTTTAGTCTCTTCCATTTGTTTGGGCCTCAACCCATCTCTTATTCACACAAACCACAAAATAATAAAGTCCAATTGTCTTTAATTTGAAAACCATTAAAAAAAAATTACTTTTAGGCATGGGAAACATGGAAATAATCTACTGATCACGGCAGTCCCCACTGCCGTTTAAAAATCTAGTACGGCACTCAAGTGTTATCCTACGACCACACTGAGATACCGAGCCTCAACTCTTTTATTCACCCATTTAAAAAAAAAACGAAATCACTTTTCCAAAAGAATTAGTAACCACACGAGACACTCAAGTCTCCACACCTAGAACACGTAACCTAAGACACCTAACTTAAGACTCTAGCCTAAGATCTAACCTAAGACTCTAACCTAAGAATAACTAACACGCAATAACACACAAACAAACACACAATAACCTCAAGCAAATAAACAAGAAGCAAGAAAATAAACACAGAACAAGTAATTCGAGGAGACACGGTTTGTGCCTTCCCTTTCTTTCCTATAAAACAAAGGTTAAACCTAATCTGCAGGGACTCACATAAATACGACTTAAAATGGGCAGATCTTTGGCTTGGGCTAAGCACCTTCGACTTGACTCTCTCGGCCAAGAGAATAGCCGAATAGAAAAAAGAAATAACTTACAAAGAATTTAGGAAATTTTTGGACGGAGCAAAGGGGTGAAAAACTAAGGCGAGCAAGGCTTTATTAATTGACAAAGCTCAAGGGTGGTGCCTAGAAATCCGATGGAAAAAGTAGTGGGTGTCTTCACGCTATCGTTGTTCCGGACGATTTGGTGATCACCGGATGGGCAGCTTAAGTCGGTCATGAACATGTGGTTTTAATTCTTGGCCAAGAAGTGGAGAGCAAGCAATGTCTAGGAGTAATGATAATGTTAGCTTCATAGGTGTATTTTTCTTGTTGGGGAGAAAGGAAACACTTTTGCTTTGATGGCGCAGAAGAGTTGGTCATAATAGGCGGCCAAATCTTTATGTTGGATCCATTTGTTAGCATATCTTGGCCGAATAGACTAAATTTGGTGACAAAGGCTGTGCATTGGGTGTTCATCAATTCAAAGGAACTTCGGGACAAAGGCTTGATCAAATATTTGCCGTAGTCAAATCATGTTGGATCCACTTGTAAAAGCAAATTTTGGTGGACAAGACAACACATAAAAACTTGGAGACAAAGGTTTGCTTTACTATTGGGCGCTAGTCATGTCGGCGAACTTAGTGAAGAACGCTTGGCTGTGCATTGGCCGGAGTCTAATCATCAACTTGCTTAGAACCTTTTCTAGCTTAATGTAGGCACATGGTCTTGAATTGATTGTGCCTTCAAATAGTAGTGCAAGCCCCATCCACTTCCCTTGTGGTAGAAAATAAAATCTTTTTTACGAGACAAACTAGATTTTCCGGCGACATTTGGTGCCCATTAATTGGCCGATGCTTTAACTCCATAAAGTAATTATTCCTTGCTGAAATTACTCTTTTTAAATGGTGAGACATGATCCATGATTGCTGGTAAAGGCGTCCCAGTTGCTAGACAACTCGAGTGGCTTTCGTTTGGCCACTTGGTGCACTCTTGACCGTCGATTTCGCCAAAACAACTTCTGCTCACATTGATGATGATTCTCTGTTTAAAAATATCACTTGGCGCCCTCATGAAAGTCTGATTTTGTTTCCCCACGCTCACTTGCACTTGCCTCTCTTCTTGGGATCCGAAAAGTGCTAATAGTTATATTATGTGCATCAACTTTTGGGTCTCCTATAACTGTTTGATCACTCTTCTCTGATGGTTGCACTTTTAAAAAATTGATCGTCCTCTTGATTGTTGTCTGATGTCTCCAGTTGGTCAGTTCGGACCTCCAAATAAAAATTCTTCTCGGCTAAAGTCCTAAAAATTTATTCTTTGATCTTTTCCAAATGATCTGGCGTACATTCCAAAAGTTTAAAATTTTCTCGATCGCTCCTTGATTGCTTCTTGACCGGTCCATGTCGCTAGTGAGGGTTATTACAGTCGCCGTGGTAAATGTCTACCTTACCATATTTTAGAAGATGATAACTGTCAATTACTACCCCAACCGCCTCAGATGTGTTTGGAAGAAGAAGTGATCTTCTTGCTAAGGAATTAACTTATCGCAACCAACAAAGAGGAATTTGCAAAAATCGGAGCAAGATGAAAGCTCTATAATTGCACTATACTCATTGTTTGAAAGAATTAAACGAAAGACCTGAGAAGTTGAAGGAAAGGAATCTGCACCTTCAAGAAGTTCTAATGTGGCATGAGACCAACATAAGTGATAACTGAGTAGATATCACAAAATTTTGATACTCGTTGGATAGAATCACTAGCTTGCACGAATGAGATATTGAGAAATATAAAAAGACATTCTTGAACTCTTTGGTAAAATAGAATCGTTGGAGAATCGAATTTCAAGGATCTCAAAAGCTAAAATTCCACCAGATGAAATCGATAAGAACCCGAGAGGATCGGTAAGGATTCTAACTTTCTTCAGCTAATAATTTTAATCATGGTTCTCGTGATGCAGATTTCCTAAGTAGCTTTGGAAGTTACTTCGATGAAGGATACAAAGATGAATTTTTTCGTAAGGTTAAACTTAGGAAACCAAGGAAGAGGAAAACAGCCAACAAGCGAGGTAAAGATGGCTCTAAATTTTTTGATGAGTATGCTGATTTTGCAGGAAAAGAATCCGCCAAGTAATTGAGGCCGCTCGATGTTCACGTATTTTTCAAGACACGATTTGACAAAGACATATTCATTGGAGGCACTAGACGTGATTTCCATATCTCCATGAAAGGAGAATTAACGAAAGAACCAATGGTTGATTAAAAGGCTCATGGCCAGAGGACAAAAAGAAGAGGACAAAAATGAAGAGTTGAGTGGGAGGGATCCCACTAATAGGTAGTCTTTTTTTTTTTTTTTTTTTACTATTGACATTGTGTTTATGAGATGTTCAAGGAAAAAGGATGAAATTTCAGATATAAATCGATTGACGGATCGATCAGGTTCGGCAGAAACGGATCCCGAAGAAAAATTACGTATACGGTTCGATCCATTGTTTGACCAGAACAAGTGGAACAGCCGATTGAACAGGATGGTGCTCGATCGAACACCTCCTCTATTCGATCGAACACCAATGTATGTAACTAAAAACTTTTAGTCAAATTTGCAATTTAAAAAAAAAATTGATTGGTCGACTAAGACAAGAGCAATCAAAGAAATAGCGATAACATACATCGTATTATAAATTAAAATAGCAGAGGGTGAAAAAAACTTCTATAAGGAGGAGTACAAAGAGAATGTAATATTCTCCCAAACGAACAAGATATCAAAGATTTCAAAAGAAAACAATGAGACAAATAAACTTTTGGTGGCTGCGTAACTATGTTGGCTTGTCAAATTTTGTGGCTCTCCTTTCTGTTTTATGGTTATATGAGGCGGTTATGGCTTTTCTCAAATAAATTTGGGCGACTTTGGATTTTTTTGAAAACTTTTTTTTTCGTAGGGTGTTTGATCGAACAACAAGGGTGTTTGGTCAAACATCCACCCTATTCGATCCAACAGATGGTCAATCACTACTCTTTGGAATCTTTGGATGTATGATGCTCGACCGGGTTGGATCAAACATGTGCTAGAACAGGCGGTCAAACAGTATCCCTGAAAGTTTCTGTTGATTTGTGTTCGACCGGGCGTTCGATCAGTCGGGTATAACAACCTTAATTATTCTGCTTGCTCTATTTTCATCTAAGATAGATCAGTTTTCAGTATTATGATCATAACTTTTGATCAACCATTTGATAGCTTTTAAACCACTTGGAGATAAAAACTAACATCTGGCATGTATCATGTGACTTAGTTTGAACAAAATCACACATTTGGAAGTGCTCCATCTGATGCAAAATGTTTGGCGCCAGAATATTGTCCAATCAAGCTTATTTTTTGCTCAAAACGTTCAAATTACCTGTAAAGATTTTAAAAATTCCAAAACACTAAAACCAGCAATAATAAGTTAAAACTCGATTGTTTCTTTATTAAAAACCTATTAAAACATATTAATAAACGGGAAAATATACATTATATCACTAGAACCGTAGATTATGGACAATGACCACCAACTCATTGATATCCCTGCAAATTACATCCTTTTCACATGCATATCATGCTAGTTAGGATTACATTCATGCACATTTGTCTTATTTTTTGTACTGTTTCCACTCATGTTAGTTCTAAGATGCATTAGGTTAGGAATTTGCATATTCCTGCATGTTTGGAGTGTTTATCAGGTGCAAAGGTGCCATGGAGGTTGGTCAAGAAAGAAGGACTCAAGAGGGATCAAGGGAGAAGGAGATAGACAATTTCCCTCGGAGCATCGGGCATCAGCAACGGCTTCCAAGCTGATATGGGCAGCACACGGAAGGAACCTTGACGGATGCCACGGCTTGGCCCCGATAAAGATACCCCGAAGTCGAATTCCTACAAAGACTTCTTCTCGGACAATATCAAATGTGCAAAACGGGATGAGCCCGACACAAAGTAGCCTGCAAGGGACTTCCCCACAAGATGAACCCAATACCAGAAGCCGATGTGAAGCCACCTGGAGATCAAGAAATTCAGCATCGCGACCTGCTGCAACGACATCACCCCGAAACGCTACACGCCAAGAAAGTACCAATTTCGGGTAAAGTGGTCCCGGCGTGTAGGATTTTCCCCTTTTGCTATAAATACAAGATGTCCCTTCAACCTTATCTCTCTCTCTCATTAAGTTTTAGTTTTTATTCTCTTTGTAGACGAAAACTCTCTGTTTTAATTCCACTATTGAAGTTTGAAAAAACTTGAACCTTTATGTTTACTTTAGCTTAATCAAGACTTGTTTTGTTGAATTTCTTGTAAAAGCTTCTTCCTTTATTCATTTTTAGTATTTCTTTACTACTAGTGAACCATGTTTAGTCTTCTTGTCCTTATGAATTTTGAGGCTTCATACATGGTGCGTGAGTAATCTTTTTGAGATTTTTGATGGGTCAAGGGGCTTTCAGCTTTGCATTTCTTGTTTAGGTAAAACATAAATCTTGATTCTTTCTTGTTTATCATTACTAATGCCTAGTCGAGATTGATCTCCTAGTCTAACGTCCTTGGGCGTCTTGCATGAACACCACGTGTGAGATTAGCCGGAACCATAAACAAGAGTGGAATCCTTTTTAACCTAGGACACTAGTTGTCTAAGGGATTTCACGGTTCAGTAGGGACAAATATTCTTACTTGTCTTCTTTACTGTACCGCTTTGCGAGAGCTAGTCCATGGTGGTAGAGATAACAAAGAGGGTAGACCCAAACACTATGGGCTAACCGATTTGTGAATCCGTTTACCTAAGAATCATCATCAAGATCAAGTCTTGATGTGATAAAAAGCTTCGCTTGTAGAGCAATTCGAGAGTTCCCTAATCCATAAAACCCATCTTAAACCCTTCTTTTAATATAAAGCTTAAGTCTTTCATCGTTTAAGTCATTATCTCTTGTTTAATAGCTTAGATATCATCTTTTTATTTCTGTTTATGATCTTGAGTGACACAAGTTCAAACCTTTCTTAGTTTTAGGTCGTAAAGATTAAACCTTGATTTTACGCTTAACTTAAAACACCATAAGTAACCGAAATGACATTGAACAATCTATAATGGATTGATAACCCATACACTATACTATAACGGTTATAAGTGGTGGGTGATTGACCAAAGTAGAGCAAAAACCTACTTATCAATTGGCGTTGTTGCCATTGGGGTTTAAAGTTTAATAATTTCGGTCCTTGATTGTTTCAAGGACAAGCTTTTTCTTTTCTTGTTATTAACTCGGTTACCTTGAAACTTTGTGTTGACATGTACATGAACCTACGATCCCACGGTACAACAAATCTTGTTCCCCCAATAGACGATATTCACTTATTTGAACGATCGACTCGACGACATCGGAAACAAGCCGTTACCGCAGACCGTGAGGAGAAGGAACAACCACAAGTTGGTCAAATGCCTGAAGGACCCCAAGTAAGACAAGGACCCCAAGGTCCACAAGGAGTACACGGACAAGCCGGTGCTCCAGCTCAACAACGAGTTGTTCGCCAAATCGGTGCGGGTGATGCACCAAACTCGTTTGCAAGACGACATGGAATACAACCTCCACCGTGGCAAATAACAACTTCGAGATCAAGAGTGCTCTCATCTCCATGGTGCAAAACAGCTGTTTCTTCGGTCTTCCCCTTGAAGATCATTTTGATCGTTGATATGTCTATATTTTGCATCATATTTCTCTCCATTTAGTGTAAGTTTGTCATCATTTAGGATCCTTATTTAGCATCATTGTATTGCATTTCGATCATTTAGACTCTAGGATGTCTTTGCATGTTCTTTTGCATGTTTTGGTGCATTTGGAGTCTTGATCATGTGATAAAGATGCTATGGAGGCATGAATGGAGTTGGAGAAAGATAGCATGGCACTTGGAGGGGCAAGGAGTCACTGAAACAAGAGTTTTTACTCTTGCAAGCAATTCCTCAATTGCTCATATCATTGCAATATATTGAGGTATCAATCCATCTTGGGAGATGATGCAATAAGAATACAAAGTTAAGTCTAAGCTAAGCTAGAATGATTAAAGCAAGTCACAACAAGTATTGAAAGCTAAACACAAACTAAAAGAGATACTACTAGAGCAATATTATTAAACTAAACCTTAATTACTACTAATCAAGATACTAAACAAGGATTACTACTAAGCAAGATTATCAAATGACTAAATCGAAACCTAGGGATGGAATCATTGATTTGGGAAACCTAATGGACAACCTTGCAATCATTTAAGCAACTAATCAAGCTAACTCTATACCTAGAACACTTAATTTAGATTAGACCATGATGTGTGGTTCAAATCTCTTTGTTAATCATCCTAATGAACTAATGATGTTTTAGCATTAAGATAATCAACAAGCATTAATAACAAGTCTAAATGGTATGATAAACACTCTAGACATCTAATGTCTTAGGCTAGAAATGTAAATCTCTTATTAAGTTGGTTCAAGCATTTCATCAAACACTTGGTGGGTGGATGAAATGCCTATGATCTAAAATAGCAAAGATTAGCTATTTGGCATTAGGAATCACTTAATAAGAAGAGAGAATGAAAGAATCTATCCTAGATTGCAAGATTAATCCATTAGAAAACCCTAAATCTAACCCATCCCCAAGTTTCTAAGGAACTACTCACTAACCATACTTAAACCCATCAAATCAAAGATTAGAGAAAGGTTAAACATGATTAGAGAAAGATAAAACAAGAAATCTAAGAGAGATATTGCATTAAAACCAAAGATTCAAACTTAAACAAAGTATTTGCCCAAAGTGGCTCAAGGTTTAAGCTAGGAACAAGAGAATAAAAGTTGTCTAGAAAAATTAGGTTTCAAGAGTATTTATAGGAGGGACTCATAAGGTAGACAAAAAAGATTCGTCTGGCAAAATTTCGACCAGACTCATCGAAATTTCTGGTCGAAATCTCTCCCTGGAAAGAAGTTTCGACGAGACTCGTCGAAACTGTTCGTCGAAATAGTCTTAAATCTTTGATCCGTCTTCATGCGTCTGGGGAAGTTTCGGTGAGCCTTGGTCGAAACATGTGGTCGAAATATCCCCCTGGAGAAGAATTTCGATGAGACTCGTCGATCCTGCTCGTCGAAATATCCCCCTGGAGAAGAATTTCGGTGAGACTCGTCGATCCTGCTCGTCGAAATTCCTTCAGGTTTCTTCTTCTCCATCTTCTTGGCAACTCCTTGTTCTTCTAAGTGATGTGCCATTCCTCTCCAACTCCATTGTTGCCTCCACAGCATCCATGTTACCTGATCAAGACTCCAAATGCACCAAAACATGCAAGGACTATGCAAAGACACTCTAGGACTCTAAATGATACAATGCAACACAATGGTGCTTAAATACATACTTACATGAAGAGAAACTTATACTAAATGGATGCTAAAATGATGCAAAATATAGACATATCAACTCCCCCAAACTTGCCTTTTGCTTGTCCACAAGCAAATGAAACACAAGCTAAGGAGAGAGGTTTGAAAGCGGGAACTCAAATCCAAAAGTGTTTAGCAAAGGAATCAATTCAATGGTCCTAGTTAGTAATTCTAGGATGCTCTTTATGCAAATTTCTACTCCATAAGGTTTAGCCATACCCATACTCAATCAAGTGAACCCAAGCCTCAACCTACACAAGCATTCATTTTCACCAACTCTTTAACATTCATTAAGTAGTAACCATGGATCATGAATCATGCAATACTAGAGAACTTATTTGGTTTTTGGGTAAGGTTTTGAGATGATAATGATCTCAACTTCATGGGGTTCCAATGCAAGGGATCTCTCAATGAACATGTGAACTTTGGCAAAATGCTAAGAGTAAAAAGCAACCTATGCATACAAGGACAAATTTCCATCTACCCTTTGTAACACAACATGCCTTCACTCTCATTCTTTTTAGCTCACTCACCAAGCCCAATCCTAAACTACCCATTGCAAGGCAATTCGCCAAACCCAAAAGAAACTCAAACACCTTCTTCCTTTCCCTTACTCTTTTAAGCATTTAGGGGAAACATCTTCTACAACCACAAGTGTTGGCATACTTTAACCTCAAGCTCTTTCTCTTTTCATTTAGCTATCCTCTTTCTTTTAACAACTTAGCCATATTTTTTTTATTTTTCTTGGCTCTCTTACTTCTCTTTTCTAGAGGACTTCTTTTCTTTTCTTAACTCTTAGAGCACAATATCCAATGCCAACACTTGTTCCAAATATTTTCGTTTTCCCCCTTTTACCATCTCAACTTCGCCTACTTACTTGTTCCACAACAAATATCAAGCCGAAATTCCCACCCAAGAATCCTATCCTATCACCTAGCTCATTGTTCTCGAGCTAGCTACATGGAAGCCTATCCTTGTCGCTCTAAACTCAACACTTTTTGCTAAGTTCACAAGATGAAAAAGGCCTAATGCACTCAATAAGGAAGAGGTTTCAAAGGAAGCTTAGTTTGGGAATTCGTTTTCAACCGCTCTAAAGATGAGAGTCGGCTATTTGGGTTAACAAGAGTGGTAAAAGGAAAGAAGATAACCCAAATATGTATGTGGTATCCACAAGTTCTCTAGCAATGCATAACCATGATAATTACTTGTTCAAATTAGGTTCAAGTTCAAGAGAGTTGGTTTCTATTCAAAGCTTGCTTCAATTAAAACTCAAGTTGCAAATGGTGAGGTCCAAGTAGGGTTCAACTTTAACTTTCAAAATGTTGCACACAAAGCATCAAACAACTATTAACTAGGGCCTTGAACTAATTCATGAGTTTAACACCTTACAAGGAAAAATCATCATTGTCCCCTATGCATGAATGCAATCCTATATGAAAGCAAGACTCAATCCTACTTATGTAACAAATGCAAATGCAACTACATGCTATTTTTTTGAAATTTTCGAAATTTTTTTTTTTGGTTTTTTTCTATGCCATAGGTGTATGCATGAGACTTAAGAATGCATGAGACTTAAGAATGCATGAGAAAGAAAAATAGGATCACAAAACACAAGATCAAATACACCATACTCCCCCAAACTTAAATTACACAGTCTCTTGTGTAATCCAAGCTTGGAGAAGATTTCAATATGCAAAAATAAAATACTTAATGGTATTTACAACGAGTGAAGTGGTACCTTGATCAAAATTGCATGGAGGTGGATGAGTAAGAGTCCATGGAGTAGGATGGATTTCTGGATTGAGGAGTGGGAGATCGCATGACTCTCTTCTCACGCCTTCTAGTCTCATAGGAAGAGGGGCGTGGCTCATCTTCATGGCTTGGTGCGCTTGGAGTCCCTTGGAAGGAGTAGCGTCTTCCCGCCATAGTGCTGTCCACTTCATCATCCTCTTGTTGCATCGCTTCATCATCCTCTTGTTGCATCTCTCCATGCCTTTGGGAAGAAGTTCCCCCAACCTTAGCCTTTAGCTCCTTGATTTGCCCTTTTAAGCCCTTCACCGTTTTCACAAGCTTCCTTATGGTTTTGTCTTGCCATTTGTTCCACCTTTGAAGGAGCTTGATGTGTTCATGGGCTTTCTTCGAAGTCTCCCCATGGTTAGCACTCTCATAGGGCTCAAAGAAGTACCTCTCACTGCCATAGATTGGAGGAGCTTGATAAGGTTGGTGGGAAGTGTCCCATGATCCCATTGGCAAAGTCCTTATTTCGCCTATCTCCTCTTCGGCTGGAGTGAATGTGGCGTTTGATCTCCTCCTTAGATTGGTAAGGTGAATGCAAGGCAGTCTGATTGTAACTTCCTTATGCGTTTCCACATTGAACTTGTACCGGTAGCTACTTCCTTCCTTAACCAAGAAATGACCTCTAAGTAGGTATGGTACATCTATAAACTCCCTCTCGGCTGATGGTTCTCCCAATTCGATGCCAACTTCCATTAGGATAGGAGTGATCATACCCCCAATGGCTATTTTGATTGACTTGTCCTTCTTTCTATTCGCCCGAGCATAATAGGTTTCTGCATGAGCGACCCAAAGTTTTACCATACCATTCTCCGTATCATCTCCCCTCAGCAGGATGTTGTCATGACAATAACGGATGATGTCCTTAAGCCCATCAACAAGCATTCTCCATTTTTCAGAAGTCACAACTACGGTTTCCTTCTTGGCAATGAAGTTGTTAGCTATCACCTTGTGAGCATAGCGAATGGAGGGATGTCGGATCATGGAATTCCTTGATTTCCCGGGCTTGAACTCCCCACTAGCAAGAAAGTCCCACATCTTCTCCAACTCGCTCTTCCTAACATCCAAGCGGGATCCCCAACCGGTACCTTCATCAAATCCAAGTACCTCGCTCAGCTGCTTGAAACCCATTTTGTTTGTCTTGTTGCGAACCTGGAACTTGATGAAACCGTGGCCATCCTTCACTACATCAATCCCATCTGAACTTGAAGTTTCCACCTTCAAAGTAGAGAGGAATTGGCAAGTCTCCTCTTGGTAGCTTGGATAGGTCTTGTTGAACCACCTTGTGCATCCCAAATTCTCAAAGATCGCTGTCACATCATTCAAGAGATCCAACTCCTCTAGCAGCTCATGATCCGGGTACTTAGTTCCCCTAAAGGGTCTCTCCATAAGGGCCTTGTAGACCTCAGAGGGTGTTGGAGGAGTGGCCGCAGCCTTCTCGGCTTTCCTAGCTCTTGCTTTCTCCCTACTAACTTCCCTCTTTTGGGACAACTTTCTTATGACCGGTGGACTCTCCTCGGGATCCTCTTCTTCTACTTCCACTGGCCTCTTGCCTTGTCTCTTGCTAGCCTCACTCCTTGTTCTTCCCATTAGTACCTATATGAGCAAAAATCTTGGAGAAGAGTGAGTACAAGATGAATTTTAAATTTTTGAAAACCACAATCATGTAATTATAAAATTCCATGGGGATTTTCAAAAGGTAAAACACAATGGCAATTAAATTAGAGCAAGAGATAATCCCATTTGAAAATTCTCTCTTAGCATCCAAAGGTTTTTAACAAGAAATTATTCAAATTAAGTAACCTCTAAGTGATTATGAATTAAAATTCAAGAGGTTTCTAGCTTAATTACCTATATAACATGGGAAAGCAAGCTCAAAGAAACCAAATTCCAAAATTTTGAACATCAATTAGGCTAAAACATGAATTTTCGCAACTCTTCAAAATCCTAAAATAAAAATGTCCAAAAATCGAAATTTTCCCATGTTATTCCTTGAAAAACTTCAGCAATCATCACCCATAACAATAATCAATTATGCCCTACTCAATCAATTCATTCAAAGTCCTTCTAACAACCCTAAATTCAAATTCTTTCTCAAGGAGAAAGCAAAAAGGGTAAGAGAAAGGATGAGAAGACAAACCTCGGTTCCACGCAAAGAGATGGTCGAAATTCACTAAAGAATCAAGATTGACCAACAATTTCGGAAATAATGCACTTGGAATCAAAGAATTTGATGAAGAATTGAGAGAGAAAAAAGAAAAAAACAAGTTCTTATCCTTAAGTTATGAGAAAAATTGTGGTGAATGAGAGTTGTGGGGAAGAAAGAGGTCTTAATCCTCTAAAATCGGTTCAATATAAGTGGGAGAGGTCAACATTAAACCGGTCAAAGGAAGAAAGAAAAGTCAAGCAAACCTGATCTTTAGGAGAATTTCGACGAGGCTGGTCGAAATTCTTGGTCGAAATTTCCCCCTGGAGGAAAATTTCGACGAGTATGGTCGAAATGGTTGGTCGAAATTTCCCCCTGGAGGGAAATTTCGGTGACCCTTCATCGAAACTCTTGCCCGAAACTTCTCCCTGGAAGAAATTTTCGGTGACCCTTCATCGAAATGGTTGGTCGAAATTTCCCCCTGGAGGAAAATTTCGACGACCTTGGTCGAAACTGGTCACCGAAACTTCCTTAAAAATTTCCTCCACACCCTTTCTTCAAGTCTAAGTCCTCCATACTCAACCTAAAACTTCCAAAAACTCATAGAAACAAAATCATAGTACTAAATCAAGAATATATACAAAGATAACCATGGGAATGCCTCCCAAGTGCGCTTGTTTAACGTCATTAGCTCGACTTTTCAAACCTTTTTAGGCTAGAGGGGAGTCTTGAAGAGGAATTGAGCTTGCCTCTTCCTTTGACTCATGCACCAAGAATGGCTTGATCCTATGACCGTTGACTGTGAAGTCCTCACCATTCTTTCCTATCAAGGTGATGGCTCCATATGGTAACACTTCTTTGATCTCAAAAGGGCCTCCCCACCTTGACCTTAGCTTACCCGGGAACAACTTCAATCTTGAATTGTAGAGAAGAACTTTGTCACCAGCACTTAGCTCCTTCCTTACAATCCTCTTGTCATGGAAAGCTTTGGTCCTCTCTTTGTAGATTCTTGAGCTTTCATAAGACTCAAGCCTAATCTCCTCAAGCTCTTGGAGTTGGATTAACCTCTTCTCTTGGGCAGTTTTTATGTTGTAGTTGAGAAGCTTCACAGCCCACAAAGCCTTGTGCTCAATCTCAACTGGTAAATGACAAGCTTTCCCATACACAAGATTGAAGGGGGACCTTCCAATTGGTGTCTTGAAGGCTGTCCTATAGGCCCACAAAGCATCATCAAGCTTGATTGACCAATCTTTCCTTGTTAGACCCACAGTTTTCTCCAAAATAGCTTTGATCTCACGGTTTGAGACTTCCACTTGACCACTAGTTTGAGGGTGGTAAGGGGTGGCTACCTTATGCTTTACACCATACTTGTTCAATAACCCTTCAAAGATCTTGTTGATGAAGTGGCTTCCCAGATTACCTATAATGACTTTTGAAAGTGAAAAACATATAAATAACTTGAAAAACTTTAAAACCACGCTTAAATAACCTTCAAAAAATATTGAAATAAATGTTTGTTCCTTCTATGCGTGTGCGAAACATGTCTTCCCCCATCACTAATCACAATCTTTAGAACACCAAACCTTGGGAAGATTATGCTCTTGAACATCTTAAGCACGACCTTGGAGTCATTAGTAGGACTTGCTATGGCTTCAACCCACTTTGACACATAATCAACAGCCACTAGGATGTATTGGTTACCAAATGAAGAGGGGAAATGTCCCATGAAGTCTATGCCCCAAACATCAAATAATTCTACTTCCAAGATAGGGTTTTGGGGCATCTCATCTCTCTTACTTATGTTCCCTTTTCTTTGACAAGGCTCACATCTCTTGATGTACTCATGAATGTCCTTGAACAGTGTATGCCACCAAAACCCACTTTGAAGCACCTTTGTAGCTGTCTTGAATGTGGCGAAATGCCCTCCATATTTAGACCCATGACAATGAAAGATCACACTTTCTACCTCTTCTTGTGCCAAGCATCTCCTANATACTCAAGAATGCATGAGAAAGAAAAATAAGATCACAAAACACAAGATCAAATAAACCATACTCCCCCAAACTTAAATTACACAGTCTCTTGTGTAATCCAAGCTTGGAGAAGATTTCAACATGCAAAAATAAAAGACTTAATGGTATTTACAATGTATGTAGTGGTACCTTGATCAAAATCGCATGGAGGAGGATGAGTAAAAATCCATGGAGTAGGATGGATTGCTGGACTGAGGAGTGGGAGACCGCATGACTCTCTTCTCACGCCTTCTAGTCTCATAGGAGGGGCGTGGCTCATCTTCATGGCTTTGTGCGCTTGGAGTCCCTTGGAAGGAGTGGCGTCTTCCCGCCATAGCGCTATCCGCTTCATCATCCTATTGTTGCATCTCTCCATGCCCTTGGGAAGAAGTTCCCCCAACCTTAGCCTTTAGCTCCTTGATTTGCCCTTTTAAGCCTTCACCGTTTTCACAAGCTTCCTTATGGTCTTGTCTTGCCATTTGTTCCATCTTTGGAGAAGCTTGATTTGTTGGTGAGCTTGTCTAGAAGTCTATCCTTGGTTGGTTGTCTCATAAGGTACAAAGCTGTACCTATCACTGCCATAAACCGAGGGAGCTTGGTAAGGCTGGTGGGAAGTGTCCCATGAACCCATAGGAAGTGTCATTATGTCATCAAGCTCTTCGTCGGATGGAGTGAAGGTAGCGTTTGACCTCTCCCTTAGGCTAGTGAGGTGAATGCAAGGCAATCGGATTGTAGCCTCCTTGAGCTTCTCCACATTGAACTTGTACCGGTAGCCACTTCCTTCCTTAACCAAGAAATGACCCTTAAGGAGGTAGGAGGAGTCTATAAACTCTCTCTCGGCGGATGGCTCGCCTAAGGTGATGCCCACTTCCTCAAGGATCGGCGTGATCATACCTCCAATGGCTATTGGGATTGAGCGGTCCTTCTTGCTAAATGCATGATCATGGTAAGTCGCTGCATGAGCCAACCAAAGCTGTACCATCCCATTCCCTGTGGTATCCCCATCAAGTAGGATGTTGTCATGACAGTAGCGGATGATGTCCTTAAGCCCAGCAGCAAGCATCTCCCACTCTTCAGAAGTCACAACCACGGTTTCCTTCTTGGCAAAGAAGGTGTTAGCTAACACCTTGTGAGCATAGCGAATAGAAGGATGTCGGATCATCTTGTTCCTCACTCTCCCGGCCTTGAATCCCCCATGGGCAACAAACTTCCATAGCTTTTCCAACTCGCTCTTCCTAACATTCAAGCGGGATCCTCGCCCGGTGCCTTCATCAAACCCAAGTACTTCGCTTAGCTTCTTGAAACCCATCTTGTAGGACTTGTTGCGAACCCGGAACTTGATGAAACCGAAACCATCTACTCGCCTATCAATCCCAGCCGAGCTTGAAGTTTCCACCACTAAAGTAGAGAGGAATTGGCAAGTCTCCTCTTGGTAACTCGGGTGTGAGTTGTTGAACCATCTTGCGCATCCCAAGTTCCGAAATATCCATGCCACATCATCCAAGAGACCTAGCTCTTCTAGCAGCTCATGATCCGGGTACTTAGTTCCCCTAAAAGGTCTCTCCATAAGGGCCTTGTATACTTCCGGGGGTGTTGGAGGAGTAGCCGCGGCTTTCTCGGCCTTCCTTACTCTTGCTTTCTCCCTACTAATGTCCCTCTTTTGGGACAACTTCCTTATGACCGGTGGACTCTGCTCGGGATCCTCTTCTTCCACTTCCACGGGCCTCTTGCCTTGTCTCTTGCTAGCCTCACTCCTTGTTCTCCCCATTAGTACCTATACAAGCAAAATCTTGGAGAAGAGTGAGTATGTGATGAATTTTAAATTTTGAAAACCACAATCATGTAATTATAAAATTCCATGGAGGGTTGCAAGAATTAAAACTCAATGGCAATTAATAATAAAGCAAGAAATAATCCCATTTTAATGAAAATTTCTCTTAGCATTCAAAGATTTTAACAAGGAATTATTCAAATTAAGCACCCTCTAAGTGATTATAAATTAAAAGTCAAGAGGATTCTAGCTTAATTCCCTATATAACATGGGAAAACAAGTTTAAAGAAACCAAATTCCAAAATTTTGAACACTAATTAGGCTAAAACTTGAATTTTCGCAACTCTCCAAAATCCTAAAATAAAAATGTTCAAAAATCAAAATTTTCCCATGTTACTCCTTGAAAAACCTCAGCAATCATCACTCATAACAATAATCTACTATACCCAGCTCAAACAACTCATTCAAAGACCTTCTATCAATCCTAAATTCCAATTCATTCTCAAGGAGAATTCAAAGATAAAGAGAGAGGATGAGAAGGCAAACCTTGGTTCCACGCAAAGGTATGGTCGAAATTCACTAAGGAATCAAGAATGACCAACAATTTCGGAATTAATGCACTTGGAATCAAAGAATTTGATGAAGAATTGAGAGAGAAAAGAGAAAGACAAGTTCTTATCCTTATGTAAATGGGAAAAATCGTGGTGAATGAGAGATATGGGGAAGAAGGGGTTTTAAATCCTCAAAAATCGGTCCAATATAAGTGTGAGAAGTCAACATTAAACCGGTCAAAGGAAGGAAGAAAAGTCAAGCAAACCTGATTTTTAGGAAAATTTCGACGAGATACACCGAAACTCCTCGTCGAAACTGTGGTTCGGCGTGTCTCGTCGAAACTTTTGGCCGAACCGTCACCCTGGAAGAAAATTTCGACGTGCCCTCATCGAAACTGTTCACCGAAATTTTACCCTGGAAAAGAATTTCGACGAGTTACGCCGAAAATGTTCGCCGAAATTTCTTTAAAAATTTCCTCCACACCTTTTTCTTCAAGTCTAAGTCCTCCATACTCAACCTAAAACTTTCAAAAACTCATAGAAACATAATCATAGTACTAAATCAAGAATATATATACAAGGATAACCATGGGAATGCCTCCCAAGTGCGCTTGTTTAACGTCATTAGCTCGACTTTTCAAACCTTTTAGGCTAGAGGGGGGTTTTGAAGAGGGATTGAGCTTGCCTCCTCCTTTGACTCATGCACCAAGAATGGCTTGACCCTATGACCGTTAACTGTGAAGTCCTCACCATTCTTCCCTATCAAGGTGATGGCTCCATATGGCAACACTTCTCTAATCTCAAAAGGGCCTCCCCACCTTGACTTGAGCTTACCCGGGAACAACTTCAATCTTGAATTGTAGAGAAGAACCTTGTCACCAGCACTTAGCTCCTTCCTTACAATCCTCTTGTCATGGAAAGCTTTGGTCCTCTCCTTGTAGATTCTTGAGCTTTCATAAGACTCAAGCCTAATCTCCTCAAGCTCTTGGAGTTGGATTAACCTCTTCTCTTGGGCAGTTTTTATGTTGTAGTTGAGAAGCTTCACAGCCCACAAAGCCTTGTGCTCAATCTCAACTGGTAAATGACAAGCTTTCCCATACACAAGATTGAAGGGAGACCTTCCAATTGGTGTCTTGAAGGCTGTCCTATAGGCCCACAAAGCATCATCAAGCTTGATTGACCAATCTTTCCTTGTTAGACCCACAGTTTTCTCCAAAATAGCTTTGATCTCACGGTTTGAGACTTCCACTTGACCACTAGTTTGAGGGTGGTAAGGGGTAGCTACCTTATGCTTGACACCATGCTTGTTCAATAACCCTTCAAAAACCTTGTTGATGAAGTGGCTTCCTCCATCACTAATCACCACTTTTGGTACACCAAACCTTGGGAAGATTATGCTCTTGAACAATTTGACCACAACCTTGGAGTCATTAGTGGGACTTGCAATGGCTTCAACCCACTTTGACACATAATCAACAGCCACTAGGATGTATTGGTTACCAAAAGAAGAAGGGAAAGGTCCCATGAAGTCTATTCCCCAAACATCAAATAATTCTACTTCCAAGATAGGGTTTTGGGGCATCTCATCTCTTTTGCTAATGTTCCCCTTCCTTTGACAAGGCTCACATCTCTTGATATACTCATGAGTGTCCTTGAACAATGTAGGCCACCAAAACCCACTTTGAAGCACCTTTGTAGCTGTTTTGAAAGTTGCAAAATGCCCTCCATATTTAGACCCATGACAATGGAAGATCACACTCTCAACTTCTTCTTGTGCCAAGCATCTTCTATATATCCCATCAGCACATCTCTTATAGAGGTAGGGCTCATCCCAATAGAAGTGTGACACATCTCTCAAGAACTTCTTTTTGTGATAGGTGTTGAGATGAGTGGGCTCCTCATTGCATACCAAGTAGTTAACAAAATCAGCGTACCAAGGCTCACTCCTTGCTTCCATGCCTTGAATCTCTTCAAGCTTTCTTCCAATTCCATGCACACTAGCAATGCTCTTGATCATCATAATTTGTTCCTCCGGTAAAGAATCATTGATTGGCAAAGCATCTTCAATCCTCATCCTTGACAAATTATCAGCCACACCATTTTCTACACCCTTCTTGTCCACTATTTCCATGTCAAACTCTTGTAGAAGCAGAATCCATCTAAGGAGCCTTGGCTTGGTCTCCTTCTTGGCATAAATATGGCGCAATGCAGCATGATCGGTATACACTATGACCTTTGATCCCACCAAGTAAGATCTAAACTTCTCAAAAGCAAACACAACTGCCAAGAGTTCCTTTTCTGTTGTAGCATACTTGGTTTGAGCATCATCAAGTGTTCTACTAGCATAGTAAATCACATGAAGCTTCTTGTCTTTCCTTTGCCCAAGCACAGCTCCAACGGCATAGTCACTAGCATCAGCCATGATCTCAAAAGGTAGACTCCAATCCGGTGCTTGCACAATGGGGGCACTCACAAGTGCCTTCTTGATGGTCTCAAAAGCTTGCAAGCACTCTCCATCAAACTGAAAATCCACCTCCTTGCAAAGGAGTCTTGTCAAAGGCCTAGCAATCTTTGAGAAGTCCTTGATGAACCTCCTATAAAACCCAGCATGCCCAAGGAAACTCCTTATGCCTTTCACATTTGATGGTGGTGCCAAGTTGATCATGACATCTATCTTGGCTTTGTCCACTTCTATACCATCTTCAGAAATCTTATGACCCAACACAATGCCTTGGTTGACCATGAAGTGACACTTTTCCCAATTTAGCACCAAGTGAGACTCTTCACATCTTTGTAGAACCCTGCAAAGATTAGAAAGACAAGCAGAAAAAGAGGCACCATACACAGAAAAGTCATCCATAAACACCTCTACCATTTCCTCAATAAGATCGGAGAAGATACTCATCATGCACCTTTGAAAGGTGGCTGGAGCATTACATAACCCAAATGGCATCCTTCGATATGCAAAGGTACCATAAGGGCATGTGAAAGTAGTCTTCTCTTGATCATTAGGATGAATGGGTATTTGGAAGAACCCACTATATCCATCAAGGAAACAATAGAAGGGATGGTTAGCCAATCTCTCAAGCATTTGATCAATAAAAGGAAGAGGGAAATGATCTTTCCTAGTAGAAGCATTGAGTTTTCGATAATCAATACACATCCTATGGCCGGTGATGGTTCTAGTTGGTATTAATTCATCCTTATCATTCTTAATCACAGTGATTCCACCCTTCTTAGGGACAACATGCACGGGAGACACCCAAGTGCTATCACTAATAGGGTAAATCACATTAGCTTCCAAAAGTTTTAAAATTTCCTTCTTCACCACCTCCTTAAGGTTTGGGTTTAATCTTCTTTGGTGTTCAATTGAGGAAGTGTTTTCATTTTCAAGGTGAATCCTATGAGTACAAAGCATAGGAGATATGCCTTTGATATCACTCAAAGAGTAACCAATAGCTCTCCTATACTTTCTCAACTCATTAAGGAGAGAGTTGAGCTCATCATCACTCAAGCAATCATTCACAATTACGGGGTAAGTAGAGTTAGGGCCTAAGAAAGCATACCTTAGTCCAATGGGAAGTGGTTTGAGGTCCACCTTTGGGGCCTTAAGTTCGCTCCAATCCTCATCAAGGTCCTTAGCCCATTCGCTATCCTCAAGCTCCTCTAGCTTTTCCTCTTGCCCTTGACTTGAAACCTCAACTTCCATGGACCTCTTGTCTTGGTCACATTCCACTTCACCCTCACATGAAGCTACCAATCGTGTAAAAACTTCCTCCCCATCTAGAGCCTTGCGCGAATCAAGCATTTGCATGTATGCTTGTGTTTCCTCATCCAAGTACCCATTCTCTCCATGTGGTTTGGTGAGAGCAACACCAAGATGGTCCTCTTGAGCTAGTTCCTCTAGCAACTCATCGGCTAGCTCATCCATAGTCTCAATGTAGAATACTTGACCATCAATGGTGGGCTTCCTCAAAGTCTTCTTTATGTCAAACTTCAACTCAATCCCTTTTCCAAGATGTAAGCCAATCTTTCCATGCTTAACATCTATAATAGCACCAGCTGTAGCTAGGAAGGGTCTTCCCAAAATCAAAGGATCCTTTGGCTCTTCATCCATCTTGAGCACCATGAAATCCGTGGGGATGATGAAGTTACTAACCTTGATAGGCAAATCTTCAAGAACTCCAATAGGTAACCTCACACTTCTATCCGCAAGTATCAAGGAGATTCCACACTCTTTGTACTTGGTGAAACCAAGCTTCTTTGCAATTGAATAGGGCATAAGGTTGATGCTAGCTCCAAGATCACACAAGCAATTTTCAAAACTAAGAGGACCTAGGGCGCATGGTATTGTGAAAGATCCGGGGTCTCCTAGCTTCTTTGGTATCACATTGCTTTGGATTATGGCACTACACTCTTGAGAAACTAGCATAACTCCTTGGATATCCCTTGCTCTTTGTGCCACGGTATCCTTCAAGAACTTAGCATATTGTGGAATCATCATAAAGGCATCCACCAAAGGCATCTTGAGCTCAATGTCTTTGATTTGCTTGTCAAACATAGCCTTGTATTTCTCCACCAATTGTTTCTTAAACCTCCCGGGAAAAGGAAGCTTAGGCTTGTAGGGTGGAGGAACAAATCTTGACTCCTTCTTGTGCAAATCCTCCTTTGGCTTCTCCTTTACCACTTCCTTACTCTTCTTTGCAATATATACATCATCAAAAGTTATAGCATCTTGAGCTTTTTCAAAGCTATCCTCCCCATCTTGAATTTCAATGTCCTCATTGATCAAAGGACTTGACCTTGGAGGCAACTCCTTTCCACTTCTCAAAGTAATGGCATTGATGTACTCCTTGGGATTTGCTTCACACTTTCCCGGTAGAGTACCTTGAGAGTTGGAGCTAGAAGCCTTGCCTTTCTCTAGCTGCTTGAACTTTTGTTGAAGACCCCCAATTTGAGTAGCAAGCTCATTGAGTGAGGAGTCCATCCTTGTGTTGATTTCAGCAATCTTCTTTCCCATATTAGCATCACTATTGGCTTGACCTTGTAGGATTTGTTGAAGCATAAGCTGAACATTGTCTTGTGGTGGACCTTGTGAAGCTTGATTAAAACCCGGTGGAGCATTGCCTTGGTTGAACCTTTGCCCACCAAAGTTGCCTTGGTTTCCTCCTTGGTAGTTAGACCTTGGTGCATAACCTTTTTGTTGATTGTTGTAGGGCACAAAAGGCTTTCCTTGAGTAGCTTGTGGAGGGTAAACTTGGTCTTGGGGGTTAGCCACATTAGTACTCCTATAAGAGAGGTTGTTGTTCCCCTTATAGTTGTTGTTATAGTTGTTGTTGTATCCTCCTTGGCCTCCCACGAAATTTACCTCCTCTTGACCCTCTTGGTATTCAACTTGATCATCACAATCCTCCACATTATCTTCAACAAAATGTACATGCCTTTGGTTTGAGGACATGAGCTTGTCCATCTTGTCATGTAGAGACTTCATTTCCCTCTTGTGAGCATCAAAATCACCTCCCCTTGGAGCTCTATCATAGTCTTCATTGTAATTACCATCACTCAAGGCAAGATTCTCTACAAGCTCCAAACCATCTTCAACATCTTTGCCCAAGAAATTCCCATTGCTTGCGGTATCAAGAAGCATTCTTATCTTTGGTAGAACACCTCTATAGATTGTGCTTAGTAGAGACTCTTGTGTGAAGCCATGATGAGGACATTGCATTGTGTAGCCCTTGAATCTTTCCCATGCTTCATTGAAAGACTCATTGCTCTTTTGAGTGAAGCTAGAGATCTCATTCCTCAACTTGGCGGTCCTAGAGTTGGAGAAGAACTTAGATAGAAAGGCTTTCTTACACTCATCCCATGTAGTGATAGTACCTTGAGGCAAAGTTTTCTCCCATTGCCTTGCTCTATCCCCAAGAGAGAAGGGAAAGAGTCTTAGTTTGAAGGCATCTTCACTCACACCATTCATCTTGAATAAGCCACAAACTCTATCAAAGTTGTCCAAGTGATCTAGAGGATCCTCCATTGGCAACCCATGGAACTTGTCTTGTTGAACCATAGAGATGAAAGCTGGCTTCACTTCAAAAGTATTGTTTTGAACCGGTGGAGGATTGATACCATAGCGATTTTGATGTGTATTTGGAGCATCTCCAGCCCCAATAGTCCTCCCTAGTCTTGGCGCATGTAAGGGGTTTCCATTCCCCCTTGGTGCTTGCGCCATGTTCATTGGAGGAGCTTGATCTCTTTGTTGTTCTTCCATTCTCAACCTCTCTAACCTTGCAGCTTCCCTTCTTGCAATCCTTGCAACCCTTTCCAATTGATCAATGTCTTGAAAACCTTGGAAGTTGTTGTCTCCTTGTGATCTCAAATGCATTCAAGGAAAAACTGAAATCTAGAAAAGTAGATGGTCAATAAGCAAAAAGATCACTTAGTCTCAAACAAAACTCAAATCTTAATGATCAATCAATCCCAATATGGCAACGGCGCCAAATTGAAACAAGAGTTTTTATGTCTTGCAAGCAATTCCTCAATTGCTCATATCATTGCAATATATTGAGGTATCAATCCATCTTGGGAGATGATGCAATAAGAATACAAAGTTAAGTCTAAGCTAAGCTAAAATGATAAAAGCAAGTCACAAACAAGTATTGAAAGCTAAACACAAACTAAAAGAGATACTACTAGAGCAATACTATGAAACTAAGCCTTAATCACTACTAATCAAGATACTAAGCAAGGATTACTACTAAGCAAGATTATCAATTGACTAAATCGAAACCTAGGGATGGAATCATTGATTTGGGAAACTAAATGGACAACCTTGCAATCATTTAAGCAACTAATCAAGCTAACTCTATACCTAGAACACTTAATTTAGATTAGACCATGATGTGTGGCTCAAATCCCTTTGTTAATCATCCTAATGAACTAATGATGTTTTAGCATTAAGATAATCAACAAGCATTAATAACAAGTCTAAATGGTATGATAAACACTCTAGACATCTAATGTCTTAGGCTAGAAATGTAAATCTCTTATTAAGTTGGTTCAAGCATTTCATCAAACACTTGGTGGGTGTATGAAATGCCTATGATCCAAGATAGCAAAGATTAGCTATTTGGCATTAAGAACTACTTAATAAGAAGAGAAATGGAAGAATCTATCCTAGATTGCAAGATTGAACCATTAGAAATCCCTAAATCTAACCCATCCCTAAGTTTCTAGAGAACTACTCACTAATCATAGCTAAGCCCATCAAATCAAGGATGAAAGATAAGCTAAACATGATTAGAGAAAGGAAAATGATGAATTCAAAAGAGATATTGCATTAAACTCAAAAGATCCAAGCTTAAACAAAGTATTTCTCAAAGTGGCTAAAAGTTTAGGCTAAGAACAAGAGAATAAAAAGTTGACATAAAAAAAATTAGGTCTAAAGAGTATTTATAGGAGGGACCCATAAAGAAGACAAAAAGAGTTTTTCTGGGAGAATTTCGACCAAACTCGTCGAACCATCTCGTCGAACGGGTCACCAAGCTTCGATCCATCTTCACGCGTCTGGGAAAGTTTCGACGTAGTTCGTCGAACGCCTTGGCCGAACCGTCGTCCTGGAGGAAAGTTTCGGCCTGCCTTCGTCGAACGCCTTCGTCGAACGGGGGTCCTGGAGAGAAGTTTCGATGAGCCTTCGTCGAACCCCTTCGTCGAACGATCGCCCTGGAGAAATGTTTCGGCCAGTCTCGTCGAACGCCTTCGTCGAACGGGCGTCCTGGAGAATAATTTCGACCAGCTTCGTCGAACCTGCTCGTCGAAACTTCTTCAGGATTCTTCTTCTCCATCTTTTTGGCGACTTCTTGCTCTTCCAAGTGATGTGCCATTCCTTTCCAACTCCATTGTTCCCTCCACAGCATCCATGTTACCTAATCAAGACTCTAAATGCACCAAAACATGCAAGGACTATGCAAAAACACTCTAGAACTCTAAATGATACAATGCAACACAATGATGCTATAATAGACTCCTAAATGATGAGAAACATATACTAAATGGATGCTGAAATCATGCAAAATATAGACATATCAATCTACTCAAAGAAAGATACCAAACCGAGACTCATAAGGTGGATAATTCCCTTGCAAGAGTTTGATATGGAAATCAAGGACAAGAAAGGCATAGAGAATGGGGTAGCGGATCATCTTTCTAGAATGAGAGTAGATGAAGTATTGCCACTAGATGATTCACTTCCAGAGGAGCAGCTTATGCTGGTTAACACCGAGGTTTGTGAAAGGCTAGAGGAGAAGCTTGAGGAAGTTTTGAGCTTGAAGGAAAATGACTTGCCATGGTATGAAGATATTGTCAATTACTTGGCATGCGGAGAAGAGCCTTCTCACTTGGACCAGTATCACAAGAAGAAGTTTATGAGGGACGTCTCACACTACTTTTGGGAAGACCCTTACCTATACAAGAGGTGTGTGGACAACATCTAACAAAGATGTGTCACAAGGGAAGAGGCGAGAGACATACTTCTCCATTGTCACGTTATGACATATGGGGGTCATTTTGCTGGTTTCAAGACAGCTACCAAGGTACTCCAAGCAGGATTCTGGTGGCCAACACTCTTTAAAGACGCTCACGAGTTCATCAAGTCATGTGAGGCATGTCAAAGAGCGGGGAACACCAACAAGCGAAACGAAATGCCACAAGTGCCGATACTTGAAGTGGAGATTTTTGAAGTATGGGGGATAGACTTCATGGGACCTATTCCATCTTTATATGGAAACAAATACATCTCGGTGGCTGTAGACTATGTCTCCAAGTGGGTCGAGGCTATTGCAAGCCCTACCAACGATTCAAAACCAGTGGTCAAGCTCTTCAAGACCATCATTTTCCCACGTTTTGGTGTACCTAAGGTGGTAATAAGCGATGGGGTAAGCCACTTCATCAATAAGGTTTTTGAGGGGCTATTGAGGAAACATGGAGTGAAGCATAAAGTAGCAACCCCTTATCACCCACAGACGTGTGGCCAAGTGGAAGTATCAAACCGCCAAGTCAAAGCCATCTTGGAGAAAACCGCGGGGGTAACAAGGAAGGATTGGGCAAGTAAGCTCGACGACGCTGTTTGGGCGTATAGAACCGCTTTCAAGACACCTATTGGGACCACGCCATTCAACCTCCTCTATGAAAAATCTTGTCATCTCCCTGTGGAGTTAGAACACAAAGCGCTTTGCGCTATGTAGCAAATGAATTTCATCCTCAAGACAGCCCAAGAGAGAAGACTAATGCAACTTAATGAGCTAGATGAGTTGAGGTTAGATGCTTATGAAAGTGCCAAGATCTACAAGGAAAGAACGAAAGCCTTTCATGACAAGAAGCTGGTACTTAAAGAGCTAAAGGAGGGAAGCCTTGTGTTGCTCTACAACTCTCGGTTGAAGCTATTTCCCGGGAAGCTAAAGTCTAGATGGTGCAGACCGTTTGAAATTAAGGAGGTGCTACCATATGGAGCGGTCACCTTGATTGGCACTGGTGGAGAGAGCTTCACGGTAAATGGGCATAGAGTCAAGCCCTACGTGGCGAATGACTGCGACAAGGAGAGCACCACACTGTTTCTCCAAGATCCCCCACTAGCCTAACCAAGTAAAGTTGAGCTAATGACGTGAAACAAGCGCACTTGGGAGGCATTCCCATGACTATCATTGTACATATTTTTACTATTTCTGTTTCAATTTTATGCCTTTTAGTTTAAGTATGTAGGTACAAGGAGTTTAAGACCATGAATCTTGCTCTCGGATTCACCAAGGGCAAGAGAAGGGCAGCCATCAACAATAGATCGAGTGACCGATCAATCCGATTTCTCGATCTCTATCCAGAGATCGATGAGACGATCGATCGAGACACTCGATCCAGACGCGATCGAGTAAGACGATCGAGTAAAGAGCCTGTTCTAAGGAGTGTAACCACAACCACGAAGGGTCCTAAATCGAGACGCACGGTCGATCTAAGATTCGATTTAAATCAGATCGAATCAACGATCGACCCAGACGCGCGATCCCAGGAAGAACAGGCATGAGATCGAGGTCAAGATTGACCGATTTGACTCGATCTCATGACAAGGTTGGTTTAAATTTTCCCCCTTCTTTCTCTTTCCCTCTCATTTTGAATTTGAATTGTGATCAAAGGAAGCATCTTTGACCACGAAAAACGTGCCTTGACAGCATTTTTTTTTTTTTTCGGAAACCACTTGCATGCATAAGTCCAAAATTTCTTTTCTCTATATAAAGACAATGCCTCACACTCACTTTAACCTTGCATAAGCACATAAATTTTCGGAAATAGAGTGTGAGACTAGTTTTTACAAAGGAAAGGCAATCTTTTCCCCATTTTGTTTCAAGGTATTTCGAATTTTTGAATTTCATAATCACGTTCTCAAAAATTTTCTTTTTTATTGGAGAATATGATGTTATTTGATAGGGATAAAGATTATTTTTTTGAAATAATTAGATTTTAGGGAAGTTTTATAGATTTGATCGTATCTCAATAGAATTTCCTCTATTATTTAGTAATATATTTGAAACTATCCCTAAAAATCTAGGATTTATAAGCACTAAGGTTTCCTCTTAACCTTCTTTTTGCTATCTCATTCGCCGCATATCTTTACTTTCTCTTTGAGGCTTGAATTTCAGGAACAATGGCACACAAGAAGAGAAGCAGAGAAGTGGTTTAAGAAGGGACACAACAAGTGGTGGAAGAAAGGGTTAAGTGGAGCAAAGAAGAGAAGAGCGCAAGGGAGCGTTTGGGGAGGTTGCGGTTCGAGCCCACAAAGTTTGCAAGCAGGGATCTCTTGCAAAAGATGGGGTTGCTGGAAGACTTTGATCTGCTCCTCATCGACATGGGATTGGCTTGCCTCTTACGGATGGACTGTCCAACATACCCCGAAGCCACGCTCCACTTCCTCTCTACCTTGGATTTCACTTACGAGAATCCGAGTATCAAAACTCCATCCGAGGGGCACATCACATTCAAGATAAGAAGGCAAGCCTACCCATCTCTGTGCTTTGCCAAGCCTATGGTCTCAAGGCTGACGCCTCACTTGTGGAATTCCCACGGCTCAAATCGGCAAACTCCCTATGGGACTTGGTGAGCGATGGAGATTACGCGCACAACACCGCCAAGATCAAGGAAGTGCGGAATCCCGTGCTAAGGTACACCCTCAAGCTGCTCGGAAACACGTTTAGTGGGAGATCCACAACCTCAACAGTGACAAGGAACGAGTTATGCTTCCTCTTCCAAGGAGTGAAGAAGATAGTGTGCAATGGCGAGGAAAATGAGAGCCCTTTGGCGGATGAGCTTGGAGACGACGTCAACTATGGCTGCATCTTAGCCTCCTCTTTAGTCAAATACAAGTCATTGGCAATGAGGTGCAAGGCAACCTCTGCTCTAATTGGAGGGTTCCTCACACCATTGTACATACAAGCCGGAGTACCCTTAGCTGATTTAGAGCCTTGTGCGGAGCGTGGCTTCATGGACGAGATCTATATGCGCAACACGGATTCCTTGGGCCATACTACAGCTCCAGGGTTCTATGCCTACTTGTTCTCCAGCCATACCAATGAGAAGAAAGTTTGCCTCCTGCCCAACCCCAAGGAGACGCATTTACAAAGCATTGGGACAATAGAGTTCCTACCTGACGATGAATAGTGCTTCGCGCCACTTGGAAGAATAGTAGCTCCACCTCAGCTTTCTCATGCACCATCGGAGTCACCTCCTACCGACGCCGAGATGCCACCAAGCTTCGAACTCCCCAAGTTAGACTATGAGCCGCGCACCAAGGCGGAAAAATTCCTTGCCTCGGTTATGGAGATCCAACGCAAGGTGAACAAATGGCAAGGGAAGATGGTTAAGAAGCTGTTAAAGAAGATCAAAACCCTTAAGGGAGAAAGCTCATCAGGGATGACGTTGAGTGAAGAGGTAGATCAAGGGGGAGATACTATGAGAAGACATTCAACCGGAAGTTTTGAGATCCGTGAGCCACAAGAAGGTGATCGAGCTGCGCGTCTCTCTCTTCACCAAGCACCAACCACGAGCAAAGGCAAGGAGGTGGCAAATGTTACTCCAAGAAGGAGCAGGAGGATCGGGGCAACCTCAAGCTCCGGTCATGCCTAGATTTAAGGTACCAAAACACCAACCATTGTAAATACCATGCATCTTTTTTATTTTTGCTTTGGATTTTGGTCTCCTCTTGGACTTTTTTGACACCGAGACGTTGTCATCCAAGTTTGGGGGAGAATGTGTGCTTTGACATGTTTTATTTGAATCTTATTTTGTGTTTGCATCTTGAGTCCTCATGCATCCATCTAAGTGCATAGAAAAATACAAAAAAAAATCAGAAAAATTTCAAACATTTCAAAAAAAAAAAAAAAAAAATTCATGTAGCTTGCATTCACATTGTAGAATATTTTAGGATTAAGTCTAGAATTTTTATCATTTAGGATTGCATTCATTTGCATAGGGAGAAATGATGAGCTAACCCAAGTAGGTTGTTAACTTTTGTGATCAATTCAACACCCTAGTTCTTAATTGTTTAATGCTTGTGAATAGAATTGAAAGTAAGGAAGAACCATGCTTGGACCACCTCATTTGTCACTAGTCTTTAGCCGAAAATAGTTATTGAAATTGAGAGCCAAATCTACTCACTTAAACCGAATTTTGACATTTAATTATCATGCTTGCATTGAAGGTAATTCATGGATTTAAAATACTTGAGCTTTCTTATCCACTTTACCACCCTCTTGCTAGCTCAAGTACCTTAAACCAACCTCCTCTGAAGCCAAACGTTCTTGTGTGATTACTTGTGAGGCCTTTATTTTGATTGAACCTAGCATAAAGTGTTAGGTTTGGGACGACAAATATAGGTTTTCATGTAGATTCTAGCCTTGCATTTTGGGGCTAGCTTTAGGCTTAGGATTTGGGGGTTTGTTGGTCGTGGTACTACTTGGTATTTTGTGGAAGGTTTGGAAAGAAAGAGGTGTTGGATAAGGGAATGGTGAAACTAAGGGGAAACTTGGTTTGAAATGGAGAGTCTTGGGTTTTAAAAGGAATAGCTCTAAGTAATTAAAGAAAAAAAATTTGCTAGGTGGTTTTAAGAAAAAGAAAAGAAAAATCAAAAGAGCCAAAAAGGCCAAGTGAGAAAATAAAGAAGGCCTCCTAGAGGTAAGAAAAATAGCTAAGTTATTGAGATAAGACTACTCCATTCGCCGAGAGTAATAGGTTGAAGAAGTCCCCTTAGAGCTTTGAAAAGGAAAAAATGTGTTTGAGATTCAAAGGGTTTAGCAAGGCACAAAGAGCCTTGGGAAAAAGGTAGATTCTAGAGGGTTGAGTGAGCAAAAAGAAAATGAATGAGAGGGGTATAGGATCATTGATAGCATTTCGGGTAGATGAAAATCTATGCTTGTATGCATCACTTGTTTCTTACCTTTAGCATTATGCATATGGTTCAATCCTTTTTGAGTGTTACCCTTACTTAAATGCAAAACCGGATGAATTGAGATCATTTTTATCTCAAAAACCCAGTCCCTTAGCCAAATGAATTTACTTTCCTTGCAATGTCATGATTCACGGTTTCACACTTAATGAATGTTAAAGAGTTGGCTTGATAGGGAGACTTGTTTAGATTGAATTCTTAGTGCAATTGAATGTTGAAATGGGCATGGCTAACTCTTTTGGAGTAGAATAGATTCACATGCATCTTAGAATTAGTAACTAGGATGTTGAGTTGATCATTATTGTTAGTAACCTTGGATATTGAGCTCCCACTTTTAAACCTCTCTCCCTTGCTCGGAATTTGTTTGCTTGAGGGCAAGCAAAAGGCAAGTTTGGGGGAGTTGATGTATCCCTATATTTCATACATTTAGCTTGCATTTAGGGCATAAATTGCATACATATTGCATTCATACTTAGGGAAATTGTAGCTTTTGTTCCATTTTAGGTCCTAAGGCTTTTTGCATTAGCATTTGCATGTTTCTTGCATTCTTGCATCATATTCAGGTTGTTTTGGATACACTGGAGTTTTGGGGAGTGCGTGGACAAGCTGAGGATCAAAATGGAGTCTATGGACACTTGGGAGAACTCGGGCATCAAGTAGGGGAACCGAGATCGAGCTAAGGATCGAGACAGGCAGGTCGATCTTGAGAAGATCGACCACAAGATCGAGTCACGAGGCCATTCCGTGGAAGAAGATCGAGGTCAAAGATCGACCAAGATGATCGAGCACAAGCACGGACGCGAATATAGAACGAGAGCCAGATCGAGCTCAAGACTCGGTCATCCAAAGATCGAGTAGATGATCGACAGAGGCACCCGATCTCTGCGATTGGAACGACTAGGCGATCGAGCGAAGGGAGGCATTCTACTGCCAAGATCGAGTAAGAGATCGACGACCGAGGTCGATCTCTTACCTTATCCGGACAGCTCACATTTTGGAGCTTAGTGAGGGGACCATTACCCTTTTTGTATAAAAGGCCCTTGACCTATTTTTGGCAAAGGGATCCGAAACTTGCGTTTTGTCTCCTCCTTCTTTGAGAAAAACCTCCATTGTTAGTCTTTCAAGCTTTTCATGTTTTAGAAAACCTTAATCTTTAAATTTATCTTAAGTACTTTGTTAATCTCTTTGCTTAATCGTTTAATCATGTTTAGCTTTCCTTCTTTTACGTTTTCCAGCATCTTAATCATGCATAGTGAGTAGTAATCTTGTGGGTTTTCGGTTTGAGGTGATTAAGGGTTTAAGGGTTTAAGCTTTGGTCTTTTCTTGTTCTTAAAACCATTCTCTTCTTGGATTTGGGCGTTTAAGGCCTAGAGGATCTCGAGAGAGACATCTTTGATCCAGGGATTTCCTTGTCCTAGACAGATCTATGAGATCCCTTAAATCCAAATTCAAGAGACTAATCTTTCCTTTCCCAAACGCCATGGTTGCTTAGGGGATTAGTTAAGCCACTTTTTGAGATCTATGCATCATGCTTCTCATCCTTTCTTTCCTCCACGATCAAAGGGTTAGGAGGAATGGATGAGGAAGGCTTCATACCACACGCCATGGATGAAGCTAGCTTAAGCTTCTCAAGGCTTAGAGAAAGCACAAAAAGTGTAGATCTATGTTTTAAAAACCCAAAGCTTGAATCTTGAACCCTCTAAGTTGATCCTCCATCCGTGAATCCATTTCTTATCATCTGAAAACATAAAAATCATCCTCCTTTAGTTTAAAGTTTCAATCTTTTAGCTTAAAGCCTTTTAGTTGTCTATTTATTGCATTAAAGCTTTTTAATTTAAGAGAGTTGCGTTCTTGGTCTTGCTAGTATTTTATAAATTCCCTAGAGTCATATTGCGCAACTTGGTAAAGTTTAAGAGTCAGTAGATTTTTATTTCTAGTTTTTAAAATTCGTCCCAAGTCTTAGATAATTTCCTGTTACGTCAGTCTTTAGTTTTTCATTTTCTAAAATTAGTAATCGTGCTTTTTAATTCATTAGAAGTAACTTTCTAGTTGTTTAACCCCTTTTGGGGATTTTAAAATAGTTTTTAAGCTCAGTAGATCACCTTAAGTATTTTATTTCGGTTTGTTCACCCATTTAATCCGAATCTGCTTAGCTTTACCAAAAGTTCTTGTATTCTTAGTATCCTTCAATCTTCCCAAGTTGGATTGACCCTTAAGTGCTGCAATGACATGAGCAAGCTTAAGGCTTTGACAAACACACCAAAAACGTGTTATCAATTACGGGGATCCCAACGACAACCACACAACGGCCAGATGAGTGGGGTTGGAATTATACAAAAACGGGGAGGTACACTGTGAAATCGGGATATGTAATAGGCCAAACATATCACCAAGAAAGTGACAGTCCGCGTTTTTTCGGACCGGATTTGAGTCAACTTCAGTCACAAGCATGGAAGGTTAAATGCCCACCGAAAATGAAGCATTTTTTATGGCAAATTTTATCGGGATGTCTGGCGGTCATGGATAGACTTCGCAAACGAGGGGTAAATTGTGACCCTCAATGTAGTCGATGTGGGGCAGCTAGGGAAACTATTAACCACACCCTTTTTGAATGCCCTCCGGCATTTCAAGTATGGGTGATAGGGTCAAAGTTTTACCCAAATAAAACAACACTGCAAGTGCACAGCAATGCAGTTGAAGTATAAGGGGTTATCGAATCCCAAAGGAAGTATGAGCTACACTATGGTTTCTAGATTCAAATTATGCTACGTCGATTTCAGAAGAATGTAAAACGAAACGATTAAATTAAAAAGTAGTGAGTGATTGATTTAAGGTTCTTAAAATTCAATGAGACAAAACGCTAGGCAAGGATGATTCGCAAGTTGAATCCGAGAATGCATAATGTATATTATCAGGGAAATTATTTAGAGCCGTCTAGAACTCGAAACACAGATTTAAAACCAATAAACTCTCGTTGCAGAAGTTATCCATCCCTAAATTTCAGAATTCCAAATCTCTTTGTAAATCCTATCAATTCAGGCAAGCATTAAAAACAGGTTCGATTGTTCACAAAATTCCTAAACCAAATCTCTTTGCGAATAGAAATTTTGCTCACCTAACACTAGTTCTGGTGATTAACAATGCTCTCGCATCTATTAAACAACCTAGGGTTTGATTTCTAGGTGATCAATCAAGAAATCAATATAAGCACAAGTCCATGTGAATAACCAATTGGTTTTCCCTAAAAATATAGCAAATCTACAAACTCCTCATCAACCCTAAATCACCCTAACCTAACTAGCAAATTACTCAGATATAGAAATTGAAACACAAATCATGGCTGAATAATACTGCATTAAAATAAAAAGAGTAGTGATACAAGGGTTCGAAATCTTCTCTAGAAGAGTGCAGAATTGTCTCCCTAAAAGCTCTGGATCAAATCTCTCTCTTAGCCTCAATGAAAAACTAGGATAATGACAAAAACAATGCCTTAGAAAACATAAATAATCCCCAAAACACGAAAAGACTAAATTGCAAATAATAATAAGTTTTTGGGCTAAATTTGTAATTCCTGAAAGTCTTCAAAACTTTGCGTCCAACTCTCGTTCCACGATCGGTGTCGATCGACACTAGGCCAAAATCTTCAATCCATGCTCACGTATTCAGCTGCTTCTCCAAAACACTCCAAAAAGCTTCAGATCCTCCATTTATGCTCCAAACGTTCCTGATCCTACAAAGACTCTAAAAGACTCGAAAAACACGGAAAAGACTCTATATACAAAGCCTATATCATGGTCAAAAACACGGAAAAACCATGATATATCAACTCCCCCAGACTTAGTTTTTGCTTGCCCTCAAGCAAAACAGAAACTTAGAATGGAGTCGAGGTTTGAAAACAGAAAACAATTAGCAGACCTTAAGAACACCACATTGACCAATACTCTTGAATCCACATGCCATAGAGCCAACCTTAGGTAAAATTTCGGTATACTTACTACAAGCTTAGCAATCTCCCAAATACGATTTAAACCCCTTAGAGAAATCCAGAACCTCTATTGCTAACCCCTTTCATTTAATTAGGTGCGGTCTCATCGAGGGAGTATCGATCAAAGAACTTTTAAGACTCTTTCCCTTCCAACCTCCTAAACAAAGACAATCTCGGTACAACTCTCTTATTTTCTCTTCTCTTAGTCGATTTCTCCCTACTTTTCTAGGGTATCATTTTATTTTTTTTATCGACTTTCTTTTCTTTTCTTAAGTCAAGAACGGTGCCACTCACTAATTGTGTTCCTTGTGAGGAGACGTGTTCATAAGTAAAAGCTCCCATCATAATCCTTTAAGGGACTCAGGTTTTTGTTCTTAGACTTAGTATCTTTTTTGTTTTTTATTTCACAAGAGAAGATCAAAAAAAGATTATACCTAACTTATCTTGCTAGTGCTAAAAGAGGAGTCAAATCCAATGCATACCAAGCCCCAAGATGAGAAGTTTTTAGTTCATTAGGGTGCAGTTAACAACAAAGTTTCTAAACGCTCTAGGAACCTAAACTTTCTCTGTTAGACTGATCCACCTATAGCGTTCTACCTAATTAAACATCCAATCAACTACTATGGCAATGGTCCTTCAAGCATCAATGTTCTGTGGCTAGTTCCAAGAAAAGCTAAAAATTTCTACTAAATTTTACTCAATAAAACAGATTTTTTACTCAATAAACTGACCTCAAAACAAGACACAATGTTAGAAACTACCTCCCCCAGACTTAAACAACACTGTCCCCAGTGTTATTAAGCTTGAGAGTGATAGAAAAAATATGTGAAACAACTTCAAAATTAAGAGAAAAGGATGTTACCTGAATCTGTGTTGGGTGTTGATCGACACCATGGTGGTGTCGATCGACACTCTGTCCGAAAACAGAGTTCCAACAAACCAAACGTGAATGTTGTTAAGTGAGAGTTGTCAAAGTCATCCAAACTGTTAGATAACTCAAACAAACGGTTAAAAGCAACAACATCATCCATAATCTCATAAGTTCCAAGAAGTTTCAAATCAAAATACATAATCAAAGCAAAAACAAAAACTGACTCAAGAAAAAGAAAAATGACTCAAGGGAAAAAAAAAGTAGAACCAGGAACGTCTGAGACACTACTCTGCATCAGGAGCTGGTGGCGTAGAAGGACGGACGCAGCCACAGTTAGACACAACCGTGATGGCGTTCCAGATGGCCTGGAAGCTCTGAACTACGTACCTCTGAAAAACATCCTGCTTCATAGGGATCTCGGGAGGAACAGGGAGATGGTGGTGACCAATAGGCTGCAGAATGGTAGGTGCTATGCTGCGTCGAGATGATGAAGATCCTAAGTGAGCAGCAACTGGTGCATCCTCAGCAGATGAAGCTGCAGCGTGTGAAGACGCTCCTCTGCGTCGGGTGACTGGAGCAGCGCGCACTAAGTTCGGATGAGGCTGAAAGCGCAGGCAATCGGGATCAGTAGTGATGTGACTGAGCTCTCTCTCTGGTAACTGGACCATAAGCTGCTCCCACTGCGAGTTGGTGAAAACCCCGTACAACCCTGGTTTCACCCATGTAGCTCTCCGCAAGTAATCCATATCCATCAAAGTACGCTTGCTCACAATGGAGCAAGTAGTAGTGTCAATCCCGCAGTGGAGAAATATCGGAGTGAGCAGGCTACCAACATTCTCCGGCTTGTGACTAGATGATGTGAAAGGCGTCCTCTTCAGGGAAACCAAGTGGTGAGAAAAAACAGTGACAAGGCTGACGTCTTCATCCAGCTCAGAGGCATCAGAGATCACATCCCAAATGGCTCTATACATCAACAATATCTCGGACACTCTCATCTTCCCAGGCTCGTGCTTACACAGAAATGTAGTAGCAAATAGACGAGTAATGTAGCGGAGGACTGGATGACGAATGTCTGTATGTGTAGAGTCCTTCGAATCATACATCCCTTTCCCAAAGTAATCCCAGAACTCTTGAATGTCCTGAAACGGGGGAAGTGAAATACCTGTATGCTCTCTCTCGAAGCCATAGATCCCACAAAGATCAGGAATGGGGATCCTGTAGCGGATGAGGAAGGTCAGAGTTCCTTCCAAAGCATTCCTCACCACCTCGTTCCGATAGTAAACACGAACGGTGGCGAGGAACTGTCGCACCAAATCGGGAAAAAAGATCGTACTGCTTGGTAGCAATAGACCCCATTCCCGCCTTCTTCAATAAGCGCAAGACGTCATCCTTAATACCCAACTCCTGCAGTGTCTTCGGGTCAGCTACCTGAGTAGGTGCTACTTCCACGGACAGCCACGCATTGTAGAACAGCGTGTCATACTCATCCCAATCCTCCATGATGTCGCGGTTCACACATGCATCTTTAGCTGTTTCTTCTGCTGGTGTATCATCCCAGTTTATCCCAACTGGAATTCTCGTTCTTTCTATTCTAGGCCAAGGAGGGCGTGAGGCAGGGGCATCATTAGCAGTCCCAGAGGCGGACGCTTCAGTTGTTCTAGCTCTCTTAGACCTCTGAGGCATCTGCAATCAAAAATAAAACTACAATCAAAACCCAAAATCCAAAACTTTGGCTCAAGACTCAAAATTCGAAATTCAAGAATGCAGCTCGAAATTGGCATCAATTGTCACATTCAGTACCACGAATCCAACAAGTTTCAACCATAATTCTCAATTAAAATCCCAAAATTCACAACTTTTATCACTAATTCGAAAATTTCAAATTCATGAAAATTAAGGTATGTAATCTAATGGGTAATGGTCGAAATCATCAAATACAACTTAAAGAAGCATGATTCAAGCCAGAAATCAAACAAAATAAGCCAAATTCGCAAAATCAAACCTTAGGGTCGAAACTGAAAATCGGGATTTTGAAGAACATACCTTGCAGATCGGACGAATGGGTAAGAGATTGGGAAAGAGGGTAGAAATCCGCACATTTTAGAGCTTAGAATCACTTAAATCCGTGAAGAAACGGAGAAGTTGTGATTTTGGGATTTTCTTTCTAACTCTCGGCCAAGAACAAGTGTGAGTGAGAAGAAGAAAGTCGGGGTTTTAAAAAGACTTACCTGTCTGTATGCGTGGTGTCAACGTGAACGCAATTTACCAGGTAACAATTGTAAACGAGAGTTATACAGAAGTACCTGGTCATTTTGTTCGAAGTTTCTGGAGATGATCTTTTTGTCATGATAAGCCTTGGTGCGCTCCTTGTAGATTTTTGAGCTCTCATATGCATGATGTCGAATCTCATCAAACTGATTGAGCTGTATCAAACGCCTCTCTCCAGCTGGCTTCAAGTCGAAATTCATCTTCTTGATAGCCCAATGCGCCTTGTGTTCCCATTCCACCGGAAGATGACACGCTTTGCCATAGAGTAGATGGAAAGGTGTAGTCCCAAGTGGCATGTTGTAAGCAGTCCGGTAAGCCCAAAGTGCATCGTCTAACTTCGCAGCCCAATCCTTCCTCGTCTTGCCCACAGTCTTCTCCAGAATTTTCTTGATCTGTCTGTTGGAGACTTCGACCTGTCCACTGGTCTGAGGGTGATATGGAGTAGCCACACGGTGCTGAACACTATGCTTCTTCAGCAACTTGTCAAATACCTTGTTAATGAAGTGAGAACCACCATCACTTATAACAATTCTAGGCACTCCAAATCTAGGGAAGATAATGCTGCGAAACAGCTTCAACACCACTCCAAAATTATTGGTTGGACTACCAATTGCTTCCACCCACTTGGACACATAGTCCACATCAACTAATATGTACTTATTCCCATAAGATGAGGGAAAAGGACCCATGAAATCGATGCCCCAGCAATCAAAGACTTCAACCTAAAGGATGAAGTTTTGTGGCATCTCATGTCTCTTGCTGATCTTCCCTCTCCTCTGACAGACATCACATTGCGTTATGAAAATCTGAGCATCCTTGAACATGGTAGGCCACCAAAAGCCTGCTTGAAGAACCTTGGACACTGATAACACTCATATTTTACTCCTAAAACCTATTATTTCAAGATCATTTTTAAAGTGTTTGACCCGGTTTTCAACGGTTTTAGAGTGATTTTCACGTTTCGTAGTTTTAAATGTCATTTCAGGGAAATTGGACAAAAAGTACACATTTTGGAGCAAAACAGGAACTTCAAGGACATGTGCTCGGAGCCATAAGTTCAGGATCAGATGATGACCTTCCCACCACAAGATCAAGCTCATATTTGGAGACAAGATAGCCCTTCCAGCTGTCTTTCATGCCGAGGTGGTCTGAGTTCAATCCCACGGTTGGATCTCAAGATACAAAGGAAGCAAGAAGGCCCGTCAGACACATTCCCAGAAGAAGGATGGCCTCGCCACGGATCTTCGGAAGACCAGTGGCCGCGCCACGCCTGGTCGCTCGTGCGGCCACACCACTCCGGCCCATCCCGAGCCCGTTTGCACTTATCCGATATTTTCCCGAGGTTAAAACGTGAAGCCCATTTTCTGAAGACCGGGAGCCTATATAAAGGAACCCTAGGGTTTCAGAAGAGGCGTGACCACACAGAGCTTTTCCAGAAACACTTTTGCGCCACAGAGAGAGAGAGAGAGAGAGAGAGAGAGAGAGAGTTCGACGGCCCCGGAGTTGAAGACCTCGAGAGAGAACTCTTCTGCAGCCGCCTGCTCCTCCTTCTTTTCCCTTTCATCTTTTGTTCTTAGTTCTTTGCTTTTCAATACTTTAAGAAAACCTCTCTTCAATCGATTTCCTTTGAAGAAGCTTTCTCACTTTGTCCTTTTTATTAATACAATTCGCACCTTACATATCTTGAAGATGTCTCTCGTTCCCATGAGCGAGTAGTCATCTAGTTGGGTTTTTAAGGGGATTTTCGAAGGGGTTAATCATGGATTGATTTCGCTACGTTGATAGAGATAGAGTTTCTTTTAGGTATCTTCGTTGATGTCTCGTTCTTATTGCATGTTTGCTTCTCTGATCAATTAGCAACTGATTCCAGGGCGATTAGATACATGAATATGTGGTCTATCGTCTGGATCTAGAAGTTAACGAGCGGATCGCACCGTAGGATGTTTAGGCATATCGACGAACCGCACCGCGAGTGTTTACAAATAGGTGAATGATATGTATGCGCGGTTGCCTTGCATCGTGGGATGAGAAATCATATCCGCAGTGAAAGACAAACGCAGGTGGCTAGATCCGTGAAGGTGGGGTAGTCATAGTCGACCGTTTCAGCTTAAGAACCTAACTTATTTAATTATCAAGAACTTATCGTGTTGCTTGTTAAATTCGATCCATGAACCCCGGAGAATGTCCCTGACCGAACTTCCCGCATTTTGGTACAATCCCGCACCGAAAAATTATTCCCGTTAATGTGAAATGGCGGATTTAATCGATTCGCGGCCAACACGCAAGGTAAGTTCTCTCGTTTTAAAATTTTTGAAAATAAAGGTTTTTGGAAAAAAAAAACACCTTTTTATAAGCAAAAAAAAAAATTTAGGATCAAAATCTCTTTTCTTCTTCTCTTCCAAGAGACTTGGAGATTTTTTGGAGATTCTAAGTTTTTCAAATCAAAACCGTTTTCAAAAATTCTTTGGTCTAAACTCATCTATTTTCAAAGAGGATTCACTTTTTAAAGCTCATTCATCCTCATCTACAAGGTATGGTCTCTAATTTTACAAACCTCTAAAGAACTCAATTTTGAGATCTCTCTTTGATTGACTAGAAAATTGTCTAGGATGCTTGGATAATGGTAGAGAACCTTGGATTGATGATTTAGGTTGCCTAGATCCCGATTTTTGCAACCATATATATAAAAATTGATGTCTTTGAAATATAAAAAAAAATTTGGTGAGCTAAAAAACAGATTTTTTTTTTTTTTTTGGTGAAATTATTGAACAAATTGCTTGGTTTGAACTTGCTTCATGCTAGGTATCACTTAGAGATCAAAGTTTGATGATAATAAGTTGACAAAATCAATTTTTTGGAAAATTTTTGGTTAAGAATCACGAAAATCCGAAAATAGAGCTTGGGTACCAAATTGATCTTTAATATTGATGCATAAGCTCGATTTTTATTAGTCTTGGAAACTCTTGGTATATGTCTTGCTTATCATTGCACTTGAGAATCCATATGACACATCAAATTCACATGTTTGGTCGAGTTTTTGTTTTTATTTTGCAAGGTACAATGAGTTCCGACCAAAACTACGAGATACGTTCGAAGTATAGAGAGCAACTAAGCTCTCCGAGGAGTTCTTCGCGACAACAAGAACACGTGACAGCACTAGGAAACCCGAGCCTAAACACCACTCTAGGGAGCTACGTGGAGGAACAAAGAAGGAGATTCCGCAGTTCATTGATAGCACGCACAAGCCGCGACGATTCTCCAGCTCAAGAGCCAACAAGAGAGCTGAACCCTTCTCCTCCTAAACGCAAGGTTCAAATTTTTGGGGCACCGATGGACCCGAACATTGATTATTTGAAGGAGATGGATGTAAGGACAATATTGAAGATCGACTACTCCGCTCTTGATGCATTGGGCATCACCGAGGATGTCACGTGGTACTTGGACAAGCTAAGCCTCATGACCTTTATGGAGATTGATCAACCGACCTAGAAGGAACTCGCCCAAGAATTCTTAGCTTCGGTTCAGCTGACATACAAGAGAGGAAGGAAATCACACCCGAAAGACGGTATTCTCTACTTCAACATTGGCTCTCGAGAGTATGAGTTGAGCATACCTAGACTTTTCGAGATATTTGGTTTTGACTTGAGGAGCGAGACGACCATTGAAGAAGAATGGAGTGCAGATATTTGGGAACTAATGGGCTGAGGCATTTACGACAAGGGAACGCATCCGTCCGCCTTTCTTTCACATCCGTCCGTACGTTTCATGGACCGCCTCATAGCACACCGACTTTACTCTCGCAGCAACCAATCATGCATCCTCATTCCAGAGCTCGTCCTACTTCAGTCCGCCTTTAGGGACGAGCCACTTTCAGCATTCTTTGGATGCATCCTAGCAGATAGACTCGTGCGAGTGAAGCACGATGTCACCGAACCTCGATGCGAGACTGCCTTCACGACATATGGAGGCATCATCACAGCGATCATGGAGACCGCAGGAGTAGATACCAGCATTGAGACGCCCTTAGAGGAGGCTTGGTTTGACTTGTCTCAGTTTCAGATGGACATGAACTTGACTGGTGCAGCCATGGATCCGGACAGGTTCGGATACCGCTACCGATTGGGAAAGAGGGACAACCGCACGGTCTACTTACCATCCCCTACAGTCTCGCGCCTTTCAGAAGGCTCACCACAGTGGATCCCGAACCATGATGAGTTCCGTACTGAGTTCTCACGTCTACCGCTTACCATATGAGAGTATGTAGCCACCAAGGCTAAGAGAGAAGCGATCCGTCAGAGGACTCACCACACCTCATCCTCCTCCATGCGCAGTACTTCACGATCCGCTGCACCGTCCACCTCGACTGATCCCGCGATCACCGCACTTCAGGAGCAAGTAGCACGCCAGAACGAGATGCTTGAGAAGTTGGCGCGACAGCTTCGAGAGAGAGGACACATAGATGGCGAGATGCTTGAGAAGTTGGCGCGACAGCTTCGGAGTCTGAATCTAAGTGCAATGCCTTCGTCCGGACCCATACATTTCGCACCTTCAAATGCTCGATATGCTTCTAAAAAGACTTCTGCTTCTCATTTGGCTGCTTCTCTTGCTCCTCTTGGGTATCCATGAAACTCCATATGGTCCTCCAAGCCTCCAAAACACTAATAAAGACTCTATATGTACAAATATGCAACAACCTAAGCTAAAACTCACTAAACTCTAATATGGATGCAAATGGGACTAAAAGTGGCTAAATGAATGCAAAAGTACATGCAGAACTATGTAAAATAAATGCTAAAATATGCTAAATTATGAGTCTATCACCAATGAAGGGCTTCGTCTTCAAGGAAGCCAAATGATGCGCAAATACAGCACCAAGGTTGGTGCTGGCTGATGCGTCTGAATCCTCGTAGATGATAGACCATAAGGCGTGATACAGCAATACCAACTCAGCCACTCGCATCTTACCTGGCTCATGCTTACACAAAAGTGTAGTAGCAAACAGTCGAACCAGGTATCGCAGAGTCGGATGTCGAATGTCTGTCTGAGTGGACTTCTTGGGATCATACCTTTCATTTTCGAAATGAGTCTGAAGGGCAACCCCGGTGGCATGCTCATCTGAAAAGCCATAGATGCCGCAAAGCTCTGGAAGTGTAATGCGGTAGCGGATCCCGCAGATAAGGAAAGTCAATGTACCTTCCAGAGCATTCCAGACAATCTCATTCCGGTAGTAGACGCGCGCAGTGGCAATGAACTGCCGGACAAGGTCGGGATAGAGATAGAACTGCCTCGTCGCTATGGTGCCCATCCCGACTCTGTTCATCAGGTGAATAATGTCATCCCTGATGCCCAACTCCCGCATCGTCTTCTCACAAGCAAAGCGAGTAGGGGCTATCTCCACCTTGAGCCACGCATTGTAGAATAGCGTGTCATAGTCATCACAAGTCTCGTCAATCCCTCGGAGAGTACATTCTTCTTTAGCAATCTCCTTTGCTTGAGAATCTTCCCAAACGCGTGTACTTCGAATCCTCGCACCCTCATGTTTGGGCTAAGGAGGAAGGGAGGAAATCGCCTCATCATTAGCAGTCCCAGAGGCGGACGCTTCAGTATCCCTCGGTCTCTTCGTCCTAGGAGGCATCTGCAAAAGAAAAGAAAAATCAAAATCAACATCCAAAGTCTTTCAAACGAGACACAATGTTTCTGTTCAGGTCGGGTGTCGATCGACACAAAGGGTGTCGATCGACACCAGGCACGAAATATCAAATCAACACCAAAGTGTGAGTTTCTGCCCAAATTGTGAATCAATTAACAAGTTACGCATATTCAGTAGCATGAATTAATCAAGTTCGAACCATAATACCCAAGAAAAATCCCTAATTTCGCAACATGCATCATGAATTCTCAAATTTTCAAAAATTTCAAATTTTGCAAAATAGGGTTTGAAAAACGGTTGGGTAATGATTTTAAGCATGATATACAACCTAAATGAGCATCATTCAAACAAGAAATCAAGCTAAATCGGTCGAATTCGAAGTTTTTCACCTTAGAGCCGAAATCAAAATTGGGAGATTTGAAGAACATACCTTGGTAGATCGAAAAGGACTATGGATTGTGAAAGAGTGTAAAAATCCGCACGAATTAGAGCAAAGATTCGCTCAATTTGGTTGAGAAACAAGGATTTGCGATTTGGGGTAAGTTTATCTCAAGGTCTCGGGTTTTTGAAAAGTGAGAGAAAAAGACTAAGTGTCGGGTTATGAAGAACTTACCCGGCTCCTCGCTTGGTGTCGATCGACACAAGGGGTGTCGATCGACACTGGGCATGATCGATCCTCCCCTTTTTTTTTTTTATAAAAGCCAAAAGAAATAATAAGTGAAACCAAAATCAAAATGAAAAATAAATAAAACGTACCTTAGTGGGTTGCCTCCCACTCAACGCTCGTTTAACGTTAATAGCTTGATTGTTCACGCGTTTAAGCGTTGGGTGCATCATCCAAAGACACAATGTGTCCGTCTAGAATCTCGGCTTCAGCCCAATAGTGTTTCACCCTTTGTCCATTCACGGTGAACTCTTCTCCTTTGTTATTTTTCAGGACAATTGCTCCATATGGTCTTACTTCTTTGATTGTGAAGGGACCTGACCAACGTGAACGCAATTTGCCAGGAAACAATTGTAAACAAGAGTTGTAAAGAAGTACCTGGTCATTTGGTTCAAATTGTCTGGTGACAATCTTTTTGTCATGATATGCCTTTGTCCGCTCCTTGTAGAGCTTTGAGTTCTCATAAGCGTGATGGCGCAATTCATCTAGCTCGTTGAGTAGTATCAGGCGCCTTTCTGCAGCTGGCTTCAAGTCGAAATTCATCTTCTTGATAGCCCAATGCGCCTTTTGTTCGAGTTCCACTGGAAGATGGCAGGCCTTGCCATAGAGCAGCTGAAACGGTGTAGTCCCAAGTGGCGTTTTGTAGGCTGTCATGTATGCCCAAAGAGCATCATCAAGTTTCGCGGCCCAATCCTTCCTTGTCTTGCCCACTGTCTTCTCCAGAATCTGCTTGATCTGTCTGTTGGATACTTCGACTTGTCCACTCGTTTGGGGGTGATATGGAGTCGCGACACGATGCTGAACACCATACTTATTCAAGAGCTTGTCGAAAACTTTGTTGACAAAGTGGGAACCACCAACACTAATGACTATCCGAGGTACTCCAAATCGCGGAAAGATGATGGTTTGGAAGAGATTAAGAACCACAGCAGCATCATTGGTCTTAGAAGCAACTACTTCCACCCACTTTGACACATAGTCTACAGCCACCAAGATGTACTGCATTCCATAAGACGGAGGACAAGGACCCATGAAGTCAATACCCCAGCAATCAAAGACTTCCACTTCAAGGATGAAGTTATGTGGCATCTCGTGTCTCTTGCTGATCTTTCCACTTCTCGGACAAACATCACATTGCATGATGAACAGCTGCGCGTCCTTGAACATAGTAGTTGATATGTGTATATTTTACATCATTCTAGCATACATATAGTGTAGGTTTATCATCATTTTAGAGTATAATATAGCATTATAGTGTTGCATTTGTTCATTTAGAGTCCTAGAGTGTTCTTGCATGTTTTGCATAGTTCTTTGCATGTTTTGGGACCTTTTTAGGTGAAAAGGACGCTTGGGAGTTGAGGATGGACTTGGAGATTGATGCACACCACTTGGAGGGACAAGAAGCAACAAAGAGATGAAGGAAGAAGATTTTTGGCAGCAGATCGACGAAGAAGATCAACGAAGCTCGCCGATCCAGATTTCCAGGGACACGTATCGACGAGATGGATCGTCGAGCCACGCCGATCCAGATTTCCAGGGGCATGGATCGATGAGATGGATCGACGTAGCCTCGTCGATCTAGATTTCCAGGGAGTCGGATCGACGTACCAGATCGACGTACCACGCCGAACAAGGAGCCAAGACCACGAACCGGATCGACGTACAGGATCGATGAGTCGTCGATCCATATTTATTTTGGGTGTTGGATCGACGAAGCAGATCGACGAACACGTCGATCCAACCCCAGAAAAACTCTTTTTCCTTCTTTTCATGGGTCCCCCTATAAATACTCTTTAGACCTAATTTTTCTAAGTATCTTTTTATCTCTTGTTCTTAGCATTAACTCTTAGCCATTTTTGGCAAAAACCTTGTTTATGCTTTGGATTTGTTTTTAATGCAATATCTATCTTAGATTTCTTGTTTATCTTCTCTAATTATGTTTAGTCTTTCTCAAATCTTTGATTTGATGGGCTTAAACATGATTAGTGAGTAGTTTCCTTAGGAACTTAGGGATGGGGTAGATTTAGGGAATTTTATTGGTTCAATCTTGCAATCTAGGATAGATTCTTTCTAATCTCTTCTTATTAAGTAGTTCTTAATGCCAAATGGCTAATCTTTGCCATTTTGGGAACTTAGGCATTTCATCCACCCACCAAGTGTTTGATGAAATGCTTGAACCAACTTAATAAGAGATTTACATATTCTAGCCTAAGATATTAGATGTTTAGAGTGTTTATCATACCATTTAGACTTGTTATTAATGCTTGTTGATTATCCTAATGCTAACACATCATTAGTTCATTGGGGTAATTAACAAAGGGATTTGAGCCACACACCATGGTCTTATCTTGATTAAGAGTTCTAGGTATAGAGTTTGCTTGATTAGTAGCTTAAATGATTGCAAGAATGTTCCTTTAGATTCCCAAATCAATGATTCCATCCCTAGGTTTCGATTTAGTATAATTGATAATCTTGCTTAGTAGTAATCCTTGCTTAGTTTCTTGATTAGCTTCAATTAAGGTTTAATTTCATAGTTATTGCTTTAGTAGTATCTCTTTTAGCTTGTAGCTTGTTTTTAATACTTGTTTGTGACTTGAACTTTTCCATTTTAGCTTAGCTTAAACTAGACTTTGCATTCTTAGTGAATCATCTCCCAAGATGGATTGATACCTTAAATATTGCAATGATATGAGCAATTAAGGAATTGCTAGCAAGCTAAAAACGCTTGTTTCAGGTCTTGAATTTGATAACCAACTCTACTCACTTGAACCGAATTTTGACATCTAATTATCATGCCTTACATTGAAAGTGAATTCATGGATAATATACATACTTGAGCTTTCTTACTCACTTTGCCACCCTCTTGCTAGCTCAAGTAGTACTCCCACCTTACCTTACCTCCTTAAAATTTAAATGTTCTAGTGAAATTGATTGTGAGGCCTTATTTTGATTGAACTTAGCATAAAGTGTTAGGTTTGAGACGACAAGTTTAGTCTCTCATGTAAATTCTAGCTCTTGCATTTTGGGGCTAGTTATAGGCTTAGGATTTGGGGTATGGGTCGTGGTATTGCATGATGCTATGATTTTGGAATTATATGCTTGCATTTAGCATGTTGAGTTGTGAAAAGGAGAAGAAAGAAAAGGGTGATAAAAGGCTTGTAAGGAAATAAGGGAAGCATAGTTTGAAATGGTGGATCTTGTGTGATTAAATGTATAGATCTAAGTTTGAAAAGTTATAGGTAACCTTAAGAAGAGAAAAAGAAAAATCAAAAGAGCCAAAAGGCCAAAGAAAAGAAAGGGTTACCTAGGAATAAAAAGAAGATCTAAGTTTGTAAAAGATCACACCATTCGCTATGAGATAAAGGTTGAAGAAGATTTCCCTTAGAGCTTTAAAAGAAGAGATTCATGGGTTTAGCAAGGCACAAAGAGCCTTGGGAGAAAAGGGTAGCTTTAGAGGGTTGAGTGAGCTTGAAAAGAAATAATGAGAGGGGTTTAGGGCCATTGATAGAATTATGGGTAGATGAGAGTCTAGTCTTGTATGCATCACTTGTCTTTTACCTTTAGCATTATGCATGAAGTTCAATCCTCTTTGAGTGAAAATCCTTATGCGAATTGAAAGCCACATGAATTGAGATCATTTTTATCTCAAAGCCTAGTTCCTTAACCAAATGAATTCACTTGCATTGCATTGTCATGATTCACGGTTTGCAATTAATGAATGTTAAAGAGTTGGTTGGATAGGAAGACTTATCTAGATTGAGATCTTTGTACATTTGATTGTTGTGATCAGCATGGCTAACTCTTTTGGAGTAGGATGAATTCAATTGCATCTTAGAATTAAGAATTAGGACATTGAGTTGATTATGTTTGTTGGCATTCTTGGATATTGAGCTCCCACTTTCACACCTCTCTCTTAGATTTGTCATGTTTGTTTGCTTGAGGGCAAGCAAAAGGCAAGTTTGGGGGAGTTGATAGACTCATATTTTAACATATTTTAGCATTCGTTTTAGATAGTTTTGCATGTACTTTTGCATTCATTTATCCACTTTTATTCTCATTTACATCCATATTAGAGTTTAGTGAGTTTTACCTTAGATTGTTGCATATTTGTACATATTGAGTCCTTATTAGGTGTTTTGGAGGCTTGGAGGACCATATGGAGTTTCATGGATGATCAAGAGGAGGAAGAGAAGCAGCCAAATGAGAAGCAGAAGTCTTTTAGAAGCATATCGAGCATTTGAAGATGCGAAATGTATGGGTCCAGACTAAGAGCTTGCAATTAGATTCAGACTCCAAAGACTTCTTCAAAGTTTTAGAGGATTCAGTGAGCTTTCTAATGCCATTAGAATCAAGTCATTACGATCAGCGGTTCAGGAGATACAACGTTTCTTGCAAGACAGTACGAAGCAAGCAAACCAGAGATCGCCTCGGACAAGAGTGCATCGATCTACAAACTGAGACGAAGCCACCAGAGTTTGCATCGGTTTGGCCACCTCAGACAAACAAACCAAGACGAAGCCACCAGAAATTGCCTCGGTTTGGAGTACCTCGGACAACAAACCGATGCGGCGCCAGACAGCCTGAAGTGACTGGAAGATCGAGTCAGATAAAGGCTTTACATTCCGATTCAGCCTCAGAGCCCTTCATGAAAGTTGTAGATAATTGAATCAGATTTCATGTGGAGGTAGTTTCATGTCATTAGGAGCTCCGGTTAGGGAGATATGGTGATTTCCGCAAGACTGCTCCTCCGGGTCAAAACCCGGTTTATTCCGGGTTGACCCGGTTTGACCTCCTTCCGTATAAATACTTAAAAACCTATTTTTATGGATCCTCTCTTGTTTTTGAACAGAAAATTGACCCTTTGTGGTTTTGAGGAGATTTTGAGATTTCTTTTAAGTTTAATGCAATTTGGTTCTTATTTCTTCTAATCTTTCATCTTCCTCTTCTCTAATCATGTTTACTAGCATTTCTTTCATGAGATTTGTTGGTTTCTCCATGTGTAGTGAGTAGTTTCTTACAAACTTGGGGATGGGTTAGATTTAGGGTTTTCTAATGGTTCAATCTTGCAATGTAGGATAGATTCTTTCATCCCTCTTCTTATTAAGGTGTTCTTAATGCCAAATAGCTAATCTTTGCTATTTTGGATCATAAGCATTTCACACACCCACCAAGTGTTTGATGAAATGCTTGAACCACTTTCTAAGAGATTTACATTCATAGCCTAAGACATTAGTTGCCTAGGGTGTTTATCATGCCATTTAGACTTCTAACTAATGCTTGCTAATCATTTTAATGCTAACACATCATTAGTTCATTATGGTGATTAGGAAAGGGATTAGTACCACACATCATGGATTAGTCTTTATTAGTGTTCTAGGCATAGAGATGGCATGTTTAGTTGCTTAAATGATTGCAAGATTGACCATTTAGATGCCCAAATCAATGATTCTACCCCTAGGTTTTGTTTTTAGTTAATTTGTTAATCTTGATTAGTACTTAGTCGCTTGATTAGCGCTTAATTAGTGATAATTAAGTTTTTAGCTCTTATAATTAGCCTTGTAGTGTCTCTTTTAGGTTGTGTTTTGTTTTTAATTGTTGCTTGTCACTTGAATTTGCCAATTTGGCTTAGCTTAAACCAAACTTTGTATTCTTAGTGAATCATCTCCCAAAATAGATTGATATCTCAAGTATTGCAATGATATGAGCAATTGAGAAATTGCTTGCAAGAGATAAAAACTCTTGTATCAAATACCCATTTGAATGAGATTATTTTTATCACATAACCTTAACCCTTGCCAAATGTATTCGGTTTTAAAAAGTACAAGTGTGATTCACGGTTTTAACTCTTAATGAATGTTAAATGTTTTGATTCTTGGATTGCTTTGAATAAACAAGTCTTGATTTGAAATTCAATATGTAATGAATATGGCTAAGTTCTTTTGAGTAAAGTTTGTGTTCTGCATCCTAGAACTGAGAACAAGGACCTTTGAATTAATACATTTGAAAAACACTTTTGGATTTGAGCCCCAATTTTAAACATCTCTTCCTAGCTTGAATTTTGTTTGCTTGAGGGCAAGCAAAAGGCAAGTTTGGGGGAGTTGATATACTCATATATTTCTCATATTTAGCTTGCATTTAGAATAGGTTTTTCATGCATTCATCATTAATAATAGACTAGTTTGCATCATTTGTATCATTGTAAGTCCTAGAACACTTTGCATTAGCATTTGCATGGTTTCTTGCATATCTGCATCTTTTTCAGGTTGTTTAGAGTACTTAGAGCTGTGATGGATGCTGATCATTAACAAGAAGATGAGAGAAGGAGCAAAGATCGACTTCAAGATCGACCAACACCAGTCGATTCAGCCGTGATCGAGAGGTAGATCGAGCAAAGTCACTCGATCTAGAAGAGATCGACTAGTAGATCGAGCAAACTCACTCGATCTAAAAGAGATCGACTGGTAGATCGAGCAAACTCACTCGATCTAGAAGAGATCGACTGGACGATCGACCGTCCCACTCGATCTAGAAGAGATCGACCGTATGATCGACCAAACTGACTCGATCCAGAGTAGATCGACCGACCGATCGACCGTGTCACTCGAACCACTCGGAATTTGACCCAGAAAAGTTTTTATACTTTAGTAAAATTGGGATTAGACATAATTTTTGTCTCTTGCCCCTTGTCCCTTGCCCCTTGACCCCTCTTTTATGGCAAAGAGCCATATTTAAAACTCTATATAAAGAGTATATGTGTGCTTGTAATAAATCATTCAAGTTTTCAATCAACTCTTCTTAGTCTAAATAAATCAAGAAAAACTCTTATTCTCTCTTTAAATTCTTCTTAGTATTCTTGTAAGTTTTCTCTAGTTCTTGAGCATTCTTAAATACTCTTAGTTTTTATTAGTTACTTATTGTTTTACTCTTTAAGAAAACTTTTATTTTTATTCTAATGTCAAGTCTTTCTTCTTAATTCTCATTTTACTCTTTGTAAAAACTCTTTTATTTTGATTCTAATGTCAAGTTTTTCTTCTTAATTCTCGTTTTACTCTTTGTGAAAACTCTTTTATTTTTATTATATATATCAAGTATTTTCTAGCATCAAGTCTTTCTTCTTAATTTCATCGATTATGTTCATCAGCTCTAAACTTATGTTTAAGAGAGGTTTGAACATGACTTGTGAGTAAACCACCAAGGTTTGGGGTTGGGATGATTAAGGAGGTTGAAAGCTAGAATTTTGGGTATTTTCTTGTTCTTCATCTAATTCTTTTCTTGGATTTGGGGTTTTTAAAGTTTAGAGATTCTCGATAGAGATCTCTTTAATCTTAGGGATTTCCTTATCCTAACAAGACTTAGGAAATCCCTTAAAACCAAATCCAAGAGACTAGCTCATCCTTTCCCAAGCATCATGGATGCTTAGGGAGCTAGTTAAGCCATCTTTTAAGATCCAAGCTTAATTTTCTTCACCCTATCTTTCCACCAAACATCATGGGTTAGGAGGAAAGGGTGAAGAAAGGATTTACACCACACATCATGGGTAAATCTAATATAGCTTCTTAAGGCTTAGAGATAGCACCTTAGTGTGTAAAAATATGTTTTCAAAACCCCTAATTCAAATTTTCAACCTCCCTAAGAATGAACCTCATCCTTGAATCTGTTATTTGTCATATAAGTAGTTTCAAAAGCTTTCTCCTTTAGATTTAAAGTTTGTTCCTTTCATTTCCTAGAAATAGCCTTATTTGCCTTTTTTTAGATTCGAATTTTTATTAATCAGTAACTTGCTCATTTAAATTACTAGGAGTCACCTGCTAATTATTTAACATCCCAATAGGGATTTTAAAATAGTTTTCATAATTTTTAAGTAGCTGCAAGTAGTTTATTTTGATTTTCTCCTCCATTTTACCCGAAAATGACTTAGCTTTACTTTACTCTTGTATTCCTAGTATCTTTCACACCTAGGCTGGATTGACACCTCACATACTACAATGACATGTGTGTTTGAGGATTGAGTTAAGGCTTAAAAATCGTTACATCAAAGCATCAAAGAACTACTAACTAGGGCATTGAATTGATATGTGAGTTGACAATCTACGAGGATAAGCTCATCATTGCTCCCAATGCATATGAATGCAATCCTAAATGTTAAAAATCTAGACTCAATCCTAAAAAATTCTACATATGCAAATGCAACTACATGAAAATTGTTTTGGACTTTTTGAAAAATTTTATGATATTTTTTTGTATTTTTCTATGCAAATATATGATGCATGAAGACTCAAAGATGAATATAAAAATAAGATCCAAATAAAACATGTCAAAGAAAAAAATCTCCCCCAAACTTGAATGGCAACGTCTCGGTGTCAAACAAGCTCAAGAGGAGACAAAATTTCACAAAACAAAAAATAAAAATGCATGGTATTTACAAGGTTGAGTTGTGTACCTCAAAACTGTGAAGAGGAGGATGAGGATGGCGAGGAGGAGTCTAGGGAGATTGGAATTGCAGATGTGCTTCCAATGGTCATGTAACACTCGTCATCGGAGGGCAAGAACTCAAGGCCTTCGATGCAATCTACTTGCATGTCATTCGGGTTTGGGAGGATGTAAGCCTTCCTCTCATTCTCCTTATTGGTGAAGTGATAGGCATATGTGTTAGGGGCAGGGGGAGGTCCAAAGAAACCCATTGCAACCATGTAATTGTGGTCCATGTAAGCTCGCTCCGTGCATGCTTCGAAAAACGAAAGATCTTCTCCTACTTTTGCAAAAAGAGGAGTGAGAAAACCTCCTATGAAGATCGAGCATGCCCTTGCTCTTAGCGCCCAACCCTTGTACCTCATTAGTGAAGATGCCAAAATGCATCCATAGTTTACATCCTCTCCAAAGTTATCATCCACTTGATCCTCTGGATTATCCGAAAGCCACCCCTCGTCCCACATGATCTCTTTCACACCTTGAAAGAGAAAGCTAAGTTCACCCTCTGCCACTTTTGCGGACATGGTCTTTCCCGAGAGGGTGTTGTCAAGGAGCTGGAGTGTGTATCGTAGCAAAGGATTCCTCACCCTCGTGATCTTGGATTTGTTGCTCCTGAAGTTGGCATCACCTATCAAATCCCATAGGACACTTGCTGACTCGAACTGTGGGAATTCCACCAAAGGGCTTCCTCATTGAAGTTATAGGCGCTGCATATGTCTTGTATGGTCAGGCTGAAGGCATTTCCCCGGACCTTGAATGTCATGCGCCCTGTTGATGGTGTTGGCAAGCTTGGATCTTCGTAGGAGAAGTCCATTGTAGAGAGAAAATGCAAGGTCACCTCCGGGTAATTAGGGCAGTTTATGGTTGCCAAAGAGCTGAGCTCCATGTCTGCAAGTAGCTCATCAAAGGATTTCAACAACCCGAACTATTGCAAGAAGGCTCGGCTTGCAAACTTGCTAGTCTCAAATTACATTCTCTCAAGCCTCATGCGTGCTCTTTTTTCCTCGGTAGTCAATCCCACCAATCCTGCTTGTGGTGAGTATTCATTTCTCCTTGATGCCATTGTACCTGAGAAACAAAAGGTCGCAAAGAGAATGAGAGAAGCGTGATGGCTTAGATGCAAAGAAGAGGGTTAAACTCTTAAAACCCTACACATTGCTTCCAAATTTAGAGAATATTCTAAAATATATTTTTAAATTTAGGGAAAGATTTTTTTTAAGTATAGAACAATCTAGAATTTTCCCACAAACTTAGACGTTTTCAAAAATTAAACACATTCCCTAACAATTTATCCCTATCCACTTCTAAAAACTAGGAATTTCAATGCAATAGAATTTAAATTGAAATACCTTTCAAATCTTGGATGCAAGGAGTGAAAAAGAAATCTTCTTTCTCTTGCCAAAACCGAAACTCACACACTCTCTCTTTTTCTTAGAAAAACATGTTTGGAAATACAAATAATGAGAGAGTGTGGTGGCAAGGTTTTTAAAGAGAAACATTTTTGGACATATGCAAGTGGTTTGGGGAATTGTCGTCAAGGCGCGGTTCTCATGGTCAAAGATGTCAGCCTTGACTACAAATTCAAATTCAAAATGAGCGGGAAGGTGAAAGAGAGAGAAATTTAAAAACTTACCTCGGCATGAGATCGAGTCAATTTGGTCGATCTTGACCTCGATCGCATGCCCTTGCGGCCAGAAATCGATCATCGGGTTTGATCGTTGCCTCAATTTGATTTAAATCGACCCGAAGATCGACTTTCTCCCTCGTTTCACGATTCCTCAGGATCAAGACAACACTTCTCATATCGACCTCCAGGGTCGATCTTGTGATCGTTTCGGCAGAGATCGAGTGAAGTGTTCGATCCAGACATCGATTACCTTTCCAAGATCGAGTGAACTCGCTCAATCCAAACACCCATTGAATACTTGTTTCGAACTCGTGGGTGGGTCATCTTCTCAAAATCGAGTCGTTCACTCGATCGACTGATCGATCAGAATTGAATCGACCAGAATCACTTGATTTATAAACTTGATCTAGTAAAGATTGAGCTACGTCTCGTCGATCCAAGGCTCGATCTCATGCCTACTTTCCTCTTTTCAAGGCTTGATACATTCCCAAGAATGTGTTTCCTGCTCCCCATTTCCTTGTACCTATATACATAAACATAAAAAGCATAAAATAGAACAAGAATATATACAAAGATAGACATGGGATTGCCTCCCAAGTACGCTTTTGTTTAACGTCGTTTACCTCGACTTTTCTTTCTCCCTTTAACGTGGAGTTGAGATGGATTGGGTGGCTGGAGACATGGTGGAGCTTGACCCTCGTTGAATCTCAACAGTGTAGATAGTGCTCATCATATCCATTACCTTTTCCTTGTCCTTTTCCATCAAACCAGAGGAAAGTAGGAACCGTGCCCGTGCGAATGGTTTTGACCCTCCCTTGCACTTGAATTTGTACTGTATGGAGTCATCCTTGAGCTCCATTGGATACAAGCTCAAGGTGCTCTTAGGCTGAGCTTGACCATTGCTAGGCAATCCTTTAGCATTACCATAGAAGACCTTTAAAGGGATCTCCTTCTTGGCGTTTTCCTCCGGCGCTATACTTTTGGGAACCTCTTCTTTTTCTTTACAGTTGAACAGGGTTAGCAAAGCTTCTCCATCAAGTACATCCTTAGGCTTTGTCCCGTCCTCAAAACCATCCTTTCCTTTTGTTTCAACCGAGAAGCAAGATACTATCGGTTTCTCCTTGTTCCTTACGGGTAAGACCTCAGTTTGCTCCTTCTTTGATTCGGGCAAAGCTTCCACATGGTGTCCCCCTTCAGCATGAACCTCCTGATCCTTGAAGACATGTTTCTCCTTGCATGGGTTCAGCTCATCCGTGATGTCCACTTGAAAGACTTGGCCATTGATCGTTGGCTTCTTCACACCATCCTTGATATCAAACTTGAACTTTCCACATTTGCCCAAGTGTAGAAATTTTTTTCCATGTTTCAGGTCAATGATGGCTCCAGCAGTAGCCAAGAATGGCCTTCCCAAGACAAGAAGATTTTTGTCTTCCTTATCCATCTCCAAAATAATAAATTCGGTTGGAATGGTGACATTGTTTATCCTCTAAGGTAAGTCTTCAAGTAGCCCTTTTGGTAGTTTTACACTCCTATCAGCTAGGATTAGGGAGACATTACACTCCTTGAACTCTGTAAGACCCAACTTCTTGGCAATGGAGTATGGCATCAGGTTGATACTTGCTCCTAAGTCGCATAGACTATTTTCAAACTTCAAATCATCTATGGCGCAAGGCAATGTGAATGAACCGGGATCACCAAGTTTCTTTGGTTTGATTAACTTGTGGGTGATGACACCACACTCCTTGCTCACAACCACAGCCTTTTTTAGCTCATTTGCCCTCATGGCAATCACGTCTCTTCGGAACATGGCGCTCTTCGGCACAAGTGATAAAGCATCAAGTAAGGGCATCTTCATCTCGATGACTTTAATACTTTTCTCAAACAAGGCTGTGTGCTTCTCTAACAGCTGCTTCTTGAACCTTGTAGGGAAAGGGAGTTTTGGTTTGTAAGGAGGAAGAACATCTTCTTGCTTCTTTGGTGTTTCTCCCAACAATTTGTCCTCAACCGTTTCCTTGCTCTTTCTTGGCCTTTCAATGTACACATCATGGATGGTAATACCGTGGTCTTGTGAAACACTATCCTCCACCACTTGAACCACAATGTCCTCATTGTCTTTTGGTGGTGACCTTGGTGTTAACACTTTTCCACTTCGAAGGGAGATCAAGTGAGCATGCTCTCTCGGATTTGCTTCACACTTGCCCGGTAAGGTTCCTTGGTTGGAGGAGCTGGCTTTGCCTTTTTCAAACTGGTTGAGCTTGTTGTTTAGGTCAGTGAGTTGATTAGAAAAGTCATTGATGGAGTTGTCTTGCCTTACTTTCATTTCAGCAAGCTTCTTGTCTAAAGTGAGCTCCACATTCGCTTGGCTTTGCAAGAGTTGTTTGAGCATCGCTTGAACCGGCTCTTGAGCAGTAGCTTGACCTTGTAGTGGCTGCACAAATCCAGGGGGGTATCCTTTTTTCCCTTGTTGTTGTTGTGGACCTTGGAAGTTCCCTTTTCTTGGTCCTTGATATGTGTTCTTGTTCACATATCCTCCTTGATTCACAAATTGTTTTTTGTTGAGGATACACTTGATCTTGTGGATTCTCAACATTGTTGCTTCTATAAGACAAGTTGTTATTGCCTTGGTACTTGGGAAAGTAGTCTTGTGGTCTTGGATAGTCTTGACCACCAACCCAATTGGCTTCCTCTTGGCATTGTTCTAGCTCCTCTAGAACATTCGTAGCCTCACCCATAAAATGCACATGCTTTTGATTTGCAAGTACCAACTTGTCTATCTTCTCGTCGAGTGATTTCAAATCCTTCTTGTGTGCTTAAATATCAGACCCTCTTGGTGCTCGGTCATAGCCCTCACTGTAGTTGCCATCACTCAAAGCAAGATTCTCTATGAGCTCCATACCCGCGGTTACATCTTGGCCAAGGAGGTTTCCTTTGCTTGACGTGTCCAAGAGCATTCTTATCTTGGGCAATGCTCCTCTATAGATGGTGCTCAAGAGAGACTCTTCACTGAAACCATGGTGAGGACATTGGATAGTGTAGTCCTTGAACCGCTCCATAGCCTCACTAAATGTCTCATTGCTCCTTTGCGTGAAGCCACTAATCTCACTTCACAAGCGAGCTGTCCTTGAGAAAAACTTGGACAGAAACGCTTTCTTTCAATCAGCCCATGATGTTATAGTCCCTTGAGGCAAGGTCTTCTCCCAATGCCGAGCCTTATCTCCAAGAGAAAACGGGAACAATCTCAACTTGAAGCTTTCTTCTGAGATCCCATTAATCTTGATCATGCCACACACTTGGTCAAAGTTGTCCAAGTTCTCCAAAGGATCTTCCATGGCAAGACCATGGAACTTGTTGTTCTGCACCATAGACACAAAGCCTGGCTTGATGTCGAAGTTATTGTTTTGGACTGGTGGAGGAGTGATGCCAAACCGATTGGTATATGTGTTTGGTGCATCACCAGCATCAATGATCCGTGGCTGCCTTGGGACATGGTTGGGGTTTCCATTACCCCTACCAGCAGCAGCATGTGGTGGAGGAGCTGCATCTTGTTCAGCAATACCGTCTTCTACAAACTGTTCTTCAACGGCTTGCTCTCTTTCCCTTCTCAAAAGTGCACTTCCAAGGAGATGAATGTTGTCTAGAGGCTCTAGTAGATTGTTGTCTCCTCTAGACCTCAAATTCATGTACCTGAAAATACAAACAAGCAAGTAGAAAGATTAGTTTCCAAAATAAAAGAAAAACTTAGTCTTGAATAAGTTCCAAATCCTAATGCTTTCACAATCCCAATTTGGCAACGGCGACAATTGATAAGTAGTATTTTTGTACTTTTTTCAATACCCAACCCTACTCATGTCATTGTAGTAGTTGAGGTTATCAATCCAACTTGCGAGGAAAGAACACTAAGAATGCAAGAACAAGATGAATCTAAGTCATATTCTGATTTAAGTTGTGAAATGGAATTTTAAAAACTACTTATGCAAACTAGAAAACTTTTTAATGAAATCTAAGCTATTAAACACTACCTTAGGCAATTTCTAAAATTATAGGAATGACCAAAATCAAAGCTTAAGTATTTAAAACTCTAAATGCAAATATTAAAGGATTTCTAGTAACTTAAGCAACAAACTTGGAGAATAAAGGAGATTTATTCTTGATATATCAAATATAAAAGATAGATCTGAGGCTAAGGGTCTTAATAAGGGAGGTTCAAGGCTTGATCTTTGGTTTATAAAAAAGTAGATCTACACATATTATGAGCTAACTCTAAGCTTAAGTAACAAATAAAGATCCTTCCATGGTGTGTGGATAAGATCGCTTCATCAACCCTTCTCTCCAAACCCATGGTATTTGGTGGAAAAGAATGATTGATGAGCATGAAAACACAGATCTTAAATTGGCTTAACCATTTCCCTAATCTCCACCGTCGTGGGCTAGGACAATATGATCTCTTGGTTAGGTTTATGAGATTCCTAAGCCTTTTTGAGTTAAGGAAATCTCTAAGGACACAAAGATCTCCATAGAAACTCTTTGGCATTAATCCCTCCATGATAACACGCTTTTGCTGTGTTTGTTAAACCTTAAGCTTGCTCATGTCATTGCAGCACTTAAGGGTCAATCCAACTTGGGAGAGTTGAAGGACACTAGGAATACAAGAACTTTTGGTAAAGCTAAGAAGATTCGGATTAAATGGGTGAATCGACCGAAATAAAATACTTAAGGTAATCTACTGGACTTGAAAACTATTTTACAATCCCGACCAAGGGGTTAAATAACTAGAAAGTCACTTCTATGGAATTAAAAAGCACGATTACTAATTTTATAAAATGCAAGACTAAAGACTGACGAAACATGAAATCATCTAAGACTTGAGACGAACTTTAAAAACTAGAAATAAAATTCTACTGACTCTTAAACTTTACCAAGGTGCGAAATATGATACTAAGGAATTTTTAAAATACTAGCAAGGTCAAGAACAAAACTTTCTGAAATTAAAAAGCTTTAATGCAAGAAATAGATAACTAAAAGGTTTTAAGCTAAAAGATTGAAACTTTAAACTAAAGGAGGATGATTTTTATATTTTCAGATGATAAGAAATGGATTCACGGTTTGAGGATCAACTTAGATGGTTCAAGATTCAAGCTTTGGGTTTTTAAAACATAGATCTACACTTTTTGTGCTTTCTCTAAGCCTTGAGAAGCTTAAGCTAGCTTCATCCATGGCGTGTGGTATGAAGCCTTCCTCATCCTTTCCTCCTAACCCATTGATCGTGGAGGAAAGAAAGGATGAGAAGCATGATGCATAGAACTCAAAAAGTGGCTTAACTAATCCCCTAAGCAACCATGGCGTTTGGGAAAGGATGGATTAGTCTCTTGGATTTAGATTTAAGGGATCTTCTAGATCTGTCTAGGACAAGGAAATCCCTGGATCAAAGATGTCTCTCTCGAGATCCTCTAGACCTTAAACGCCCAAATCCAAGAAGAGAATTGTTTAAAGAACAAGAAAAGACTTTTTCTTAAGACCACCTAGCAAATTTTTTTTTCTTTAATTACATAGAGCTATTCTTTTTAAAACCCAAGACTCTCCATTTAAAACCAAGTTTTCCCCTTAGTTTCACCATTCCCTTATCCAACGCCTCTTTCTTTTCAAATCTTCCACAAAATACCAAGTAGTACCACGGCCAACAAACCCCAAAATCCTAAGCCTAAAGCTAGCCTAAAAATGCAAGGCTAGAATCTACATGAAAACCTATACTTGTCGTCCCAAACCTAACACTTTATACTAGGTTCAATCAAAATAAGGCCTCACAAGTAATCACACAAGAACTTTTGGATTCAAAGGAGGTTGGTTTAAGGTAGGGGTGCTACTTGAGCTAGCAAGAGGGTGGAAAAGTGGATTAGAAAGCTCAAGTATTTTAAATTCATGAATTACTTTCAATGCAAGCATGATAATTAAATGTCAAAATTCGGTTTAAATGAGTAGAGTTGGCTTTCAATTTCAAGACTTATTTTCGACTAAAGACTAGTGACAAATGGGCGGTCCAAGCATGGTTCTTCCTTACTTTCAATTCCATTCACAAGCATCAAACAATTAAGAACTAGGGTGTTGAATTGATCACAAAAGTTAACAACCTACTTGGATTAGCTCATCATTGCTCCCTATGAAAATGAATGCAATCCTTAATGATAAAATTCTAGACTCAATCCTAAAATATTCTACAATGTAAATGCAAGCTACATAATATTTTTTGAAATTTTTGAAAAATTTTCTGATTTTTTTGTATTTTTCTATGCACTTAGATGGATGCATGAAGACTCAAGATGCAAACGAAAAATAAGAATCAAATAAAACATGTTAAAGCACACATTTTCCCCCAAACTTGAATGACAACGTCTCGGTGTCAAACAAATCCAAAAGGAGACCAAAATCCAAAGCAAAAATAAAAGAATGCATGGTATTTACAATGGTTGGTGTTTTGGTACCTCAATATTGCGAGGAGGAGGAGGTCGGCGAGGATGAATCTATGGAGATTGGAATCGTAAATGTGCTTCCAAACGCCAAGTAGCATGCCTCATCCCGTGGTAAGAACTCAAGTCCTTCGAGGCAGTCTATTAGCACGCCGTTTGGGCTTGGGAGGATATAAGCCTTTCCTTCATTTTGCTTGTTCTTGAAGTAGTAAGCGAAGGTGTTTGGGGCTGGGGGTGATCCGAAGAATTCTTTCGCGAGCATGTAAGCGTGGTCCATATAGACTCTTTCCGAGCACGCTTGGAAGAACGTCAGGTCTACTCCCGCTTTCTCGAAGAGTGGAGTTAGGAATCCTCCTATGATGATAGAGCAGGAGATTGATCTACGGACCATCCTCTTGTAATTGACCAATGAGGCAGCTAGGATGCATCCATAGTTGACATTTTCGCCAAAGTTATCATCCACCGGATCTCCTACATTCCCCGTGAGCCACCCCTCATCCCACAGAATTTCCTTTAAGCCTTCGAAGAGAAAGCTCATCTCGTTCCTCCCACGACTGAATCCGAAGTCTTTCCCGCCATAGTGTTGGTGAGGAGTTGCAGTGTTTACCGTAGCAAAGGGTTCCTAACCCCTTCAATCTTTGACTCGCTGCTCTCAAAGGGTCCTCCACCGATCAAGTTCCATAATGCGCTTGCCGACTCGTATTGTGGGAACTCGGTTAAGTGAGCCTTGGCATTGAATTGGTATGCCTCGCATATATCGGCCGCGGTTAGGTCAAACACGTTCCCCCAGACCTTGAATGTCATGCGCCCGGTTGATGGTGTTGGCAAGCTTGGATTGTCGTAGGAGAACTCCACAGTTGATAGGAAGTGCAACGTCGCCTCCGGGTAAGTAGGACAATCTAAGGTCGCTAGAATGCCGAGCTCCATGTTGTCGAGCAGCTCATCGAAGGAGCCAAGCAACCCTATCTCTTGCAAGAAGGGTCGGCTCGCGAACCTTGTAGGCTCAACGCTCCTATTCGCGAGTCTCATGCGGGTTCTTTTTTCCTCTTCAGTCCACACTAACAGGCCTGCCTGGGGTGAGTACCCAAACCTTGACGCCATTGTTCCTGAAATTCAGAATCTCAAAGAGGAGATGAGTATAGTTGACAGCAAAGAGAGAAGTATAAGAGTAAGAGACTAGAGCTTTAAAAGAATTTTTCACTGAAGCCCTAGATTTTTGGGTGAAGCTTCGAATTTTTTAATTATTAGAAGAGAAGATTCTCTTGAGATGATGACAAATCAAGAATATTCTCTAATACTTAGATATCTCTAAAAATTATTCCTCATCCCTAGCAAATATTTTCCCATCATGCTACAAAAAGGGAATTTCCGAAAATCTTAACATGCGAATCAAAAATCCGAAATACCTTGGCAAAATTTGAAAGAAATGCTTTCTTCTTCTTTCCACACCCAGAATCTCTCACTTTCTTTCTTTATAAAGCAAAAATCGGTTTTGTATCTAATGAATGAGAGAGTGGGTGTGGGGTTTATAAAGAAGCAAGACTTTGGACAAGCATGCATGTGGGGAATTAAAATCGTGGTCAAAGCACGGTTATCTATGGTCAAAGGAGGCAGCTTTGACCACAATTCAAATTCAAACTAAGGAGGGTAGGAGAAAGAGAGGGAAATTTGAAAACTTACCTCGGCATGAGATCGAGTCAATTCAGTCGATCTTGACCTCGATCTCATGCCTATTTTGTCCCAGATCGCATTGTTCGATCGATTGGAGGCTCGATCCTATGCAGATCGAGCTTCGGATCGAGTGCTCTCCTCGATTAAGGACTCCTGGTGCTATGGTCATGCTCCTTTGGTCGATTGTGAGGTCGTTCTGACCGAGATCAAATGTTTTGATCGATCGTCAACTCGATCGCTGCATAGAGATCGAGAAATCTGATCGATCTTGCAGTCGTTCTAAGTTCGAGGATCGAGTGAGACCAGACGATCTACCCTTCGTTCATATTTCAAGTTGAACAAGTGGGTGGGTCATCCTCTCGAAATCGACTGATTCACTCGATCGTTTTACTCGATCTCGTCTAGATCGGGCAGTTTGGTCGATCGTCTCATCGATCCATGGACAAAGATCGAAAAATCTGGCCGATCCACCACCCGATTTCTCGATCTTTGTTCAAGGATCGATGAGACGATCGACCAAACTGCCCGATCTAGACGAGNTAGATTTCTCGATCTTTGTCCAAGGATCGATGAGACGATCGACCAAACTGCCCGATCTAGACGAGATCGAGTAAAACGATCGAGTGAATCAGTCGATTTCGAGAGGATGACCCACCCGCTTGTTCAGCTTGAAATATGTACGAAGGGTGGATCGACTGGTCTCACTCGATCTTCTAACTTAGAACGATTGCAAGATCGATCAGATTTCTCGATTTCTATGCAGCTATCGAGTTGACGATCGTTCAAAACATTTGATCTCGGTTAGAACGACCTCACAATCGACCAAAGGAGCATGACCATAGCACCAGGAGTCCTTAATCGAGGAGTGCATTTGATCCGAAGCTCGATCTGCATAGGATCGAGCCTCCAATCGATCGAACAATGCGATCTGGGACAAAATAGGCATGAGATCGAGGTCAAGATCGACCGAATTGACTCGATCTCATGCCGAGGTAAGTTTTCAAATTTTTCTCTCTTTCTCCTTCCCTCCTTAGTTTGAATTTGAATTGTGGTCAAAGCTGGCTCCTTTGACCATAGATAACCGTGCTTTGACCACGATTTTAATTCCCCACATGCATGCTTTTCCAAAGTCTTTCTTCTTCATAAACCCCACACCCACTCTCTCATTCATTAGATACAAAACCGATTTTTGCTTTATAAAGAAAGAAAGTGAGAGATTCTGGGTGTGGAAAGAAGAAGAAAGGGTTTCTTTCAGATTTTGGGTGTGGAAAGAAGAAGAAAGCATCTCTATGCAGCGATCTAGGTGACGATCGATCAAAACATTCCTCTCCTTTTCTCGTCTTATGTAGGTACAAGATCATGATTCCTGGTTCCCGTTACCCTTTTCCTACAAATAAAAACAAAGCCGCATAAAATAGAAAAAAAAGAATATATACAAGGATAGTCATGGGATTGCCTCCCAAGTGCGCTTTTGTTTAACGTCGTTTAGCTCGACATTTCTTACTCCCTTTAGCGTTGATCTCGGTCGATTGGAGTGGAAGGAAATTTGGCGGAGTGATATCTCTGTAAATTGCATGATTTTGACACACATTTCATGCTAGTGAGGATTTCATTCTTGCACTTTTATCTTTGCTTGCATCACATTTTCACCCATGTTAGGATTAGATGCATTAGGTTAGGTTTCTGCATAGTCTTGCATATTTGGAGGGAGGTCACAAATGGGGAACGAGCCGGTAATATCGAGCATGGATCACGACCACGAGGCCGATTTAGACGAGTAGCAGCGACTTAGTCCCGAATGGAGCACCTCGGTGTGAAGATCCAACAAGAGGATGTCCAAAAGACGGATATCGGAGCAAGGCAACGGCAAGTACCCGATTCAAGTACCAAGGAAGGCGAGCTTTCACGACGTGATCCCGAAATCCCTGACCGATATGGACACTGCCCGAAGAATCAAGAAGAGATAGCGTTTCGGCTTGCTCACAACGACTTGAGCCCGAAATGCTAAAATCCAAAATAGTACCATTTCGGGAAAGTGGTCCCAACGTTTATGTTTTTCTTTTTTTGTGTATAAATACCTACTCCCTCACTCTTATCTCTTCATCACGCTTTCTACTTTTTGTTTTCAGTCTTCTCTTTCAAAACCGAGGCTTTTGTATTTTCCACCATTGAATCTTGTTCAAAGCTTTGATTTTTATGCAATGTTGAAGTTTTTAAGTATTATTGCTTAGTTTATTTTAAGAAAGTTTCTTCCTTTTCATGTTCTTGACTACCTCGCAGCTTATGAGTTACTCTCTCATCCTTATGGATTTTGAGGTTTCTCAAATGGCTTGTGAGTAGTCTTTTTAGGACTTTGATGGGTTGAAAGGACCAAGGGACTCTCGGAGTTATATTTCTTACTTAGCTAAAACATAAAGTTAGATTCTTTCTTGTTTATCATTCCCAAAGCTTAGTCTAGTTTGGCCATCTAGTCTAAAGTCCACAGGCGGCTTGACACGAACGCCACGTGCTTGCTTAGCCGGATCTATGAACAAGAGTTCGATTTCTTAGGCTAAGACTAACCATCTGTCTAAGTGTCTTACGGTTCAATAGTGACGTTGTAGATGTTTGTTTCTTCTATTGTACCACTATGCGAGAGCTAGTTTATGGTGATAGAGATTCAAAGAGTTTAGACCCAAACGCCATGGGCTAAACGATTTGAGGATCCCTTTACCTAAGAATCTCCATCAAAAGATCAAGTCTTGATGTGATCCAAAAGCTTTAGCTTGATAAAGTCAAACAGAGAGTCACCTAGTTCATGATACTCATCAAGATCCTTCCTTTATCTTGAAAGTTTATCTTTTTACCGTTTAAATACCTATTTCCTTCTTAGAGTCTTTAAAGTTTTCTTATTTTTGGTCTTGAGTGACACAAGATCATTCCTTTAGTCGTTTTTGGTAGTAAAGTCTTAACCTTTATCAATTTCTAGCTTGACTTATGATACCGATATGACCGATTTGTTTAAATAATGCTCCCAAAATGGTTTGATACGCCATACGCTGTACTGCTTCGGTTGATAGCTGTTGGGACATTGCTAAAAAGGCTAAAAACTTTATTTGTCAATTGGCGCCGTTGCCGTTTGGGAGAAAGTTTAGTCATTTCAGTACTAGGTCGTTCTAAGGAAAAGTTTCAATTTTACAGTCTTTTAACATTTTACTCGTACATCTCTGTGTTGAAACAGGTACATGAACCTACGTTCACACGGTCCGACAAACCTTGTTCCCCCAATAGACGATATCCACCTGCTCGAAAGATCAGCTAGACGAAATCGGGAAAGAGTCGAAACGGTTAACCGTGTGACGATGGAAAACCAACAAGGTGCTCAAGGAGCTGCGGGCGCAGCTGGTGCACAAGGAGAACAAGGCAACCAAGGACCACAAGGTCCACAAGGCGTACAAGGCGTTCAAGGACAGTCTGGTGTTGCAGCTGCTCCAAGAGCTGTGAGGCAAATCAGTGGAGGAGATGCACCAATATCGACTGCAAGCCGACACGGTATCCAGCCACCACCAGTGCAGAACAACAACTTCGAGATCAAAAGTGGTCTCATCTCCATGGTNACCAATATCGACTGCAAGCCGACACGGTATCCAGCCACCACCAGTGCAGAACAACAACTTCGAGATCAAAAGTGGTCTCATCTCCATGGTACAAAACAATCGATTCTTCGGTCTACCCTTGGAAGACCCACTTGACCATCTCGACCAGTTCGACTGTGTGTGCGCCATTATCAAGATCAATGGAGTAAGCGAAGATGGATTCAAGCTGCGTTTGTTTCCCTTCTCACTGGGAGACAAATCACACGCATGGGAAAAAACCCTGCCACACGGATCCATTACCTCGTGGGAAGTTTGCAAGAAGGCATTCCTAACAAAGTTCTTCTCCACATCGAGGACAGCCCGATTGAGAAACGAAATCAATGGTTTCACTCAAAAATCAAACGAGACTTTTGGTGAAGCATGGGAGAGATTCAAAGGTTACACCACTCAGTGCCCTCACCATTGATTCAGACAAGAATCACTCCTCAGTACACTATATCGGGGTGTCATTCCCAAGATTCGGATGCTGCTCGATACGGCGAGCAATAGAAATTTCCTAGCTAAAGACGTTGAAGACGGTCTCGAGTTAGTTGAAAACTTAGCTCAGAGTGACTCATCTTACCATGAAGACTACGACAGATCCAACCGTGGTTCAAAAGAAGAAGTGGAAGGAAGCCGGAAGGTGATCAAAGAGCTCAATGAGAAGCTTGGCAAGTTACTACTTGTCCAAACTCAAAAGGAAGTCCATTTCGTGGAAGAACTTACTTAAGTCCAAGAAGGGGAGGACATTCAGTATGAAGACGTCAATTACATCAACGCTCAAGGAGGGTATAACAATTAGAGATCAAACAACAATCTTTCCTACCGAAGCACGAACGTCGCAAATCCTCAGGACCAGACCTACCCTCAGCAACAAGGAGGAGGAGCAAAACAATTCGTGACCTACACGAATCAACAAGGCTTTGTACCGCGGTTCCAGAATCAAAACGGCTATCCGCCACGACATCAAGCCGGTGCACCTCCTGGCGTCCCACAACAACAACAAGGAAACCCAAATGCTCAAGCTAGCTTTGACTTGGAAGGAACTCTGAAGCAACTTCTACAAGGTCAAACACATATCCAGGCGGATATGCACAAACGTTTTGCTGAAGTGCATAACAAGATTGATGGTGTGCACACAGAACTATCCGGGAAGATTGAAGATTTGACCGCTCGTGTCAAGACACTTGAAAACAATAAAGGCATTGCATCCACAAGCCAAACAAGCAACCTTCCTGGAAAATCCGTCATGAAACCAAAGGAGTACTGCCAAATGATCACCACTTTCGACGAGGAATAACAGGATCTTCTCGATATCACTTCTCCAAAATGGGCTCAAGTCGATGCGGACATCGACATCCTAAGAAGGGGAGGGAGTTCTAAAAATTGGGCGATCCCTAAAGAGAAAGCACCATTCCTACGAGTGTATAAACCGCCAATGCCATACCCCCAGAAGCATAAGAAGCGTCTCATAGAGGAACAAGAGGCCGAATTAATCGAAACATTGAAGAAAGTTGAAGACCTCTTCAACAATACAGACTAGACCAAGCCTATTCCAGATTTTCTAGTAGCTTTGAAGGATAACCTCTATGCTGATGCAATGGCAACGATAGGGAGGAATGTGATAAGTAGATTTCTTATATGGGTTCTACTCAGTCAATGACCCACTACTTATAACCGAATGTAGTATAGGTTATGGGTCTTATCAATCCGATGAGAGATTTCGAAGCATTGCATTTATGGAATTCTTTCACAAGCTAGGATGGATAAAAGAAAAAGGTGAGAAGGTGGAAATCTGAGACTAAGATACTACGAGAGCAGAGAGCAAGTATTAAACTAAATATGCTAAAGAACCGAAAATAAGATGGTTAAAGTACGAACTTTTAAAAGAAAGCAAGAATCGGTTTACAGGACAAGGGAGTTTTTCGGGTCCAAACGTTAAAGATCTTCCCTTTGATGCTGGATTTACTTCCTATAAGGCTAATCCTTCAGCGCAGAATTCAGGATCTAAACAAATCCACTGTCGTGGTATAAGTCTCTTTGCTGTCTCACGACCTAACCTCGCTATCACGTAGTGATCCATGAGAAAATCAAGCTTGAATAAACAACTATACTAATGCCAAAACGCTCCCTAGGCATCTAATCTCTTAGGCTAGGATGAGCGAATCTCTTATGAGATTGGTCCTTGCAAACATTCAAACATGGCATTTGTTTGAAGAAGCTCGATGGAAAAGTTCAAATAGCGAAGATGACTAAGCATTAACAGCATCAAATAAGAAAGGACTAAGATGGATTAAGCATAGATCCGCATCAAAGGTTGGAGCTTTAACTCATTTTCCCTACTCCTTTTGCCCTAAAACCGAAATAGACTACTCACAAGCCATTTGGGAAACCTCAAGATCCATAAGGATGAGAGAGTAAGTCATAGGCTGCAAGCTAATCAAAAACAAGAAAAAGGACGAAGCTTTAAGAAAATAAAGCTTGCATAAAAATATAACTTAAAACTTCAAGATTGCATAAAAAATCAAAGCTTTAAACAAGCTTCAATGGCGAAAAACAAAGTCTCGGTTCTTTGAAGAAGAAGAAGACAGAAAACTAAAAGTAGAAAACGTGATGGAGAGATAAGAGTGAGGGAGTAGGTATTTATACACAAAAAGGGAAAAACATAAGCGTTGGGACCACTTTCCCGAAATGGTACATTTTTGTCTTTTAGCGTTTCGGGCTCACGTCGTTATGGACGAGCCGAAATGCTAACTCTTCTGATTCTTCGGGCAAGCTGCATATCGGGTAAGGATTTTGGGGTCATGTCGTGAAGGCTTCCCTCCCTTGGTACTTGAATCGGGCACTTCCCGTTGCCTTGGTCCGCTATCCGTCCTTTGGGCATCTTCTTGCTGGATCTTCACACCGAGGTTCCTCTTTCGTGATTAAGCCGCTGCTACTCATCCAAATCGCCCTCGTGTCGTGATCCATACCCGATATCGCTGGCTCATTCTCCATTTGTGACCTCTCTCCTTGGTCTCTTCTTTGGATCATCCTAATCACCTGAGAACACACTCCAAACATGCAAGACTATGCAGAAACCTAACCTAATGCATCTAATCCTAACATGGGTGAAAATGTGATGCAAGCTATCACTAAAGTGTAAGAATGAAGTCCTAACTATCATGAAACATGTACTAAAATCATGCAAATTACAGAGATATCAACACCCCCAAACTTGCCTTTTTGCTTGTCCTCAAGCAAAAGCCAACCGGAGGGGTGAGGTTTTAAAATAAAAGATGTAAGTTTGAATTCAAAACTCCATTTAAAGGAAATCAACTCAATGTCTAAGTTCAGGTTTCTAGGATGCAAGTCGAATTCTACCTATCCAGAAAGCCTTAGCCACATTTATCACAATAATCAAGCGAAATCATTCCTAACTTAGATGCACATTCAAATTCTCAAATCCCTTTCACATTCATTATGAAATTTAAATCGTGGGTCTCATTCATGCCTGTCAACTAACTCATTTTGCTCAGGGTAAGGTAACGAGCTAAATATGAACTCGTGGCGTGATCGGGTTAAGTGTTTAAGTGGGATCACTCATGAAAGGAACCTTCTTAATGCAAAATGCTAAGGGTAAAAACCAATGGATGCATACAAGGCTAGACTACCATCTACCCAGAACATCTATTTCGTTTCCTACCCTAGTCTAAATTGCTCCCTCCTAAGCTACCCTTTCTCTCGGCATTTCGCCGTTATCCCGATATCATTCCTCGATATTACCTTTCCTGGTCATCTTCGGGGGACTTCTTCTTTGTTGGAGATCGGTTTCGGCTTTCTGGCTCCTTTGTTGCGTTCCTTGTGTTTCACCTTTAGTGTTGTTGGCCGGATTTATGCTTTGTTGTTTGGCCTTCTTTTGCTTTTTCTTGGAATCACCTTTTTCTTCTTTTGGTTTCGAGCTCCATTTGTTGCCGCCATCTCTTTTATTTGTGTCCCCGTCTGGTTCCTTGGTTTCCTTTCTTTCCCTTCTGTTAACGCATGATCAAGGTGGAATATAACCCCTTTTTCCTAGTCTACCCAGCAATATCGGCCTCCGATTTCGGTGTCAAACCGTTTCAGTAACCAAACCACTTATCCTAGTGTTGACCCGAGATGTGAGCCAACGTCTACATGGAAATCTAACCTTGTCGATCTAAACCCAACACTTTTTGCTTAAGAAGATTCGAAAAAGATGCAAAGGCCTCACATGCTCTCACAAAAGTGTGTATTGGTTTAAAAAACAATGGCTTCGGTTTAGGGTGGGGACTGGTGCTTGGACTAGCGAGAGGGTGGTAAAAAGGGAAAAGAAAGTCCAAGTGAAATCCATGAGCTATTTGACAGAAATGAACGAGACAATTAGATTTTTAAATTAAAGGTTCAAGTTTGTTAGGGAAATGGTTCAAATCGCAATGCATCAAGTCAAAACTGAATTTCACAGGACAAATTCCAAATGTGGTTCTGCCTTATGCTCAGTCTAATTCAAAATGCATCAGACAAACAAGAACTAAGGCATTGAGTTCATGACTTAAAAATGGCTATTTACAAGGATTCGTAATACTTAACACCTTATGCAAATGCTTATGAATCCTATATGAATGCATCTAGACTCAAACATGGAAATGCAACTACATGAGTTCTTTTTGTGGGATAAATTTTCAAAAAATTTCAAATTTTTTTTTTGTGTTTTTCTATGCAAATATTATGAATGCATGATGTCTAATCTATTTGAATGCATGTACTACATACTCCCCCAAACTTAAATCACACAGTCTCTGTGTGATAGAAGAAAGGAAGAATATGGTCCTATGATAATGCAAAATTTCAAGCAAAATGAAAAATGATAAAGAGAAATGCTTATGTACAAGAATTTGGAGTGGTACTTCTGGTTATATCGGGCTGTGACCGTTGGAGGAGTTCTGTATAATGTGGTTCAAAAATTTGCAGACGGGTTCGACTGCATCTGGTTGATCGTTACGGGGTGAACCCGTTTTGCCCATCCAGGTTATATTTCCATAACGGTCTCAGACCGAAATCTTAACCCGATATCGGAGTGTGAGTCTTTCAAACTGGCTGGTACATGGGTCTCACTGCCGTACCGACCAATTCGTCCAGTTTTCTTCCCGTTATGGCTCCCCGATGCTCCACTTCCTGATATCTCTATCACCGTTCCACTCATGGTTATTCTGAATAATGCAAAGTAGAGAGAGAAAAATAGCAAAATAATAAAAAAGGATAAGCTTGGGGTGCCTCCCAAGAGCGCTTGTTTAGAGTCTCATAGCTTGACTTTTCTAGACCGTTTAAGCTTTGTTGGGGTCTTGGAGACGAACCACGGTCTTTTCCAGTACTTGGTATTCCTCATTCCCCAAATATGGCTTCAGTCTGTGTCCGTTCACCGTGTAATCCTCTCCGTCCTTCCCGAAAAGTGTCACGGCTCCGTATGACAATACTTCCTTGATGGTGTATGGTCCGGACCATCGCGACTTTAACTTTCCAGGGAAAAATCTCAATCTTGAGTTGGATAACAGCACTTGATTCCCTGGTGCGAACTCTTTCGGTTTGATCTTCTTGTCGTGGAGGACCTTTGTTTTCTCCTTGTCGATCCGCGAGCTCTCGAATGCTTCCAAGCGGATTTCTTCTAGCTCGTGTAGGTTTATCAATCTCTTCTCTTGAGCTGTCTTGATGTCGAAATTCAAGAGTTTAATGGCCCATAGAACCTTGTACTCAAGTTCCACGGGCAAGTGACATGCCTTGCCATATAGGAGAGCGTAAGGGGACCTTCCAATGGGCGTCTTGAAAGCAGTCCTGTATGCCCACAGAGCGTCGTCTAACTTTGCTGACCAGTCTTTTCTTGTGGCTCCGACTATTTTTTTCCAATATCGCCTTGATCTCGCGATTGGATATCTCGACTTGCCCGTTTGCCTGTGGGTGGTAAGGTGTAGCTACCTTATGCTTGACTCCATGCTTCCTCAAGAGATTTTCGAACAACTTGTTGATAAAATGACTACCACCGTCACTTATTACCACCCTTGGGATTCCATACCTTGGGAAGATAGTTGACTTGAATAGCTTTAGTACTACCTTTGCATCGTTGGTGGGGCTAGCTACGGCTTCGACCCATTTCGAGACATAATCAACAGCAACTAGTATGTACTTGTTGCCATAAGAGGAAGGAAACGGTCCCATGAAGTCAATCCTCCATACATCGAAAATATCGACTTTCAATATCGGGGTCTGTGGCATCTTGTCCCGTTTGCTAATGTTTCCCTTCATTTGGCACGCTTCGCAAGAGGATACATACTCATGAGTGTCTTTGAATAAACTTGGCCACCAGAATCCTGCGTGCAAGATTTTTGTTGCGGTCTTGAACGTGGCGAAGTGGCCACCGTAGGCTGAACCGTGGCAATGGAATATGATCCCTCTCGCTTCTCCTTTCGACACACATCTTCTGTAGATCCCATATATCCCTCTCTTGAAGAGATACGGCTCGTCGTAAAAGAAATAATTAATGTCCTTGAAGAATTTCTTTCTTCGGTAAGCATCGAGGTCATTTGGGATGTCTCCACTCACCAAGTAGTTGATGTAATCTGCATACCAAGGAATGTCGTTTTCTTCCATGCTGGCTACAATTTCCAAACTCTTATTAACTCGGTACATTCCTCCTAGGACTCCTGCCATCATGAGTTGTTCTTCTGTTAGAGCATCATTGATGGGAATCAAGTCTTCTATTCTCATCCGGGATAAGTGATCAGCTACACCGTTCTCTATTCCCTTTTTGTCCAGGATTTCCATGTCAAATTCTTGTAGCAGGAGGATCCACCTTAGCAGTCTCGGCTTGGTGTCTTTTCGCATAGATATACCTTAGTGCAGCATGGTCCGTGTAAACGATCACTTTTGATCCCACCAAGTAGCTTCTGAATTTTTCAAAGGCAAACACTACTGCCAATAGTTCTTTCTCGGTCGTGGCATACTTCACTTGGGTATCGTCTAGCGTTCGGCTTGCGTAGTAGATCACATGTAACTTCTTCTCTTTCCTTTGGCCGAGAACAGCTCCCACGGCATAATCACTCGCGTCACACATAATCTCGAATGGAAAGTCCCAATCAGGAGCTTGAACTATGGGAGCACTCACAAGTGCATCCTTGATTGTGTTGAACGCTTAAAGGCAATCTTCGTCGAAGACAAACTCGGCTTCCTTGCATAAGAGCCGTGTGAGTGGTCTAGCTATCTTGGAGAATCACGGATGAACCTTCTGTAGAAGCCCGCATGACCAAGGAAGCTACGGATTTCTTTCACCGTGGTGGGTGGCTTCAAATGCACCATGACCTCTATTTTTGCCTTATCGACCTCGATACCCCTCTCCGATATCTTGTGACCAAGCACTATTCCTTCTCTGACCATGAAATGGCACTTCTCCCAATTTAGTACCAAGTTAGTCTCCTCGCAACGTTTGAGAACCCTGCACAAATTCGACAAACAAACACCAAAAGAGCGACCATACACAGAGAAATCGTCCATAAACACTTCCACCATTTTCTCTATTAGGTCAGAGAAAATTGACATCATACATCTTTGGAAAGTTGCTGGTGCATTACATAACCCAAATGGCATCCTTCGATATGCAAAGGTACCATATGGGCATGTAAATGTGGTTTTCTCTTGATCGTTTGGGTGTATCAGTATCTGGAAAAAGCCACTATAGCCATCCAGAACACAGTAGTATGGATGGTTAGCTAGCCTTTCCAGCATTTGGTCTATGAAAGGGAGGGGGAAGTGATCTTTTCTTGTGGCCAAATTTAATTTTCTATAATCAATACACATTATATGGCCTGTTATGGTTCGTGTGGGTATTAGTTCGTCTTTCTCGTTATTTACTACTGTGGTTCCTCCCTTTTTGGGCACACAATGGACAGGTGAAACCCAAGTGCTATCCGAAATTAGATAGATAACACCCGCATCTAGAAGTTTAAGAATCTCTTTCTTTACAACTTCTTTCAAATTAGGGTTTAACCTTCTTTGATGTTCTACAGAAGTTATAGATTCATCTTCTAGATGTATCCTTGTGTGCAGAGAGAAGGGGGAATGCCTTTGATGTCATCCAAGGAATAACCAATTGCTCTGCTAAACTTTCTCAACTCACTTAAAAGGGAGGATAATTCTAATTCATTCAAGTTTTCATTGACAATGACCGGGTAAGACGAGTTAGGACCTAGGAAAGCGTACCTTAGCCCTTCTGGAAGAGGTTTGAGCTCGAGTTTTGGAGCGTCTAGGTCGTTCCAATCTCCTCTTATGCTTTGACCTCCCGAGCTCATTGTACCTATATTGGCTTGATCTCGATATGTCCCTTCTTTTGTTTTCCAGGCGATTTTGTGCCTCCCATGTCCAGGTCCTCTGGATATCCATCATCTTCCATGGCTTTCCTCGCATCCAGATGCATAACATAGACCTCGCTCTCCTGTTCCACATGCCCGTGCTGCCTTCCCTCTTTTGTCAAAGCTACAAGTAACGGATCTTTTAAAGTAAGCTTTTCAAAGAGCTCATCGTTCAGCTTATCCATTGCGTCCACCCAGAATATCTTTTCTCCTATGGTGGGTTTCTTCATCACTTCCTTTATGTCGAACTTGAGGATGTTATCCTTTCCAAGATTCAGCTTAATCTTGCCTTTCTTTACATCAATCACCGCGCCTGCCGTGGCGAGAAAGGGTCTCCCAAGAATAAGAGGGTATCGCGGTTATTCGTCCATTTCGAGCACCACAAAATCAGTTGGCACCTCGATACCGCCAATCCGGATGGGAACATCTTCGAGTAGTCCCTTAGGCAACCTTACAGATCGGTCTGCCAATATCAGAGATATTCTGCTTGGCTTGTATGACGTGAAACCCAGTCGTTTAGCTATTGATAGTGGCATGAGGCTCACACTTGCCCCTAGATCGTAAAGGCAATTGTTGAATGTGAGTGGACCAATTGAACATGGGAGAGTGAAGCTTCCCGGATCGTCTAGCTTGTTCGGCACTACTTTCTTCTGGATAGTGGCGCTACACTCTTCTATCATTACCATCATGCCTTAGAGTTCTTTCGTTCTTGCTAAGATTACATCTTTTATGAATTTTTGATACGGTGGTACCAACGCCAAAGCATCCATGAGTGGCATGGTGAGTTCCACTTTCTTCAGATGCTCTGCAAACTGAGCTCTGTATTTCTCGAGGAGTTCCTTCTTGAACCTTCCTGGAAAGGGGTAAGGAGGTTTGTATGCGGGTGGATCAAATCGCGGTTCTTTTTGTTTCTTAAAACGGGCAGCAGGTATCGGTGTCATCCCGATATTTTGTTCTCTGAGTTTGGTGAACAGCTGATCTTCAACACTTTCTTGAACCTCTTCTTCCTCGTTGTTGACTTCTGATTTTCCAGAGCTGTCCCTCCCCCACTAGATCGGAAGCGTCCTCGCTTATCTTCGGAGCTTGAGCTTTTGGTTCAAGAGTCTTACCGCTCCGTAGAGTTATAGCTTGCACGTAGGCTGGTTGTGTAGTTGGTGCATTGTGCGTTGGTTGTTTGATTAACTTTATATGTTCTTCCTGCTTGTCCAAGCGGGAATTGATTGCTTTGATGTCTTTGGTGCTGCTGCAGTGACTTTGAACCAGCTGAGTGAGAAGATTCTTGATGTCGGAATCTTGCTGTTGTGGATGTTGTGGGTAGAATCCGTAATGTCCATATGGTGGTTGTGGGTATTGGGCTTGATATTGTTGATGTTGAGAGTAACAGTGGGGAGGAGGAGGAAATGCCTGCTGAGTGTAGGCATTTGCATTGTACGGAGGGGCTTGCGGAGGAAATGTAGCCGGAATTGGAGTTTCCCCATATTGTCTTTGCTCGTATTTGGTAGTTGTGTCCCCATAGCGGCTTGGTTCTGTCGGGATGACCCCGATACTTGCTACCTTAGTGTTTTGAGCATGTTGGCTTTGTAGTAGCGCGTCCAAGCGGGTTTGTAGTTGTATCACCTCGCTTTCCCTCTGCCTATCCAGCTCGGTTGGTTCGTTGTCAACGTCGTCCTCGTAATTACTATCACTTGTGGCCATATTTTCGACGAGGTTCATGCCGTCATCCACTTCTCGGCCGAGGAAGATGCCATGACTTGCAGTATCCAGCTGATCCCTATATTTCTTTGACACTCCTCTATAGAGGATACTGAGTAGTGAGGAGCTTGAGTAACCATGATGGGGGCATTTTAGTGTGTACCCTTTTAGACGTTCCCAAGCTTCACTGAATCTTTCGTCTTCAAGTTGGGTGAACGTGGAGATTTCCAATCGCAGCTTTGCTGTTCTTGACGGCGAGAATAATTTCTTGAGGAAGGCTCGTTTGCATTCGTCCCATGTTTTTATAGACCCCGACTTTAGAGTCTTTTCCCATTGGTGAGCTCTGCCTCCCAGGGAAAAGGGAAAAAGACGTAGTTTGAAGCCGTCATCCGAGATTCCTTCTTGTTTGGTCAAAGAACAAATTTTTTCAAAATCGTCGAGGTGGTCTAGGGGATCTTCCACGGCTTCACCCTGATATTTGTTGTTCCGGACCATGGCAAGCGTACTACTCTTTATCTCGTACCCAGCATCACTTGAGGGTGGGGCGATACCGTTTCGTGGTCTGTAGTTGGTGGGGGAATCACATTCGCCGATTAGACGTTGATGTCGCGGTATATCGGCCTGTTCCCGTTGTCCGTCATTCATTCCTTCTTGGGGATGGTACATGTCATTCATTTGAACGTGTTGTTATAGGTACCTGCGAAAAAGTTTAAAAGAACGATGTTAGAGTCGAAAAGAAAGTAAAGTCGTAGTCTTGCTAAGAATTAGAAATTCAATGCTCAAATTCTTCTCAAATCGGCAACGGCGCCAATTGATATGTAGATTTCTTATATGGGTTCTACTCAGTCAATGACCCACTACTTATAACCGTATGTAGTATTGGTTATGGGTCTTATCAATCCGATGAGAGATTTCGAGGAATTGCATTTATGAAATTCTTTCACAAGCTAGGATGGATAAAAGAAAAAGGTGACAAGGTGGAAATCTGAGACTAAGATACTACGAGAGCAGAGAGCAAGTATTAAACTAAATATGCTAAAGAACCGAAAATAAGATGGTTAAAGTACGAACTTTTAAAAGAAAGCAAGAATCGGTTTACAGGACAAGGGAGTTTTTCGGGTCCAAACGTTAAAGATCTTCTCTTTGATGCTGGATTTACTTCCTATAAGGCTAATCCTTCAGCGCATAATTCAGGATTTGGACAAATCCATTGTCGTGGTATTAGTCTCTTTGCTGTCTCACGACCTAACCTCGCTATCACGTAGTGATCCATGAGAACAGCAAGCTTGAATAAACAACTCTACTAATGCCAAAACGCTCCCTAGGCATCTAATCTCTTAGGCTAGGATGAGCGAATCTCTTATGAGATTGGTCCTTGCAAACATTCAAACATGGCGTTTGTTTGAAGAAGCTCGATGGCAAAGTTCAAATAGCGAAGATGACTAAGCATTAACAGCATCAAATAAGAAAGGACTAAGATGGATTAAGAATATATCTGCAACAAAGGTTGGAGCTTTAACTCATTTTCCCTACTCCTTTTGCCCTAAAACCGAAATAGATGACTCACAAGCCATTTGGGAAACCTCAAGATCCATAAGGATGAGAGAGTAAGTCATAGGCTGCAAGCTAATCAAAAACAAGAAAAAGGACGAAGCTTTAAGAAAGTAAGACAAGCTATATAACTTAAAACTTCAAGATTGCATAAAAAATCAAAGCTTTAAACAAGCTTCAATGGCGAAAAACAAAGTCTCGGTTCTTTGAAGAAAAAGAAGACAGAAAACTAAAAGCAGAAAACGTGATGGAGAGATAAGAGTGAGGGAGTAGGTATTTATACACAAAAAGGGAAAAACATAAGTGTTGGGACCACTTTCCCGAAATGGTACATTTTTGTCTTTAAGCGTTTCGGGCTCACGTCGTTATGGACGAGCCGAAACGCTAACTCTTCTGATTCTTCGGACAGGCTGCATATCGGGTAAGGATTTCGGTGTCATGTCGTGAAGGCTTCCCTTCCTTGGTACTTGAATCAGGCACTTCCCGTTGCCTTGGTCCGCTATCCGTCCTTTGGGCATCTTCTTGCTGGATCTTCACACCGAGGTTCCTATTTCGGGATTAAGCCGCTGCTACTCGTCCAAATCGCCCTCGTGTCGTGATCCATCCCGATATCGCTGGCTCATTCTCCATTTGTGACCTCTCTCCTTGGTCTCTTCTTTGGATCATCCTAAGCACCTGAGAACACACTCCAAACATGCAAGACTATGTAGAAACCTAACCTAATGCATCTAATCCTAACATGGGTGAAAATGTGATGCAAGCTATCACTAAAGTGCAAGAATGAAGTCTGATATATCATGGTTTTTACCCATTTTTAGACCATGATATAAGTGTTTTTATAGAGTATTTTGGCTATTTTCGAGTCTATAGAGTCTTTACAGGTTCAGGTACAATTAAAGATAAATTGGAGATTTGGATGCATTTTGGAGCTTAATGGAATGAAGTCACGAAGTGATGAAGTCAAGACTGGAATTACACGCAAGGTGTCGATCGACACCATGTAGTGTCGATCGACACCAGGTTTTCCAATTTTCAGAATCAAGAAGTTTCCATATTTTGAAGAAAAGGAAATCTCCAAGACTTTTCCTAATCCTTTTGGGAATTGAAGATTCGAACCTAGGCCTATAAATATAGTTTTTCGGCCATTGTTTAGGCTACGCTTTATTTTACAATAATTTAGAGAGAGATTTATAGAGAGTTTTTGGGGAGAAGAATTTGTCTCCTTTAGAGCAAATTTGGAACTCCCTTATTTATCTATTGATTTCTTTTATGCATTCTTCTTTATTCATGATGTTTGCTTCATTCACCATGTCTGAGTAGTTTGCTAGTTAGGTTTAGGGTTTTTCAAAGGTGATTAATGAATTGATAGGTCAAATTATATTGTTAGGATAAAATCATTAGAGTTCTTCATCTGGATTTGTGTTTAATGCTTATTCTAGCTTCGCGACCTAGAATCTGATCTTAGGTTAATTAATAGATGCGAGAGTATTATTAATAGCCTGAACTAATGTTAGATGAGCAAAATACCTATTCGCAAAGAGATTTGGTTTAGGGTTTTGTGAACAATTGAACCTGAAATTAATGCTTGTTAGAATCGATAGGATTTGCAAAGAGATTTGAAATTCTAGGGTTTAGACATAGATAATATTCGCAGCGAGAGTTGGTTGATTTTACACAGTGTTTCAAGTTTAAGAACAGAGCTTCATATTTCCTAACATTCGCCTAGACCTAGAATTTAGATCACCTGAGAATTTCCCTGAACCTAGCGTTCCGTCTCCTGAACTTACACCGTTTTAAATTACTTTCTGTCTTTTAGTTTCATATTCTCATTTAGCTTAATTCGAAATTAGAAAACTGCTGTGTGACTATCCCTTCTCTGTGGATTCGATCCCTAAGTACTACAACTGATCTCTTAATTTGAGAGAGTTGCTTAGGGTAAATTTGACCCATATCAAAGTCCTAACTATCATGAAACATGTACTAAAATCATGCAAATTACAGAGATATCAGAATGCAGCAGCTCGTGAAGAGAAACCTAAGGAAGAAGCCTTAGTAGTGAAGAAACTCGAAGATCCAAGATCATTCACTTTGCCAGGCACACTCGGAGGAATCACTTTTGAAAACTGTCTGTGTGACCTCGGAGCGAGCATCAATGTGATGAGTCTAGCCACGGCTGAGCGTCTCGGCTACAACACTTATACCGACTGCAAGAAGCCGTTATTGCTGGCCGATGGAAGTGAAAGAAAAACTGTTGGGAAGCTGCTGGACCTACCTCTCATGATTGGGAACGTGCTACTGCCAATTGACTTCCTGGTAATAGAAATGGACCAAGATTTCAAGGAAACTCTCCTGTTGGGAAGACCTTTCCTAGCCTCTGCCGGTTGCATGTTTGATTGCAAAAGCGGCAAGGTAGAGCTGAGACTAACTGGAAGCTTGGTAATGCACTTTGACACCAAAGGGAAGAAAATCAATGAGAAAGAACACGCATACTCCCTTGTGCTCAAGAAGACGATTGAGAAGACCAAAGATCCATCTTTGGAAATATGCTATGATGGAGCTAGCTTTGATGGGGTCTGTCTCAATGCAATATTTGAGGGGCAACCGGAAGAAGTCCAAGAAGAAACAAAAGAGGTGATCACTTGCAAGAAGTCCTATGTGAGAGGAGCGACCCTCGGCGATCTTCTGGAAGGTATGACTCTCAAACCTGTTCTCTCTGCTGGTGGTGAGATGAGATACAAGCTGAGATGCAAGGGAAAAGTTAGACCCTTTACTTACCATAAGGTGATAAAGGACACCGATTTGACCAATCAAAAGGGTTCTAAGCCAAGGAAAGAGGGAACTTCCAATGTATCTCTGGCTGATTTCATCTCGATGATCAAGGAAAGTAAGGATCCTCCCACAGGATCGAGGGGTGTTCATTTCCCCCTTTCGCACTAAAAGATGACTAAGAAAAGTCAAGCTAAGTGACTCAAAAAAGTGCTCTTGGGAGGCACCACAAGCTTATCCATGTACATATTAATGCTTTTCCTAGTTTAGTTTAATGATTTCAGGATCCCATGAAGGATAGGGTGGGGTGACCTACACATAAGAGGAGCTAAAACCAATGTTAAGAAGTTGTCTAGCTCAGTAACGGGATGTAATATGGGGTTAAACCCACGATATTCTCACTGGGTATTCTTTGTCGGGCAGGCACAACGGTGTGTAGCCGATATGGAACAAAGCCCAAGCAAGGCAACCTTCACCATGGTAATATATCGGGGACCAACCGATATCCAAAACGTCAGTCACACCATATCGGAGTAAACCCGATATGGCTGTCCAGGTAATAGGGTATTTGGGCTTGGCCAATCCGAGAGAAGCGCTCAAATTATGGCACACTTTTCCGGATAAGGCATGAATGGTTGGTTGGGATTAACCGACAATTATTTCCCAAACCAAGAAACCCTACTCAAACCCTTCTCTTCCCCATATCTCCTCTTTATAAATACCCTCTCCTCTTGTTTTCATTCCCCATCACTCTCAAAACCAGAAAATTGTCTAGAGCTTTTAAATTCGCGATTCGATTTCGTGCATCCTTCTAAAAGTTTTTCTGCAAATATCGTGCTAAGGTAAAAATCTGCTTTAGAACGATATGATTAAATATTGTCTAGGATAGTTCGAATTTGTTGCATTAGGGATTTGAGAGTTGATGGAGGAATATTTGGTAGATAGTTTTTGCATAAAAGTTAGGATTTTTTGTAGGATCTTCCAGAATTTTGGCATTTCCATTTTTTTTAAGAATAGCTTCACGGCTAAATTCTTTCGAAATGCTAAGATTCTAGAGATCCCCTTTTTCCACCTTTTGTTTATCGCATGCTTATCTAAGAATCCGAGACTGTAAGAAATAAATTATAAATAACATTTTCCATCTTGTTGATTTAAGATTTTCCCCGATCTAGTAATTATTCGAATATGTTTGCTTAGCTCTCTTTAGTCATGAATAGAGTTACCCTAAGTATAAGCATGTATGCAAGATAATCTTTGCTCTTTGTTTTTTTCCTTGTACTTACACACTTTCGAATGTTTTTGATAGTTAGGTACAATGGTAGGAGCAACAAGAAGCGGAGCTATTCTTGGGAGATCAAGGGAATACCAGACGGAAAAGAGGCAAGGAAAGAGACCAGTGGGAAGCTCAAGCCGAGCTGTCACAGCGCGCTCACCCACGCGTGTATCGGGGAGAAGAAGTGCGACTTTACGACCCACTTTGGCCGATATGCGTGCAGCATTCAGACGAATGGAGTTCAAGGCCACGCGCTACCCCCACGAGGAGACATTGGCCGAGCTGGGCATCTATGAAGACTGCCAGATCCTTTTCAACGCGATGGGTCTGAAGAAGTTCATGGAGAACGCCTATGCGTCTCATGACGAGGCAGCCTTCCAGTTCCTTGCAGCATTGGAGGTAACCTTCTACGCCTTTGGAGAGGAGACCCCAGAGGAAGATGGCGACGACTACATCCGTTTCAAATATGGAAGCGAGACACACCGAATGTAATTTCGGGATCTCGAGTCGATACTCGGATTCAGCCAGGGCGATATGCGTGAGATGACCCTTAACATCGAAAGGGAGGAGCTGGAAGCACTATGGGGACACATTGGGTAGGCACTTACAAGCCCGGGGTGAACAAGAGCACCAGGATAAGGCACCCAGCCTTGAGGTATGTGCAAAGAGCCATTGCATATACGTTCTTCGCAAGAAAGGAATGTGGAGCTGTCCTGACCAAGGATTTGGAAATAATGCATGACGGTCTAGTGGTGATAATTCAGGAGACCCGAAATGGGAGAGAGCTGAAAGGAAGCAGACGGAGCACCGGCTTGATCACGATATTGCTCAAGGAGCTTCTCCACTACAAGTCGTGGATGATCTCCATGCCAAGCGAAAGGCCTCAAGTAGGCTGTGGAGGAGTCGTATCTGCAATTCCTAAAGGGAGCTGGTGCCGATCTCGAGGAGCCAACACACGGAATTTGCTGGATAGACATCGACTATTTGAAGAAGTGTCAGTTTCTCGGAAAACCATATCGGCATGGACACCGATACCAGTTCACCCTGCCTTCAAACAGAGTGGCCGTGATGTTCCTGCCCAACCCTTACCTGACTACGATAAGGGAACCTCAGCATCTGGATTTCGAGCCGCAGGACGAGCATCTTTTCCCCTATGGAGCTGACTTCTATGGGGACTACGAGGAGGAATATCGGGAGGAAGCCGATATAGTCGCTCCAGAGGAAGAAGGAGATGAGGACGACTACGAAGACCCTACGGACGAGTATGGTTTCCCTCTCTACGGAGCGGATCGTTACCATTTCGACCCGATCACAAGCGCGACTCATCGAACTGTCAAGACAGCTCACGAGCGGATCAACGTACTTCAGCGGTACTGCAAATGGCAGGATCGCTTAATTAAGAATTTAGTCTCCACGGTGAGGGGGACTCAGGGACACGTGAAGGATCTGAAGGGCCATATCAAGTCGATTACCTCGAAGCTGAAGGGATCGACACCATCGGCACGGCCTGAAGCCGATATGTCATCCGGAGAACAAGGAAGAGAAGAAGAAGAAGAAGAGTCTGACGAAGCAGACAACCAAATGCTTCAAGAAAGGCATTCCTTCTCATTCTTACCAAGGGAGCACGAGCTGAGTGATCCCGGAAGGCATTCCTGCCAAGAAGAAAGCATATCGAGGAAGAGACGTGCAAGCCAGTCCCCGATATCGGAATCAGACAACCCTTCCTTCTCCACCAGTGAGGACACCACGTCCTCACATCACACTGAGCAGTAAGGTATCACTCCAAACTCCTGTACATAAGCATTTTTCTCTATTTTTTTCTAGGACCATATTCTTCCTCTCTTCTATCACACAGGGACTGTGTGATTTAAGTTTGGGGGAGTATGTAGTACATGCTTTCGAATAGATTAAACATCATGCATTCATAAAATTTGCATAGAAAATTACAAAAAAAATTGAAAAATGTTGAAAATTTATCCCACAAAAAGAATTCATGTAGTTGCATTTCCATGTTAGGATTGAGTCTAGATTCATTCATTTAGGATTCATGAGAATTCGCATAGGGTGTTAGGTATGATGAATCTTTGTAAATAGCCATTTTTAAGTTATGAATTCAATGTCTTAGTTCTTGTTTGTTTGATGCATTTGGAATTAGACTGAGCTTAAGGCAGCACCGCATTTGGAATTTGTCTTGTAAAATTCGGTTTTAACTTGATGCATTGCGATTTGAACCATTTCCCTAATGTACATGAACCGTTAAAATGAAAATTTAATTATCTTGTTCACATTTGTCATTCAACTCTTAGATTTCACTTGGACTCTCTTTTCCCTTAACCACACTTCTGCTAGTCCAAGTACCAGACCTTACTCTAAGCCCGAACCTTTGTTTTAAGCCATAAACCTTTTTGTGAGAGCATGTGAGGCCTTTGCACCATTTTCGAATCTTCTTAGGCAAAAAGTGTTGGGTTTAGATCGACAAGGTTAGATTTCCATGTAGACGTTGGCTCACATTCCGAGTCAACACTAGGTTAAATGGTATGGTTACTGAAACGGCTTGACACCGAAATCGGAGGCCAATATTGCTGGGTAGACTAGGAAAAAGGGGGGTATATTCATATTTTTCATGCATTGACAAAAGAGAAACGAGGGAACCACTGAGTCAGACGGGGACACGAATAAAAGAGATGGTGGCAACAAATGAGGCTCAAAACCAAAAAGAAGAAAAAGGCGATTTCAAGAGAAAGCAAAAGAAGGTCAATCAATAAAGTCTAAATCCGGCCAACAACACCAAAGGTGAAACACAAGGAACGCAACAAAGGAGCCAAAAAGTCGAAACCGATCTCCAACAAAGAAGAAGTCCCCGGAAGATGACAAGGAAAGGTAATATCGAGCAATAATATCGGGTATAAGGCGAAACGCCAAAGCAACTGGTAGCTTAGGAGGGAACAGTTTAGAATAGGGTAGGAGACGAAATAGATGTTTTGGGTAGATGGAAGTCTAGCCTTGTATGCATCCATTGGTTTTTACCCTTAGCATTTTGCATTAAGAAGGTTCCTTTCATGAGTGATCCCACCTAAACACTTAACCCGATCGCGCTACGAGTTCATATTTAGCTTGTTACCTTACCCTGAGCCAAGTGAGTTGATTGACAGGTATGAATGAGATACATGTTTTAATTTTCTTAATGAATGTGAAAGGGAATTGGGAATTTGAATTTGCATCTAAGTTGGGATTGATTTTACTTGATTTCGCGATGAATGTGGCTAAGGCTTTTTGGATAGGTAGAATTCGACTTGCATCCCAGAAACCTGGCCTATCCAGTGATTGTTTTGGTTTCAAACTTACACCTTTTCTTTTAAAACCTCACCCCTCCGGTTGGCTTTTGCTTGAGGACAAGCAAAAAGGCAAGTTTGGGGGTGTCGATATCTCTATAAATTGCATGATTTTGACACACATTTCATGCTAGTTAGGATTTCATTCTTGCACTTTTATCTTTGCTTGCATCACATTTTCACCCATGTTATGATTAGATGCATTAGGTTAGGTTTCTGCATAGTCTTGCATCTTTGGAGTGTGTTCTCAGGTGCTTAGATGATCCGAAGAAGAGACCAAGGAGGGAGGTCACAAATGGGGAACGAGCCGGTAATATCGAGCATGGATCACGACCACGAGGCCGATTTAGACGAGTAGCAGCGACTTAGTCCCGAAAGAAGCACCTCGGTGTGAAGATCCAGCAAGAGGATGCCCAAAAGACGGATATCGGAGCAAGGCAACGGGAAGTACCCGATTCAAGTACCAAGGAAGGTGAGCCTTCACGATGATGGGGTCTAAATAGTCGTCTGAGTTTGGAAGATTTCTTTGGGGACTCGTCAGGCTTTGAATTTGTAGGACCCTAAGCTGCAAGTGCACAGCGTGCGTTGTAGTACTTAAGGTATCGATCCACAGGGAGGAGGTCAACTGCAAAACAGAAGAATCAGGGCAACCAAAGACGCAGAGAATTGGGGTTTGGGGGTAAGTGTCACGATTCTTGTAGAAAATAAATAAAGCAGTTACACGCCTTATATAGAGAAGGTTGTAAGCCTTTTCTATAAAGAACGGGAAAAGAAAAATAAACTTAAAGACTTGTAAAAAGGAAATCAGGTAAGCAGTGCAGGAAAAGTAAAGTATGGAAGTGCGTAAATCTCGATTTAAAAGCAGATGGGGCGAATACTTTGATAATCTTCTCGGGAAATCGATGGGGTTCTAAATAGAAATCAAACACACGAAAGTTAAGCAAGCGAGACTAGGCGATTTTTCCCAAACTGATTCACTGGTTTTAACAACCTAACTTTATCAAACTAGGTCGATCTGCGAACTTGCATTCCACAGGTATACTTTCATATTCTGCGTACTAGACGAACACGCAATAGGATCGGGATAATAAACATTCAGACATCTTTTAAAGGATGCTCTCTACCTTATTTTGGTCTAGATTTGAGATTCATGACATTCATCGTTCTCAAGATCCTGCGATCAGAATATAGTTCATGACGCTAGACTCATGCAATAAGAACGAATAAGGTGAGACAGAAAATCCTAATTTTCGGCCTAAACAATCGGTTTAACAACAGTTAATGAAATTCCCCATAGATCTCCTTAAAGAACACCAAACGAAAGTAAACTACTCAGACATAAACGAGCAAGTAGAAAACGTGATTGATGAATGCATAACTTGTATAAATCGATTGAAATAAAAGAGTGTTTAAGAACAAATTAATCTCCCTCAAAGAACAAAGTGGAAACCACGAATCAAATAATCGCGGCCACTAAAAGAAAGTTGTAACAAGAGAATTTCGTGATGCTAAGTGGTGATGCCCTAAAAAACCCTAAAGGTCGAGTATATATAGGTCTTCAAGTGCCTTAGGTCGTGGATTAGGTCTTGGCTTGCATAAGACTGCTGCGGGTTTAAGTTGGGCTTCAAATGGGCTCGGGAATCCGCTTGTGGACAGGCCGCACGAGCGACTGGCCATGGCGCGGCCACTGGTCGTCTGGTTCGGCCGTGGCGCGGCCAGCTCATCCTTCCGGGTGCCTGACGGACCTTCTTGCTTCCTTCATAACTTGAGATCCAACCGTGGGATTGCTCTCAAACCACTTCAAGGTGAAAGACAGCTGATAAGGCTACATTTTCTCCAAATATGAGCTTGATATCGTGGTGGGAAGGCCTTCATTTGGTGTTGAACTTCTGTCCTCATGCACTGTTTCCGGAATTGTCCATTTTGCTCCAAAATATGCGTCTTTTGCTAAGATTTCCTGAAAAGAGTCTTGAACAACCAAATACTCGAAATCTAGTGTTTATGCATCAAAACCTTAGTGAAATGCTTATTAAAGCACTCACTTATGATAGTAAAAACGGGTAAAATATGCATGTTATCAACTCCCCCAGACTTAAACCTTTGTTTGTCCTCAAACAAAACAGAAATCTAAGTAAGGAAAAGAGGTTTGAAAACGTGGAAACTCACCAATACTTGGGAACTCATCAAGTCTAGCAATCGACCTGTTGAGCCACATAACTCGGAATTCAGCTTCAAGGCGTTTGGGTCTAGTTACCTTGAGCTTTTCACCCTTCCCGGATACGCTTCATGGTCCCTTTGAGTATTTCGAGCTCCCTCTTGTTGACTCCTTTATTCATTTAGGCGTGCGGTCTCTATCGAGGGAGTATTGGTCGACGAGACATTATACTTTCTCTTCCAAACATCTAGACATAGACATTTCAGACACAACTCTCCTATTTTCTCTTCCCTTAGTCGATTTCTCCCTACTTTTCTAGGGTATCATTTTATTTTTTCTATCGACTTTCTTATTCCATTTTTTTTTCTTTCTTCTTAGCTTGAGAATGATCACTTCTTTGAAGTTTACATGATTGCTGCGAACCGTCATTGTCCTTTAAGGAACTCTGGTTGCCATTACCAAACTAAAACCTTTTTTTTTTTTTTTTTCTTTTCTATAACAAGGGAAGATCAAGGAGAGGTTGCATTGCATCTACTTAGTCATGCTAGAGTCTAAAAGAGGAGCAAAGTTCGAAGTACCTCAAGCCCCTTGACGAGAAGATTTGATTCATTAGGTGCGGAGTCAACGCAAGATCCTTCGAGTACTCTAGAGATTAGAACTTTCTCCGCTGGAATGATCCACTCGCCGTGTTCAACTTAGTAAACCTTGCTTCTAAATCCGTGAGAATGGTCATTAAGGTTCCTTGTTCAAAGTGACTTGTACCTAGCAAAGTTCATAGTTTTCGAATAAAAAAAAAAAAAAAGTTTTGACTCTATAAAACGACTCGATAAATGATGTAAGTATGCATAAGACTCATCAAATAAAAGCATAATTAGTAATATAAGAAACCCCCCCAGACTTAAATCAAACTGTCCCCAGTTTGTTTAAATCGAGTTGAGGTGAAAAAGATAGGTAAATTCAAGTACAAGCTTGTGAAGACTTACTTGAAAGTGGCGTTGGGTTTGGTATGGGTGGATGGGCGTGTGGTATGATTGAGCTAAGGACTTGATCATTATCCTTATGTCCCTGCTTAGAATCGATTTGATTGAACAAAAGAAATCGAAAACTTAGCTCGAAAGGAAATGTGTTGCGCGGTTGAGCTTCCTTGCTTCGGATGGTGGTGGTGGGCGTGTGTGGGTGATGGATGAGGATGGTGATAGGCGTTTGGTGGTGATGATTGGCTCGCCTTTGATGTGAAGAACAGGTACTCCGGTTGTTGAGTACTCGTCTTGGTTCCTTGACCTTTGATAACACCGTGAATGAGAGATGGAAAATCTTCCGTCCTTGCGTCTTGAAGATTGCGTCACCTCAGAAACTTGACTTGAAGTTTGGGTCTATGTTGGCCTATCCAGTGATCTGTTCGGGATCCCGGAAGACAGGTGTTGCTAGTACGAACTTCAATGCCATATGAAATCCTTACTTGGCTTCGGTAAAGGTCTTGGTTGCGGAAGAGAGAAGCTAGTCTTCGGGAACTTTCCTCTTCGCGGTTTGGTGAAAGAAGTTGCATCTTCTTCCTTCTGGAGCTTGCACTATGGTTTTAATCCTCTAGAACCGTTGTATTCTTTTTCGTCTTTATGGATACAGGTCCGTTGAACGTACAGGAAGAAGTTGAATGAGATGGATCATTGACTTAACTTGACTTGGATTGAGTCTTGTCTTGTCTTGCCATCTTTGATGCAACAGCAATGTGCCGCGGTTGTAGAAGTGATCTTTGCGGACTTTAGGTCTTGTTCAGGCCATTGAATCAAGTAGGATACTTGATAGGTTTGAAACAGGTTGAAGGAGATCCGGTTTGGTGAAGTTCGGATGGAAGTGTCTTCAGACGAGGGTCGGCCGCGCGACGGGTCATCGCGGCCGCGGCCAGGTGTCTCGCCTCCGCGCCATCGTGACTCGTGGCGCGGCCAGGCGTCTCGCCTCCACGCCATCGTGGTTCGTGGCGCGGCCAGGCTCCTTCTGGCCGGCCCACTGGCGGTTCGTCGCCCGGTGAGTGTTCCTCGAAACTCCTTCATATTTTTGGTCTTTTTGAGTTTTTCTGATTTTTTTTTGTGCTTTTGTGGTTTATGAAAATGCTGTAAACTAAGAAGAAATCAAAACTAAAAATTAGTATGGTTAAGGAGATGAGAAAGAGAATACCTAAAATGGGTTGCCTCCCATTGAGCCGCTCTTGTTTAGAGTCTTTTAGCTAGACTTTGGTAGTTTGGGAGCTTAGTTGGAGGTGGAGTTCGACCTTAGGCAAGGTCTTTTTGCCTTCTGCGCGCCCTCTTCTGCTAAAGGCTCCTCGAGTCTCTCCATGATGGCATCTTCATCCTTCTCAAGAAGGTGTTTCTCGTACCGGGTCTCACTTGAGCTTCGAGCTTTCTTCCCGGCTCTTGCGAATTCGTAGAGATGTTGTATCTCTTGCTTAGTCTCATCACTCTCGTGGAAGTAGTACCCGATCAAGTTCTCTTTCCATGCTGTAGTGAAGGTAATCTCAGGAGGAAGGCTCTCAACTACCTTGTTGAATTCCGCAAGGTCTTCCTTGCTGATCAGGTCGCGAGTCTTCCCAACCTTCTTATATCTATGAACGTCCATGATTCTTGGCGTGGTGGCGTTGAACCTTGCTTGCATGAAGCGACATTTGATTATGCTCGCGTCTTCGCTGCTATCTTTGAAGTACTCCTTCTGACCTTTCTTTTCTAGAGCCTCTTCGAAACCAACATATATTGGGATCTTCCTTGCCTTCTTATGGAATTCGATGAGTCTTTCTCTTTTGATGCGATCCCCAAATCGTGATTTTTCCTGCACCCTATTGTCGTTTGATCGGCAAGTTAGGACTTCATCCAATACTGGCTCTGGGGGTGACATTCCATGGATTGGAAGCGCTGAAGTTCGACGCGGCCGATGTTTTGAGAAGGCGAATTTGTTCGGGGAACGCCTTGCCCTAAGAACGGCGCTTCTCTTTGCTCCGAGGCGAGTGATGACTTTGCAAGGTGCAATGCTCACTTGCTTGAGCTTTGCGGCCAACCATTCGCTTGGCATGATGTCTTCCTTGCTTGCGGAATCGGGGATCTCCTTACGTACTCCTGCGGGGAAACTTTTGACTCTCTTGAATGTGTGTAGCACGTCGGTAAGCTCCCGTTGGTCCTGGGCAAGTCTCTCGAACTTGTCCCCGCTTCTTCCTAGTTCTAAGGCAATGCCCTCGATTGCCCTTCTATTGCTGCTGGATTGGCTTTTGACTGCCAACCTGCCTTCCCGTGCCTGCTCGATGTATCTACCAAGATGATCTTTGACCTCATCGATGGCTTCCTTGGTTTTCTTCGAGCTCGCAGCCGTACCCTCGAGTTCTTCGTGCGATCTGGGCTAGATTGTAATCGTGACATCCTAGCTTTTCTTCCATCTTTAGGATTTTGTTTCCGTCTTTTGAAGCTTGAGCCCCAAGTCTCTTAATCTGCCCTGCAATCTTCTGCACCTTGTAGGATGTTTCGGCTTGCATCGAACTGATCCGAGAGTGGAAGGTCTTTTCGGATTTGGCTACGCGATCCGTGAGGATCTGTGCCAATCCTGTAAGCTGGTGCAGTCGTTGATGCAGAAAGGAAGGTGGAAACTTTTGGTTGTGATGGCCAAGAACAGAGACTCGGTGGTGCGAACTCTCGTACTCGTTCTGCGCAGGTGGTATGGAGTGGTCCGTAGGTGGTCATGGGGTGCGAGCTTTGGAAGCGATATCAGCTTCCGGGGGTCCAGACTTGTGTTGTTCTTGATTCGTGGGGACCTCTACGGTTTTAGGGTTTCTGAAACTCATAGAAAGAAGTCTAGAAGTTAGAGAAAAGAATGTCTTTGAGTTGTGATCCTGACCTTTGTCTTGGACAGCGAAACGCAGCCTCCCCGGCAACGGCGCCAAAAGCTTAATGGGGTCTAAATAGTCGTTCGAGTTTGGAGGATTTCTTTGGGGATTCGTCAGGCTTTGAATTTGTAGGACCCTAAGCTGCAAGTGCACAGCGTGCGTTGTAGTACTTAGGGTATCGATCCACAGGGAGGAGGTCAACTGCAAAACAGAGAATCAGGGCAACCAAAAACGCAGAGAATTGGGGTTTGGGGGTAAGTATCACGATTCTTGCAGAAAATAAATAAAGCAGTACCACGCCTTATATAGAGAAGGTTGTCAGCCTTTTCTATAAAGAACTGGAAAAGGAAAATAAATTTAAAGACTTGTAAAAAGGAAATCGGGTAAGAAGTGCAGAAAAAGTAAAGTATAGAAGTGCGTAAATCTCGATTTAAAAGCAGATGGGGCGAACACGTTGATAATCTTCTCGGGAAATCTATGGGGTTCTAAATAGAAATTAAACACACGAAAGTTAAGCAAGCGAGACTAGGCTATTTTCCCCAAACTGATTCACTGGTTTTAACAACCTAACTTTATCAAACTAGGTCGATCTGCGAACTTCCATTCCACAGGTATACTTTCATATCCTGCGTACTAGATGAACACGCAATAGGATCGGGACAATAAACATTCAGACATCTTTTAAAGGATGCTCTCTACCTTATTTTGGTCTAGATCTGAGATTCAAGACGTTCGTCGTTCTCAAGACCCTGCGATCAGAATATAGTTCATGACGCTAGACTCATGCAATAAGAATGATTAAGGTGAGACAGAAAATCCTAATCTTTGGCCTAAACAATCGGTTTAACAACAGTTAATGAAATTCCCCATAGATCCCTTTAAAGAACACCCAACGAAAGTAAACTACTCAGACATAAAAGAAGAAGTAGAAAACGTGATTGATGAATGCATAACTTGTATAAATCGAATAGAAAGAAAGAGGGTTCAAGAACAAATCAATCTCCCTCAAAGAACAAAGGCAAACCGCGAACCAGAGACTCGCGGCCACCGAAAGAAATCTATCATTTTGTGTTTTTCGTCTCTCTTCTAAAAACCCTAAACAACGAGTATATATAGGTCTTCAAGTGCCCTAGGTCGTGGATTAGGTCTTGGCTTGCATAAGACGGCTGCGGGTTTAAGTTGGGCTTCAAATGGGCTCGGGAATCCGTGAGTGGCCTGGCCGCGCGAGCGACTGGCCGTGGCGCGGCCACTGGTCGTCTGGTTTGGCCGTGGCGCGGCCAGCTCGTCCTTCCGGGTGCTTGACGGACCTTCTTGCTTCCTTCATAACTTGAGATCCAACCGTGGGATTGCTCTCAAACCACTTCGAGGTGAAAGACAGCTGATAAGGCTACCTTGTCTCCAAATATGAGCTTGATCTCGTGGTGGGAAGGCCTTCATTTGGTGTTGAACTTCTGTCCTCGGGCACTGTTTCCGGAATTGTCCATTTTGCTCCAAAATATGCGTCTTTTGCTAAGATTACCTGAAAAGAGTCTTGAACAACCAAATACTCGAAATCTAGTGTTTATGCATCAAAACCTTAGTGAAATGCTTATTAAAGCACTCACTTATGATAGTAAAAACGGGTAAAATATGCATGTTATCAACTCCCCCAGACTTAAACCTTTGTTTGTCCTCAAACAAAACAGAAATCTAAGTAAGGAAAAGAGGTTTGAAAACGTGGAAACTCACCAATACTTGGGAACTCATCAAGTCTAGCAATCGACCTGTTGAGCCACATAACTCGGAATTCAGCTTCAAGGCGTTTGGGTCTAGTTACCTTGAGCTTTTCACCCTTCCCGGATACGCTTCATGGTCCCTTTGAGTATTTCGAGCTCCCTCTTGTTGACTCCTTTATTCATTTAGGCGTGCGGTCTCTATCGAGGGAGTATTGGTCGACGAGACATTATACTTTCTCTTCCAAACATCTAGACAAAGACATTTCAGACACAACTCTCCTATTTTCTCTTCCCTTAGTCGATTTCTCCCTACTTTTCTAGGGTATCATTTTATTTTTTCTATCGACTTTCTTATTCCATTTTTTTTTTCTTTCTTCTTAGCTTGAGAATGATCACTTCTTTGAAGTTTACATGATTGCTGCGAACCGTCATTGTCCTTTAAGGAACTCTGGTTGCCATTCCCAAACTAAAACCTTTCTTTCTATATTTTTTTTTTTTTTTCTATAACAAGGGAAGATCAAGGAGAGGTTGCATTGCATCTACTTAGTCATGCTAGAGTCTAAAAGAGGAGCAAAGTTCGAAGTACCTCAAGCCCCTTGACGAGAAGATTTGATTCATTAGGTGCGGAGTCAACGCAAGATCCTTCGAGTACTCTAGAGATTAGAACTTTCTCCGCTGGAATGATCCACTCGCCGTGTTCAACTTAGTAAACCTTGCTTCTAAATCCGTGAGAATGGTCATTAAGGTTCCTTGTTCAAAGTGACTTGTACCTAGCAAAGTTCATAGTTTCCGACTAAAAGAAAAAAAAGTTTTGACTCTATAAAACGACTCGATAAATGATGTAAGTATGCATAAGACTCATCAAATAAAAGCATAATTAGTAATATAAGAAACCCCCCCAGACTTAAATCAAACTGTCCCCAGTTTGTTTAAATCGAGTTGAGGTGAAAAAGATAGGTAAATTCAAGTACAAGCTTGTGAAGACTTACTTGAAAGTGGCGTTGGGTTTGGTATGGGTGGATGGGCGTGTGGTATGATTGAGCTAAGGACTTGATCATTATCCTTATGTCCCTGCTTAGAATCGATTTGATTGAACAAAAGAAATCGAAAACTTAGCTCGAAAGGAAATGTGTTGCGCGGTTGAGCTTCCTTGCTTCGGATGGTGGTGGTGGGCGTGTGTGGGTGATGGATGAGGATGGTGATAGGCGTTTGGTGGTGATGATTGGCTCGCCTTTGTTGAGAAGAACAGGTACTCCGGTTGTTGAGTACTTGTCTTGGTTCCTTGACCTTTGATAACACCGTGAATGAGAGATGGAAAATCTTCCGTCCTTGCGTCTTGAAGATTGCGTCACCTCAGAAACTTGACTTGAAGTTTGGGTCTATGCTGGCCTATCCAGTGATCTGTTCGGGATCCCGGAAGACAGGTGTTGCTAGTATGAACTTCAATGCCATATGAAATCCTTACTTGGCTTCGGTAAAGGTCTTGGTCGCGGAAGAGAGAAGCTAGTCTTCGGGAACTTTCCTCTTCGCGGTTTGGTGAAGGAAGTTGCATCTTCTTCCTTCTGGAGCTTGCACTACGGTTTTCATCCTCTGGAACCGTGGTGTTCTTCTTCGTTTTCGTGGATACAGGTCCGTTGAACGTGCTGGACGAAGTAAGTAGAGAGATGGATCATTAACTTGACTTGACTTGGATGGAGTCTTGTCTTGTCTCGCCATCTTTGATGCAACAGCAATGTGCCGCGGTTGTGGAAGTGATCTTTGCGGTCTTTAGGTCGTGTTCAGGCCATTGAATCAAGGAGGATACTTGAAAGGCTTGAAACAGGTTGAAGGAGGTCCGGTTTGGTGAGGTCGGGACGGAAACGTCTTCAGACGAAGGCCGGCCGCGCGACGGGTTGTCGCGGCCGCGGCCGAGCGTCCTTCGTCCGCGCCATCCTGGCTCGTGGCGCGGCCAGGCTCCTTCTGGCCGGCCGACGGGCGGTTCGTCGCCCGGTGAGTGTTCTTCGGGTTTCCTTCTTCATTTTTTTGGTCTTTTCTGGTTTTTCTGATTTTTTTTTGCTTTTGGGGTTTATTAAAATGCTGTAAACTAAGAAGAAACCAAAACTAAAAATTAGTATGGTTAAAGAGATGAGAAAGAGAATACCTAAAATGGGTTGTCTCCCATTGAGCCGCTCTTGTTTAGAGTCTTTTAGCTAGACTTTGGTAGTTTGGGAGCTTAGTTGGAGGTGGAGTTCGACCTTAGGCAAGGTCTTTTTGCCTTCTGCGCGGCCTCTTCTGCTAAAGGCTCCTCGAGTCTCTCCATGATGGCATCTTCATCCTTCTCAAGAAGGTGTTTCTCCATGGTGTAAGGTACCGCGGGATAGAACTTCTTTCCGTCGATATTGGCAAATGAGACTCGCCTGTTTGGCCAATCCATGATGGCTCCTACAGTGGCTAAGAACGGCCATCCCAAGATGAGAGGTGCAGCTTCTTCTTGGCGTGTCTTGACTATGTAGAAGTCTACCGGGATTCTACAATCGCCAATGATGACCGGGAGATCATAAATGACTCCTCTCGGGGCAGCGAAGGATTGATCCGCCAGTCCAATCACTACTTCCGTCGTGTGGGCGTGCCTGATCCCGAGTTCTCGCACCGCGTAGGTAGGTAGAACGCTAATAGTCGAGCCGGGGTTGCATAATGCCTCGACCTTGATTCCCTTGATTTCGCACGTGACGAGAAATCGACCAAGGCTCCTCGTCTTGTGCAGGGTGCGAAGTGCCCTTCCTGACCTTGCTCGTGCGAAAAGGTCTTGTATCTCCAGCATGGTCTCATTGCTTTCACAGAAATAGTGCCCAATAAGATGCTCTGTCCATGCTTCAGTGAACGTGATACCTGACGGAAGGCTTCGAACTACCTCGTTGAACTCGCCGAGGTTCTCTCGAGCGATCCTATTGGTGTAGCTCTCGTATTTCTCAGCGCGGGAGAAGTAGGCGGCTCTGGCAGAGGGGCTTGAACGTCTGGCTTGACCAAAGTGAACCTTGATCTCGTTCCTGCTCTCTAAGCTGTCTTCAAAGTATTCTTTTAAGCCATAGCCTTCCCATGCTTCATCGAATCCTATGCTTACCGGGATTCCCTCCACTTTCTTGTGGAATTCTACCAATCTTTCCCTCTTGATATGCAGTGTAAGAGGTCTCTCCACGTGGATAATGATACATGCAGCAGGTCCATCCTCAGTGAGTTCGGGTGACTCTTCCTGAAGGGTCGGTTCGTGCATCAGATGGGGCTGGACGAAACAACAGGGTGCTTTCTCGGCTCCAGAGGCTAGGGCTTCGTGTTCTCCTATAAGCTTATTGATGAGCCCGTCAAGCCTCCTTTATTCCTTGTGACTCAACCTTATGTTGGACGCGTTCCCTCTCCTGGATGTCTTTCTCCATTCGGCCCATGATGTTGTAGGTGGTCCCACGAGTTTCCTCGAACTCGTATTTCAGGGCGCGGACATCGCCTAGTCCGCGGTTCAGGACCCCTCTGTGATCTGCCAAGTCCTCGGAAGTTCTGGATAGTTTGTTGATGTTGCCAAAAGTGCGGTTCTCCAATACTTTTACGTTGTTGGCGACTTCCTGGAGCTTGTGGAAGACTTCACCCTGGATAGAGTCCATCCGGGCGTGCAAAGATCTCTCAGACTTAGCTTGATAATCAGTCATTACCGTTATCGCCTCGATAAGGTTCTCCACTTGCTGATACAAGGGAGCAGGTGTGACTTTCTGATCGTTCTGAGCAGGAGGTGGCGTCTGGAGGTGGAGACTCTCGCTTCCGTGAATAATAGGAGGTGGGAATCCTCCTTGTGGGTGAGGCGTGAAGCGCTCGTGTGGTTGCGGTGTCGGCGGCGGTCTCCGAAGATGGTGCAGAAGTTCTGCAGGTGGGCGTGAGTTCGGGGGCATGCAGGGACTGCTCCTTGTATGCTCCATGATATGGTAGTTCCTGAAACTCATAGAAAGAAATCTAGAAGTTAGAGAAAAGAATGTCTTTGAGTTGTGATCCTGACCTTTGTCTTGGACAGCGAAACGCAGCCTCCCCGGCAACGGCGCCAAAAGCTTGATGGGGTCTAAATAGTCGTCCGAGTTTGGAGGATTTCTTTGGGGACTCGTCAGGCTTTGAATTTGTAGGACCCTAAGCTGCAAGTGCACAGCGTGCGTTGTAGTACTTAGGGTATCGATCCACAGGGAGGAGGTCAACTGCAAAACAGAAGAATCAGGGCAACCAAAGACGCAGAGAATTGGGGTTTGGGGGTAAGTGTCACGATTTTTGCAGAAAATAAAGAAAGCAGTACCACGCCTTATATAGAGAAGGTTGTCAGCCTTTTCTATAACCAACGGGAAAAGGAAAATAAACTTAAAGACTTGTAAAAAGGAAATCAGGTAAGCAGTGCAGAAAAAGTAAAGTATGGAAGTGCGTAAATCTCGATTTAAAAGCAGATGGGGCGAACACGTTGGGAATCTTCTCGGGAAATCTATGGGGTTCTAACTAGAAATCAAACACACAAAAGTTAAGCAAGCGAGACTAGGCGATTTTCCCCAAACTGATTCACTGGTTTTAACAACCTAACTTTATCAAACTAGGTCGATCTGCGAACTTCCATTCCACAGGTATACTTTCATATCCTGCGTCCTAGACGAACACGCAATAGGATCGGGACAATAAACATTCAGACATCTTTTAAAGGATGCTCTCTACCCTATTTTGGTCTAGATCTGAGATTCAGGACATTCGTCGTTCTCAAGATCCTGCGATCAGAATATAGTTCATGACGCCAGACTCATGCAATAAGAACGAATAAGGTGAGACAGAAAATCCTAATCTTCGGCCTAAACAATCGGTTCAACAACAGTTAATGAAATTCCCCATAGATCCCCTTAAAGAACACCCAACGAAAGTAAACTACTCAGACATAAAAGAAGAAGTAGAAAACGTGATTGATGAATGCATAACTTGTATAAATCGATTAAAATAAAAGAGGGTTCAAGAACAAATCAATCTCCCTCAAAGAACAAAGTGGAAACCACGAATCAAAGATTCGCGGCCGCCAAGAGAAGTTTGTAACAAGAGAATTTCGTGATGCTAAGTGGTGATGCCCTAAAAAACCCTAAAGGTCGAGTATATATAGGTCTTCAAGTGCCCTAGGTCGTGGATTAGGTCTTGGCTTGCATAAGACGGCTGCGGGTTTAAGTTGGGCTTCAAATGGGCTCGGGAATCCGTGAGTGGCCTGGCCGCGCGAGCGACTGGCCGTGGCGCGGCCACTGGTCGTCTGGTTTGGCCGTGGCGCGGCCAGCTCGTCCTTCCGGGTGCTTGACGGACCTTCTTGCTTCCTTCATAACTTGAGATCCAACCGTGGGATTGCTCTCAAACCACTTCGAGGTGAAAGACAGCTGATAAGGCTACCTTGTCTCCAAATATGAGCTTGATCTCGTGGTGGGAAGGCCTTCATTTGGTGTTGAACTTCTGTCCTCGAGCACTGTTTCCGGAATTGTCCATTTTGCTCCAAAATATGCGTCTTTTGCTAAGATTTCCTGAAAAGAGTCTTGAACAACCAAATACTCGAAATCTAGTATTTATGCATCAAAACCTTAGTGAAATGCTTATTAAATCACTCACTTATGATAGTAAAAACGGGTAAAATATGCATGTTATCACACGACGTGATCCCGAAATCCCTGCCCGATATGGAGACTGCCTGAAGAATCAAGAAGAGATAGCGTTTCGGCTTGCTCACAACGACTTGAGCCTGAAACGCTAAAATACAAAATAGTACCATTTCGGGAAAGTAGTCACAACGTTTATGTTTTTCCTTTTTTGTGTATAAATACCTACTCCCTCACTCTTATCTCTTCATCACGCTTTCTACTTTTTGTTTTCTATCTTCTCTTTCAAAACCGAGGCTTTTGTATTTTCCACCATTGAAGCTTGTTCAAAGCTTTGATTTTTATGCAATCTTGAAGTTTTTTAAGTATTATTGCTTAGTTTATTTCATCCTTATGGATTTTAATGTTTCTCAAATGGCTTGTGAGTAGTCTTTTTAGGTCTTTGATGGGTTGAAAGGACCAAGGGACTCTCGGAGTTATATTTCTTGCTTAGCTAAAACATAAAGTTAGATTCTTTCTTGTTTATCATTCCCGAAGCTTAGTCTAGTTTGGCCATCTAGTCTAAAGTCCACAGGCGGCTTGACACGAACGCCACGTGCTTGCTTAGCCGAATCCATGAACAAGAGTTCGATTTCTTAGACTAAGACTAACCATCTGTCTAAGGGTCTTACGGTTCAATAGTGACGTTGTAGATGCTTGTTTCTTCTATTGTACCACTATGCGAGAGCTAGTCTATGGTGATAGAGATTCAAAGAGTTTAGACCCAAACGCCATGGGCTAAACGATTTGAGGATCCCTTTACCTAAGAATCTCCATCAAAAGACCAAGTCTTGATGTGATCCAAAAGCTTTAACTTAATAAAGTCAAACCGAGAGTCACCTAGTTCATGATACTAATCAAGATCCTTCCTTTATCTTGAAAGTTTATCTTTTTACCGTTTAAATACTTATTTCTTGCTTAGAGTCTTTAAAGTTTTCTTATTTTTGGTCTTGAGTGACACAAGATCAATCCTTTAGTCGTTTTTGGTAGTAAAGTCTTAACCTTTATCTATTTCTAGCTTGACTTATGACACCGATATGACCGATTTGTTTAACTAACGCTCCCAAAATGGTTTGATACCCCATACGTTGTACTACTTCGGTTGATAGTTGTTGGGACATTGCTAAAAAGGCTAAAAACCTTATTTGTCACGGAGCTTAATCTCGGTTGGATTCTTCACGGTGTAGACCGTGTTTGCAAACGGTCTTACGCCCCCTTTTCCCGTGACCTTGCAGAGCATAGAGTCATCCTTGAGCTCCAATGGACACAAGCTCAGGACACCTTTCGTGTTGGATGAGACCATAGCTGGGTGCCTCCTTATCGGTTTTGAAGAGGACCTTGCGAACGTTCGCTTTCCTTCTTCTTTCCCCCGGTACGGTCTCCGGTTGACCCTCTTCTTCCTCACTACCGAACAGGGTTAGCAGAGCCTCTCCATAAGGTTCTTCTTCGGCCTTAGTCCCATCTTCAAAGCGATCTTCTCTCTTTGTTGAAACCGAGGAAAAAGTACCCATCCTAAACTCATCCTTCGTGACCAAGGTAGCGGTTTGCGCTTTTTCTCTTATTGAGTTGGCTTTCGTGCTTTCCTCTTTCTCAACATACCCCTCTTGGGCTACGACGACATCCTTTCCTTTTTCTGATTTCAGCAATTTCGTGATGCTCACTTGAAAAACTTGACCGTTGATCGTCGGTTTTCTCATGCCATCCTTAGTGGTAAACTTGAACTTTGCGCCCTTGCCTCAGCGTAGGGAGATTTTTCCGTGCTTCACGTCAATTAAAGCTCCAGCAGTAGCCAAAAATGGTCTTCCCAATACAAGGGGATTTTCATCCTCTTCATCCATATCCAAGACAACAAAATCAGTAGGAACGGTGACATTGTTGATCTTCAAAGGAAGGTCTTCAAGTACTCTTTTTGGCAGCCGTATGCTTCTATCCGCAAGGACCAGGGACATGTGGCTGTCTTTGAAATCTGTTAGGCCCAGCTTCTTCGCAGTTGAGTATGACATAAGGTTAATGCTTGCTCCCAAATCACAAAGGCTGTTTTCAAACTTCAAGTCCCCTATAGCGCAAGGAAGCGTAAAAGAGTCGGGGTCTCCAAGTTTCTTTGGTTTTGGCTCTTGGTGAGTGGTGACAGCACGCTCTTGATTCAACGCCAAGACTTCCTCACCTTCTTTTACCCTCTTAGCAAGGGTATCCTTCAGAAGCTTAGCATATTTTGGTACCATGGCCAAATGATATATCATGGTTTTTACCCATTTTTAGACCATGATATAAGTGTTTTTATAGAGTCTTTTGGCTATTTTCGAGTCTATATAGAGTCTTTACAGGTTCAGGTACAATTGAAGATAAATTGGAGATTTGGATGCATTTTGGAGCTTAATGGAATGAAGTCACGAAGTGATGAAGTCAAGACTGGAATTACACGCAAGGTGTCGATCGACACCATGTAGTGTCGATCGACACCAGGTTTTCCAATTTCCAGAATCGAGAAGTTTCCAGTTTTTGAAGAAAAGGAAATCTCCAAGGCTTTTCCTAATCTTAAAAGGAATTGAAGACTCGTACCTAGGCCTATAAATATAGTTTTTCAGCCATTGTTTAGGCATAATCTCATACTTTAAGAATCATAGAAGTTTAGGTTTTTGGAGAGAAGAATTTGTCTCCTTAGAGCAAATTTGGAACTCCCTTTATTTATTCTATTGATTTCTTTTATGCTTTCTATTCAAGTTATGATTTCTGTTTCATTGATCATGTCTGAGTAGTTTGCTTGTTAGGTTTAGGGTTTTTCAAAGGTGATTAATGAATTGTTAGGTCGAATTAAATTGTTAGGATAAAATCATTAGAGTTCTTCATCTGGATTTGTGTTTAATGCTTATTCTAGCTTCGCGACCTAGAATCTGATCTTAGGTTAATTAATAGATGCGAGAGTATTATTGATTGCCTGAACTAATGTTAGATGAGCAAAATACCTATTCGCAAAGAGATTTGGTTTAGGGTTTTGTGAACAATTGAACCTGAACTTTAATGCTTGTTTGAATCGATAGGATTTGCAAAGAGATTTGGAATTCTAGGGTTTAGACATAGATAATCTTCGCAGCGAGAGTTGGTTGATTTTACATTAGTGTTTCGAGTTCTAGAACAGATCTTCATAATTCCTAACATTCTGTCTAGACCTGCAATTTAGATCACCTGAGAATTTCCCTGAACCTAGCGTTTCGTCTCCTGAACTTACACCGTTTTTAATTGCTTTCTGTGTTTTAAATTCCATCTTTCTTCTTAGCTTAATTCGAATTTAGAAAACTGCTGTGTGACTATCCCTTCTCTGTGGATTCGATCCCTAAGTACTACAACTGATCTCTTAATTTGAGAGAGTTGCTTAGGGTAAATTTGACCCATATCAAATTTTGGCGCCGTTGCCGGGGAAGGAGATTAGTTGCCTACAGATTTCTAGTATTAGGATTTTGTCTAGGTTTTTATTTTTGTTTTTGTTACTGATTTAGTTTCTCATCTTTGGTTTCAGGTGCATGCCCAGTACCAGAAGCAACAAGGAAGAGGAACTAGTCCCATTGAACCAGGAGCTCGGTCATCTCGAACGCACAAACCGAGCATCTGCTCGAGCGTCGATCGACACAGAGAGCATCGATCGACACCATACCTTAGTGTCGACCGACACCGCTTGTATCGATCGACACCAGACGCAGACTGAGATGGCAGAACCACTGATCCTAATGCGCAACGAGGCTGGCGACTTTGTCGACCTACAGGGCAACAGAAGGAACGCCCAAGGACATAGACTTGATGAGGCTGGCGCCGTCATAGTCGAACCGGCGATACAAATCGCCGGTGCAGAAGCTGGACGTGGAAGAACACTTGGCGAGTACAACCGCCCAGACCAGTTCTATGCTAATAGAGCTGCGATCCGTCCTCCTGCATTTCAGAGGAATGACTTCGAGCTGAAGCCTGCTTACTACACTTTAGTGGCTCAGCATCCCTTCCATGGTCTTCCTAATGAGCACCCTATGGACCACGTTGAGAGATTCGAGGACTTAGCCTCAAGCATCAAGGCTAATGGAGTTACATATGATTATCTCTTCTGCAAGCTTTTCCCTTACTCGCTTGCTGGAGATGCATCATACTGGCTGAAGCAGCTGCCACCAGGATCCTTGACTACATGGGAAGATACAAAGAATGCATTCCTTTGCAATTTCTTTGATGATGCGAGATCCGAGGAGCTGAGGATGAAGATCACTACATTCTCTCAAGGACCCACTGAAGCATTCAAAGCTTCTTGGGTGAGGTTCAGATCTTACCAGAGGGACTGTCCACATCATGGATTCAGCGAGCCGCAGCTTATCGGTATCTTTTACCGAGGGATCGATTGGAGGTACCAGATGGCCCTAGATGCTGCGAGCAATGGCAACTTCAACACAAGATTTCCAGAAGGTGCGGTAGAGCTTATAGAGAATTTGGCCTCTAGTAACAGCACCAAGAACGCAGACTTCGAAAGAAGACAACACGCTGAAGTGAATGGAGGAGCCCATATCGCTGAAGTCAACAGGAAGCTGGACAACGTACACAAACTCTTGGTGGGAAAGAGGCAAGTTCAGTTTGCTGCAGAAGTGGAGACCTTTGAGCCAGAGGAAGAAGAGGTCAACTACATCAATGGTGCTGGTTTTCAAGGACAAAGGTTTGGCAATCAGCAAGGCTATGGTTCTTCTTACCAGAAGCCTTTTCAGAGCAACAACTTCAAGAGAACTTATGGTTCTTCCTCTTACCAAAAGCCTCCTGCACAAGACAATAAGATGGAGTCTATGCTAGAGCAAATTCTGGAAGGTCAACAGAAGATGAACGTGGACTTCAATGGGAAGATTGATGCCTTGTATACAGATCTGAATGGGAAAATTGAGTCTCTAGGTACTCATGTCAGGCAATTGGATGTTCAAGTCGCTCAAACTGCTGGAGCTTTGAAGAGACAAGAGGGATTTCTTCCTGGAAAGACGGATACAAATCCGAGGCATCATGTGAACGCCGTCACGTTTCAGAATAGAGGGAACCTTCAACCAGTGAAGAAAAGAGGGCCAAATACTGAAGAATTCGAGGAGCTTGAAGATGTAGAAAATGCTGCGGAGTCAATGTCGATCGACACTAGAGTGTGTCGATCGACACCCAAGGAGAAAGCAGACGTATCAAGCTCGATCGACGCAGCATCCTCGACACAAACGCTTAGTGTCGATCGACACCAGCTGGGTGTCGATCGACACCCTTCCCGAACTTGCACAGAAACGCCTAAAGCTTCACAAGTTGCACTGGGAAGTGTCTACAAGCCCAAGGTTCCAAATCCTCCTCTGCCCAAACATCTAAGGTCGCTCATTAGTGCAGAGAAACTAGCTGCTTTCAACAAGAGGGTGGAGATGATTCCCAAGGAGCTCTCCTTTGATGAAGCTTATGAGAGGTATCCCTTATGTGCCTTCTTCCAGAATAACAGAGAAAGCTTTGAAGAGATGGAAAAACTCTTTCACAAGGCAAGGGAAACACCACGGCCAATGAAGCAGCTGCTTAAGGTTGAAGATCCTGGGATGTTTATGGTTCCATGCTCCATTAGTGGAGTTGAGTTTAAACAATCCTTCTGCGATTCAGGAGCTAGCGTGAACCTCATGACAAGAGACATTGCAGAGAAGCTGGGGATTGCTGACATTCATCCTTATGGATACAGGTCCGTTGAACGTACATGAAGAAGTTGAATGAGATGGATCATTGACTTAACTTGACTTGGATGGAGTCTTGTCTTGCCATCTTTGATGCAACAGCAATGTGCCGCGGTTGTAGAAGTGATCTTTGCGGACTTTAGGTCGTGTTCAGGCCATTGAATCAAGGAGGATATTGAAAGGCTTGAAACAGGTTGAAGGAGATCCGGTTTGGTGAAGTTCGGATGGAAGCGTCTTCAGACGAGCGCCGGCCGCGCGACGGGTCATCGCGGCCGCGGTCAGGCATCTCGCCTCCGCGCCATCGTGGCTCATGGCGCGGCCAGGCTCCTTCTGGCCGGCCCACGGGCGGTTCGTCGCCCGGTGAGTGTTCTTCGAAACTCCTTCTTCATTTTTTGGTCTTTTTGGGTTTTTCTGATTTTTTTTTTTGTGCTTTTGAGATTTATGAAAATGTTGTAAACTAAGAAGAAATCAAAACAAAAAATTAGTATGGTTAAGGAGATGAGAAACAGAATACCTAATATGGGTTGCCTCCCATTGAGCCGCTCTTGTTTAGAGTCTTTTAGCTAGACTTTGGTAGTTTAGGAGCTTAGTTGGAGGTGGAGTTCGACATTAGGCAAGGTCTTTTTGCCTTCTGCGCGCGCTCTTCTGCTAAAGGCTCCTCGAGTCTCTCCATGATGGCATCTTCATCCTTCTCAAGAAGGTATTTCTCGTACCGGGTCTCCCTTGAGCTTCGAGCTTTCTTCCCGGCTCTTGCGAATTCGTAGAGATGTTGTATCTCTTGCTTGGTCTCATCACTCTCGTGGAAGTAGTACCCGATCAAGTGCTCTTTCCATGCTGTAGTGAAGGTAATCTCAGGAGGAAGGCTCTCAACTACCTTGTTGAATTCCGCAAGGTCTTCCTTGCTGATTAGGTCGCGAGTCTTCCCAACCTTCTTATATCTATGAACGTCCATGATTCTTGGCGTGGTGGCGTTGAACCTTCCTTGCATGAAGTGACATTTGATTATGCTCGCGTCTTCGCTGCTATCTTTGAAGTACTCCTTAATACCTTTCTTTTCTAGAGCCTCTTCGAAACCAACATATATTGGGATCTTCCTTGCCTTCTTATGGAATTCGATGAGTCTTTCTCTTTTGATGCGATCCCCAAATTGTGATTTTTCCTGCACCCTCTTGTCGTTTGATCGGCAAGTTAGGACTTCATCCAATACTGGCTCTGGGGGTGACATTCCATGGATTGGAAGCGCTGAAGTTCGACGCGGTAGATGGTTTGAGAAGGCGAATTTGTTCGGGGCACGCCTTGCCCTAAGAACGGCGCTTCTCTTTGCTCTGAGGCGAGTGATGACATTGCAAGGTGCAATGCTCACTTGCTTGAGCTTTGCGCCCAACCATTCGCTTGGCATGACGTCTTCCTTGCTTGAGGAATCGGGGATCTCCTTACGTACTCCTACAGGGAAACTTATGACTCTCTTGAATGAGTGTAGCACGTCGATAAGCTTCCATTGGTCCTGGGCAAGTCTCTCGAAATTATCCCCGCTTCTTTCTAGTTCTAAAGCAATGCCCTCGATTGCCCTGCTATTGCTGCTAGATTGGCTTTTGACTGCCAAACTGCCTTCCCGTGCCTCCTCGATGTATCTACCAAGATGCTCTTTGACCTCATCGATGGCTTCCTAGGTTTCTTCGAGCTCGCAGCCGTACCCTCGGGTTCTTCGTGCGATCTGGGCTAGATTGTAATCGTGACATCCTAGCTTTTCTTCCATCGTTAGGAGTTTGTTTCCGTCTTTTGAAGCTTGAGCCTCAAGTCTCTTGATCTGCCCCGCAATCTTCTGCACCTTGTAGGATGTTTCGGCTTGCATCGAACTGATCCGAGAGTGGAAGGTCTTTTCGGATTCGGCTACGCGATCCGTGAGGATCTGTGCTAACTCTGTAAGCTGGTGCAGTCGCTGATGCAGGAAGGAAGGTGGAAACCTTTGGTTGTGATGGCCGAGAACAGAGATCCGGTGGTGCGAACTCTCGTCCTCATTCTGCGCAGGTGGTATGGAGTGGTCCGTAGGTGGACGTGGGGCGCGAGCTTTGGAAGCGATATCAGCTTCTGGGGGTCCAGGCTCGTGTTGTTCTTGATTCGTGGGGACCTCCACGGTTTTAGGGTTTCTGAAACTCATAGAAAGAAATCTAGAAGTTAGAGAAAAGAATGTCTTTGAGTTGTGATCCTGACCTTTGTTTTGGACAGCGAAACGCAGCCTCCCCGGCAACGGCGCCAAAAGCTTGATGGGGTCTAAATAGTCGTCCGAGTTTGGAGGATTTCTTTGGGGACTCGTCAGGCTTTGAATTTGTAGGACCCTAAGCTGCAAGTGCACAGCGTGCGTTGTAGTACTTAGGGTATCGATCCACAGGGAGGAGGTCAACTGCAAAACAGAAGAATCAGGGCAACCAAAGACGCAGAGAATTGGGGTTTGGGGGTAAGTGTCACGGTTTTTGCAGAAAATAAAGAAAGCAGTATCACGTCTTATATAGAGGAGGTTGTCAATCTCTTCTATGACCAACGGGAAAAGGAAATCAAACTTAAGAACTTGTAAAAAGGAAATCAAGCAAGCAGTGCAGGAAAAGTAAATATTGAAGTGCGTAAATCTCGATGTAAAAGCAGATGGGGCGAACACGTTGGGAATCTTCTCGGGAAATCTATGGGGTTCTAACTAGAAATCAAACACACAAAAGTTAAGCAAGCGAGACTAGGCGATTTTCCCCAAACTGATTCACTGGTTTTAACAACCTAACTTTATCAAACTAGGTCGATCTGCGAACTTCCATTCCACAGGTATACTTTCATATCCTGCGTCCTAGACGAACACGCAATAGGATCGGGACAATAAACATTCAGACATCTTTTAAAGGATGCTCTCTACCCTATTTTGGTCTAGATCTGAGATTCAGGACATTCGTCGTTCTCAAGACCCTGCGATCAGAATATAGTTCATGACGCCAGACTCATGCAATAAGAACGAATAAGGTGAGACAGAAAATCCTAATCTTCGGCCTAAACAATCGGTTCAACAACAGTTAATGAAATTCCCCATAGATCCCCTTAAAGAACACCCAACGAAAGTAAACTACTCAGACATAAAAGAAGAAGTAGAAAACGTGATTGATGAATGCATAACTTGTATAAATCGATTAAAATAAAAGAGGGTTCAAGAACAAATCAATCTCCCTCAAAGAACAAAGTGGAAACCACGAATCAAAGATTCGCGGCCGCCAAGAGAAGTTTGTAACAAGAGAATTTCGTGATGCTAAGTGGTGATGCCCTAAAAAACCCTAAAGGTCGAGTATATATAGGTCTTCAAGTGCCCTAGGTCGTGGATTAGGTCTTGGCTTGCATAAGACGGCTGCGGGTTTAAGTTGGGCTTCAAATGGGCTCGGGAATCCGTGAGTGGCCTGGCCGCGCGAGCGACTGGCCGTGGCGCGGCCACTGGTCGTCTGGTTTGGCCGTGGCGCGGCCAGCTCGTCCTTCCGGGTGCTTGACGGACCTTCTTGCTTCCTTCATAACTTGAGATCCAACCGTGGGATTGCTCTCAAACCACTTCGAGGTGAAAGACAGCTGATAAGGCTACCTTGTCTCCAAATATGAGCTTGATCTCGTGGTGGGAAGGCCTTCATTTGGTGTTGAACTTCTGTCCTCGAGCACTGTTTCCGGAATTGTCCATTTTGCTCCAAAATATGCGTCTTTTGCTAAGATTTCCTGAAAAGAGTCTTGAACAACCAAATACTCGAAATCTAGTATTTATGCATCAAAACCTTAGTGAAATGCTTATTAAATCACTCACTTATGATAGTAAAAACGGGTAAAATATGCATGTTATCACACGACGTGATCCCGAAATCCCTGCCCGATATGGAGACTGCCTGAAGAATCAAGAAGAGATAGCGTTTCGGCTTGCTCACAACGACTTGAGCCTGAAACGCTAAAATACAAAATAGTACCATTTCGGGAAAGTAGTCACAACGTTTATGTTTTTCCTTTTTTGTGTATAAATACCTACTCCCTCACTCTTATCTCTTCATCACGCTTTCTACTTTTTGTTTTCTATCTTCTCTTTCAAAACCGAGACTTTTGTATTTTCCACCATTGAAGCTTGTTCAAAGCTTTGATTTTTATGCAATCTTGAAGTTTTTAAGTATTATTGCTTAGTTTATTTCAAGAAAGTTTCTTACTTTTCTTGTTCTTGACTACCTCGCAGCTTATGAGTTACTCTCTCATCCTTATGGATTTTAATGTTTCTCAAATGGCTTGTGAGTAGTCTTTTTAGGACTTTGATGGGTTGAAAGGACCAAGGGACTCTCGGAGTTATATTTCTTGCTTAGCTAAAACATAAAGTTAGATTCTTTCTTGTTTATCATTCCCAAAGCTTAGTCTAGTTTGGCCATCTAGTCTAAAGTCCACAGGCGGCTTGACACGAACGCCACGTGCTTGCTTAGCCGGATCCATGAACAAGAGTTCGATTTCTTAGGCTAAGACTAACCATCTGTCTAAGGGTCTTACGGTTCAATAGTGACGTTGTAGATGCTTGTTTCTTCTATTGTACCACTATGCGAGAGCTAGTCTATGGTGATAGAGATTCAAAGAGTTTAGACCCAAACGCCATGGGCTAAACGATTTGAGGATCCCTTTACCTAAGAATCTCCATCAAAAGACCAAGTCTTGATGTGATCCAAAAGCTTTAGCTTAATAAAGTCAAACCGAGAGTCACCTAGTTCATGATACTCATCAAGATCCTTCATTTATCTTGAAAGTTTATCTTTTTACCGTTTAAATACCTATTTCTTGCTTAGAGTCTTTAAAGTTTTCTTATTTTTGGTCTTGAGTGACACAAGATCAATCCTTTAGTCATTTTTGGTAGTAAAGTCTTAACCTTTATCTATTTCTAGCTTGACTTATGACACCGATATGACCGATTTGTTTAACTAACGCTCCCAAAATGGTTTGATACCCCATACGTTGTACTGCTTCGGTTGATAGCTGTTATGACATTGCTAAAAAGGCTAAAAACCTTATTTGTCACGGAGCTTAATCTCGGTTGGATCTTCACGGTGTAGACCGTGTTTGTAAACGGTCTTACGCCCCCTTTTTTCGTGACCTTGCGGAGCATAGAGTCATCCTTGAGCTCCAATGGACGCAAGCTCATGACACCTTTCGTGTTGGATGAGACCATAGCTGGGTGCCTCCTTATCGGTTTTGAAGAGGACCTTGCGAACGTTCGCTTTCCTTCTTCTTTCCCCCGGTACGGTCTCCGGTTGACCCTCTTCTTCCTCACTACCGAACAGGGTTAGCAGAGCCTCTCCATAAGGTTCTTCTTCGGCCTTAGTCCCATCTTCAAAGCGATCTTCTCTCTTTGTTGAAACCGAGGAAAAAGTACCCATCCTAAACTCATCCTTCGTGACCAAGGTAGTGGTTTCCGCTTTTTCTCTTATTGAGTTGGCTTTCGTGCTTTCCTCTTTCTCAACATACCCCTCTTGGGCTACGACGACATCCTTTCCTTTTTCTGATTTCAGCAATTTCGTGATGCTCACTTGAAAAACTTGACCGTTGATCGTCGGTTTTCACATGCCATCCTTAGTGGTAAACTTGAACTTCGCGCCCTTGCCTAAGCGTAGGGAGATTTTTCCGTGCTTCACGTCAATTAAAGCTCCAACAGTAGCCAAGAATGGTCTTCCCAATACGAGGGGATTTTCATCCTCTTCATCCATATCCAAGACAACAAAATCAGTAGGAACAATGACATTGTTGATCTTCAAAGGGAGGTCTTCAAGTACTCCTTTTGGCAGCCGTATGCTTCTATCCGCAAGGACCAGGGACATGTGGCTGTCTTTGAAATCCCTGAGGCCCAGCTTCTTCGCAGTTGAGTATGGCATAAGGTTAATGCTTGCTACCAAATCACAAAGGCTGTTTTCAAACTTCAAGTCCCCTATAGCGAAAGGAAGCGTAAAAGAGCCGGGGTCTCCAAGTTTCTTTGGTTTTGGCTCTTGGTGAGTGGTGACAGCACGCTCTTGATTCAACGCCAAGACTTCCTCACCTTCTTTTACCCTCTTAGCAAGGGTATCCTTCAGAAGCTTAGCATATTTTGGTACCATGGCCAAATGATATATCATGGTTTTTACCCATTTTTAGACCATGATATAAGTGTTTTTATAGAGTCTTTTGGCTATTTTCGAGTCTATATAGAGTCTTTACAGGTTCAGGTACAATTGAAGATAAATTGGAGATTTGGATGCATTTTGGAGCTTAATGGAATGAAGTCACGAAGTGATGAAGTCAAGACTGGAATTACACGCAAGGTGTCGATCGACACCATGTAGTGTCGATCGACACCAGGTTTTCCAATTTCCAGAATCGAGAAGTTTCCAGTTTTTGAAGAAAAGGAAATCTCCAAGACTTTTCCTAATCTTAAAAGGAATTGAAGACTCGTACCTAGGCCTATAAATATAGTTTTTCAGCCATTGTTTAGGCATAATCTCATACTTTAAGAATCATAGAAGTTTAGGTTTTTGGAGAGAAGAATTTGTCTCCTTAGAGCAAATTTGGAACTCCCTTTATTTATTCTATTGATTTCTTTTATGCTTTCTATTCAAGTTATGATTTCTGTTTCATTGATCATGTCTGAGTAGTTTGCTTGTTAGGTTTAGGGTTTTTCAAAGGTGATTAATGAATTGTTAGGTCGAATTAAATTGTTAGGATAAAATCATTAGAGTTCTTCATCTGGATTTGTGTTTAATGCTTATTCTAGCTTCGCGACCTAGAATCTGATCTTAGGTTAATTAATAGATGCGAGAGTATTATTGATTGCCTGAACTAATGTTAGATGAGCAAAATACCTATTCGCAAAGAGATTTGGTTTAGGGTTTTGTGAACAATCGAACCTGAACTTTAATGCTTGTTTGAATTGTTAGAATTTGCAAAGAGATTTGGAATTCTAGGGTTTAGACATAGATAATCTTCGCAGCGAGAGTTGGTTGATTTTACATTAGTGTTTCGAGTTCAAGAACAGTGCTTAATAATTCCTAACATCCTGTCTAGACCTGCAATTTAGATCACCTGAGAATTTCCCTGAACCTAGCGTTTCGTCTCCTGAATTTACATCGTTTTTAATTGCTTTCTGTCTTTTAATTCCATCTTATTTCTTAGCTTAATTCGAATTTAGAAAACTGCTGTGTGACTATCCCTTCTCTGTGGATTCGATCCCTAAGTACTACAACTGATCTCTTAATTTGAGAGAGTTGCTTAGGGTAAATTTGACCCATATCAAATTTTGGCGCCGTTGCCGGGGAAGGAGATTAGTTGCCTACAGATTTCTAGTATTAGGATTTTGTCTAGGTTTTTATTTTTGTTTTTGTTACTGATTTAGTTTCTCATCTTTGGTTTCAGGTGCATGCCCAGTACCAGAAGCAACAAGGAAGAGGAACTAGTCCCATTGAACCAGGAGCTCGGTCATCTCGAACGCACAAACCGAGCATCTGCTCGAGCGTCGATCGACACAGAGAGCATCGATCGACACCATACCTTAGTGTCGACCGACACCGCTTGTATCGATCGACACCAGACGCAGACTGAGATGGCAGAACCACTGATCCTAATGCGCAACGAGGCTGGCGACTTTGTCGACCTACAGGGCAACAGAAGGAACGCCCAAGGACATAGACTTGATGAGGCTGGCGCCGTCATAGTCGAACCGGCGATACAAATCGCCGGTGCAGAAGCTGGACGTGGAAGAACACTTGGCGAGTACAACCGCCCAGACCAGTTCTATGCTAATAGAGCTGCGATCCGTCCTCCTGCATTTCAGAGGAATGACTTCGAGCTGAAGCCTGCTTACTACACTTTAGTGGCTCAGCATCCCTTCCATGGTCTTCCTAATGAGCACCCTATGGACCACGTTGAGAGATTCGAGGACTTAGCCTCAAGCATCAAGGCTAATGGAGTTACATATGATTATCTCTTCTGCAAGCTTTTCCCTTACTCGCTTGCTGGAGATGCATCATACTGGCTGAAGCAGCTGCCACCAGGATCCTTGACTACATGGGAAGATACAAAGAATGCATTCCTTTGCAATTTCTTTGATGATGCGAGATCCGAGGAGCTGAGGATGAAGATCACTACATTCTCTCAAGGACCCACTGAAGCATTCAAAGCTTCTTGGGTGAGGTTCAGATCTTACCAGAGGGACTGTCCACATCATGGATTCAGCGAGCCGCAGCTTATCGGTATCTTTTACCGAGGGATCGATTGGAGGTACCAGATGGCCTTAGATGCTGCGAGCAATGGCAACTTCAACACAAGATTCCCAGAAGGTGCGATAGAGCTTATAGAGAATTTGGCCTCTAGTAACAGCACCAAGAACGCAGACTTCGAGAGAAGACAAAACGCAGGAGTAGCTGGAGGAAACCAAATTGCTGAAGTCAACAAGAAGCTGGACATCTTGATGGGAAAGAAGCAAGTCCATTTTGCTAATGAAGTAGAGACCTTTGAGCGAGAGCAAGAAGAGGTCAACTACATCAATGGTGCTGGTTTTCAAGGACAGAGGTTCAACAATCAGCAAGGCTATGGTTCTTCCTACCAGAAGCCTTTTCAGAGCAACAGCTTCAACAGAACTTATGGTTCTTCCTCTTACCAAAAGCCTCCTGCACAAGACAATAAGATGGAGTCTATGCTAGAGCAAATTCTGGAAGGTCAACAGAAGATGAACGTGGACTTCAATGGGAAGATTGATGCCTTGTATACAGATCTGAATGGGAAAATTGAGTCTCTAGGTACTCATGTCAGGCAATTGGATGTTCAAGTCGCTCAAACTGCTGGAGCTTTGAAGAGACAAGAGGGATTTCTTACTGGAAAGACGGATACAAATCCGAGGCATCATGTGAACGCCGTCACGTTTCAGAATAGAGGGAACCTTCAACCAGTGAAGAAAAGAGGGCCAAATACTGAAGAATTCTAGGAGCTTGAAGATGTAGAAAATGCTGCGGAGTCAATGTCGATCGACACTACTGTGTGTCGATCGACACACAAGGAGAAAGCAGACGATTCAAGCTCGGTCGACGCAACATCCTCGACACAAACGCTTAGTGTCGATCGACACCAGCTGAGTGTCGATCGACACCCTTCCCGAACTTTCACAGAAAAGCCTAAAGCTTCACAAGTTGCACCGGGAAGTGTCTACAAGGCCAAGGTTCCAAATCCTCCTCTGCCCAAACATCTAAGTCCGCCCATTAGTGCAGAGAAACTAGCTGCTTTCAACAAGAGGGTGGAGATGATTCCCAAGGAGCTCTCCTTTGATGAAGCTTATGAGAGGTATCCCTTATGTGCCTTCTTCCAGAATAACAGAGAAAGCTTTGAAGAGATGGAAGAACTCTTTCACAAGGCAAGGAAAACACCACGGCCAATGAAGCAGCTGCTTAAGGTTGAAGATCCTGGGATGTTTATGGTTCCATGCTCCATTGGTGGAGGTTATTTAAAACAATCCTTCTGCGATTCAAGAGCTAGCGTGAACCTCATGACAAGAGACATTGCAGAGAAGCTGGGGATTGCTGACATTCATCCTTCAAGCATGACTCTTGAATTTGCCAATTCTTTTACCGCAGTCTCATATGGTACAATTCCAAACCTACTTGTCAAGGTTGGGAATTGCCTGGTTCCAACTGATTTTCAGGTTGTGGAAGTAAGCTAAGCGTCTTTCATACCATTTATCCTTGGAAGACCATTCATGGCCACAGTAGGAGCTGTCGTAGACATGCCCAATAAGAGAATGTCTTTCTCTAATGTTGACAAAGAAGTGTTCTACAAAGCTATTCCTACTACTGGAACTTCCACGCCCATCTCATGTATTGCTGTGATCATTGGAAAAGAGCTGGATTCTAAGGAGCAAGTGAGCAAGGAGGATGTTCAAGAAACATTGGATGGGAATTCTAAAGAAGTTGTGGAGCTTGAAGATTGGAGTGGAAACAATCATACCTTCAGGATATTGAGCGAAAGTGAAAGTCTAAACAGTGCTAAGTTGATGGAGGAAGACGTTTTCATCATGGAGACAAGGATTGCGGAGCAGAACTGCAACAAAAGTGCAGAGATTCGAGCTACAAAGTCGATGTCGATCGACACCCTTCGCGGATCACACCAGAAGTAACTTCCAATGCTGCAATTCCATCACAAGTGGTCAAACAGATGCTTCCACATCCCACATGCCATAAACCTCGAAGGAAGCAAAGGTACGCATTTCCTGGAATCAATTCCGAACCCCCCGATCTTGTCAATAAGAACTTCAAAGGTTCAAAAGCTGTTTCACACTCATGCAAGCCACGAGATTCTCGTAGAAGGCTTGGTGTTTCTTTTGATGATTCTGCAGGAAAAAGGAGTATCCCACCCAAACTCAAGGCCCACCCTGCTGCTGTTCCTCATTTCCTTGGTCGCTCTCATGCACCTAACGCCTATACATCGCCATGGATGAGAAGACATTCGTCTGGGAAACATTCGATGCCACCCTCTGATCCACCGGACGTCTGAACCCCGACACAGTCAAGCTAATGACTGAAAACGAGCGCTGAGTGGGAGGCAACCCACTGTTAGGTACGGTTTTATTTTTATTTTATTTTAGTTTTACTTAAGTCCTAGTTCCAGTCTGTTGAAAAAGGAGAGATTGGACTCGACCTTGACCAGTGTCGATCGACACTACTAGGTGTCGATCGACACCACGCGCAGACGAAGGTAAGTCTTCTGGTCTTTTAAGTTGTTTCTAATCTTTCTTTTAGCTAACTTCGGGCTTGATAACACTAGGGACAGTGTTGTTTAAGTCTGTGGGAGGTGATTACTGACTTTGTGTTTTGTTTTGAGAGTCTTGAGTCAAAAGTTTTCAAAAAATGTTTTATTGAGTCAAAATTAGTGGGAATTTTCGATTTTTCTAGGAACTAACCAGAGGAAGTTGACACTTGGAAGAACCATTGCTATAGAGTTGATTGCAGGACTTACTAAGTAGAAAGCTGCAAGTGGTCAATCAAACAGGGCGAGTTCAGATCCCCTTATAAGAACTAGGTATGCGTAGAACTTGATTCCTCTTTCAGTCCAAACAGATAGGCAATTGCAGTCTCTCCTTGATCTTCCCTTGAGAAAAGAAAAAGAAAAGAAAGAAAAAGAGTCTAAGTCTGGAAATAGTGCCTTTGTCATGAGGCTGTCTCCTCACAAGGAACAATATTAGTGATGCTCTTGAACACGTCTCCTCACAAGGAACACAAGTAGAGAGTAGCACTGTTTCCAGAGATCCCAAAAAGAATAAGAAGAGTCAACGAAAAGATCTTAGAACACCCTGAAAATGGGCAGAAGTTGACTAAGGGAAGAGAAAATAGGGGAGCTGTATGAGAATGTCTTGTTCAGGCACTAAGGAAGGGCAAAAAATCTGTAAAGTTCTGTGGTAATACCACTGTTAGAGTTCAAAAATTTACCAAGGAAAGGATTTGGATTTGAACTGAGAGATTGCTAAGTTTATGGTAAGTACACTGAACATTTCCTAAGGTTGACTCTATAACATGTGGATTCAAAGAAGTGTTAATCAATGTGGCGTTCTAAAGAGGTACTTGAAAGTTTCTGTTTTCAAACTTCTACTTCATTCTAAGTTTCTGTTTTGCTTGAGGGCAAGCAAAGGCTAAGTCTGGAGGAGTTGATATATCATGGTTTTTACCCATTTTTAGACCATGATATAAGTGTTTTTATAGAGTCTTTTGGCTATTTTCGAGTCTATATAGAGTCTTTACAGGTTCAGGTACAATTGAAGATAAATTGGAGATTTGGATGCATTTTGGAGCATAATGGAATGAAGTCACGAAGTGATGAAGTCAAGACTGGAATTACACGCAAGGTGTCGATCGACACCAGGTTTTCCAATTTTCAAAATCAAGAAGTTTCCATATTTTGAAGAAAAGGAAATCTCCAAGACTTTTCCTAATCCTTTTGGGAATTGAAGACTCGTACCTAGGCCTATAAATATAGTTTTTCAGCCATTGTTTAGGCATAATCTCATACTTTAAGAATCATAGAAGTTTAGGTTTTTGAAGAGAAGAATTTGACTACCTTAGAGCAAATTTGGAACTCCCTTTATTTATTCTATTGATTTTTTTTATGCTTTCTATTCAAGTTATGATTTCTGTTTCATTGATCATGTCTGAGTAGTTTGCTAGTTAGGTTTAGGGTTTTTCAAAGGTGATTGATGAATTGTTAGGTCGAATTAAATTGTTAGGATAAAATCATTAGAGTTCTTCATCTGGATTTGTGTTTAATGCTTATTCTAGCTTCATGACCTAGAATCTGATCTTAGGTTAATTAATAGATGCGAGAGTATTATTGATTGCCTGAACTAGTGTTAGATGAGCAAAATACCTATTCGCAAAGAGATTTGGTTTAGGGATTTTGTGAACAATTAAACCTAATATTAATGCTTGTCTGAATTGTTTGAATTCGCAAAGAGATTTGGTTTTCTGGAATTTAGGCATAGATAATCTTCGCAGCGAGACTTGGTTGATTTTACATTAGTGTTTCAAGTTCAAGAATAGTGCTTAATAATTCCTAACATTCGCCTAGACCTGCAATTTAGATCACCTGAGAATTTCCATGAACCTTGCATTTCGTCTCCTGAACTTACACCGTTTTTAATTGCTTTCTGTGTTTTAAATTCCATCTTTCTACTTAGCTTAATTCGAAATTAGAAGTTCGTTGTGTGACTATCCCTTCTCTGTGGATTCGATCCGTAAGTACTACAACTGATCTCTTAATTTGAGAGAGTTTCTTTAGGGTAAATTTTACCCATGTCACCAAGCAATCAATCAACAGCAACCTTAGCTCAACGTTCTTCAAGTGCTTCTCAAACAAGGTTTTTTGCTTCTCAATCAGCTACTTCTTGAGACGTCCAGGGAAGGGGAGCTTGGGTTTGTACGGTGGAGGAATGGAAGCTCCTCTCTCCTTGATAACTTCCTCCACTTTCTTCTTCAAAACTGCTTCGTCCACTTTCTTGGGTCTTGCAATGTAGACATTGTCAAAGGTGATCTCTTGATCATTCTCCCCCTCTTGAACCACAATGTCCTCATTGTTTTCAAGCATAGATCATGGTGGAAGCTGTGTCTCGCTCCTCGAAGTGATTGCCTTGGCATACTCCTTGGGGTTTATCTCACACTTCGCGGGTAAGTTGCTTTGGCCGTTTGAACTGGCCTTGCCTTTTTCGAGCTCGCGGATCCGATTGTTTAGTTGGGTTATCTGTGTAGATACTTCTGTAAAAGAAGAGTCCATCTGATTGTTTAGCTCAACAAATTTTTGGTTGTGCGATGCTTGCCCTTGAAGCAGTTGTTGGAACAAAGCTTGGACCGGATCTTGTTGGTGTTGTTGCACTTGTTGCTGCTGTGGCCCGAAACCAGGAGGATAATTCTTGGTTCCTTGCTGTTGTTGGCCTTGGAAGTTGCCTTGCTTTTGGCCTTGGAAACCTTGGTTTTGCACAAAATCACCTTTGTTGTAAGGAACAAAGGGTTTTCCTTGTTGTGGTGGGTAGACTTGGTCCTTTGGGTTCTCTACGTTGGTGCTTCGGTATGAAAGGTTATTGTTGCCTTGATACCGTGGGGCATACCCTTGTTGCCTGTTGTAGTCGACCCAATTTGCTTCCTCAATGTCCTCTTGACAGCCCTCTTCAAACACCTCTGAAGCTTCCCCCACAAAGTGTACTTGCTTTTGATTTGCAAGCATCATCTTGTCGAGCTTCTCATGAAGGGCTTTAAGCTCCTTCCTGTGNTGTAGTCGACCCAATTTGCTTCCTCAATGTCCTCTTGACAGCCCTCTTCAAACACCTCTGAAGCTTCCCCCACAAAGTGTACTTGCTTTTGATTTGCAAGCATCATCTTGTCGAGCTTCTCATGAAGGGCTTTAAGCTCCTTCCTGTGTGACTCTATCTCAGTACCTCTTGGTGCTCGGTCATAGTCCTCAGAGTAGTTGCCATCGCTCAACGCCAAGTTCTCTATGATCTCCATACCCGCGGTCACTTCTTGTCCAAGGAAGTTTCCTTTGCTTGCGGTATCAAGTAGATAGCGGATCTTTGGTAAAGCTCCTCTGTAGATTGTACTAAGAAGTGTCTCCTCCGTGAAACCATGATGAGGACAAGCAATGGTGTAGTCCTTGAATCTTTCCATGGCCTCACTAAAGGTCTCGTTTTGCCTTTGTGAAAAGCCACTGATTTCACTTCTTAGCCGAGCTGTTCTTGTAGAAGAGAAGAACTTTGAGAGAAAGGCCTTCTTGCAATCTGCCCAAGATGTGATGGTACCTTGAGGAAGGGTCTTTTCCCAATGGCGAGCCCTTGTCCCCAAGAGAGAATGGGAATAAACGAAGCTTAAAGCTGTCTTCGGAAATCCCATTAATCTTGATCATGCCACACACTTGTTCGAAGTTATCCAAGTGCTCTAAGGGATCATCCAAAGCAAGGCCGTGGAACTTACTGTTCTGGACCATTGAGATGAAGCTCGGCTTGATCTCAAAGTTGTTGTTTTGCACCGGAGGAGGGGTGATGCCAAAATTATTATGGTTAGTGTTTGGTGCATCACCCACACCTATGATGCGTGGTGGTCTTTGGCCGTGGATGGGGTTTCCATTACACCTTCCAGCACCATTCTGTGGTGGTTCCCTAACGTGGTCTTGGTCAGCCATGACCTCTTGTGCAGCCTCTTGAACAAACTCTTGCAGAAGCGTTTGCCCTCTTTCTCTTCTATGTCTTGCACTTCCAAGTTGATGAATGTTGTCTAGTGAGTGAATCAAGTTGGTATCACCACTAGACCTCAAGTTCATGTACCTGAAAACACAGATCAAAGGGTAGAGAAATTAGTAAACAAAGATTGAAAAACAAAGACTTAGTCTTCACTAAACTCCAAATCCTAATACTTCAAACTTAATCCTAACTTGGCAACGGCGCCATTTGATAACACGCTTTTGCTGTGCTTGTCAAACCTTAAGCTTGCTCATGTCATTGCAGCACTTAAGGGTCAATCCAACTTGGGAGAGTTGAAGGACACTAGGAATACAAGAAATTTTGGTAAAGCTAAGAAGATTCGGATTAAATGGGTGAATCGACCGAAATAAAATACTCAAGGTAATCTACTGGACTTGAAAACTATTTTAAAATCCCGACCAAGGGGTTAAACAACTAGAAAGTAACTTCTATGGAATTAAAAAGCAGTAATACTAATTTTAGAAAATGTAAGACTAAAGACTGACGAAACAGGAAATCATCTAAGACTTGGGACGAATTTTTAAAACTAGAAATAAAATTCTACTGACTCTTAAACTTTACCAAGGTGCGAAATATGATACTAAGGAATTTTAAAAATACTAGCAAGGTCAAGAACAAAATTTCTGAATTTAAAAAGTTTTAATGCAATAAATAGATAACTAAAAGGTTTTAAGCTAAAAGATTGAAACTTTAAACTAAAGGAGGATGATTTTTATGTTTTCAGATGATAAGAAATGGATTCACGGTTTGAGGATCAACTTAGAGGCTTCAAGATTCAAGCTTTAGGTTTTTAAAACATAGATCTACACTTTTTGTGCTTTCTCTAAGCCTTGAGAAGCTTAAGCTAGCTTCATCCATGGCGTGTGGTATGAAGCCTTCCTCATCCCTTCCTCCTAACCCATTGATCGTGGAGGAAAGAAAGGATGAGAAGCATGATGCATAGATCTCAAAAAGTGGCTTAACTAATCCCCTAAGCAACCATGGCGTTTGGGAAAGGATGGATTAGTCTCTTGGATTTGGATTTAAGGGATCTCCTAGATCTGTCTAGGACAAGGAAATCCCTGGATCAAAGATGTCTCTCTCGAGATCCTCTAGGCCTTAAACGCCCAAATCCAAGAAGATAATGGTTTAAAGAACAAGAAAAGACCAAAGCTTAAACCCTTAAAACCCTTAATTACCTCAAACCGAAAACCCACAAGATTACTACTCACTATGCATGATTAAGATGCTGGAAAACGTAAAGGAAGGAAAGCTAAACATGATTAAACGATTAAGGAAAGTGATTAACAAAGTACTTAAGATAAACTTAAAGATTAAGGTTTTCTAAAACATAAAAAGCTTGAAAGACTAACAATGGTGGTTTTGCTCAAAGAAGGAGGAGACAAAACGCAAGTTTCGGATCCCTTTGCCAAAAATAGGTCAAGGGTCTTTTATACAAAAAGGGTAATGGTCCCCTCACTAAGCTCCAAAATGTGAGCTGTCCGAATAAAGTTAGAGATCGACCTTGGTCGTCGATCTCTTACTCGATTTTGGCAGTAGAACTCCTTCCTTTGCTCGATCGCCTAGTCGTTCCAACTGCAGAGATCGAGTGCCTCTGTCGATCGTCTACTCGATCTTTGGATGATCGAGTCTTGGGCTCGATCTGGCTCTCATTCTATATTCGTGTCCGTGATTGAGCTCGATCATCTTGGTCGATCTTTGACCTCGATCTTCTTCCACCGAATGGCCTTGTGACTCGATCTTGCGGTCGATCTTCTCAAGATCGACCTGCCTGACTCGATCTTTAGCTCGATCTCGGATCTTCCTCTTGATGCACGAGTTCTCCCAAGTGTCCATGGACTCCATTTTTATCCTCAGCTTGTCCACGCGTTCTCCAAAACTCCAGTGTATCCAAAACAACCTGAATATGATGCAAGAATGCAAGAAACATGCAAATGCTAATGCAAAAAAATGCCTTAGGACCTAAAATGGAACAAAAGCTACAAATTCCCTAAGTATGAATGCAATATGTATGCTATTTATGTCCTAAATGCAAGCTAAATGTATGAAATATATGAATACATCAACTCCCCCAAACTTGCATTTTGCTTGCCCTCAAGCAAACAAAATCCGAGCTAGGGAGAGAGTTTACAAGTGGGAGCTCAATATCTAAGGTTGCTAACAATAATGATCAACTCAACATCCTAGTTACTAATTCTAAGATGCATGTGAATCTATTCTACTCCAAAAGAGTTAGTCATGCCCATTCCAACATTCAAATGCACTAAGAATTCAATCTAAACAAGTCTCCTNTACTCGCTAACCATGCCTAAACACTCCAAAATCATAAGATCCAAAATGCTAAACATGATTAACGTTAAGAAAGAGATTAAAAAGCAAATACTTAAGATTAAAGATGAAAGGGATTCGATTACAATCTAAGGTAAAAAGCTTAAAACCTTAACAATGGTGAAAGCTAAAAGAGGAGAAGGCAAAAAGCATAAAAGATAAGATGTTCTGAAAAAGTAGGGTTTTTAGCCATATATAGTAAAAGGAGAATGGTCCCCTCACAAGAGGACAAAACGGATGAGCTGGCCGGATAAGGACGCGCGTCTGGCAAAAGAGATCGAGCATTGACGTCGATCTCTTGCTCGATCTTGGCCCGAGAATGGCTTGCTTCGCTCGGTCGTTGGGTCGTTTCAACTCCAAAATCGACCCTCTTGCTCGATCTTCGCATCGTTCTGACTTGGAATGATCTGTGACTCCGATCTTGCGTCCGTTCTTCCTGGGTGGTGTCTTTGGGTCCGTACAGTCGCACGACCGTCTTGGTCGATCTAAGCCTCGTTCTTCTTTGTTGAAACGGTCTGAATGCCTCGATCTCGTCTAGATCGACCTGCCTTGCCCGATCTCCTCCTCGATCTCAGTGAGTGTTTGCTTGTCCGAAATTCCCTAAGTGCTCCCAAGCTTCCCCTTGAACCTCATCATGTCTCAGTATCCACCATAGCTCCAATGCACTCAAAACAACCTGATAATGATGCAGAAATGCAAAGAACTATGCAAATGCTAATGCAAAGTGTTCTAAGACCTAAAATGAGATAAAACATTCAAACTAACCTATTATGAATGGAATATGGATGCAAAACTTATTCTAAATATATGCTAAATATGTGAAATATATGAGTATATCAATATCCGAATGTTGTCCTATGCTTTCGTAAATCGCAGAGTAATAACGTCGTCTCGACGTTATTAAGATCAGAGTTTATTATTACCGAATAGGTCGAGTTCAGTCCTAGAAAAGCGTACCATAGACCGCCAGTAAAGGCTTGAGTTCAACTTTAGGTCCCTTGAATTGGCTTCAGGGGTCGGCTACTGCCCTTGGGGTGTCTTTGAGCAGCGTGGGATCGTATCCCTTGTCTCCTAGGTCTAGGAAATCCGTAAATTCCGTGTGAGGTTCGGCATGGACAAGCATCATCGCTCAGCCTCTAGTTGCTTCGTCATGGAGATCTCATTTTCTATATGTGGTTGTCAAAGCTAAATGCAGAGGTTGTCCATTAGGACCTGATGTAAGGATTTTTTTAGCCTTAACTCAATCCTCAAACACACATGTCATTGTAGTATGTGAGGTGTCAACCCAGCCTAGGTGTGAAAGATACTAGGAATACAGGAGCAAAGTAAAGCTAAGTCGTTTTCGGGTAAAATGGAGGAGAAAATCAAAATAAACTACTTGCAGCAACTGAAAAATTATGAAAACTATTTTAAAATACCTACTGGGATGTTAACTAACTAGAAAACTACTTCTAGGAATTTAAAATGCAAAACTACTGATTTATAAAATTCAAAAAATAAAAGCAGATAAATAAGGCTATTTCTAGCAAAATGAAAAGAGCAAACTTTAAATCTCTTCTTTTAAAACTACTTATATGAAAAATAACAGATTCAAGGATGAGGTTCATGCTTAGGGAAGATAAAGGTTCCATCTTGGTTTATAAAAAGTAAATCTACACATTTCTAAATGTGCTATCCTTAGGCCTAAGAAGCAATCTTTCCATGGTTTGTGGATAAGATAAGATCCTCTCATCATTCATTCTCTCCAAACCCATGGTTTTTGGTGGAAAAGAATGGTTGATGGAGCTTATGCACGAATATTTAACATGGCCTAACTAGCCCTTACATGCCACTCTCATGGTCATTAAGGCATACTAGCCTCTTGGTTTGGGCATAAGAGATTTCCCAAGTTCTTATGAGAAAAAGGAAATCTCTTGGATCATAAAGCCTCTCTCAAGGTCTTTAAGAATTTGATGCCCCAAAACAAGAAATGATAAAGTTTAAGAGCAAGTAAATCTATACATTTCTAAATGAGCTATCTCTAGGCCTTAAGAAGCTTGGGTCTAGATTTATCCATGGTGTGTGGTATAAATCCCTTCTTCATCCTTTCCTCCTAACCCATGATGTTTGGTGGAAAGAAAGGATGAAAAGCATAAAGCAAAGATCTTAAATATTGGCCTTACTAATCCCTCTCACATCCATGGTGTATGGGAAGGGAAAGATTAGTATCTTAGATTTGGTTTTAGGGGATTTCCTAAGTCTTTTTGAGATAAGGAAATCCCTTGAATCAAAGAGATCTTTCTCAAGAGTCTCTAGGCTTTAAGCCATCCAAATCCAAGAAGAGAATTAGATGAAGAGCAAGAAAATACCAAGATTCAACCTTTAAAACCTTCCTAATCACCTCATCCTTAAATCCAAAAGAATTACTCACAAGTCATGTTCAACCCTCTCTTAAACATAAGTTTAGAGCTGATGAACATAATCAATGAAACTTAAAAGAGAGACTTGATACTAGAAAATACTATGAAAAATAAAAAGACAAAGAATTTTCACAAAGAGTTTTTCGAAATTTAAGAAGAAAGACTTGACATTAGAATAAAAATTAAAAATAGATTTTATAAAAACTATAAGTAACTTATATAAAAAAAAACTAAGAATACTTAAAAATACTCAAGAACTAGAGAAACTTACAAGAACACTCAAAAGAGAGAATAAGAGTATTTCTTGATTTATTTAGACTAAGAAGAGTTGATTGAAAACTTGAATGAAAAACTGAATGATTAATTACAAGCACACACATACTCTTTATATAGAGTTTTAAATATGCCTCTTGGCCTAAAAAGAGGGGTTAAGGGGCAAGAGACAAGGGGCAAGGGACAAGGGACCTATCTAATCCCACTTTTACTAAAGCATAAACACTTTTTTTGAGCAACTTGCAAATGATATCTTTTGGTTCGGGTGCATGGATTGATCGATCTGTATCTTTTGCACTACTGCACAGTTTGACTTGAAATCACCGCCCAATGAAAGCTAACACAATTTCCTAAGACTTTCATGAAGAACTTCAAGGCTAAATCGCAATTAAAACCCTTCATACGAGCTGATCTTTCAGTTTAACGAAATTGGTCGCCAAATCCATAGAATAACCTGAAATGATGCATATATACAAAAGAAAATGCAAATGCTAATGCAAATGTTCTAAATCCTATAAATGATTAAATACTAAGATTATACTTAGTTATAAATGAAATATGGATGAAAACTTATTATAAATGTATGATAAATATATAGAAAATATGAGTATATCAACTCCCCCAAACTTGCCTTTTGCTTGCCCTCAAGCAAACAAAATTCAAGCCAGGAAGAGATGATTAAAAACGGGGACTCAAATCCAAAAGTGTTTTTCAAATGTATCAATTCAAAGGTCCTTGTTCTCAGTTCTAGGATGCAGTACATAAGCATTTACTCAAAAGGACTTAGCCATAATCATTACATATTGAAATTCAAATCATGACTTGTTTATTCCAAGCAATCCAAGAATCAAAACCTTTAACATTCATTAAGAGCTCCAAACCGTGAATCACACTTGTGCAATTTAAAACCGAATACATTTGGCAAGGGTTAAGGTTATGAGATAAAAATGATCTCATTCAAATGGGTACTCCAAGCAATGGTTTCTCTCAAAAAAAATGTTTGAACTTATACATAATGCTAAAGGTAAAAGGCAATGCATGCATACATGACTAGACTCACATCTACCCAAGTACAATAACAATGATCCTAATCCCTCTCTCAATCTTTTTTATATTTTTCAAGCTCACTCACCCTCTAGAAACTACCAAATCAACAAGGCTATTCACGCCAAGCTTAAACCCACAAGAACTTCATAAAACACTTTCTTTTCTTAGGGAAATTTCTTAAACTTTGCTTAAGGCTAGTGGTATGGTCATAAATATTAGCTCTTTTTCTTTCCTTAGATAGCTTTCTAAAAATATTTCTTTTATGCATTTGGCCTCTAGGGGTCTTTTTTTCTTTGCTTGAGCTTTTTCTTATCAAGATTTAACCACTAGAAATATGTATCCCTTTTTCATCTTTTCCTTAACACCTTCTCATTCTCAAACCCGTGAACTCCCAATTCCTAATCAAGCTTAAAACTAGCTTTAAAATTCAAATCTAGCATCAATATGAGAGCCTAAACATGTCGCCCTAAACCTAAGACTTTATGCCAAGTTCAAACAGAAAATAAGGTCTCACAATTTGCAATCACACAAAAATTTTGGCTTGAAATAAGGCAAGGGTCAAGGTGTGTTATTCTATTTAGGCTTATAAGAGAGTGGTGAAGTGAATAACAAAGCCTAAATATTTTTTTGTTATCCATGTATTCTTTTCCAAATGCACAAGTATGATAATTAGATGTTCATGTTAAGGTTCCGATTTATAGGTAAGGATTCAATTCATGTTTGTTTCAACTTTAAGCACCGAAAATCAAGTCAAATGATCCAAGTATGTTTATAACTTAATTTCAAAGTTGTGAAAAGCATCAAAGAACTACTAACTAGGGCCTTGAACCAACACATGAGCTTAAAACACTTTTTAAGGAAAAACTTTCATCATTGCCCCCTATGCATATAAGTGATGCAACTTATATGATAAAAATCTAGACTCAATCCTACAATATTTGACAATGCAAATGCAAGCTATATGAATTTTTTTGAAATTTTTAAGAGTTTTTCTGATTTTTTATTTTTCTTTATTTTTCTATGCAATTTTTTTATGTTATTCATGAAGACTCAAATATGTTTAAAGGGAAAATAAGAAAACAAAACACAAAATTAAATCTCTCAACCTCACATACGCCAATTCAGTTTTCAATCATCTCTTCTAAGTCTAAATAAGTCAAGAAAAATTCTTATTCTCTCTTTAAAGTCTTCTTAGTGTTCTTGTAAGTTTCTCTAGTTCTTGAGTATTTTTAAGAATTCTTAGTTTTTCTATATAACTTACTTATAGTTTTTATAAAATCTCTTTTTAATTTTTATTCTAATGTCAAGTCTTTCTTCTTAAATCTCGAAAAACTCTTTGTGAAAATTGTTTGTCTCTTTATTTTTCATAGAATTTTCTAGTATCAAGTCTCTCTCTAAAGTTTCATCGATTATATTCATCAGCTCTAAACTTATGTTTAGGAGAGGGTTAAACATGTCTTGTGAGTAATCCACTAAGGTTTGGGGTTGGAATGATTAAGGGGGTTGAAAATTAGATTTTGGGTATTTTCTTGTTCTTCATCTATTTCTCTTCTTGGATTCGGATGGCTTAAAGCCTAGAGACTCTTGAGAAAGATCTCTTTGATTCAAGGGATTTCCTTATCTCAAAAAGACTTAGGAAATCCCCTAAAATCAAATCCAAGATACTAATCTTTCCCTTCCTATACACCATGGATGTAAGGGGGGTTAGTAAGGCCATTATTTAAGATCAAGGCTTTATGATCCAAGATATTTTTTTTTCTCATAAGAACTTGGGAAATCTCTTATGCCCAAACCAAGAGGCTAGTATGCCTTAATGACCAGAGTTGCATGTAAGGGCTAGTTAGACCATGTTAAAGATTCGTGCTTAAGCTCCATCAACCATTCTTTTCCACCAAAAACCATGGGTTTGGAGAGAATGAATGATGAGAGGATCTTATCTTATCCACAAACCATGGAAAGATTGCTTCTTAGGCCTAAGGATAGCACATTTAGAAATGTGTAGATTTAATTTTTATAAACCAAGATCGAACCTTTATCTTCCCTAAGCATGAACCTCATCCTTGAATCTGTTATTTTTTATATAAGTAGTTTTAAAAGCTTTCTCTTTTAGATTTAAAGTTTGCTCTTTTCATTTTGTTAGAAATAGCCTTATTTATTTGCTTTTATTTTTCGAATTTTAAAAATCAGTAGTTTTGCATTTTAAATTCCTAGAAGTAGTTAAGGCTCAAATCCAAGAGGCTTTATGATCCAAGAGATTTCCTTTTTCTCATAAGAACTTGGGAAATCTCTTATGCCCAAACCAAGAGGCTAGTATGCCTTAATGACCATGAGAGTGGCATGTATCAATAAATCCGGTTATGTAAAAATACTAATGTTTAAATCTCAATCTTTTCAATCCCAACCACTCGAACCATCTGAAGTTGACCCAGAAAAGTTTTTATGCTTTAGTGAAAGTGGTAGACATACTTTCTGTCTCTTGTCTCTTGCCTCTTGCCCCTTGTCTCTTGCCCCTTGTCTCTTGCCCCTTAACCCCTCTTTTTAGGTCTAGGAAATCCGTAAATTCCGTGTGAGGTTCGGCATGGTCAAGCATCATCGCTCAGCCTCTAGTTGCTTCGTCATGGAGATCTCCTTTTCTATATGTGGTTGTCAAAGCTAAATGCAGAGGTTGTCCATTAGGACCTCTTCATAGACTACTTCCACGGCTCCATCGAGCTCGTCGATTTGGAATACTTGTTCGTGTAGGGTTGGTTTGCTATAATTTATGTTCATATCGAATTCATCACAAGGTTTCCCAGGTACATATCGATTTTATCTTTCAGGACGTTGATAATTGCTCTTGCCGTAGAGAGGAACGGTCGACCGAGAATGAGAGGGTCTTGAGGTTCCTTTTCGAAATCCAATATTACGAAGTCTGTCGGAATTAAACAATCCCCGATAACAACTTGGATATCGACCAAAACTCCAACAAGCAATCTTGTTGATCTATCCGCAAGGGTTAAGGAAATATTTGTGGGCACAAATTCATGATGTCTGAGGTGTCTTGCTACAGAGAGTGACCTCATGTTAATTCTTGATCCTAGATCGCATAGGGATCGACTGAACACTTCCTCTCATATCGAACAAGAGATCACAAAACTTCTGGGATCTTCGCGCTTTCTAATTAGCCTTACGGAAAGCTGTCTGATTAGCTCATTTAACTTTACCCTTTCTTTCTGATTTTTGGGCATTTTTAAACATGACGGGTAAGGTGATTGTGGGGCGTATACTTGTTCTGGTGGTGGCGGTACATCGTCATCCCCTAAAATCTCCCTTGTCATACCTTTTTTATCGAGGTCCTCCCCTTTGCGTCCTCGGTATCTTTTTCTTTGCCCATGCGCCTTTTTTCTTCTTCGTTTTCACCTTCGTCTTTTTGAAACTCAGGTTCTTTATAGGTTAGACCGCTTCTAAGTTTGATGGCATTCACGGTGTCATAGTAATCCGAATCATCTCAGTTTTCTGATGGCTGTTTTGTTGTTCCTCCTCTGCTCATGGTTAGTCTCTCGTTTTCCTTCGCTACTCGCCTTATTTCTCAAGTTGGGGACTCGTTCTTTCCGTTCGTCTCATGACGGTTATGGTTGGATTCTTCCTTGGCTTCTCTCAAAGTCCTTTCAAAAGAATCAACGAGTTCTTGGGTCTTGGCTTCAAGTCCATCGATCCATTCAGATTGGATCTCAATAGGTAGGAGGCGAGAGAGTGGCTCATTCCCATCAGATCTCGGGGTTTACAGCTGCCATGATGTTTTGTTTTCTCTCTTTCTCCGACTTCATAGCGATTGTCAAGGTCGTGGCTATGCTTCGAAATAACGTTGCGGTTTAGACTCTCGTTTATGCGGTGTTCATGCATTCCCCGCATAATTGAAACAAGAGTTTTTATGTCTTGCAAGCAATTCCTCAATTGCTCATATCATTGCAATATATTGAGGTATCAATCCATCTTTGGAGATGATTCAATAAGAATACAAAGTTGAGTCTAAGCTAAGCTAAATAGATAAAAACAAGTCACAAACAAGTAATGAAAGCAAGCACAAACTAAAATAGATACTACTAGAGCTATATTATGAAACTAATCCTTAATTACTACTAATCAAGTTACTAAGCAAGGATTACTACTAAGCAAGATTAACAAAATACTAAAACGAAACCTAGGGATGGAATCATTGATTTGGGCATCTAAATGACCAATCTTGCAATCAATTAAGCAACTAAACGAGCTATCTCTATGCCTAGAACACTAATGAAGACTAATCCATGGTGTGTGGCACTAATCCCTTTACTAATTACCTTAATGAACTAATGATGTGTTAGCATTAAAATGATGAGCAAGCATTAATTATAAGTCTAAATGGCATGATAAACACCCTAGGCAACTGATATCTTAGGCTAGGAATGTAAATCTCTTATTAAGTTGGTTCAAGCATTTCATCAAACACTTGGTGGGTGTATGAAATGCCTATGATCCAAAATAGCAAAGATTAGCTATTTGGCAATAAGAACTACTTAATAAGAAGAGGAATGGAAGAATCTATCCTAGATTGCAAGATTGAAACATTAGAAAACCCTAATCTAACCCATCCCTAAATTTCTAGAGAACTACTCACTAATCATCATTAAGCCCATCAAATCAAAGGTGAAAGATAAGCTAAACATAATTAGGGAAAGATAAAACAAGAGATTCAAAAGAGAAATTGCATTAAACTCAAAAGATCCAAGCTTAAACAAAGTATTGCCCATATTAGCTAAAAGTTTGTGCTAAGAACAAGAGAATAAAGGTTAACCTAAAAAAATTAGGTCTCAAGAGTATTTATAGGAGGGACCCATAAAGAAGACAAAAAGAGTTTTTCTGGGAGAATTTCGACCAAGCACGTCGAACCATCTCGTCAAAACTTCACCCTGGAGGAAAGTTTCGACGAGCCTTCGCCGAACCAAGTCATCGAACGGGTCTTAAATCTTCAATCCGTCTTCAAGCGTTTGGGAGAATTTCGACGAGCTTCGTCGAACGCCTTCGTCGAACGGGCACCCTGGAGAAAGGTTTCGGCCAGTCTCGTCGAACGCCTTCGTCGAACGCATGTCCTGGAGAAGAATTTCGACGAGCTTCGTCGAACTTGCTCGTCGAAACATCTTCAGGATTCTTCTTCTTCATCTTTTTGGCAACTTCTTACTCTTCCAAGTGATGTGCCATTCCTATCCAACTCCATTGTTCCCTCCACAGCATCCATGTTACCTGATCAAGGCTCCAAATGCACCGAAACATGCAAGGACTATGCAAAAACACTCTAGGACTCTAAATGATACAATGCAACACAATGATGCTATAATAGACTCTTAAATGATGAGAAACCTATACTAAATGGATTCTGGAATCATACAAAATATAGACATATCAACTCCCCCAAACTTGCCTTTTGCTTGTCCCCAAGCAAATGAAACACAAGCTAAGGAGAGAGGTTTGAAAGTGGGGACTCAAATCCAAAGGTGTTAAGCAAAAGAATCAATTCAATGGTCCTTGTTAGCAGTTCTAGGATGCCTTTTATGCAGATTTCTACTCCAAAAGGTCTAGCCATACCCATACTCATTCAAGTGAACCCAAGCCTCAACCTACACAAGCATTCATTTTCACCAACTCTTTAACATTCATTAAGTAGTAACCATGGATCATGAATTATACAATGCTAGAAAACTTGTTTGGTTTTTGGGTAAGCTTTTGAGATGATAATGATCTCAACTTCATGGGGTTCCAATGCAAGGGATCTCTCAATGAACATGTGAACTTTGGCAAAATGCTAAGAGTAAAAAGCAACCTATGAATATAAGGACAAACTTCCATCTACCCTTTGTAACACAAATGCCTTCACTCTCATTCTCTTTTTAGCTCACTCACCAAACCCATCCTAAGCTACCCATTACAAGGCAATTCGCCCAACCCATAAGCTCAAACCATTTTCTCCTTTTCTCTTTTAAGTACTTGGGGAAAAACTTCTTCTACAACCACAAGTGTTGGCACACTTTTTCTTCAAGCTCTTTCTCTTTTCACTCACAATTTGCTATCCTCTTTCTTATAACATCTTGGCCATATTTGTTTCTTTTTCTTGGCTCTTTTACATTTCTTTTCTAGAGGATTTCTTTTCTTTTCTTAACACTTAGAGCACATTATAAATTGCCAACACTTGTTCCAAATATTTTCGTTTTTTCCCCCTTTACCAACTCAACTTCGCCCACTTACTTGTTCCAAATTCAAATATCAAGCCGAAATTCCCACCCAAGAATCCTATCCTATCATCTAGCTCATTGTTCTCGAGCTAGCTACATGGAAGCCTATCCTTGTCGCTCTAAACTCAACACTTTTTGCTAAGTTCACAAGATGAAAAAGGCCTAATGCACTCAATAAGGAAGAGGTTTCAAAGGAAGCTTAGTTTGGGAAATTCGTTTTCAACCGCTCTAAAGATGAGAGTCGGCTATTTGGGTTATCAAGAGTGGTAAAAGGAAAGAAGATAACCCAAATATGTATATGGTATCCACAAGTTCTCTAGCAATGCATAACCATGATAATTACTTATTAAAATTAGGTTCAAGTTCAAGAGAGTTGGTTTCTATTCAAAGCTTGCTTCAATTAATACTTGAATATCAAATGGTGAGGTCCAAGCAGGGTTCAACTTTAACTTTCAAAATTTGCACACCAAGCATCAAACAACTATTAACTAGGGCCTTGAACTAATTCATGAGTTTAACACCTTACAAGGAAAAATCATCATTGTCCCCTATGCATGAATGCAATCCTATATGAAAGCTANTTCCTCAAGGTACCATCACATCGTGGGCAGATTGCAAGAAGGCCTTTCTCTCAAAGTTCTTCTCTTCTAAAAGAACAGCTCGGCTAAGAAGCGAAATCAGTGGCTTTGCACAAAGGCAGAACGAGACCGTTAGTGAGGCCATGGAAAGATTCAAGGACTACACCATTGCTTGTCCTCATCATGGTTTCACGGAGGAGACACTTCTTAGTACAATCTACAGAGGAGCTTTGCCAAAGATCCGCCTACTACTTAATACCGCCAGCAAAGGAAACTTTCTTGGACAAGAAGTGACCGCGGGTATGGAGCTCATAGAGAACTTGGCGTTGAGCGATGGCAACTACTCTGAGGACTATGACCGAGCACCAAGAGGTACTGAGATGGAGTCACACAAGAAGGAGCTGAAATCCCTTCATGAGAAGCTCGACAAGATGATGCTTGCAAATCAAAAGCAAGTACACTTTGTGGGGAGAAACTTCGGAGGTGTTTGAAGAGGGGTGTCAAGAGGACATTGAGGAAGCAAATTGGGTAGACTACAACAGGCAACAAGGGTATGCTCCACGGTATCAAGGCAACAATAACCTTTCATACCGAAGCACCAATGTCGAGAACCCAAATGACCAAGTCTACCCACCACAACAAGGAAAACCCTTTGTTCCTTACAAAAAAGGTGGTTTTGTGCAAAACCAAGGTTTCCAGGGTCAAAACCAAGGCAACTTCCAAGGCCAACAACAGCAAGGAACCAAGAGTTACCCTCCAGGTTTTGGGCCACAGCAGCAACAAGTGCAACAACACCAACAAGATCCGGTCCAAGCTATGTTCCAACAATTGCTTCAAGGGCAAGCATCTACAAATCAGAAATTTGTAGATATCAACAACAGGTTGGACTCTTCTCTCACTGATGTATCTACACAGATCACTCAAATAAACAACAAGATCAGACTGCTCGAGAAAGAAAAAGCAACCACAAGCGGACAAGGTAGCTTACCCGGCAAGTGTGAAACACATCCGAGAGAATACGCAAACGCGATCTTGTTAAGGAGTGGAAAACAACTACCACAACAATCTATGCTTGTAGACAATGAGGACATTGTGGTTCAAGAGGGGGAGAATGATCACGAGATCACCTTTGACAATGTCTACATTGAGAGACCAAAGAAAAGGAGTGAAACGGTTTTAGAAAAGAAAGTGGAGGAAGTTAGCAAGGAGAAAGAAGCTTTCATTCCTCCACCGTACAAACCAAAACTCCCTTTCCCTGGTCGCTTCAAGAAGCAGATGATTGAGAAGCAAAGGGCCTTATTTGAGAAACACTTGAGGAACGTCGAGCTGAGATTGCCATTGGTAGATTGTTTGGCTATGGTACCTAAGTACGCGAAGTTTTTGAAGGACACCCTTGCCAAAAAAGCCAATGAAGATGGAGGAGAGGTCATGGTATTGAGTCAGGAGTGCAGTGCTATTATCCACAAGGAAATAGCTCCCAAAAAGCTAGGAGACCCGGGCTCATTCACCATACCTTGCGCTCTAGGTCCTTTGAAGTTCGACAATTGCTTGTGTGACCTTGGAGCAAGTATAAACCTCATGCCTCATTGCATTGCCAAGAAATTGGGATTCACAAAGTTCAAAGAGTGTAGGATATCTCTTATCCTAGCTGATCAAAGTATAAGACTCCCGGTAGGCATGCTTGAAGATCTGCCAGTCAAGATAAGCAATGTGAACGTCCCAACCGACTTTGTGGTTTTTGAAATGGATGAAGAGCTTAAGGATCCTCTAATCCTTGGTAGGCCATTTCTGGCAACTGCTGGAGCGATCATTGACGTGAAGAACGGCAAGATCTCGCTACACCTTGGCAAAGACATCAAGCTGAACTTTGACATCAATGAAGTCTTGAAAAAGCCAACCATCGGTGGACAAGTCTTCTACATATAAGCTTTGAATGCATTGGCCGATGAATTGCTCGAAGAGTTGGCACAAGAAGATCATCTACAGCTGGCCCTGACAAAGGAGTGTGGGAAGTTTGGTTACCTAAACGAACAGACCCAAGAGTACGTTCACATCCTTGATTCTCGCAAGATTGTCCCGGAAATCGTCTGTGAGATCGAGCAGCTTACTCGATCTGAGGAACAGATCGAAAGCCAGATCGACCCCGTGCATCGAACTTGTGGTCCATCTAATGAAGAACGACTAAGCGAATCGAGAGAGCTTACTCGATCGAGTCTAGATCGAGTGGCAGATCGACCAATTCACTCGATCTCTGTGGGACAGACGTTGGGAGAAGGTAGCTTGGAGGCTCATGACTCGGGATCTAAGGAAGCAGATGAGGACAGCAACGTCAACACAAACCACGATGAGGACTGGAGTGAGCTGCTAGNATCGACCAATTCACTCGATCTCTGTGGGACAGACGTTGGGAGAAGGTAGCTTGGAGGCTCATGACTCGGGATCTAAGGAAGCAGATGAGGACAGCAACGTCAACACAAACCACGATGAGGACTGGAGTGAGCTGCTAGCCCCAAAGGTGGACCTCAAGCAGCTACCAATTGGGCTAAGGTACGCTTTCTTAGGACAAAATGAAACCTACCCGGTCATTGTAAATGATAACCTAAATGATGATGAGTTAGACTCGCTCCTTAGGGAGTTGAGGAAGTATAGAAAGGCCATTGGGTACTCTCTCAGTGACATCAAAGGCCTTTCACCATTACTTTGTACTCATAGGATTCATTTAGATGATGAAAATACTTCTTCTATAGAACACCAAAGACGCTTGAACCCGAACTTGAAGGAAGTGGTTAAGAAAGAAATTCTTAAACTTTTTGAAGCCAACGTGATATACCCAATAAGCGACAGCACATGGATCTCACCGGTTCATGTGGTGCCTAAAAAGGGTGGTATCACGGTTATAAGAAATGAGAACAATGAACTAATACCTTCTAGAACCATCACGGGACATAGAATGTGTATAGATTATCGAAAACTCAACAAGGCCACTAGGAAAGACCACTTCCCACTGCCATTCATTGACCAAATGCTTGAACGTTTAGCCAACCAACCCTATTACTGTTTTCTAGACTGTTATAGTGGCTTCTTCCAAATCCCCATTCACCCTAATGATCAAGAAAAGACAACTTTCACTTGTCCCTATGGAACTTATGCTTATAGGAGAATGCCCTTTGGTTTATGTAACGCACCTGCCACATTTCAAAGGTGTATGATGTCTATATTTTCGGATTTAATCGAGGAGATGGTTGAGGTCTTCATGGATGATTTCTCCGTGTATGGCTCTTCCTTCTCCCTTTGTTTGTCAAATTTGTGTAGGGTACTCAAGAGATGTGAGGAGACCAACCTTGTGCTCAATTGGGAGAAATGCCACTTCATGGTAACAGAGGGGATTGTCCTTGGACACAAGATCTCGGGAAAAGGGATCGAAGTGGATAGAGCAAAGGTGGAAGTAATGGTCACTTTGGCACCTCCAGTTAACGTGAAAGGGATAAGGAGCTTCTTGGGGTACGCTGGTTTCTATAGGAGATTTATTAAGGATTTCTCCAAGTTAGCACGCCCCCTCACAAGGCTTCTATGCAAGGAAGCTGAGTTCGACTTCAATGAAGAATGCCACCAAGCTTTCAAGACTATCAAAGACGCGCTAGTGACCGCACCTATAGTCCAAGCTCCGGATTGAGACTTTTCCTTTGAGATCATGTGCGACGGTAGTGACTATGCTGTAGGGGCTGTCTTGGGGCAGAGGAAGGACAAGAGGTTGCATGTTATCTACTATGCTAGTCGCACCTTAGACGATGCACAAGTGAAATATGCAACCACCGAGAAGGAGCTCTTAGCGGTCGTCTTTGCGTTTGAGAAGTTTCGGTCATACTTGGTGGGGTCTAAAGTAATTGTATACACTGATCATGCAGCACTAAGATACATCTACTCAAAGAAAGATACCAAACCGAGACTCCTAAGGTGGATACTTCTCTTGCAAGAGTTTGATATGGAAATCAAGGACAAGAAAGGCATAGAGAATGGGGTAGCAGATCATCTTTCTAGAATGAGAGTGGATGAAGTATTGCCACTAGATGATTCACTTCCAGAGGAGCAGCTTATGCTGGTTAACACCGAGGTTTGTGAAAGGCTAAAGGAGAAGCTTGAGGAAGTTTTGAGCTTGAAGGAAGATGACTTGCCATGGTATGCATATATTATCAATTACTTGGCATGCGGAGAAGAGCCTTCTCACTTGGACCGGTATCACAAGAAGAAGTTTATGAGGGACGTCTCACACTACTTTTGGGACGATCCTTACCTATACAAGAGGTGTGTGGACAGCATCTACCGAAGATGTGTCACAAGGGAAGAGGCGAGAGACATACTTCTCCATTGTCACGGTATGACATATGGGGGTCATTTTGCTGGTTTCAAGACAGCTACCAAGGTACTCCAAGCAGGATTCTGGTGGCCAACACTCTTTAAAGACGCTCACGAGTTCATCAAGTCATGTGAGGCATGCAAAAGAGCGGGGAACATCACCAAGCGAAACGAAATGCCACAAGTGCCGATACTTGAAGTGGAGATTTTTGAAGTATGGGGGATAGACTTCATGGGACCTTTTCCATCTTCATATGGAAACAAATACATCTTGGTGGCTGTAGACTATGTCTTCAAGTGGGTCGAGGCTATTGCAAGCCCTACAAACGATTCAAAACCAGTGGTCAAGCTCTTCAAGACCATCATTTTCCCACGGTTTGGTGTACCTAAGGTGGTAATAAGCGATGGGGGAAGCCACTTCATCAATAAGGTTTTTGAGGGGCTATTGAGGAAACATGGAGTGAAGCATAAAGTGGCAACCCCTTATCACCCACAAACCAGTGGCCAAGTGGAAGTATCAAACCGCCAAGTCAAAGCCATCTTGGAGAAAACCGTGGGGGTAACAAGGAAGGATTGGGCAAGTAAGCTCGACGACGCCCTTTGGGCGTATAGAACCGCTTTCAAGACACCTATTGGGACCACGCCATTCAACCTCCTCTATGGAAAATCTTGTCATCTCCCTGTGGAGTTAGAACACAAAGCGCTTTGGGCTGTGAAGCAAATGAATTTCAGCCTCAAGACAGCCCAAGAGAGAAGACTAATGCAACTTAATGAGCTAGATTAGTTGAGGTTAGATGCTTATGAAAGTGCCAAGATCTACAAGGAAAGAACGAAAGCCTTTCATGACAAGAAGCTGGTACTTAAAGAGCTCAAGGAGGGAAGCCTGGTGTTGCTCTACAACTCTCGGTTGAAGCTATTTCCCGGGAAGCTAAAGTCTAGATGGTGCGGACCGTTTGAAATTAAGGAGGTGCTACCATATGGAGCGGTCACCTTGATTGGCACTGGTGGAGAGAGCTTCACGGTAAATGGGCATAGAGTCAAGCCCTACGTGGCGAATGACTGCGGCAAGGAGAGCACCACACTGCTTCTCCAAGATCCCCCACTAGCCTAATCAAGTAAAGTCGAGCTAATGACGTTAAACAAGCGCACTTGGGAGGCATTCCCATGACTATCATTTTACATATTTTTACTATTTCTGTTTCAATTTTATGCCTTTTAGTTTAAGTATGTAGGTACAAGGAGTTTAAGACCAGGAATCTTGCTCTCGGATTCACCAAGGGCAAGAGAAGGGGAGCCAGCAACAATAGATCGAGTGACAGATCAATCAGATTTCTCGATCTCTATCCAGAGATCGATGAGACGATCGATCGAGCCANTTGCTCTCGGATTCACCAAGGGCAAGAGAAGGGGAGCCAGCAACAATAGATCGAGTGACAGATCAATCAGATTTCTCGATCTCTATCCAGAGATCGATGAGATGATCGATCGAGCCACTCGATCCAGACGCGATTGAGCAAGACGATTGAGTAAAGAGCCCGTTCTAAGGAGTGTAACCACAACCACAAAGGGTCCTAAATCGAGACGCACGGTCGATCTATGACTCGATTTAAATCAGATCGAATCAACGATCGACCCAGACGCGCGATCCCAGGAAGAACATGCATGAGATCGAGGTCAAAATCAACCGATTTTACTCGATCTCATGCCAAGGTTGGTTTAAATTTCCCCCCTTCTTTCTCTTTCCCTCTCATTTTGAATTTGAATTGTGGTCAAAGGAAGCATCTTTGACCACGAAAAACGTGCCTTGACTGCGTTTTCTTTTTTTTCGGAAATCACTTGCATGCATAAGTCCAAAATTTCTTTTCTCTATATAAAGACAATGCCTCACACTCACTTTAACCTTGATAAGCACATAAATTTTCGGAAATAGAGTGTGAGACTAGTTTTTACAAAGAAAAGGCAATCTTTTCCCCATTTTGTTTCAAGGTATTTCGAATTTTTGAATTTCATAATCACATTTTCAAAAATTTTCTTTTTTATTGGAGAATATGATGTTATTTGATAGGGGTTAAGATTAATTTTTGGAAATATCTAGATATTAGGGAAGTTTTATAGATTTGATCGTATCTCAATAGAATTTCCTCTATTATTTAGTAATATATTTGAAACTATCCCTAAAAATCTAGGATTTATGAGCACTAAGGTTTCCTCTTAACCTTGTTTTTGCTATCTCATTCGCCGCATATCCTTACTTTCTCTTTGAGGCTTGAATTTCAGGAACAATGGCACACAAGAAGAGAAGCAGAGAAGTGGTTCAAGAAGGGACACAACAAGTGGTGGAAGAAAGGGTTAAGTGGAGCAAAGAAGAGAAGAGCGCAATGGAGCGTTTGGGGAGGTTGCGGTTCGAGCCCACAAAGTTTGCAAGCAGGGATCTCTTGCAAAAGATGGGGTTGCTGGAAGACTTTGATCTTCTCCTCATCGACATGGGATTGGCTTGCCTCTCACGGATGGACTGTCCAACATACCCCGAAGCCACGCTCCACTTCCTCTCTACCTTGGATTTCACTTACGAGAATCTGAGTATCAAAACTCCATCCGAGGGGCACATCACATTCAAGATAAGAAGGCAAGCCTACCACCTCTCCATCTCTGAGCTTTGCCAAGCTTATGGTCTCAAGGCTGACGCCTCACTTGTGGAATTCCCACTGCTCAAATCGGCAAACTCCCTATGGGACTTGGTGAGTGATGGAGATTACGCGCACAACACCGCCAAGATCAAGAAAGTGCGGAATCCCGTGCTAAGGTACACCCTCAAGCTGCTGGGCAACACGTTTAGTGGGAGATCCACAACCTCAACAGTGACAAGGAGCGAGTTATGCTTCCTCTTCCAAGGAGTGAAGAAGATAGTGTGCAATGGCGAGGAAAATGAGAGCCCTTTGGCGGATGAGCTTGGAGACGACGTCAACTATGGCTGCATCTTAGCCTTCTCTTTAGTCAAATACAAGGCATGAGCAATGAGGTGCAAGGCAACCTCTGCTCTAATTGGAGGGTTCCTCACACCATTGTACATACAAGCCGGAGTACCCTTAGCTGATTTTGAGCCTTGTGCGGAGCGCGCCTTCATGGATGAGATCTATATGCGCAACACGGATTCCTTGGGCCATACTCCAGCTCCGGGGTTCTATGCCTACTTGTTCTCCAGCCATACCAATGAGAAGAAAGTTTGCCTCCTGCCCAACCCCAAGGAGACGCATTTACAAAGCATTGGGACAATAGAGTTCCTACCTGACGATGAAGAGTGCTTCGCGCCACTTGGAGGAACAGTAGCTCCACCTCAGCTTTCTCATGCACCATCGGAGTCACCTCCTACCGACGCTGAGATGCCACGAAGCTTCGAACTCCCCAAGTTAGACTATGAGCTGCGCACCAAGGCGGAAAAATTCCTTGCCTCAGTTGTGGAGATCCAACGCAAGGTGAACAAGTGGCAAGGGAAGATGGTTAAGAAGCTGGTAAAGAAGATCAAAAACCTTCATGGAGAAAGCTCATCAGGGATGACGTTGAGTGAAGAGGTAGATCAAGGGGGAGATACTATGAGAAGACATTCAACCGGAGGTTTTGAGATCCGTGAGCCACAAGAAGGTGATCGAGCTGCGCGTCTCTCTCTTCACCAAGCACCAACCACGAGCAAAGGCAAGGAGGTGGAAAATGTTACTCCAAGAAGGAGCAGGAGGATCGGGGCAACCTCAAGCTCCGGTCATGCCTAGCTTTAAGGTACCAAAACACCAACCATTGTAAATAGCATGCACCTTTTTTTTTGCTTTGGATTTTGGTCTCCTCTTGAACTTGTTTGACACCGAGACGTTGTCATTCAAGTTTGGGGGAGAATGTGTGCTTTGACATGTTTTATTTGAATCTTATTTTGTGTTTGCATCTTGAGTCCTCATGCATCCATCTAAGTGCATAGAAAAATACAAAAAAATCAGAAAATTTTCAAAAATTTCAAAAAAAAATTTCATGTAGCTTGCATTCACATTGTATAATATTTTAGGATTGAGTCTAGAATTTTTATGATTTAGGATTGCATTCATTTGCATAGGGAGCAATGATGAGCTAATCCAAGTAGGTTGTTAACTTTTGTGATCAATTCAACACCCTAGTTCTTAATTGTTTGATGCTTGTGAATAGAATTGAAAGTAAGGAATAACCATGCTTGGACAACCTCATTTGTCACTAGTCTTTAGTCGAAAATAGGTCTTGAAATTGAAAGCCAACTCTACTCACTTAAACCGAATTTTGACATTTAATTATCATGCTTGCATTGAAGGTAATTCATGGATTTAAAATACTTGAGCTTTCTTATCCACTTTACCACCCTCTTGCTAGCTCAAGTAGCACCCCTACCTTAAACCAACCTCCTTTGAAGCCAAACGTTCTTGTGTGATTACTTGTGAGGCCTTTATTTTGATTGAACCTAGCATAAAGTGTTAGGTTTGGGACGACAAGTATAGGTTTTCATGTAGATTCTAGCCTTGCATTTTGGGGCTAGCTTTAGGCTTAGGATTTGGGGGTTTGTTGGCCATGGTACTACTTGGTATTTTGTGGAAGGTTTGGAAAGAAAGAGGCGTTGGATAAGGGAATGGTGAAACTAAGGGGAAACTTGGTTTGAAATGGAGAGTCTTGGGTTTTAAAAGGAAGAAAAGAAAAATCAAAAGAGCCAAAAAGGCCAAGTTAGAAAATAAAGAAGGCCACCTAGAGATAAGGAAAAGAGCTAAGTTATTGAGATAAGACTACTCCATTCGCCGAGAGTAATAGGTTGAAGAAGTCCCCTTAGAGCTTTGAAAAAGAGAAAATGTGTTTGAGATTCAAAGGGTTTAGCAAGGCACAAAGAGCCTTGGGAAAAGGGTAGATTCTAGAGGGTTGAGTGAGCAAAAAGAAAATGAATGAGAGGGGTATAGGATCATTGATAGCATTTAGGGTAGATGAAAATCTATGCTTGTATGCATCACTTGTTTCTTACCTTTAGCATTATGCATATGGTTCAATCCTTTTTGAGTGTTACCCTTACTTAAATGCAAAACCGGATGAATTGAGATCATTTTTATCTCAAAGACCCAGTCCCTTAGCCAAATGAATTTGCTTTCCTTGCAATGTCATGACTCACGGTTTCACACTTAATGAATGTTAAAGAGTTGGCTTGATAGGGAGACTTGTTTAGATTGAATTCTTAGTGCAATTGAATGTTGAAATGTGCATGGCTAACTCTTTTGGAGTAGAATAGATTCACATGCATCTTAGAATTAATAACTAGGATGTTGAGTTGATCATTATTGTTAGTAACCTTGGATGATGAGATCCCACTTTTAAACCTCTCTCCCTTGCTCGGAATTTGTTTGCTTGAGGGCAAGCAAAAGACAAGTTTGGGGGAGTTGATGTATCCCTATATTTCATACATTTAGCTTGCATTTAGGGCATAAATTGCATACATATTGCATTCATACTTAGGGAAATTGTAGCTTTTGTTCCATTTTAGGTCCTAAGGCTTTTTGCATTAGCATTTGCATGTTTTTTGCATTCTTGCATCATGTTCAGGTTGTTTTGGATACACTGGAGTTTTGGGGAGTGCGTGGACAAGCTGATGATCAAAATGGAGTCTATGGACACTTGGGAGAACTCAGGCATCAAGTAGGGGAACCGAGATCGAGCAAAGGATCGAGACAGGCAGGTCAATCTTGAGAAGATCGACCACAAGATCGAGTCACGAGGCCATTCCGTGGAAGAAGATCGAGGTCAAAGATCGACCAAGATGATCGAGAACAAGCACGAACGCGAATATGGAACGAGAGAAAATGATAATAGATTTTAATTATAATTATTCAATATTAATTATATTAAAACAAGGAAAATAATAATAAAATAAGGAATCGAGGTTATAATCGGAGTTCAATTAATATAACACATAGTTCACTAAGAGTTACTCAAGAAGGTGTAGACGAGTGGGCCCTTAGCAGTAGAATCGCCAGATGTTTCCTCTGCATGACAGATTTTCTAGGAGACGGTGGATCGGTGGATCGGCAGCGTTTCCCCAATGTTTCTCTCCCTCCGGGTGTCCTTTTCTCCCTCCTCCGACACGGTATTTCCCGTGAAGTAGGTTCTCTATTCTCATGGTGTGTTTTTACAATGCTTTGTGGTTCTCTCTCCGTCGTGAGAGTGGTGGTTAATGGTAGAGACTTCTTTTCTGCCATGGCGGAGGTCTTTATGTTGATTGATGCTCGAAGTGGAGATTTTTTGTTCCTCCTCGGCTTGCAGCGGCGGTTCTCTGTATCGCCGGATCTTCTTGCGGCGGTTTCTCCTATTGCGGCAGCAGTCCTGTGTTGTAGATTAGAGTTTTCGTCTACCGGTTTAGTTCGGTTTCTGTCATCAATTTAGGTATGGGTTTAGCTTTTAATTAACACGCGGTTCGAGTTTCTGATAACATCGATATTACCCATTTTAGCTATCATAATTGAGCACTTTAACAAGTGTTTCTTTTTATTTTAAGTACATTTATAGTTATTTTCGAGTATTTATAAGACCAACACACTTTTCAAGTTAAATTAAGGGCTTGATTGGCAAGTGCTATAGAGTATTTGCATAGCTATAATTTTCTTAAAGCACTTTTTTTTTTCCAATCATGATGTGCATATATTTTTTTAAAGTTACAACTCTTTATATCCCTTTTTCTTTTTTTTTGCTTGTACAAAGCAAAATATTTGAAAGCACTAATAGTTTGGCTCTGAAAAATTAAAAATTCTACAACATTAAAATCTACAGCAAAAACAAAAAATTACAGCTTTAATTTTGCAGCAAAAAATATAAAGCTACAGCCCTAACCAATCATGCCCTTAGCAAAAGAGATGCAAAATTAGAGCAAACCACACATTTATAGAACATGTGCAAGATGACAGAAGTTCAACATAAAACGGAGACCTTCCCACCACTTGATCAAACCGATTTTTGGACACAAGATAGGCTGATCTACTACCTTTCACGGCCAAGTGATTTGAGGTTGATCTGATGGTTAGATCTCAAATAACATGAAGCACAAGAAGATCCGTTTGACACAAGCAGTACAAGCTCTCCTCACAGCCAGAATCGTTCCGGACCAAGCCCGTTTGCAAACCCACTCAAGCTCACTTACGTTTTCTTCAAGGAAACCCAAAGTGACGCCTAAAAAGACCTCAAGACCTATGCTCTAGTTTTAGGGCTTTATTTTGTGTGCCTTACAATAATTTTAACAGCCACCAAAAGCTTTTAGTTTCTTTGTTCTTTGTTCTTAAGGGAGTAGATATACTCTTGAACCCTTTTCTTTTCTCTTTTATTTCTTCAATATGCCTTCATCCATCTCATTTCTGCTTTTTTTAATCATGTTATAGTAGATTTACTTGTTGGGTTTAATAGGGATTTAATAAATGTGGAATTTCATAATTTTTTAAGCAAGTGGCGATTATAATTTAGCTGTATTCTAAATGCATGAATCTAGCATCATGAACTAGAGTCTGATTTTAGGATCATTTAAAAGCGCTAACGTGTTGAATTTATTTACCGGATCTAGTTTAGACGAGCAGTTGCGTCGTAAGATACAAACGCATATTTGCCGAGCATCGTGAGCGTTATAACGAACCCGAATCGATTGCTTGTCATATTGCATAATTACATATGAAAGCATAGTAACTAAGTGGTTAAAACATAGGTGATTAAGTTTACGAAAGTAAATTAATCATATTTCTGTGATTCAAGTTTAGAGAATTTTGATCTAGGATCATATGATTTTGCTATTATCTCTTGTTTGATCTAGTTAGAGCCTCGAAGGTTTCCCTAAAGAATCCAATGTTTCGTTTATTTGATTTTGGCACCGTCTCATTAGTTTTAATTCCATTTCATTAGATTTCCCCTAGTTTAGATTAGTTTTAGTTCGTTTTCCTTTTTCCGCATTGCTTTAGGTTACTCGCCTAGCTCTATTTATTTACTTGCATTCTCGTTATCAATACTACAAAACCCTGACAAACCCTCAAAATCCACAAAGTTTTATTATCTTCGGTCGATCTAACCCTCTTTTGATTTTGTAGTGAATCATCCTTGTGGTTCAACCCTAAATACTCTAAACGCACCTGTACACTTCCAGATTATGGTTTATAAATTTAACACTTGAAACCCGGGAGTACTCCACCGAGTGTTTTTCCCATAAAGTTTTTGGTGTTGTTGCCTCTGGGATCGTTTTCTCTGCATAAATCGAAAGGTTAGAAATCCGACACTTATACACCTTTTTCCTCTAACCTTTAGTTTTTTTTGCTACTAGTTTCATGAACTTTGAGACGATGGAGCACTCAAGGATCGATCCTTGCATTCCTTCAAACTCTCGCCCACCTCGCTACCCTCCCGTCTCACGCGACTCGCACCACTTTGGTCGGAAACCAGTCTTGATGCCTTCTCCGAGCTGGATTCGAACCACCTCGGTTCCATAGTAACACAAGTTTTCATCCTCAGCTGAACCCTCATTCTCGTCGCGACTTTGAGACCACAAATCCTCTGGTGCAGCTGCCGCAACAGTTTGAGAACCTCATCAAGATGATAAGAAACAAGATGGACTATCAACGAACTCCGATAGATCATTACACAATCGCATTGATGCGATTCATGGTGAGCCTTCCAACAAATTAGAAGACGTTTCTAACCGTGTTAAAGTTCTAGACGAGCACACGTTTGGTAACTTAAACAAGCTATCAAAGATTTACGAAGGGCTAGCGGATCACAAGAACACTCTCAACCAAGATACGCGAGACATTCACACCTTGAAGTACGAGATCGAAGAACCAAAAGAAGCGATTTATGTCTACAGAGATCGAATAGAAGGAAACATGCTACAACTGGCAGAAGCTTAATGTAAAGTCGAAAATCAAGTTGATGATACCGACTCTACTCTTGAAAATGTTGTCAACGCATTAAGAAGAAACAACTTCACTTCGGTGAAGATTTCTAAGGAACAAAAATAGCACAACAAACTGTTTTCCGCTCTCAATTTCGGCGAGAAGATGAAGCCTACAAGTTCTTTTGAAGCAACACTTGAAAGAAATGAAGAAGCTACTGATTTTTTAAGCCAAGACGCACCCTTAGAAGCTCAAAAACTCGCGCCTAATCATCCTCCTCATGGTCGATGTAGACGAGTTCTTTTTGCACCTTGCAACATGATTCAACCTTTCAAGAAAACGAAAGTCTCTACTCATATAGCCAGGCACGTACCAAGCTACTTCATACAGCCTCATTTGGCGTTTAAACCAACTCTTTCACCCAAGACCTCACACGAGACTTCATTGGAGCTTGACGAAGCGGAACCCCTTGCTTACACATCTAGTAGCAACACGGTAAACTAGGTATGACCTCTTAAAACCCACACCCTAAGGGAGATATTGATTGAGTTTAACAACAAAGTGAAGATACTCCTGATGTTTGTGTCATTCGATGAAGCATTGGAAAAAACATGGGTTGATTGATTTCTTTCAAGATAGCTTAAAAAACAAAGAAGATGCTCACATCTACTTTGGTAACGCTAGGTGTTCAATGATAACACTAATATTTTACTTTTAAAACCTATCATTTCAAGATCCTTTACAAGTGTTTTAACCCGTTTTTCAACGGTTTTAAAGTGATTTCCACGTTTCCTAGTCTTAAAAGTCATTTCAGGGAAATTGGTAAAAAACATACATTTTGGAGCAAAACAGGCGTTTTCAAGACAAGTGTTTGGAGACGTAAGTTCAACATCAAGGGGCGACCTTCCCACCACAAGATCAAGTTTATATTTGGAGACAAGATAGCCTTATCAGCTGTCTTTCACCTCGAGGTGGTTTGAGTTCAATCACACGGTTGGATCTCAAGTTGCAAGTAAAGCAAGAAGGTCCGTCAAGCACATAATAGAGCACGCTGGCCGCGCCACCACCTATTCAGAAGACCAGTGGCCGCGCCACGCCTGGTCGCTCGCGCGGCCAGGATACTTCGGCCCATCGCGAGCCCGTTTGCACTTATTCGATATTTCCCCAGATTAAAATGCAAGCCCACTTAATGAAGACTTGAAAGCCTATATAAGGAGACCCCTAGGGCTTCACAAGGGACGTGACTTGACTCAAGAGCTTTTCCGAAACACTTTTCACGCCGCCCGAGAGAGAGAGAGAGATCGACGGCACCCGGAGTCGAAGACCTCGGGAGAGATTTCTTCTGCAGCCGCCACCTTTCTTCCTATCTCTTTGCATCTACTGTCTTTAGTTCTTTACTTTTCAATACTTAAAAAAGATCTTTCCAACTGAATTTTTTGTGGAGAAATCTTTGAACCCTGTTTCTTATTCAATATAAATCACACTTTTTCATATTCCCAAAGATGTCTCTCGTTCCTATGAACGAGTAGTCGTCTAGTTGGGTTTAAAATAGGTTTCAAAGGGGTTTAATCTTGGATCGATTTCGCTAGGTTGATAGAGATAAAGTTTCTATTAGGTATCTTCATTTATATCTTGCGCTCATTGCATGTTTGCTTTTCTGATCAATTAGCAGCTGATCCCAAGACTTATAGATACACAAACGTGTGGTCTATTGTCTGGATTTAGAGGTTAATGAGCGGATCACACCGTAATTTGCTAACGCATATCGATGGACCGCGCCGCGAGTGTTTACAAATAGGTGAATGATATGTATGCGCGTTTGATTTGGATCGTGGGATGATAACTCATATCCGAGGTCCGAAGCAAACATAGGTGGTTAGATCCGCGAAAGTGGGGTAATCATAGTCCACCGTTTCAGCTTAAGAACCTAACCAACTAAGTCGTTTAAAACCTAATCTATTGCTTCTTAGATCTGATCCATGAACCCCTGAGAACACCCTTGAACCCAACGTCTTTTATCTATTGATTTTCAACCGTTTAGTCCTCTTCCTCACTACTTGAGAACGATACTACAAACCGTGACACACAAACCCCCAACCTTTCATTCTGTTTTAAAGAAGTTAGAAATCCTAAAACTTTAGCGAAACAACAATCTCTATGGATTCGATCCTTTAATATACTACTGTGATTGTTGTGCGGCAGCTGTCTTAGGGGTAAAACTTGGAGTAACAAACCCCACCGCATCAAGTTTTTGGCGCCGTTGCCAGGGATTGTTTGCTTTTGCAAATTTTCAGTTTCTATTTCCTCCTTTAAACCGCGTTGAATTTCAAGATTTTTCGTTCATTACTCACGATTCTCTTGTATCTGCTTCCCATGTTTCAGGTGTATGACCACTAGAAGGAACGCTTCTAACGTTTTACCTCGCTACATCGAGATCGACATGCACGAAAAAAAAATTCGAAGGTTAAGAAGACTGATAAGCATGGCCGAAAACGAAGCCGCTCTTGGAGTTCAACGAAACCGCGAAGAAGTTCTTCGCAACGCTTGTCGAGCACCCCCCGTTTTTCAAGACGGAGAACCGTAGCTCAACAACAATGGGAACCCGATCAACCAGATTCTCGAGGCTGACTCGGACGGAGAAGAACTCGATTCTGCCTTACTGCAAGAAGGACAAAATCTGATCATCACAAATGGCGCAAACCAAGCAAATCCTATTGTTCCACCGGAGAACCGGGATGCCAACCGACCTGCTCTGCTCGCCAACCAACCAAGGCGAGTGCGAAACCGCACCATAGCTGATCACAACACTCCCGCTCAGCACTTTCATAATCGAGCTGCGATTCAAGTGAACGTTCCTCATGAGAACGAACTAGAGATCAAACCGCAAATCATCTCTTTGGTGAAGCAAAACCAGTTTCATGGGCTATCCAACGAGCATCCGATGGATCACATCGAACTTTTTGAATAGTTTGCAGCACTACAAAGACGAACCGAATCCCTCCCGACTATCTGAAGTGTAAGCTATTTCCATTTTCTCTGAGCGACAAGGCTCATAGATGGTTGAAGACCTTACCACCAGGATCGATAACCAACTTGGTGGAATGCAAATCCGCCTTCCTCAATCACTTCTACACGAAGTCGCGATTGTATCACGGTTTTGCAGAAAAAAAGGAAAGCAATATCACGTCTTATATAGAAGAGGTTGTCAATCAATTCTATAACCAACGGAAAAAGGAAAATCAACTTAAAAGCTTGTAAAAAGAAAATCAGTTGAGCAGTGCAAAAAAAGTAAATATTGAAGTGCGTAAATCTCGAGTTGTAAAGCAGATGGGGGAAACACGTTGGTGATCTTCTCGGGAAATCTATGAGGTTCTAACTAGAAATCAAACTCACAAAAGTTAAGCAAATGAGGCTAGGCGATTTTCTCTAAACTGATTCACTGGTTTTAACAATCTAACTATGACAAGAAAGATCGATCTGCGAATGCCTATTTCGCAGGTATACTATCGTATCATGCGTCCTAAACAAACACGCAATAAGATCGGGACGATAAACATTCACGACACCTTTCTGACTACGCATAAGCGTCCCAGGAATGATGCGCTCTACCCTACTAGGTATGGATCCGAGATTCAGGACGTTGGCCGCTCTCGAAATCCTGCGATCAGACTCTAATTCATGACGCTAAACTCATGCAATAAGAACAAGTTCGGTAAGAAAGAAAACCCTAATCTACAGCCTAAACAATTGGTTCAAAAACAGTTAATGAAATTCCCCATAGATCCCCTTAAAGAACACCCAACGAAAGTAAACTACTCAGACATGAAAGAAGGAGTAGAAATCGTGATTGATGAATGCATAACTTGTATAAATCGATGAGAAACAAAGAGGGTTCAAGAAGAAATCAATCTCCCTCGAAGAACAAAGTGAAACCGCGAATATGAGATTCGCGGCCACCGAAGAGTTTTATTTTGTGATGCCTCAAAAAACCCTAAACAACGAGTATATATAGGTCTTCAAGTCCCCTTGGTTGTGGATTAGGTCTTGGCTTGCATAAGACGGCTGCGAGTTTAAGTTGGGCTTCAAATGGGCTCGGGAACCGCAAAGTGGTGTGGCCGTGCGAGCGACTGGCCGTGGCGCGGCCATTGGTCTTCTGGTCAGGCCGTGACGCGGCCAGCTTGGCCTTCCGGGTGCTTGACGGACCTTCTTGCTTCTTCCATAACTTGAGATCCAACCATAAGATTGTTGTCAAACCACTTCTAGGTGAAAGACAGCTGATAAGGCTACCTCGTCTCCAAGTATGAGGTTGATCTTGTGGTGGGAAGGCCTTCGTTTGTTGTTGAACTTTTGTCCTCGAGCTCTCTTTTCGGAAATGTCCATTTTGTTCCATAATATGAGTCTTTTGCTAAGATTACCTGAAAAAGTCTTTGAAAAACCAAATAATCGAAATCTAGTATTTATGCATTAAAACCTTAGTGAAATGCTTATTAAATGACTCACTTATGATAGTAAAAACGGGTAAAATATGCATGTTATCAGCCAACCACTCAAAAGACAACAACGCAGCGTCAATGCATGTGAAGCCGCGGGAGAAAGAGAAGATTTCAACCAGGGAGAAGAAGGAGATGACTCTTACTCACGAGAAGAAGAAGTGAACTTTATAGGAGGGCATAATTCGTATCCAAACCGGAACTTCAACAACGGATTCAACAACAACTTCAGGAACAACAACAACCTCTCCTACGGAAACCCGAACGTGGAGAACCCTCGAGACCAAGTCTACCTGTCTCAAGGAAGACCTTTCCAAAACAAGTTCCAAAACTTCAACTACGGGAGTAACGGAGCTATCAACCAAAACCACCTTACAACTCTCAGCCCGCGCCTTGCATCAATCAACAAGGAGCGCCACGAGCTGCATCAAATGCACCGTACCCATCACAAGAGGACAAGCTCGAAGGATTGATGCAACAGCTGCCGTTGTCTCAATAGAAATCGATCAAAGACCTCAACATTAAGGTCGATTGCATGTACAACGACTTGAACGGCAAATTCGATTCTCTGTCTTCCCATGTGAAGAAAATGGACACACAAGATTTCCAGACTGCTGAGACTATTAAAAGACAAGCATGAGTCTTTCCCAGAAAGGTAGAAGACAACCTGAAAGGATTTTGTAACGTGATCTCTGCAATTACTGACGAAGCTGGAGAGCCAGAGCTAGTTGTGGGAGATAAATGTAAATTCTTCCCACTCTTTCCAACCATAAAGAAGAAAAGCGTTGAGCCTCCTTTTGATATTTTGAAGCACCGCACATTCGGGAAAGTGAAGAAGAAAGAGGATCCCAGAGCGTTTACCTTCCCATGTTCGATCACAGGAATCAAATTCGATGATTGTCTATGCGACACAGAAGCTAATATCAATGTCATGTCCACGGTAATCGCCGAAAGGTTAGGAATAGCAACCTTTCTCCCTTCGTCCATGCAATTAGTGTTCGGAGATTCGTCCAGGAAGAAAACAAATGGCGTTATACACAACATACAACTTCTTGTCGAGAACAAGATAGTACCGGTGGACTTCCAGGTACTAGATATGGGAGAAGACAATGACAAGCCTTTGATACTTGGAAGACCCTTCTTGGCCACGGTAGGAGCAAAGATCGACCACTCGGGCAACTTCGTAGTCCTCTTGCATATAATTCAGAAGAGATTTTATCCAAAGGAGCTAAACATTTCACCGATGGAAATGGGGAGCCAAGCGAGTAAAATGGAGAAAAGGGCATGATACAGAGAGTAGACCAGCTCCGCTCAAGACCTTTCTCGAGAATCGAAATTCTCATCCCTCCTGAGTTAGGAGAGCTAAGTGAAGAGGAATTGGCCAAGTCGGTCGAGAAGACCAAGCAGGTGATCCTTGAAGCCAAAATTCTTAGGAATGGGAACGGAGGCACATTGATAATACGTAAACGAGGCGAAGCTTTAGGAGCGACAACTCCAGAAGCCACTTCCTCAATCGCCTAAGCCTCAAACAAAGTCGAGGTAAACGACTTAAACAAAAGCGCTTGGTGGGAGGCAACCCATCCGGTACGTATTTTTATTTTTCTTTCTTTTATTCCTAATAGTTAGTTTTCACAAGTTTCATGCACTTAAGCATAAAAAGAAAAACCAAAAAAAAAAAATCAAAAAACCAAGAAAAACCAAAAAAATATGAGGAGGAGCCTCAGAAGGAGGCTGACCGCACGAGCACTAGCCCGTGCCGCGGCGTGGCCGCACGACGAACCACGACTACACGGAGGGAAGCAACCTGGCCGTGGCCGCGACGGGCCATGGCGCGACCAGCGGTCGTCTGAACGATCCACCCGGAAAAATCATGTTTTCCTCCCGAACCAATCTTCCCGCGTTTTGGTACAATCCCACACCGTTATATCATTCCCGTTGATGTAAGTTAACGGATTTTATTGATTCTTGACCACCACGCAAGGTAAGTTTTCTCGTTTTAAATTTTTTGAAAATTTAAGGTTTTTTGGTGATAAAAAACACCTTTTCAAAACAAAAGGGAAATTTTTAGAATCAAACTCCCTTTTCTTCTTCTCTTCCAAGAGACTTGAAGATTTTTGAGAGATTCTAGGTTTTCCAAATTTAAACCGTTTTCAAAAATTCTTTGGTCTAAACTCGTCTAATTTCAAAGGAGATTCAACTTTTAAAGGTCATTCATTATCATCTACAAGGTATGGTCTCTAATTTTAAAATTCCCTAGAGAACTCAATTTTGAGATCTCTCTTGCTTGACTAGATCAATGACTATGATGCTTGAATAATGATAGAGAACCTTGAACTGATGAATTAGGTTGCTTAGATATCGATTTTTGCAACCCAATTTTGAAAAAGTTGAAATCTTTGAAAAGTTAAAATTAGAATTTGCTCTAAAAACGAATTCTGTAGGTGTTTATAGGCAAATTGACTTAGTTTAAACTCGATTCATGCTAAGTATGACTCTAACACCAAAATTTGATGAAAATAGGTTCACAAAATCGATATATTGAAAAAGTTTTGGTTTAGAAACCCAAAAATTCGAAAATAGAGTTTGAGTACCAAGTTGATCTTGAGATTTATGCATTTACACGATTGATATTATTCTTGGAAACTCTTGATATATTTCTTGTATATCATTGCACTTGAGAATTCTTATGACACATCAAATTCACATGTTTGGTTGAATTTTTGTTTGTTTTGCAAGGTACAATGAGCTATGACCGAAACTTCTAGGTGCGTTCGAAGAATAGAGAGCAACTAAGCTCTTCAAGACGTTCTTCGCCACAGCAAGAACAAGAGACAGCGCTAGGAAAACCAAGTCTCGACACCATGATATAATCATATATTTCGCATATTTAGCACTCATTTAGGATAGCTTTTCATGCACTTTTGCACTCATACTTAGAGTTATTGTAGTTTTTGTCCCATTTTATGTTTTAGGACATGTTGCATTAGCATTTGCATATTTCTCGCATATTTGCATCATATTCAGGTTGTTTCGAGTGTGTTGGAGATGTGGTGGATGCGTGGACATGCTGAGGGTCAAAGGAAAGCTTGTGGACACTTGGAGAAGTTCGGACAAGCATACATGCTCTGAGATCGAGGGGAAGATCGAGCAAGGCAGGTCGTTCTAGACGAGATCGACCAGAAGATCGAGGCACTTAGACCGATTCAAGGAAGAAGGACGGGACTTAGATCGACCAAGACTGTCGTGCGACAGTACGGACCCAAAGAAGCTATCCGGAAGAACGAAGTGAAGATCGAGACTGAAGATCGATCCAGATCGAAACGACCCGATGATCGAGCAAGAGGGCCGATTGCTGAGTTGAAACGACCCGACAATCGAGCAAGAGAACCCATTCTCAGCCCAAGACCGGGCAAGAGATCGACGACACAACTCGATCTCTTCTCTCCAGCTCACGTTTTGTCCTCTTGTGAGGGGACCATTCCTCCTTTGCTATAAATAGGTAAAACCCTTATTTTTAGGGATATCTGAAACAAGAGTTTTTACTCTTGCAAGCAATTTCTCAATTGCTCATATCATTGCAATACTTGAGATATCAATCCATT
>JAHZTW010000003.1:48739086-48793953 GCA_020283515.1 Alliaria petiolata
CTCACTCACCAAGTCCAACCTAAGCTACCCATTACAAGGCAATTCGCCAAACCCATAAGCTCAAACCACATTCTCCTTTTCTCTTTTAAGCACTTGGGGAAAACTTCTTCTACAACCACAAGTGTTGGCATACTTTCACTTCAAGCCCTTTCTCTTTTCATTCACAATTTGCTATCCTCTTTCTTATAACAACTTAGCCATATTTTTTTCTTTTTCTTGTCTCTTTTACTTTTCATTTCTAGAGGATTTCTTTTCTTTTCTTAACACTTAGAGCACAATATACAATGCCAACATTTGTTCCAAATATTTTCGTTTTCCCCTTTTCACCATCTCAACTTCGCCCACTTACTTGTTCCACATCGAATTTCAAGCGAAAATCCCCACCCAAGAATCCTATCCTATCATCTAGCTCATTGTTTTCGAGCTAGCTACATGGAAGCCCATCCTTGTCGCTCTAAACTCAACACTTTTTGCTAAGTTCACAAGAAGAAAAAGGCCTAATGCACTCAATAAGGAAGAGGTTTCAAAGGCTTAGTTAGGGGGTTCGTTTTCAACCGCTATAAAGATGAGAGTCGGCTATTTGGGTTAACAAGAGTGGTAAAAGGAAAGAAGATAACCCAAATATGTATATGGTAGCCACAAGTTCTCTAGCAATGCATAACCACGATAATTACTTGTTCAAATTAGGTTCAAGTTCAAGAGAGTTGGTTTCTATTCAAAGCTTGCTTCAATTAAAACTTGAATTCAAATGGTAAGGTCCAAGTAGGGTTCAACTTTAACTTTCAAAATTTGCACACAAAGCATCAAACAACTATTAACTAGGGCCTTGAACTAATTCATGAGCTTAACACCTTACAAGGAAAAATCATCATTGTCCCCTATGCATGAATGCAATCCTATATGAAAGCTAAACTCAATCCTACTTATGTAACAAATGCAAATGCAACTACATGCTATTTTGTTTTGAAAGTTTCGAAATTTTTCCAATTTTTTTGATTTTTTCTATGCCATAGATGCATGCATGAGATTCAAAGATGCATGAAAAAGGAAAATAAGATCACAAAACACAGAATCAAATACACCATACTCCCCCAAACTTAAATTACACAGTCTCTTGTGTAATCCAAGCTTGGAGAAGATTTCAATATGCAAAAATAAAAGACTTAATGGTATTTACAATGATTGGAGTGGTACCTTGATCAAAAACGCATGGAGGAGGAGGAGTAGGAGTCCATGGAGTAGGATGGATTGCTGGATTGAGGAGTGGGGGATTGCATGACTCTCTTCTCACGCCTTCTTGTCTCATAGGAAGAGGGGCGTGGCTCATCTTCATGGCTTGGTGCACTTGGAGTCCCTTGGAAGGAATGGTGTCTTCCCGCCATTGTGCTATCCGCTTCATCATCCTCTTGCTGCATTTCCTCATAACCTTCTTGTTGCATCTCTCCATGCCTTTGGGAAGAAGTTCCCCCAACCTTAGCCTTTAGCTCCTTGATTTGTCCCTTCAAACCCTTCACCGTTTTCACAAACTTCCTTATGGTCTTGTCTTGCCATTTGTTCCATCTTTGGAGAAGCTCGATGTGTTGGTGAGCTTGTCTAGAAGTTTCTCCTTGGTTGGTTGTTTCATAAGGTACAAAGTTGTACCTATCACTGCCATAGACCGAAGGAGTTTGATAAGGCTGGTGGGAGGTGTCCCATGAACCCATCGGGAAAGTCTCTATGTCGCCCAGCTCTTCGTCAGATGGAGTGAAGGTAGCATTTGACCTCTCCCTTAGGCTAGTGAGGTGAATGCAAGGAAGCCGGATTGTAGACTCCTTGAGCTTTTCCACATTGAACTTGTACCGGTAGCCACTTCCTTCCTTAATCAAGAACTGACCCTTAAGGAGGTAGGAGGAATCTATAAATTCTCTCTCGGCTGATGGTTCTTCCAAGGTGATGCCAACTTCTTCAAGGATCGGTGTGATCATACCTCCAATGGCGAGTGGGATCAAGCGGTCCTTCTTGCTAAATGCCCGAGCATAGTAAGTTGCTGCATGAGCCTCCCAAAGCTGTACCATACCATTCCTCGTATCATCTCCTCTCATTAGGATGTTGTCATGACAGTAGCGGATGATGTCCTTAAGCCCAGCATCAAGCATTTCCCATTCTTCGGAAGTGACGATCACAGTTTCCTTCTTAGCAAAGAAGGTGTGAGCTAACACCTTGTGAGCATAGCGAATAGAGGGATGTCGGATCATGGTGTTCCTTACTCTCCCGGGCTTGTAATCCCCATTAGCAACAAACTTCCCCAGCGTTTCCAACTCGCTCTTCCTAACATCCAAGCGGGATCCCGGACCGGTACCCTCATCAAATCCAAGTACCTCACTTAGCTTCTTGAAACCCATCTTGTAGGGCTTGTTGCGAATCCGGAATTTGATGAAACCGAGGCCATCCTTTACTTTATCAAACCCTTCCGAACTTGAAGTCACCACCTTCAAAGTAGAGAGGAATTGGCAAGTCTCATCTTGATAGCTCGGGTGCGAGTTGTTGAACCACCTTGTGCATCCCAAATTTCAAAAAATCGCTGTCACATCCTCCAAGAGACCCAATTCTTCTAGCAGTTCATGATCCGGGTACTTGGTTCCCCTAAAAGGTCTTTCCATAAGGGCCTTGTACACCTCCGAGGGTGTTGGATGAGTGGCCACGGCTTTCTCAGCTTTCCTCGCTCTTGCTTTCTCCCTTCTAATGTCACTCTTTTGGGACAATTTCCTTTTTACCGGTGGACTCTCCTCGGGATCTTCTTCTTCCACTTCCACAGGCCTCTTGTCTTGCTTCTTGTTAGCCTCACCCCTTGTTCTCCCCATATCACCTAAAAAAAATGCAAAATCTTGGAGAAGAGTGAGTACATAATTAAAATTCTTGAAAGCAACAAGCATGTAATCATAAAACACAATGGCAATATAATTAAAGCAAGAAATAATCCCATTTAAAAATTCTCTCTTAGCATTCAAAGACTTTAACAAGGAATTATTTAAATTAAGCATCCTCTAAGTGATTATAAATTAAAATTCAAGAGGATTCTAGCTTAATTACCTATATCACATGGGATAACAAGTTTAAAGAAACCAAATTCCAAAATTTTGAACATTAATTAGGCTAAAACATGAATTTTCACAACTCTCCAAAATCCTAAAATAAAAATGTTCAAAAATGAAAATTTTCCCATGTAACTCCTTGAAAAACTTCAACAATCATTACCCATAACAATACTCAACTATGCCCAACTCAATCAACTCATTCAAAGTTCTTCTATCAACCCTACATTCCAATTCATTCTCAAGGAGAAATCAAAGATTAAGAGAGAGGATGAGAAGACAAACCTTGGTTCCACGCAAAGGTATGGTCGAAATTCACTAAGGAATCAAGATTGACCAACAATTTCGGGAATAATGCACTTGGAATCAAAGAATTTGATGAAGAATTGAGAAAAAAAGAGAAAAACAAGTTCTTATATCTATGTAAGGGTGAAAAATCGTGAAAGAATGAGAGATGTGGGGAAGAAGAAGTCTTTATTCCTCTAAAATCGGTTCAATATAAGTGGGAGAGGTCAACATTAAACCGGTCAAAGGAAGGAAGAAAAGTCAAGCAAACCTGGTTTTGGGAACGGTTCGACGAGGTTCACCGAACCATCTCGTCGAACCATCACCCTGGAAAGAATTTTCGGCGAAGGTCGTCGAACGGGATCAACGAACCGTTACCCTGGAAATGTGGTTCGGCGTGCCTTCACCGAACCATGTCATCGAACGGTCACCCTGGAGTTTTGGTTCGGCCAGCCTACGTCGAACACCTTCACCGAACCATCACCCTGGTGTTTTGGTTCGGCGTGTTTCGCCGAACCACTTCGCCGAAACTCTTTCAGAGATTTCCTCCACACCTTTTCTTCAAGTCTAAGTCCTCCATACTCAACCTAAAACTTTCAAAAACTCATAGAAACATAATTATAGAACTAAATCAAGAATATATACAAGGATAACCATGGGAATGCCTCCCAAGTGCGCTTGTTTAACGTCATTAGCTCGACTTTTCAAACCTTTTAGGCTAGAGGGGGGTCTTGAAGAGGAATTGAGCTTGCCTCTTCCTTAGACTCATTCACCAAGTATGGCTTGACCCTATGACCGTTGACCGTGAAACTCTCCCCATTCTTTCCAATCAAGGTGATGGCTCCATAAGGCAACACTTCTTGAATCTCAAAAGGTCCTCCCCACCTTGACTTGAGCTTACCCGGGAACAACTTCAATCTTGAATTATAGAGAAGAACTTTGTCACCAACACTTAGCTCCTTCTTCACAAGCCTCTTGTCATGAAAAGCTTTGGTCCTCTCCTTGTAGATTCTTGAGCTTTCATAAGACTCAAGCCTAACCTCTTCAAGCTCTTGGAGTTGAACCAATCTCTTTTCTTGGGCAGTTTTTATGTTGTAGTTGAGAAGCTTCACAGCCCACAAAGCCTTGTGTTCAATCTCTACTGGTAGATGACAAGATTTTCCATACACAAGGTTGAAAGGAGACCTCCCAATTGGTGTCTTGAAAGCTGTCCTATAAGCCCACAAAGCATCATCAAGCTTGATTGACCAATCCTTTCTTGTTATACCCACAGTTTTCTCAAGAATAGCCTTGATCTCACGGTTTGAGACTTCCACTTGACCACTAGTTTGAGGGTGGTAAGGGGTGGCTACCTTATGCTTGACACCATGCTTGTTCAATAATCCTTCAAAGACCTTGTTGATGAAGTGGCTTCCCCCATCACTAATCACAACTTTTGGCACACCAAACCTTGGGAAGATTATGCTCTTGAACATCTTAACCACGACCTTGGAGTCATTAGTAGGACTTGCAATGGCTTCAACCCACTTTGACACATAATCAACAGCCACTAAGATGTATTGGTTCCCAAAAGAAGATGGGAAAGGTCCCATGAAGTCTATGCCCCAAACATCAAACAATTCCACTTCTAAGATTGGGTTTTGGGGCATCTCATCTCTCTTGCTTATGTTCCCCTTCCTTTGACAAGGCTCACATCTCTTGATGAACTCATGAGTATCCTTGAACAATGTAGGCCACCAAAACCCACTTTGAAGCACCTTTGTAGCTGTCTTGAATGTGGCGAAATGCCCTCCATACTTAGACCCATGGCAATGAAAAATCACACTCTCAACCTCTTCTTGTGCCAAACATCTCCTATAAATCCCATCAGCACATCTCTTGTAGAGGTAAGGCTCATCCCAATAGAAGTGTGACACATCTCTCATAAACTTCTTCTTGTGATAATTGTTGAGATGTGTTGGTTCTTCTTTGCACACCAAGTAGTTAACAAAATCAGCATACCAAGGATCACTCTTTGCTTCTATACCTTGAATCTCTTGAAGCTTCTTGCCAACTCCATGTGCACTAGCAACACTCTTGATCATCATAATTTGCTCTTCCGGTAAGGAATCATTGATTGGCAAAGCATCCTCAATCCTCATCCTTGACAAATTATCAGCTACACCATTCTCTACACCCTTCTTGTCAACTATCTCCATGTCAAACTCTTGAAGAAGCAAAATCCATCTAAGGAGCCTTGGCTTGGTCTCCTTCTTGGCATAGATATGGCGCAAAGCAGCATGATCTGTGTACACTATCACCTTTGAACCCACCAAATAAGATCTAAACTTCTCAAAAGCAAACACCACAGCCAAGAGTTCCTTTTCAGTTGTAGCATACTTGGTTTGAGCTTCATCAAGTGTCCTACTTGCATAATAGATCACATGAAGCTTCTTGTCTTTCCTTTGCCCAAGAACAGCTCCCACAGCATAGTCACTAGCATCAGCCATGATCTCAAATGGTAAACTCCAATCCGGTGCTTGCACAATAGGAGCACTCACAAGTGCTTTCTTGATTGTCTCAAAGGCTTGCAAGCACTCTTCATCAAACTGAAAATCCACCTCCTTGCAAAGGAGTCTTGTCAAAGGCCTAGCAATCTTTGAGAAGTCCTTTATGAACCTCCTATAAAACCCAGCATGCCCAAGGAAACTCCTTATGCCTTTCACATTTGATGGTGGCGCCAAGTTGATCATGACATCTATCTTGGCCTTGTCCACTTCTATACCATCTTCAGAAATCTTATGACCCAACACAATCCCTTGATTGACCATGAAGTGACACTTTTCCCAATTAAGCACCAAGTGAGACTCTTCACATCTTTGTAGAACCCTGCAAAGATTAGAAAGACAAGCAGAAAAAGAGGCACCATACACAGAAAAGTCATCCATAAACACCTCTACCATTTCCTCAATAAGATCGGAGAAGATACTCATCATGCACCTTTGAAAGATGGCTGGAGCATTGCATAACCCAAATGGCATCCTTCGATATGCAAAGGTATCATAAGGGCATGTGAAAGTAGTCTTCTCTTGATCATTAGGATGAATGGGTATTTGGAATAACCCACTATATCCATCAAGGAAACAATAGAAGGGATGGTTAGCCAATCTCTCAAGCATTTGATCAATAAAAGGAAGAGGGAAATGATCTTTTCTAGTCGAAGCATTAAGTTTTCGGTAATCAATACACATCCTATGGCCAGTGATGGTTCTAGTTGGTATTAGCTCATTTTTATCATTCTTAATCACAGTGATTCCACCCTTCTTAGGGACAACATGCACGGGAGAAACCCAAGTGCTGTCACTAATAGGGTAAATCACATTAGCTTCCAAAATTTTTAAGATTTCCTTCTTTACCACTTCCTTAAGGTTTGGGTTTAATCTTCTTTGATGTTCAATTGAGGAAGTGTTTTCATTTTCAAGGTGAATCCTATGAGTACAAAGCATAGGAGATATGCCCTTGATATCACTCAAAGAGTAACCAATAGCTCTCCTATACTTTCTCAACTCATTAAGGAGAGAGTTGAGCTCATCATCACTCAAGCAATCATTCATAATTACGGGGTAAGTGGAGTTAGGGCCTAAGAAAGCATACCTTAGTCCAATGGGAAGTGGTTTGAGGTCCACCTTTGGAGCCTTTGGTTCACTCCAATCCTCATCAAGATCCTTAGCCAATTCGCTATCCTCAAGCTCCTCTAGCCTTTCTTCTTGTCCTGGACTTGAAACCTCAACCCTCATGGACCCTTTGTCTTGGTCAAATCCTTCTTGACCCTCACATGAAGCTATCAATCTTGTAAAGCTTTCCTCCCCATCAAGAGCCTTGCGCGAATCAAGCATTTGCATGTATGCTTGTGTTTCCTCATCCAAGTACCCATTCTCTCCATGTGGTTTGGTGAGAGCAACACCAAGATGGTCCTCTTGAGCTAGTTTCTCTAGCAACTCATCGGCTAGCTCATCCATAGTCTCAATGTAGAATACTTGACCATCAATGGTGGGCTTCCTCAAAGTCTCCTTTATGTCAAACTTCAACTCAACCCCTTTTCCAAGATGTAAAGCAATCTTCCCATGCTTAACATCAATTATAGCACCAGCTGTAGCTAGGAAAAGTCTTCCCAAAATCAAAGGATCCTTTGGCTCCTCATCCATCTTGAGCACCATGAAATCCGTGGGAATGATGAAGTTGCTAACCTTGAGAGGCAAATCTTCAAGAACTCCAATAGGCATCCTCACACTTCTATCTGCAAGTATCAAAGAGATTCCACACAATTTGTACTTAGTGAAACCAAGCTTCTTTGCAATTGAATAGGGCATAAGGTTGATGCTAGCTCCAAGATCACACAAGCAATTTTCAAAACCAAGAGGACCTAGGGCGCATGGTATTGTGAAAGATCCGGGGTCTCCTAGCTTCTTTGGTACCACCTTGCTTTGGATTGTGGCACTACACTCTTGAGAAACTAGCATGACTTCTTGGATATCCTTAGCTCTTTGTGCCACAACATCTTTCAAAAACTTAGCATATTGAGGAATCATCATAAAGGCATCCACCAAAGGCATCTTGAGCTCAATGTCCTTGATTTGCTTGTCAAACATAGCCTTGTATTTCTCCACCAATTGTTTCTTAAACCTCCCGGGAAAGGGAAGCTTAGGCTTGTAAGGTGGAGGAACAAATCTTGGCTCCTTCTTGTGCACATCNTGTTTAGCTTTCCTTCTCTTACGTTTTCCAGCATCTTAATCATGCGTAGTGAGTAGTAATCTTGTGGGTTTTCGGTTTGAGGTGATTAAAGGTTTAAGGGTTTAAGCTTTGGTCTTTTCTTGTTCTTAAAACCATTCTCTTCTTGGATTTGGGCGTTTAAGGCCTAGAGGATCTCGAGAGAGACATCTTTGATCCAAGGATTTCCTTGTCCTAGACAGATCTAGGAGATCCCTTAAATCCAAATCCAAGAGACTAATCTTTCCTTTCCCAAACGCCATGGTTGCTTAGGGGATTATGATATATCATGGTTTTTATCCGTTTTTAAGCCATGATATAAGTGTTTTTATAGAGTCTTTTGCTAGTTTTGGAGTCTTTTTAGAGTCTTTACAGGATGAAGAGCATTTGGAGCTAAATGGGAGATTATGGAACATTTTGGAGCATTTTGGAGAAGCAGCCGAAGTGATGAAGTCAAGAGGCTGAATTTACGAGTTGAGTGTCGATCGACACCATCAGTGTCGATCGACACCAAAGAAAGTCGGCCAAGTTTCCCCAATTCCATCAGAAAAAGGAAATCACTCAAGTTCTGAAGAATTACAAGTCTACCCCTGGACGAAAAATCCCCTTCTATAAATAGTTTTCAGGCATTGTTTAGCCAATTACCTTATCATTATTTTCTGTTTTTGAGACTTAGAGAGAGATTGATCTTGAGCTTTTGGGGAGACAATTCTAACTCATCTGAGCCAGATTTCGAACCCCTGTATCATTCTCTATTCTTTTATGCAATTTATTTCATTCATGATTTGTGTTTGCATAATTATGTCTGAGTAGTTTGCTAGTTAGGTTAGGGTGATTTAGGGTTTGATGAAGAGTTTGTAGAATCATTAGAACTTTAGGAAAATCAATTGGATCTTCACCTTGATTTGAACTTAACTTGATTTTCTGAATTGATCACTTAGAAATCAAACTTTAGGTTATTTAATAGATGCGAGAGCATTATTAGTAACTTGATCTAATCATAGGTGAGCAAAATATATATTCGCAAAGAGATTTGGTTTAGGTATTTTGTGAACAAATCGAACTTGTTCTTATTGCTTGTCTTAATTGTTTAAATTCGCAAAGAGATTTGGGATTTAGGAATCTAGGCATAGATAACTTCTACAACGAGAGTTGATTGGTTTTAACTTAGTGATTCGAGTTCTAGACGGTTCTTAATAAATCCCTAATAAACTTAGATTCTGCATTCTTGGATTCAAACCTGATAATTACCCTTGCCTAGCGCCTTTGTCTCTGAATTTACATCGCCTTTTTAAACTTGTTTACTTATTTCTGCATTGCTTTTAGTTTACTTAATATTATTCGCCTAGCATAATCTAAACCTAGAAGCTATTAGTGTAGCATCTACTTCCCTGAGGATTCGATACCCCTTATACTTCAACTGCATTGCTGTGCACTTGCAGTAGTTGATTATTTGGGTAAAACCTGAGCCCTATAAGATTAGTTAAGCCACTTTTTGAGATCTATGCATCATGCTTCTCATCCCTTCTTTCCTCCACGATCAATGGGTTAGGAGGAAGGGATGAGGAAGGCTTCATACCACACGCCATGGATGAAGCTAGCTTAAGCTTCTCAAGGCTTAGAGAAAGCACAAAAAGTGTAGATCTATGTTTTAAAAACCCAAAGCTTGAATCTTTAACCCTCTAAGTTGATCCTCAAACCGTGAATCCATTTCTTATCATCTGAAAACATAAAAATCATCTTCCTTTAGTTTAAAGTTTCAATCTTTTAGCTTAAAACCATCTAGTTGTCTATTTCTTGCACTAAAGCTTTTTAAATTCAGAAAGTTGCGTTCTTGGTCTTGTTAGTATTTTAGAAATTCCCTAGTGTCGTGTTTTGCACCCTGGTAGAGTTTAAGAGTCAGTAGATTTTTATTTCTAGTTTTTAAAATTCGTCCCAAGTCTTAGATAATTTCCTGTTTCGTCAGTCTTTAGTTTTGCATTTTCTAAAATTAGTAATCGTGCTTTTTAATTCCTTAGAAGTAACTTTCTAGTTGTTTAACCCCTTGGTCGGGATTTTAAAATAGTTTTTAAGTTCAGTAGATCACCTTAAGTATTTTATTTCGGTTTGTTCACCCATTTAATCCGAATCTGCTTAGCTTTACCAAAAGTTCTTGTATTCTTAGTATCCTTCAATCTTCCCAAGTTGGATTGACTCTTAAGTGCTGCAATGACATGAGCAATCTTAAGGTTTGACAAACACAGCAAAAACGTGTTATCAAATGGCGCCGTTGCCAAATTGGGATTAAGTTTGAAGTATTAGGATTTGGAATTTAGTGAAGACTAAGTCTTTGTTTTTCAATCTTTGATTACTAATTTCTCTACCTTTCCATCTGTGTTTTCAGGTACATGAACTTGAGGTCTAGTGGTGATAATAACTTGATTCACTATCTAGACAACATTCATCAACTTGGAAGTGCAAGACATAGAAGAGAAAGAGAGCAAGCGCTTGTGCAAGAGTTTGTTCAAGAGGCTGCACAAGAGGTCATGGCTGACCAAGACCAAGCTGGGGAACCACCCCACAATGATGCTGGAAGGGGTAATGGAAACCCCATCCACGCCCAAAGACCACCACGCATCATAGGTGCGGGTGATGCACCAAACACTCACCACAATCGTTTTGGCATCACCCCTCCTCCGGTGCAAAACAACAACTTTGAGATAAAGCCGGGCTTCATCTCAATGGTCCAGAACAGTAAGTTCCACGGCCTTGCATTGGAAGATCCCCTAGAGCACTTGGATAACTTCGAACAAGTGTGTGGCATGATCAAGATCAATGGGATCTCCGAAGACAGCTTCAAGCTTCGGTTATTCCCATTCTCTCTTGGGGACAAGGCTCGCCATTGGGAAAAGACCCTTCCTCAAGGTACCATCACATCCTGGGCAGATTGCAAGAAGGCCTTTCTCTCAAAGTTCTTCTCTTCTACAAGAACAGCTCGGCTAAGAAGCGAAATCAGTGGCTTTGCACAAAGGCAGAACGAGACCTTTAGTGAGGCCATGGAAAGATTCAAGGACTACACCATTGCTTGTCCTCATCATGGTTTCACGGAGGAGACACTTCTTAGTACAATCTACAGAGGAGCTTTGCCAAAGATCCGCCTACTACTTGATACCGCCAGCAAAGGAAACTTCCTTGGACAAGAAGTGACCGCGGGTATGGAGCTCATAGAGAACTTGGCGTTGAGCGATGGCAACTACTCTGAGGACTATGACCGAGCACCAAGAGGTACAGAGATGGAGTCACACAGGAAGGAGCTGAAATCCCTTCATGAGAAGCTCGACAAGATGATGCTTGCAAATCAAAAGCAAGTACACTTTGTGGGGGAAACTTCGGAGGTGTTTGAAGAGGGTTGTCAAGAGGACATTGAGGAAGCAAACTGGGTAGACTACAACAGGCAACAAGGGTATGCTCCACGGTATCAAGGCAACAATAACCTTTCATACCGAAGCACCAATGTAGAGAACCCAAAGGACCAAGTCTACCCACCACAACAAGGAAAACCTTTTGTTCCCTACAACAAAGGTGGTTTTGTGCAAAACCAAGGTTTCCAAGGTCAAAAACAAGGCAACTTCCAAGGCCAACAACAACAAGGAACCAAGAGTTACACTCCAGGTTTTGGGCCACAGCAGCAACAAGAGCAACAACACCAACAAGATCCGGTCCAAGCTATGTTCCAAAAATTGCTTCAAGGGCAAGCATCGCACAACCAAAAATTTGTTGAGCTAAACAATCGGATGGACTCTTCTTTTACTGAAGTATCTACACAGATAACCCAACTGAACAATAGGATTCGCGAGCTAGAAAAAGGCAAGGCAAGTTCAAGCGGACAAAGCAACCTACAAGGGAAGTGTGAGATAAACCCTAAGGAATATGCCAAGGCAATCACTTCGCGGAGCGGGACACAGCTACCACCACGATCTATGCTTGAAAACAATGAGGACATTGAAGTCCAAGAGGGGGAGAATGATCAAGAGATCACCTTTGACAATGTCTACATTGAAAGGTCAAAGAAAGTGGGAGAAGCGGTCTTGGAGAAGAAAGTGGAGGAAATTAGCAAAAAGAAAGAATCTTTCATTCCTCCACCATACAAACCCAAGCTCCCCTTCCCTGGACGTCTCAAGAAACAACTGATTGAGAAGCAAAAAGCCTTGTTTGAGAAGCACTTGAAGAACGTTGAGCTAAGGTTGACGTTGATTGATTGTTTGGCCATGGTACCAAAATATGCTAAGCTTCTGAAGGATACTCTAGCTAAGAGGGTAATAGAAGGCGAGGAAATCTTGGTGTTGAGTCAAGAGCGTGCTGTCACCACTCACCAAGAGCCGACACCAAAGAAACTTGGAGACCCCGGCTCTTTTACACTTCCTTGCGCTATTGGGGACTTGAAGTTTGACAACAACCTTTGTGATTTGGGAGCAAGCATTAACCTTATGCCATACTCAACTGCAAAGAAGCTGGGCCTTACAGATTTCAAAGACAGCCACATGTCACTGGTCCTTGCGGATAAAAGCATACGGCTGCCAAAAGGAATACTTGAAGACCTTCCTTTGAAGATCAACAATGTTACCGTTCCTACTGATTTTGTCGTCTTGGATATGGATGAAGAGGATGAAAACCCCCTTGTTTTGGGAAGACCATTCTTGGCTATTGCTGGAGCTTTGATCGACGTAAAGCACGGTAAAATCTCCCTACGCTTGCGCAAGGGCGCGAAATTCAAGTTTACCACTAAGGATGGCATGAGGAAGCCGACGCTCAACGGTCAAATTTTTCAAGTAAGCATCACGCAACTGTTGAAACCAGAAGGAGGAAAGGATGTCCTCATAGTCCAAGAGGGGTATGTTGAGAAGGAGGGTAGCACGGCAGTTAACTCGGCAAGAAAAGAAGAGCAACCCGCTACCTTGGTCAGCAAGGATGCGCCTAGAGTGGGTGCTTGCTTCTCAGTTTCAACAAAGAAAGTAGATCACTCTGAAGATGGAACTAAGGCCGAAGAGGAACTTTATGAAGAAGCTTTGCTAACCCTGTTCGATTGTAAAGGAGAAGAAGATCACCCGGAATCTGCACCAAGGGAAAGAGGAAGGAAAGCGAACATTCTCAAGGTCCTCTTCAAAACCGATAAGAAGGCACCCAACTATGGTTGCACCGAACACGAGAGCGTCCTGAGCTTGCATCCATTGGAGCTCAAGGACAACTCTATAATCTGCAAGGTCACGGGAAAAGGAGGTGCTAGGCCGTTTGCAAAAGCAAGATTCCTACTTCTCCCGGGGATGGTTGGAAAGAACAAGGGTAAGGTGATGGAGATGATGAACACGGTCTACACCGTGGAGATCCAACCAAGGTCAAGCTCCGCCAAATCTCCTTCCACTCCTGCCTCCCGAGCCCCACGATAAAGGGAGTAAGAAAAGTCGAGCTAACGACGTTAAACAAAAGCGCACTTGGAAGGCAATCCCATGACTATCCTTGTATATATTCTTTTTTTCTATTTTATGCTGCTATGTTTTTGTTTGTAGGAAAAGGGTAACGGGAACGAGGGATCATGATCGTAGCCCTATCAAAAACAAGAGAAGGGGAGGAAAGGAGGTAGATCGGGTGGTGGATCGGCCATATTTCTCGATCTTTGTCCAAAGATCGATGAGACGATCGACCAAACTGCCCGATCTAGACGAGATCGAGTAAGATGATCGAGTGAATCAGTCGATTTCGAGAGGATGACCCACCAGCTTGTTCAGCTTGAAATATGAACGAAGGGTGGATCGACTGGTCTCACTCGATCTTCGAACTTAGAACGACTGCAAGATCGATCAGACTTCTCGATCTCTATGCAACGATCGAGTTGACGATCGATCAAAACACTCGATCCCCGTCAGAACGACCTCACAATCGACCAAAGAGCATGACCATAGCACCAGGAGTCCTTAAACGAGGAAGGCATTCGATCAGAAGCTCGATCTGCACGGGATCGAGCCTCCAATCGATCGAACAATGCGATCTGGGACAAATTAGGCATGAGATCGAGGTCAAGATCGACCGAATTGACTCGATCTCATGCCGAGGTAAGTTTTCAAATATCCCTCTCTTTCTCCTTCCCTCCTTAGTTTGAATTTGAATTATGGTCAAGGCTGGCTCATTTGACCATGGATAACCGTGCTTTGACCACGATTTTAATTCCCCACATGCATGCTTGCCCAAAATATTTCTTCTTTATAAACCACAAACCCACACTCTCATTCATTAGATACAAAACCGATTTTTGCTTTATAAAGAAAGAAAGTGAGAGATTCTGGGTGTGAAAAGAAGAAGAAAGCATTTCTTTCCAATTGTGCCAAGGTATTTCGGATTTTTTTTTATTTGCATGATCGAATTTTCGGAAATTCTCTTTTTGTAGCATGATGGGAGAATATTTGCTAGGGATGAGGAGTGATTTTTAGAAATACCTAAGTATTAGAGAATATTCTTGATTTGTCATCATCTCAAGAGAATTTTCTCTTCTAATTATTGATAAATTCGTAGCTTCCCCCAAAAATCTAGGGCTTGAGTGAAAAAGTCTTTTAAGGCTCTAGTCCCTTACTCTTGCACTTCTCTCTTTGTCGTCAACTATACTTATCTCCTCTTTGAGATTCTGAATTTTAGGAACAATGGCGTCGAGGTTTGGATACTCGCCACAAGCAGGGCTGTTGGTATGGACCGAAGAGGAGAGAAGGACTCGCATGAGGCTTAGGAATCGGAGCATTGAACCTACAAGGTTTGCAAGCCGAACCTTCTTGGAAGAAATCGGACTGCTCGGCTCCTTCGATGAGCTGCTCGGCAACATGGAGCTTGGCATTCTAGCAACCCTGGATTGTCCTACTTACCCGGAGGCAACGTTACACTTCATATCCACAATGGAGTTCTCCTATGACAATACAAGCTTGCCAACTCCATCAACCAGGCGTATGACATTCAAAGTACGGGGGAAAGTGTTCAACCTAACCACAGACAATATATGCGAGGCATACCAATTCAACACCGAAGCTCACTTGACCGAGTTTCCACAATTCGAGTCGGCAAGCGCATTGTGGAACTTGATCGGCGAAGGACCCTTTGAGAGCAACGAGTCCGAGATTGAAGGGGTTAGGAATCCCTTGCTACGTTATACGCTGCAACTCCTCACTAACACTATGACGGGGAAGACATCAGATTCAACAGTGGGAAGGAACGAGATGAGCTTTCTCTTCGAAGGCCTAAAAAAAATTCTGTGGGACGAGGGGTGGCTCACGGGAAACGAGGGAGACCCGGTGGATGATAACTTCGGCGAAACTGTCAACTATGGATGCATCCTAGCTGCCTCATTGGTCAATTACAAGAGGATGGTCCGTAGATCAAGGTCCTGCCCTATCACCATAGGAGGATTTTTAACTCCCCTCTTTGAGAAAGCGGGAGTAGACCTTTCGTTCTTCCAAGCATGCACGGACGAGCCTATATGGACCACGCCTACATGCTTGCCAAAGAGTTCTTCGGTCCACCCCCAGCCCCAAACACCTTCGCTTACTACTTCAGGAATAAGCAAAATGAAGGGAAAGCTTACATCCTCCCAAGTCCGAACGGTGTGCTAATAGACTGCCTCGAAGGACTTGAGTTCTTGCCACCGGATGAAGTGTGTTACTTGGCGTTTGGAAGCACAGCTACAATTCCAATCACCATAGGCTCGGCTTCACCGACCTCCTCCTCCTCGCAAGATTGAGGTACCAAAACACCAACCATTGTAAATACCATGCATCTTTTTATTTTTGCTTTGGATTTTGGTCTCCTCTTGGACTTGTTTGACACCGAGACGTTATCATTCAAGTTTGGGGGAGAATGTGTGCTTTGACATGTTTTATTTGAATCTTATTATGTGTTTGCATCTTGAGTCTTCATGCATCCATCTAAGTGCATAGAAAAATACAAAAAAATCAGAAAAAATTCAAAAAAAATTCAAAAAAAATTCAAAAAAAAATTCATATAGCTTGCATTTACATTGTAGAATATTTTAGGATTGAGTCTATAATTTTTATCATTTAGGATTGCATTCATTTGCATAGGGAGCAATGATGAGCTAATCCAAGTAGGTTGTTAACTTTTGTGATCAATTCAACACCCTAGTTCTTAATTGTTTGATGCTTGTGAATAGAATTGAAAGTAAGGAAGAACCATGCTTGGACCACCTCATTTGTCACTAGACTTTAGTCGAAAATAGGTCTTGAAATTGAAAGCCAACTCTACTCACTTAAACCGAATTTTGACATTTAATTATCATGCTTGCATTGAAAGTAATTCATGGATATAAAGTACTTGAGCTTTCTTATCCACTTTGCCACCCTCTTGCCAGCTCAAGTAGCACCCCTACCTTAAACCAACCTCCTTTGAAGCCAAACGTTCTTGTGTGATTATTTGTGAGGCCGTTATTTTGATTGAACCTAGCATAAAATGTTAGGTTTGGGACGACAAGTATAGGTTTTCATGTAGATTCTAGCCTTGCATTTTGAGGCTAGCTTTAGGCTTAGGATTTGGGGGTTTGTTAGCCGTGGTACTACTTGGTATTTTGGGGAAGGTGTGGAAAGAAAGAGGCGTTGGAATAAGGGAATGGTGAAACTAAGGGGAAAACTTGGTTTGAAATGGAGAGTCTTGGGTTTTAAAAAGAATAGCTCTAAGTAATTAAAGAAAGAAATTGCTAGGTGGTCTTAAGAAAAAGAGAAGAAAATCAAAAGAGCCAAAAAGGCCAAGTTAGAAAAGAAAGAAGGCCACCTAGAGTTAAGAAAAAAAGGAGCTAAGTTATTGAGATGAGGCTACTCCATTCGCCGAGAGTAATAGGTTGAAGAAGTTCCCCTTAGAGCTTTGAAAAGGAGAAAGTGAGTTTGAAATTCAAAGGGTTTAGCAAGGCACAAAGAGCCTTGGGAAAAGGGTAGATTCTAGAGGGATGAGTGAGCAAAAAGAAAATGAATGAGAGGGGTATAGGATCATTGATAGCATTTCGGGTAGATGAAAATCTATGCTTGTATGCATCACTTGTTTCTTACCTTTAGCATTATGCATATGGTTCAATCCTTTTTTAGTGTTATCCTTACTTAAATGCAAAACCGGATGAATTGAGATCATTTTCATCTCAAAACCCAGTCTCTTAGCCAAATGAATTTGTTTTCCTTGCAATGTCATTATTCACAGTTTCACACTTAATGAATGTTAAAGAGTTGGCTTGATAGGGAGACTTCTTTAGATTGAATTCGTAGTGCATTTGAATGTTGAAATGGGCATGGCTAACTCTTTTGGAGTAGAATAGATTCACATGCATCTTAGAATTAGTAACTAGGATGTTGAGTTGATCATTATTGTTAGCAACCTTGGATATTGAGCTCCCACTTTTAAACCTCTCTCCCTTACTCAGAATTTGTTTGCTTGAGGACAAGCAAAAGGCAAGTTTGGGGGAGTTGATGTATCCCTATATTTCATACATTTAGCTTGCATTTAGGGCATAAATTGCATACATATTGCATTCATACTTAGAGAAATTGTAGCTTTTGTTCCATTTTAGGTCCTAAGGCTTTTTGCATTAGCATTTGCATGTTTCTTGCATTCTTGCATCATATTCAGGTTGTTTTGGATACACTGGAGTTTTGGGGAGTGCGTGGACAAGCTGAGGATCAAAATGGAGTCTATGGACACTTGGGAGAACTCGGGCATCAAGTAGGGGAACCGAGATCGAGCTAAGGATCGAGACAGGCAGGTCGATCTTGAGAAGATCGACCACAAGATCGAGTCACGAGGCCATTCCGTGGAAGAAGATCGAGGTCAAAGATCGACCAAGATGATCGAGCACAAGCACGGACGCGAATATGGAACGAGAGCCAGATCGAACCCAAGACTCGATCATCCCAAGATCGAGTAGACGATCGACAGAGGCACCCGATCTCTACAGTTGGAACGACTAGGCGATCGAGCAAAGGAAGGAGTTCTACTGCCAAGATCGAGTAAGAGATCGACGACCGAGGTCGATCTCTAACCTTATCCGGACAGCTCACATTTTGGAGCTTAGTGAGGGGACCATTACCCTTTTTATATAAAAGGCCCTTGACCTATTTTTGGCAAAGGGATCCGAAACTTGCGTTTTGTCTCCTCCTTCTTTGAGAAAAACCTCCATTGTTAGTCTTTCAAGCTTTTCATGTTTTAGAAAACCTTAATCTTTAAATTTATGTTAAGTACTTTGTTAATTTCTTTGCTTAATCGTTTAATCATGTTTAGCTTTCCTTCTTTTACGTTTTCCAGCATCTTAATCATGCATAGTGAGTAGTAATCTTGTGGGTTTTCGGTTTGAGGTGATTAAGGGTTTAAGGGTTTAAGCTTTGGTCTTTTCTTGTTCTTAAAACCATTCTCTTCTTGGATTTGGGCGTTTAAGGCCTAGAGGATCTCGAGAGAGACATCTTTGATCCAGGGATTTCCTTGTCCTAGACAGATCTAGGAGATCCCTTAAATCCAAATCCAAGAGACTAATCTATCCTTTCCCAAACGCCATGGTTGCTTAGGGGATTAGTTAAGCCACTATTTGAGATCTATGCATCATGCTTCTCATCCTTTCTTTCCTCCACGATCAATGGGTTAGGAGGAAGGGATGAGGAAGGCTTCATACCACACGCCATGGATGAAGCTAGCTTAAGCTTCTCAAGGCTTAGAGAAAGCACAAAAAGTGTAGATCTATGTTTTAAAAACTCAAAGCTTGAATCTTGAACCCTCTAAGTTGATCCTCAAACCGTGAATCCATTTCTTATCATCTGAAAACATAAAAATCATCTTCCTTTAGTTTAAAGTTTCAATCTTTTAGCTTAAAACCATCTAGTTGTCTATTTCTTGCACTAAAGCTTTTTAAATTCAGAAAGTTGCGTTCTTGGTCTTGTTAGTATTTTAGAAATTCCCTAGTGTCGTGTTTCGCACCCTGGTAGAGTTTAAGAGTCAGTAGATTTTTATTTCTAGTTTTTAAAATTCGTCCCAAGTCTTAGATAATTTCCTGTTTCGTCAGTCTTTAGTTTTGCATTTTTTAAAATTACTAATCGTGCTTTTTAATTCCTTAGAAGTAACTTTCTAGTTGTTTAACCCCTTGGTCGGGATTTTAAAATAGTTTTTAAGTTCAGTAGATCACCTTAAGTATTTTATTTCGGTTTGTTCACCCATTTAATCCGAATCTGCTTAGCTTTACCAAAAGTTCTTGTATTCTTAGTATCCTTCAATCTTCCCAAGTTGGATTGACCCTTAAGTGCTGCAATGACATGAGCAAGCTTAAGGTTTGACAAAAACAGCAAAAGCGTGTTATCAGAGAGGTTGAGGAAAGGATTTCTTCCAAACACCATGGAGAAATCTAGCTTGACTTCTCAAGGCCTAGAGATAGCACTACAATGTGTAGATCTATGTTTTCAAAACCCATGGTTTTAATCTTGAACCTCCTTAAGTGTGATCCTCAACCCTGAATCCACTTTTAGCCTTTTAAAACTTAAGCCATCATTTACTAGTTCTAAAGTTTGAGTCTTTTGTCTTAACTTCTTAAAAATCATCTTTTTAGCTTAATGCCTTCATTAGGGTCTCTAAATTCGTAAAGTCTTGTTCTTGCTAGCTTAAATATTTTAGAAATTCTCTAGAGTCTTATTTTACAGTTTGGTTATGAGTTAGTAGTCGTCGGAGTTTTATAAATAGTTTTTAAAAATCTTATCACTTGTCAGAAATTTCCTAGTTATTCCGGTTTTAGATTTTGATTTTCTAAAATTAGTAGCTCGGTAGTTTAATTGCTTAAAGTCATCTAGTAGTTTTTTAACCCTTCAGTAGGGATTTTAAAATTGTTTTCGTAGTCATTTAATAGCTGCAAGTAGTTTTCACAGATTTTCTCTCCAAATTATCCGGATTTCACTTAGATTTACTTTGAGCTCTTGTATTTTTGGTACCTTTCAAACACCCAATTTGGATTGATTCCTAAAGTATTACAACAACAAGACTAAGCTTTAGGTTTGATAAAACTTCTCAAAAAAGCTAGTTATCAGACGCATGATACGATAGTATACCTGCGAAGTTTGCATTCATAGATCGATCTTGCTTTGTCAGAGTTAGGTCGTTAAAACCAGTGAATCAGTTTAGGAAAAACCGCCTAGTACCCCGAAGATTACCCGAAGAACACAACACTTCCTCCGCACTGCTTGCTTGATTCCCGTCTCATATAGAGTTGATTGACAACCAGACCTATATAAACTTGCTTTACGATTCCTGCATTCAATAGCTACCAAACCGAAACACCCTTCTCCAAACCCCCCTTCTTGTCTTAGGAACATTTTCTAACCGTCACTGATCATGTAGTTAGACATACACTATTTGTGGTTCGACACCTTAAGTATTACAACGCACGCTGTGCACTTGCAGGCATTAGGGTTTATAAATTTAAAACTTGAAAAACCGAAGCTCTAAATCCTACCCATCAGAAGCCGTCAAAAACAAGTTAAACCCTAAGTGACGCCTAATAGGAGTTAAAGACATATAAATACTAAGTCTTAGGACCCTAATAAGCATTTTTTTTTGCCTCTTTCATAGCCACCAAAGTTTTATTGCTTTTTGTTCTTTATTCTTAAGGGAGATAGATTCATCTCTTGAACCCTTCTTATTTCCTTTGATTAATCGAAGCATGCATTCAATCATAATGTTTTTGCTTTCTCTAATCATGTGCGAGTAGATCTATTTCGTTGGGAGTCTTTCAATGGGTTCTTAGGGGAAGTTCATCAACTGTTTTTATGCATCTAATCGTTTAGCCGTATTCTAGGGATTTCGTTCGTCTAAGTTTGTTCTTATTGCATGGATTTAGCGTCATGAACTAGAAACTGATCTTAGGATTGATTAGAACCATTAACGTATTGAATTTAATCACCGGATCTAGCTTAGCCGAGCGGTTGCGTTGTTAGATACGAAAGCATACTCACAGAGCACAATGAGCGTTAAAACGAACTCAAACTTTTAATGCGGGTATGATTGCGTCGTAGGATACGAAAGCACACCTACAGAGTTCTTAAAACATAGACGATCTATTCTATGGAAATAGTTAGGTTATAAAACCAGTGATTCAAGTTTGTGGAAATCTCGTCTAGTCTCGTTTGCTTGCGTTAGTTTGTTTGGTTTCTAGTTAGAATTCCTAAGAATTTCTGAAAGAATCACAATGCCTCCTCATACTATTTATATCGTAGTTTGATTCAATTTCCGCACATTCGCTTTGCTTGCTTTTCAATTGATTTTGTTTTCGTCTTTAGTTTTGCCTTAATATTAATTTTCTTTTACCAGTTAACGTAGGCTTAGGCGAGAGGCAAGTCTATTTTCATTATTTGGAATTCCCAAACCGTGACACAAAACAAACCTCTTTTTTCTTTACGTCTTTGGTTGCTCTAACCACCTTTATCTTGTAGCAGATCATCTATTTGGATCGACCCCTAAATACTACAAACGCACTTATCACTTACAAATTTAGGATCTTACAAATTTAAAGCTATAAGACTTCTTAAGAAGCGGTCAAATTCTGATCGCCAATTCCGACCCGGTTGGGACAGTTTTTAAGCTTGTGGAGAGTACGTGGTATTGTTTATCTAAATTTCAGTGTTGTTATACGTAGCTTACATGATCAATGAGACGTTAGGATATGTAATTTCCCATGTTTTCAAACCTTTTCAATTATTTGATTCTTTGTTTTCTTGAGGAAAATCAAAGATGTATGGGCTTGTGAAATTAGAAGTAGTTTCTGTTATATTAACGTTTTTACTGTAGTTTTATATTATCCACTTATTTTTATTCGGCTTGTGAAATTAGAAGTAGTTTTTTTTGTAGTGTTTAAAATCTTTATTGTAAGAATTATTTTGGGGTCATATGTGCATAATCAATGTGTTAGGGTCATTATCTAAAGTAGTCAAAACTTGTGTGGTCACTTTAGTATAAATAAAAGACTATGAGGCATAAGTGTTATGGAAATTTAATGTGTGGATACATTCAGTAATTTCTAATTTGATGAAGGGCCTAATTAGAAATTGTTTTTATACAAATATAAAGGTTATGCTCCCCACAGCAATCCTAACCGTGAAATACAGAAAACTCTTTGCATCCCATCAACAGAGATCCAAGGCTATTCAGGGTTTGTTGTGGAAGAGCTAATCCCAAATTCAGTTAATAAGCAATGGATCCTAAAGGTACGCTTCCGCTTCTATTCTTATTATTCAGAAACTGACATAAGTTTATGATTGGAAAAATCATAAAAAAATTTAACATATAGGTTGAAACATCAAAAAGAATAGAGACTGAAGCTAAATCTCCAAGTTAAAATCAGCCAAGCACCTAAAACCCAAGAAATGTGGACTTCTCCAATCAGACTACACAAAAGCATCATACGTTTTCCACTAGTTGGAGGCCTTCCCAAGATTTGAATAAACTGAAATTTAGAGTCAAAATTTAATTTTGAGTTAGATTTATATGGAACTGGTTTCAAGTCATTTGGAGCCATAGTTGAGAAGATGCCTTTAGTTTACTGAAAACATGTATGTTTGGCGCAAAAGAGAAGCAAAAGCACGAAAAATGTCAATTTTTCTTCACCATCCAATCAAACGGAGTAAATGAGGACATAAAACGTAAACTCGAAATCAAAGAAGAGGATGAATAATACGAGATGGAAAAAACTAATTCTTTCTTAACAACATTAGACGCTACTTCCGAACTTACTTTTCTCTATTTTCCACTCTTAGTTACTGGTTCTAAACTTAAATATTATACTCATTTGCTACTATATGTCACTCTGATTTCAATACAAACTAGGGGTGGGTCCGCGCAAATGCGCGGACTACTTGAGTCCAATGATGTTAAACACATAATGTTGACCTCAAAACCAAATTTAAAAATTTCTAATGGAAGTTGTAATAATCGAACTATAAACTTTTTTTTTTAAATGATGCTAAAGATTTTTACACGTGATCGAATGAACCAACTGTTTAGCAAACCCAATAACGATACACTTTGTAATGTAATAAGAACTTGTAGATACATGCAAGAATGTTGACCCAAAATAAAATAAAAAATACATGCAAGAATTTGAACAAAAGACACAATATCGTGACTGAATAAACGAACCAAAGTTATAACATCCAAGTAACGAAGATAAAATACATGCAGAAACAACATAGCATAGATATCATTAAGGAGAGCGTAAACAATACCTATTGATACTTAACCAACTCATAAATACCAAATTTATTTAGGTTTCGGAAAAACTTCCTCGTAAACAATATTCAAAGTTTTCCGTTGCGGTTTATTGCCTTATCCACTATCAAGATCTTCAACCCTGACCTCGTTGTTACCCTTGATAAAGCAACATACAACTGGCCATGTGTAAAAACTGGTCTAGGCAGAAACAATCCTACTTTTGCAAGAGTCTGACCTTGACTCTTGTTTATGGTCATCGCAAAAGCCAGAGTGATTGGAAACTGTTTACGTCTCATTCTGAAAGAAAGCCTTGCTTCCGGTGGTGAAACGAAAATCCGGGGTATAAGAACCTTTTCTCCAACCTTGTCACCCGTAATGACTTTATCTTCGATAACATAATTAGCCAGTTGGGTTATAAGCAATCTCGTTCCATTGCACAGACCATTCTTAGGATCCATTGCACAGACCATTCTTAGGGTCAATGTTTCGAAGAAGCATTATTGGTGTTCCAACTTTCAATCGTATCTCATGGTTTGACAAACCAAACAACTTCACTGAATTAAGAAACTCATCAGTATAAATCATATTACCAGGTACACCTTCGACTTTTGGCACCGATGTCAGGGACGGTACTTCGGATGTCTCGTTACTATCAATATCCCGATCAGTTGTATCAATATTATCACAACTCAGATACGTCCTTTCATCACCTGATGTTTGCACAACAATCGGTATTAAACACGCTATAAACCCAGTATTAACGGTCGCAACTAAAATCTCGAATTGACAAAACAATACAATAAAATTACCTGGTAGATGCGACAACATGTTATTTACAACCTCGACATCATCGTTCCTTTGACTTAAAATCGCTTTTTCTTGGAAAAACTTTGGATATGTTTTCCCTGCATACAGTTGTCCATAAACCTCAGTAACGATTGCTTTAATTGGATCTCCATTATCCATAATCAACATATCTTCAGGAATCTCTACCTATGATTCGCCTAGACTGTTCCCATTTATCTTCCCGTCACCAATATCTAATATCCAATTCAAAAATTCCGCCAGCTCATGCATCTCCTTACTATTATCTCCTGGTATAAGTCGCATATTCTTTGTAAGCTTTAACAATTCACATTGATTCCAAAGAGGTGACAAATTTAAAGTTTCCATGACAACTTCTACCCTCCGAGCATTAGGTATAACCGGCAAAATTTGCCTAAAATCTCCACCAAAGACGATTACCTTACCACCAAATGGCTTAGCACATTTTACGACATCACGTAGCGTTCTATCTAGAGTTTCAAAGCAATCTTTATTCATCATCAATGCCTCATCCCATATGATCAACTTGGTCTTCCTAACCAATTCCGCTAGATTAGAATCAGTCTTCATGCAACACGTCGTAAACTTGTTGACCACAATAGGTATTCCAAACCTAGAATGAGCGGTTCTTACTCCTTGTAATAACAACGTGGCGATGCCACTCGACGCAACGTTAAGAACAATAAGTCTTTTTGAACGTAGAGCATAACCAAGCAAACTCCAGAGATAAGTTTTTCCAGTACCACCAGAACCATACACGAAGAACATCCCTCCGCTATCTTGATGCACAGCGGTCAATATTTTATCATAAATTCCTTTCTGCTCATCCTTTATAGTTGCTAACAACTCGTCATGTTTACGTCGCAAAACCTCGTGGTCATAACTTTCCTCGTCTCTAATAAGTGGATTCCGGTGCGTTTCCATGACCATATCGTCTGGGAACGACATAGGGGAAAAATTTGCAAGCGATCTCCCGCTGGTAATTAGGAATTTCTCTATCTCAACCAAGGCATAGTTTTTGATTTGATCATCCGATAGCGTCATCTCTACATTAATTTTAGCATAAATTAGGTTGTGCAACAAACTGTAATATACCAATTATTGTATAAAGGTATAACGTTAAGAATTACTGTACCTCGGTTCCCGGTTTCTTTTCTCCGATAGTACAGAACATCTCCGGCTAGGATATGCCAAGTTGCCTCCCAAACCCTCGATGGTATGACAATACTATTTGTAATCAGCATGATTACAAATAACCTACGAATATATTTCTGAGACGCCCAATGGTCGGCCTCGTTAATTGCATCAATGTACTCCTTGTCATCATCCAACAAACCATATGCATAGCAAGCCTCCTTGAAGCTTTGATACTGAGTATCTTTCACGGTTTTTATATCCTCGAAACTCGTTGGTCCCCTCACTATGTTTAAGAGAAGTCTCAGATAATAGGCCTCACCAACGGAGATAGGGACGTACGATATTCTGCCCAGGGAGAAGTGCGACCGAACCCTTGGCTTCCACATTCGGGATGGCCCAATCCAACTAAACTTCGAAGGGATTTCCGCATACGTTAGATCCCTAGCACACTCATATTTCTTGTTGCCTTCCATCCAAGCGATGAACTTGGAATGGCCAACCGAACGACGCTTAACCACATCCTCTGCCGGATCATCTTCGTTAAATATAACATGTTGCTGGTTCGATAAATGAAACGGAAGTTTCACAACAGAAATCGTTCTGTAGTGCGTCGAGAAAGACAAAATCCGCCATGTAAACTCCCAAGCCGAAATATACCTGACAAACCAAAACTAATTAAATTACAAACGTGCTAATGAAGCAACCCATCGAGAATGATATAATAAAAATAAGATCACCTGCAGCTAAAATGTTTCTTATTTTCATCGTTACTGTCGTCATTCTCGACGATGGCACGGACATAATCTGACCCTTTATGAATATACTTAAAGAGGTACTTGACAGAACGTGACTGTATACACCATTCAACATTTATGTGGGCTCAATAACGGAGTGGTAAGGCTTTGTTATAAGGGACCACATAACCATTATCACAATTGAAACCCTTCTTGGTAATAAACTTGCCATCATCGCGTCTCCTATATATAGGATATCCCACATCAACGATTTTAGTGTATGGACTGAACGATTTAGGGAAGAACTTTGTACATCTTCCTCGGCCATACAAACGCTACCCTTATTGAGTGCACCACACGGTCCATGGATCATTACATCACCAACAACGTCATACAAATGTGGCTCAGTCGTCTTATCAAGTATTTCTGCACAAATGATATTATCAATATCATCGCCAGTGGGTATCTTGTGTTTAGGCTTCATAGAAAGCACAATATGTGCATGAGGCAGTCATCTCTTCTAAAACTCGATGGTGTATATAGCTGTATATATTTATATAAAAAGGGTAGTCAATAAAAAAACCTTGATTATAGCACAATATTCACAATAGACAATGAACACATTTGAATTTTAAATTACCAGCAGCAACGCATCCCAGCACATCCTTCTTCGTCAATTGATAGATGAGGTCGTCTAGCTTCATCTTGAACACTCGGCAACATATGTCTGGTCTATCCTCAGCTTTTAAACCGTGTGTGTCCAAGATTCTAGTAATCTCGGGCCATTTGGGGTTGCACGTAAACGTTATAAAAAGATCAGAAAAACCAAAGTGCTTGCACGTCGTCATTGCATCTAAGTAATGTTGCAATAAATACCTCGTACCACCAGTAAAAGACGATGGTATAAAGATTCGTCGTCCCTGTCCCGAAATATCGGAACCACCCTTGTCAACAGTTTTTTGAATTTGATCAAAATTCTCGGAACGCAGTTTTTGCTGGTTAAAAAAGAGATACTGAAGGCTGTTAGTTTCAACCATTGTATATGCGTCCACCAAAAACTGCTGGTAAAGCCTTCCCGACATAACAATGATCGGTGATTCACCGAAACGTTCTTGAATGCGAAAAGCAAAAAATTCACGCAAAGTTATGTGCTTCCTTTTCCTCCCTTCCGTGTCTACAAACCCAATATCTATTCCAAGCCTAAATCCATCCTCACCGTAAGGAAACATCAATGGATACTGAAGAGCCAAATACGCGGGATGTAATTCATTTATTCTATGTAGCTTTCTAGTATTAGTCTGGATAACTATATCCCGTGTCTCGGCTCTGATATCGAAATCGCAGGGGATTAGAACAGCCACCTCGTCAGCGGACGGAAGATTAGTAGTCCTTGCATCAGACTTCCTATCACACGACAGGATTAACCTTAAACTGTTCTTAGTGTCGGCGAAATTAATTCGATCCCGTGCACTCCGGAAGGCTTTAACGTGACAATTGTGTCTGTCTAACATACGTTTAAGCTTATCAACAATCGTCTCCCTAATACCGCCGGTGGACGCGCTTTGCCTGTATCAAATACAATTTAGGAATATATAGGTAACAATAGCAAATTAAATTAAAAAAAAATCAACGACGCATCAAATACCCGTAAGCTGCAATCCTGTTAGCTATTTCATTTGCGGTATCGTGGATGTAAAGCTGTAAAAACGTTGGACCTTTTTCAGGTAACGGGAGCAAGTCTCCAACACGGTGGTAGTTCTCACCACACATACGATATAGGAAAGGACCATTGCCATCGTTGATAGAATTGTCAACCTTTCCTCCAAGAGAAGTGAAAGAAAAAATCATGTTATAGGCTCTAACGAATTCAAGAAAATGATTCCTCTCATCACCGGTATTGTATAACAATACTAATAACGTCTTCGGGGGAGTTTTTAACTAAGGAAGTACTACTTTTCCCTGACCGCAACACATCGAAAACAAAGGTTTTGATTGTGCAAATCTTTTTTCAAGTCTTTCACCGTACCACATGAAAGACTTACAATTCTAACACACGTAAACAGGATCACCATCATCATAGTAACACACCGACAAAGAATTTTTCCGACAGAGAATTTTTTCTATGACAATATTTTGTTAAAATTTAATTCAATAGTAAATGATGGACGGCTTGATTACGATGGTTTTGAAGCCTTTTGAAGCTTTTTAATTCAGAAGCACATTAATACACTTATACGCAAATCTGTATGCTTGAAAAGACAACCTGTAGAGTTCCATCTTCTAGTTACCTATGTAATCTTAAATCCTCCCCATGGCATTCCGGTGATTTGGAAATATAAAAAAATACCTAAAAAATCACAAATTTTATCGAGTTTTTCCAAATGTTTGAAAACTATAAATCAACAAAATGTCTTTGTAAGATGATGATCTACAATGGGTAAGTAACACCAACAAATCACATATAATATAAAAATACTAATAGTCACCTAATATAGCTCCTTTAAATCAGCCTTAGGAACGGAGTATGAACAAAAAACGATGAGAATAAAGTTAACTATGCCATTTCGTACAACTGGAAATTTTTTGATATCTACATACAAACCGAAAGAAACAGAACATATAGTACACGTGCCACTAATTCCGAGAAAGAATTCAATACGTTATATGTCACTTATTTGGTTACCAACTATATATGTGGTGTGTCGTGTGTGTGCTATTTGGAACTCTGCTTTTTTTGTTTGATCATGTTGGTATATGGATCGTTCAGTCAAATTCAGAACACAATCGTCTTATTTTCCTCTTTGATGCTTAAGTATGCGAAGAGAATCCTATGATAATGAAGTGGAGAATGATTCGAGTATTAGGGTGCTTTGGTTAAATGCACTTAAACTCTTCATTTGTTTGCAAAGCAGTATATATATATATATATATATATATATATATATATATATATATATATATTGTAATTAATTTCTTTCTTTTATCTTCATTTGTTCGATTATTTTAATAAAAAAATTAATATGAAAAACTTCTAACTACAAAGATTAATAGTATGCCAAGAGAATTCTATGATAATGAAATCGAGAATAGTTTATTAGCCTTAAATAAAACAGTAGCTTTACGAATAGTGTGTATGTAGGTTAATAGTCAAATTGAATAGTTAAAACAAAAATTTTATATTTTATTAAAAACAAAAATTTAGTAAAAATTTATACTTTGAAAATTTTTGTTTATATAAAAAAAATAGGATTTCGATGCAAAATAAAAAATAGAAAAAGTATGATTAAATAGAGAAAATATAATTTATCTACCTTATAAAGGTTTGATAGATATCCACATACAATACAGATTTGAATTTTTTTTCTTTAGTAAATTACAAACGACAATAAGTTTAACATGATCGAGGTGACGGCAAGAAATATGTAGGCAACTTTGATGGCCTGGCCGCTCTTGTCCCTAAAACCTCTTTTATGGAATGTCGTGAAACTGATATTTGCAGACAACTCCAGATCAATGAGTCTCCATCTTCTCGCACGCTTCCGCGCGCGCCCACGACATTAGTTTCCCATGATGTACTGTTGTTTAATCTCATATGCGGGTCCTCTTACTTCCAGCAGAGGTTGTCCTGAAACCAAGACTAACAACAAAGCTCCGTAGCAATACACATTTCATTTTTCAGACAACACATCATCTATGTTATTACCACAACACTCGGACGGCACTCTGACGCAACGTAATACATCGTTCCTCCGCAGCTCTCTACCGTGCTCTCCATTGCTCACCACTTAATAGTAATCACTATGTGAGAAACTGAAACATTCGCATGTTTTGTTAAACAAATCATACAAACTAACGTAACTAAAATTTGTATTACTAACAATATATAACACAAAACTGGGAAAGTTACAATGATTTTGAAAATTAGTTAAAAAAATACAATAACTTGTTAAATAATTAAGAAAATAAAAAGTAACTTACACGTGGAAATTCATAGCGGTGAGCGACGATAGCAAGAGGAACGGTGGGGAAGAGAAGAAACGGTTTTGTGCCGAGAAGAACTTCCTGAACTTCCCCAGGAATTCTCAAGGAACTCTCGAAATCAACTTCAGATCCGATCTCTTCTTTATCAGCGACATCGCTGATAGATTCTATACCGTTCTCCAGTTACGTCTAGACATGTCTTACCATGAAGACCACTAACAACAGAGAAAGCCACTTCTTTCGACCCTTGATCATACACCTCCCACGTACAACACTCAGGGCCAAACACTATGTCTAAGAGGCATAAGAAAGCTCAGCAAGATAGAACTAAGGATTACATTTGACCAAGAAACTGCAAAAGTAAGCAAATCTTACCAAATGTGTACGAAGTAGGGTACATGGAACGCTCGGAAATGGAAAGATGGCTCATGTATATGACCGTTTCATCATTGATACACTCCCAATCTGCCACATCGTTCCTTACCCTTTCTTTCACATTTAATGGCCTCAGACGAACAAAAACAAAAATCTTCTCTTCTCTACCGCTCGGTCCTTACATCTGATCCACTTCTGAAGTCCTCTTCATCCCCCACCTCCCTTCCCGTGCGCATCCTACTCCAAAAGAAACCAGGACGAAAGAAACAGCAATGTCATATACTTATATATATAGAGAGAGAGAGAGAGAGAGAGAAAGGGCGTTATGAGGACAACTCAATCATTGTAGTTATGAACTTGTCTAATTTCATGTCTCGGGCAGAAGAACATTGTCTCTATCCACGTGTTTTGTAATCAAAATATGTCAGAAGAGAATGACAGGGAAATCAGTAACAACGTGGTTCCTTTTTATCATTGTCTGAGACATAAACAAACGAAGTTTCATATAATATTATGGAGAGGATTTGGTGTTTTATGCAATGGTCCCCTTTCTAAACAGTCCGTCAAAAAATGTTCCTTGCATGTTGCATACGTTTCAAGCCTACACTTATATTTTAATCCTACAATCACAAAGAAAGCACTTACAAAAAAAAAACCAGTTACCTTCGGAGGTTTGATGTTATTGAAATGATTTTTACAGCCGTTTCCGTAAAATGTTCGATCTGGAACCAAAAATCTTTAGGAACTCCATGTACAGTGAGAAAACAGAGCTTTGACTACTTACACCTGACTCCGAGAAACTACAAAGAAAAAAATCCAACCGAAATTTAGCCGTAAGATCCAAGAAAGTAACAATAATAAAGAATACGCAGCAACTCCACCCCAATTTTTTATATATAAAAAAAAAAAACCAAATACTCCACCAATAGTGTGACAAGCGTCGCCGGATCATAAACCTAAGTTTCGGCGAGGAGCCCAAAATCCCTTTCAACGGCTCACAGTCTCACAGTGGAATTTCAAATCAACGAATCTCGGAAAATTCATAGTCAAAACTACAAAAATTCAACTAAGAAATTCAGGACCTGAAAGCATTAACACGAACTCATGACTTCTTGTACACCTTTGTTTACTCCATCATATAGCTTTCCACCTGTAGATAATTGTACATAAATAACTCGTATAATTGACAAAATTTTATTTTGTAGAATTGTACACCTTCTTTGTTTACTCCATCACAAACATCTATACTGAACATAACAAAAACAGCCAACTAACCTAAACAATAGTTCCTAGTTTGAGATTTTCGACATCAAAACAACAGCCAAAACAATTGATACAAAACAAAGAAAACCCAACTAACCTTTCAATATTGGAGATTATGTTGCAGATCCGTAGCTCCTTCCGCTGTCTACCAAACTCTTCTAAACATACCCTTCAAAATTTCAGATGAAGAAAATTCGCCAATGTTAAAATATCTCTTTACATGGGCATAAACATAAGAAGTAAAGCAGCACTCACAAGATATTTGGCCCAGCCTGCCATTACCACGAAAACAGTAGCATAGAAACAAAAGCTTAACCTTTTTATTCTTCACGAATTTTTCTATCAGATGAAGGAATCATACGAAGTTTGGTGTCGAAAAACAAATTGGGTCTCACACTCGATCCTCGGTTAACAGTGAACCCACCTACAAACAATAAACATAAAAAAGGAAGCGAAACATGACTCCAAACACTGAAATTTATCTTAATAAAACACGATCTCTCCGATTCCAATAACTCATAACGATCGGAATCCAAATCCTAGGAGAGGTTCTCAAACAATCGGCTTCAACCCCACGTTAAATTAAGAAACGAAGACGATTTAAAGAAATTAAGATATCTCTTTGATCGCAAAATTACTACAAAAAATCGTATAACACAAACAAAAGTAACATAAACATACCGTTTGAATCGATTTGAAACCTTCAAGCATAGATAATACGTTCACATAAACCGAAACAAACCCACCTGCGTTCATATCAAACAAATCAGTTGACCGAGGAAAAAAATATTGAGAAACAACGTAAATTAAGGGCAAAAAAAAATAGAGCAAACGACAATATGAAACGTTATATTTTAGAGGCACAAATAATATATATAGCAAAAAAGATTAGGGTTTTTTTTTGGGAAATACCAATAGATGGTAACAAATAATGCCAAAATTAGTTCTCTCACATCGGGTACTATTCATCATGGTAAGTTTACTATTAAAAACCTCTTTTGCCCTTATATTTTCAATCTAATTACAATTTTCCTTTTCTCTCTTACAATAACAGTGTTAAACGATAATGACGAAAATATTAGTAACAATAACGACGATAACGACCATGATAACGACTATGCTATTGACGATAACGGTATTAACAAGGTAAGTTAGTTAATAACGAAGTTGTTTTAGTGATTATCAATATAATTTTACATAATTTTGTTATGTTAGCAAAGTTAGTTAACTAATTACAAATATTTTCTATTATACAATAATTGTATTAACACTGTAATTTTTAATTTTAAAATTTTGTATTTTTTATTTATTTGATAACTCTATTAATATGATAATTTATGATATGATAACTAGTGTAACATAACAATTTAGTAATTTTTATTATAGTATAACTAGATTAACTCGATATTTTTACAATATGCTAACTAATTTAACACGTTAATTGGATGAACAGTGTTGTCATAAGGCTGTAAACAGTGTTATCGGACTGAAGGTAAACAACGTTATCAAATTTTATATCACAAACAAAATTTTCTGTCAAATGGCATTTATGTAATTAAGTAAAATAAAAAGGATATTTTTGGATGAAAATTTATTTCTCTCTGCTAAATAACTTATTTTCAAACATTCATTACCTTTTACTTAATTATGAAGTTATTTATGTATATTTATTAAAATCACCCTTTTTTTTTAGAATGGTTGATAGTTTGCAAGCTACGGCCCAAAAGAAAAAAGAATATTCGATTAGGGTTTTGGCCGACTATAAGACGATTATAATTTTATAAAAAAAGAATTACTTTTTAATTATTAAACACACTACGATTACAAACATTAGCAAAATTACGAAATTAAACACCCTAATGTTTGTATTCATTAATGGCAAAAGCGTAATTCAGTTTTCAATTTTGAAAGAAAACTCAAATCACTGCTCAAATAATATAGTATAGATTCCATATATTCATCCTTATAATTTATGTTCTCATATTTTCATCTAAAAGCCATTCGGTCATTTATTCGTAAGAACGAATCCGATCGTCAATATTATTTATATTTTAAAATATTTGATTGTTAAAATTCTTGCATCAACACAGATCAAAAAAAAAAAAAACACAGATCAGATTAACAAAAAGAATCGCAAGAAACAACAAGGGTGGAAAACACTCAAAATCTAAAAACCGGATTTTCATTTGCTGGTTCGAGCCGCTTCACCGGTTTTAGCCGGTATTTAAGAGGGTTTGATGATTTCTTCAGCTCCGGTCCAGTTTCAAAAACACTGCCATATGAAAAGAAAAAGAAATCGATGTTAAAGAAAGGAAAAAGAATTGAAAAAAATCGACGGACAAGATCATTTGTTTCGTCTGTTTTTTATTCCATCGCGAGCCTAATCGCTTCCTCTCTGCAAGATAAAACCCCAACTTAGCTAAAAGCTTTCTCAAATCGATTACAGCGATCGTAGTTGGATTATAGATTAGGGTTTCTTTCAATATGTGCTCGTTATCGATACAGTTCTCGCTCTTCCAATCACCATCTCGCCCCTCGTCGTCATTTTCACCCAACCATGAACCTAAACTCTGTAATTCCTCTGTGAGCTTCCCGTTGAAGATGAAATCGAGGATTTGCAGTGGAAATTTGGTTCTGAGAGTTAAAGCTTATGATTCATCAAATAATCAGCCTTCTGATTCCTCTACAGAGTCCACACCTCCCAATGGCACTCGGGTAAATACTAATTTTTGGGATTATTTTGCCTTTTGGGTTCTGATGGAGATCGCCAATGTCGTGTAGTTTTAGTTTCTTAGTTGTTCACGAATGTCAATAACCCTAAATTTCGTTCACTGGTTTTTACTTTTTAGCAGCCCAAAACCAGGAGGGATATTTTATTGGAGTATGTTCAGAATGTGAAGCCGGAGTTTATGGAGTTGTTCGTTAAACGTGCGCCTAAACATGTAAGTTTCTGCTTCATTTTCACAGTGAGAAGAGAGTTTGGAGAAGAACATTTTAGAGTCAGAGCTTATGCGTCTATGCTATCTTGTAATTGATATTAGGTGGTTGATGCAATGCGACAAACTGTGACGAATATGATAGGGACCTTGCCGCCGCAGTTTTTCGCGGTCACGATTACCTCTGTGAGTGCTTTATGTAATGGAATTTAAGCGATACGTTTAACTATTTGTGCCCTGTGTTTGTATAGGGGTTTTGTGCTGATTGCATTCTGGGTTTTTAGGTTGCTGAAAACCTCGCACAGCTGATGATGAGCGTGTTGATGACTGGATATATGTTCAGAAACGCTCAATATCGTCTTGAATTGCAACAAAGTTTGGAGCAGGTTGCACTCCCTGAGCCACGTGATAGAAAGGTGACATTTTGAGGTTTTAAGTTTTGTTTTCTAGAGAATTTTAGTTGGCCTGTTAATGCAGATGAGAGTTAGATGCTTCAATCTTGACATTCCTGTCTCTCTCTGGTAAGCCTTGTGTTAAGCTAGTGTAGGAGCATTGTAATTACTCCAAGGATTGTAGCTGTGTCGACAGCTTAGAAACTATAGCTAAGTCGGTTAGCTAGAGAGCAAACAGGTTAAAAATAAGTTCTGGATTGTTTTCGGATATTGGTTTGGGCAGTGGTTGAGAATTTAGAGAGTTCTTGGGCTAATCAAGTCTCTTCTATGGTGTAGTTCTTTGGTGAATTGATTAAAGAAGTAGTTTACCGATTTGAAACCTATCATACTCTCTCTTTTTATTTATATGTGTGTGTTCGATCTATGAGATTATATGTGACACTGGTTTTCTATATCGATTAAGCCAGGTAGATGATCAAGACTATGCACCTGGAACTCAAAAGAACGTTTCAGGGGAAGTGATCAGGTGGAATAACAATTCTGGTCCTGAGAAAATTGATGCAAAAAAGTATATCGAGCTTCTGGAAGCAGAGATCGAAGAACTCAACCGTCAAGTTGGGAGAAAATCCGCGAATGAGCAGAACGAAATTTTGGANTTCTGGTCCTGAGAAAATTGATGCAAAAAAGTATATCGAGCTTCTGGAAGCAGAGATCGAAGAACTCAACCGTCAAGTTGGGAGAAAATCCGCGAATGAGCAGAACGAAATTTTGGAGTATCTAAAATCTCTCGAACCCCAAAATCTTAAGGCATGAGAAAAATTTAATATATTGTTTTAATTTCATCAAATTTGTATCCAACGTTTTTTTTTTCAATTGGAATGCTTTTGAATCTGTAGGAGCTTACAAGCACTGCAGGCGAAGATGTCGCGGTGGCCATGAATACATTTATCAAGCGGCTTCTAGCTGTGTCAGACTCAGACCCAAAGCAAATGAAGGTTTTGCTAATATTAACTTCTTTAGCTCAATCTTGTTCGCGTTGTGTGTTGTTATGTAATGTAATTGATATCAATGTTTTGGTGGCTACACAGACGAATGTGACAGAGACAAGCGCAACGGACCTTGCTAAATCGTTGTATTGGCTAATGGTGGTTGGATATAGCATTCGCAATATCGAGGTCCGGTTTGATATGGAACGTGTGCTTGGTACTCATGCGAAGCTCGCCGAGTTGCCTCCTGGTGAAATTATTTGAAAACCGGGAGCTTTTTGTTTCACCTAACGAACTCAGATTCACATGTCGCGTGATTGTTATTGTAGAATGGATCAAACATAATTTGAGGAGAAGACACTATTGGCTGTTGAAAAAGAAAGAAAAAAAAGATAACAGATTTTTGCTATGAGAGATCTCCCACTTCAGATTCACAAATCGCAGAGAAAAGCTTCACTTCTCATCATTAGACTTTCATAAGGAAATGTACAGGATGATCCATGTAGGTTTAATGACGATGGGGGAAAAGTTATTAAGTTTAAGATTAGTGTTGACATACGATATAATTTGAAGTTTTGGTTAGTCACTAGAAGATATAAAAATGACATAATAATCATTCGTTCAAATTTTTGGATGATTTTTTTTGTAGTACGAGTTCGGTAAAGCTTTTCAAAAAAATTCAGGTGAATCCTTAGGTAACTGAATTAGCGTCTTAGTAAACAAATAATTAAAATGCACGGAACATCGGCGTGGTGTATTCAAAGGACATTTTAACGTTTATGTCAGAAAATAAAACGTTAGGCACTTGGTCATATCTATTTATTATCAATTAATTTTGAATTGCAAATCTTGAAAACTTAGCATTGTATCGTAACCCGATCCACACGCTCGTAATCCGGCCTAGAAGTTGTCCGTGCCTTGGCCCATTGATAGTGTGTCAAGATTAATAGCTAGAAGTACCATTATCTTGAGGAATATTAGGAATTACATAGAGATTAATGGGTTATAAATCTTAATCTCTATGTGATAAATATTCCATATCAGAAGTTAAAAGGGATCTTGAGTAATACGTAAGAAATTTGGGGCAATGCACTTATTTCCAATTAGTTTTGAGTTGGAATCTTAAGCAACTTATAGTAGAGATTATGTAGATATTAATGTTCCATTAGGTTACTGGACCGTCGAGTCGAACTTTTAACCGATATGTTTATATGACCAAGGTTTATTGGATTACTGGGATATATAATCGAAATTTTAATCTACATTATGCTTGGCTCTTAATAATGATTGCTATCTTTTTGAGTTGACTCTCCTCCCTTATTGATGACTTTGTATATCTATTGTATCTTACCAATTTGTGGATAGAGCTAGGAATGGGAAAAGAAAACATAACCGAAAAAACCGAACCGAAATAAGTGATTTGATTTGGTTTGGTTATGATATAACATAAAAATTCATTTGGTTATCATTTTTGTTAAGATTTTGGTTTTGGTTTGATTAAAAACTATAAAACCGAATGGTTTTTTTTGTTTAAAGTCAATTGTTTAATATTTATATTTTTTTTTGGTTTAATTTAGGTTCATAACTTTTTTTATTGGGCTTATCCTTATAATTTACTTATTCATAAGCTTAAAAACTAATATTTAAAAACAAAATCTATATAATAATATAAAGTTAAAAACCCTACTTTTCAACAAACTAAACAAAACACGTTTGTGGCAAAACAAAACTTGTTTGTAGCTGTCGATTTGTCTTCCTCTTTCTCACAAATGAGTCTTTCTAATTCTAGTTATTTAATTTAATTACTTATTCTTGTTTTTGGATATGGTTTGATTAAATCAAAAAAATTTGTAGCATTATATGGTCTAGGAAAAAACCAAAATCGAACCAAAGCAAACCAATCGAGTTACATATAGTTTTTTGTATGGTTTTAATTTTTCATAAAACTGATAAACCAAAAATCGAAAAAACCGAACTGTACCAAACAGAAACAAATATGGTTTTTGTATGTTTGAATTTTTATAAAATCGATAAACCGTAAAACCGAGAAACCCGAACCAAAATCAAACCAAAAAAGCGAAATACCCAACCCTAGATAGAGCAACAATTGAATATCTCGCAATAGTTTTTTATTATGACCTTCTTGAGGTACTACCATTTGATTTTTTTTTTTTTTTTGTGAATTGTCAGAAATGAATTAAAAGAAATAGAATGACCTCTGACTAAAAAAGCGAATTAGAATTTTTTTTTTTTATTAATTGTGTGAATAAACATTTTATAAACACATTCGTGAACTAGATTGGGATAAACACATCATATACAATTTCATCTCAGAGAGATAAAGCACTGTCGTCTCTCTATCAAAAAGTATGTCGCTTTATTGTTCGCTAACCGGATCTGGTGGCTTTCTCAGCACCAGAGTCGGGTTTTCCCTTTAATATCTTGCTTTTTCTCAGTTTTTCTCCTTGTCTCTCGGTTAGTGATTCGATAGCTTGTTCGTCTAGCTACTCAAGAGGGGTTTGTTGCAAGAGTGATTTTTTGGTTCAGATCTGTGCAGATCTAGGTGTTTTCGTGGCAGGAGGTGCCGGATCTAGTTGTTAGACGGTGCGGCTCGGCTGCAAACACTAACAACTTTTCTCCTTGTCTCTCTGTCAGTGAGTCGATGCCTTGTTCGTCTAGTGAAGAAGGGTTTGTTGCAGGAGTGGTTTTTTTGGTTCAGATCTATGCAGATTTAGGTTGTTTCATTGCAGAAGGTGCCAAATCTAGTTGATTGACGGTGCGGCTCGGCTGCAAACACATTTTTCCATTATCTCCGCCCTAGCTCTTGTTGTCACAATGATCCTTCTCATCGTTCTTGTGCAGCCGACGTGATTGGGTTGTGCTATGTTCAGTCTGTGGCGTATTTGATCCCTTCTTTGTCTTCATGTTTCATCTCTCGATCATAGGGCTTCGTTGTATCCGGTGGTGGCTATTAAATTTCTATACCTGCAGTTTTCTTCTCGTTTGAAGTTCGTCATGGTTACTTATCATCTCGTTTATTCGCTGTTCTCGGTCTTAAGTTCGGCGTTTCTTCGATGGTATGGTTTAGAGGGACGGTCATTGAGATTTTTTAGTTCCCGTGATTTTAAAACCTCTCTTCCTTGCTTAGATAACACTCATATTTGATCCGTTCTTCATATCATAAGTGAATGCTTTAACAAGCATTTCACTCGGTTTTACATGCATAAATAGTCGTTTTCGAATATTTGTATGTTCAAGATTTTTTTCAGGAAAACTTAGCAAAAAGAATGCAAAACGGAGCAAAATAGAAGAAAATGACATTTTAGACAAATCTAGACTGCCAAAAGTTCAACATCCAATCAAGACCTTCCCCGCGCCATGAACCTTCGACTACGCGGCCAGGAGCCTCTCTACCGTGCCACCAGCTTCCCATTCCACGGCCAGACCTCATTTGGCCACAACAAACGACGATTCCTGATGCCCGTTTGTAAACCCATTAAGCGCAAATCCCGTCAAACATAATTGATGTCTAAGTGACGCCTCAAGACCTATAAATACTCCTCTTCTACAACCTATTCACGTAGCCTGGGTGCCTTGAGAATCTTTGACGCAGCCGCTCTTTGATACATTAGCCGCCGAGCTTTTTACTTTTGTTTTTGCATATTTTACTTTGTTCTTCGTTCTTAGATTTTCATACTTTGTTCTTCGGTCTTTTTTATTTATTCGCTTTCAATACTTTAAGAGAAGATTTCGAATCCCTCTATTACTTTAATATAATCGCATACTTTGCAAATCATAGGGAGAAGATCTCTTCATCTATATAATTCACTTGGAGAAGATTTCTATAATCTCTTTGCTCTTTGATCAATCGCACCTTTTTATACACCAACCGATGTCTCTCGTTCCCATGAGCGAGTAGTCATCTAGTTGGGTTCGAGGGTTCGCATAAGGGGATTTCATGTTTCGATTGTTAGGTTGATAGATTAGGGATTTTTAATATTTTTAGATCGTTCTTCGTTTATCGTTGTTCTTATTGCAAATAGGCTAAACTCGCGATCTAGCCTCGGATCTTAGGATTGATAGAACCATTAACGTGTTGAATCTATTAACCGGATCTAGGATAAACGAGCAACGCATCGTGAGATACGAATGCATACCCACGGAGCGTTGTGAACGTATACAAACTCGTGTTTATTGCTTGTTGTGATGCGTCGTAAGATGCGACCGCATACTTACGGAATAGTACGACATAGATAGTCGATTCTATGAACATAGGTTGATTATAGTTTCTGTGTTTCAGTTTAAAAAACTTTTCTAATCGATTACCCTTTTCATTAAATTATTTATCTAGATCGATCTCTTAACCCCCCACGAAATCCCTATTACCCAACGTTTTGTATATTGATTTTTACACCATTTTATTTGCTTTCATTCTTTTGATTACTTTTCCCGCACCTACTTTCATTCGCCGTTTACTTACTTGCTTTGCTTTTCAATTCTCGCTTTCAATAACTACCGAAATCGTTACACCAAAACCCCCCAACCTCTTTACGTCTTTGGTCGCTCTAATATTCTTTTGTTTTGCAATGGACTATCCCCGTGGTTCGACCCCTAAGTACTACAACGCACGTTGTGCACTTGCAACTTAGGGTCTATAAATTTAAACCTCGAGAAAGTCCCTAAGAAGGCATCGTCATTTGGATCGCCACTTTAGACCCATCAGTTACCTCTCTTCATTTTAGGAGGAAGTTGTTTATCGATGGTGTGCCCGTGGGTATTCTCGATAATCTCGTTCACAAGTTCTTCAAAAGATTAGAAGGTTTGCAGGTTAGGATTTTTTTGTCGGCCTCAGATAAAAGTTGTTTCTGGCTATATCTTGTTTTGTAATTTAAGTGTTTACAGTTTCCCTTTCTTAGGGATTTGACTATGGGGAAAACATGTTTTCCGTCGGCTTTGCCTCTGGAGATTTCTTTTTTGATTTGCCGGCTTCGTTTTCGTCTTGACTTCTTGTAATGTTTGCTTACTATTTCTAATAATAAAAACCTAGATGACCAAACAACAAAAAATTACAAATCCTTAATTTTATAATTATAATTCCAAAAACTTGAGCTTATAACTCTCTATCTCATTTATAGTTTTTGACTCTTTAAAGAATATACTGGAGCTTTTGATCAGGATACACCTTTCCTCTTTGACTAAATCTAAAAGTTCTTATCCTTTTCACTATTACATGTTCACTTACGCCCCCTTTTCTAGGGTTTCGTATATCTTTCTTGTTCGATTTTCCTAAAATCTATTTGGTTTTCGGTTTCCCTTTTCCAAATCTAGCAATTTCTTCATTCCATCTCAGCTTCCATTGGTGAAGATGTCGTCCAGTCTGGATAAAGCTTTGTTGGCGATGTCTCTCGAGGAAAAAGATGAACTTTTTCGACCTCCCAAATTTTCCACAATACTGCTCATGCGAGAAGAATACGGTGAGTCTAATGGGTAGGCTTTTGAACCCGAATTGCCAAAAAATGTCGAGCCTAGTCCTTGATATGCCAAAGTGGCAGAAGTATGAGAAAGTCAAAGGAGTAGCCTTATCAAACAAAAAATTTCAATTCATCTTCAAGTACGGACATGACTTAGGTTAAATTATGAAGAAAGGAATGCATATATACAATGAGTGGGCTTTAGCTATATATCAAGAGGTGGGTGTAAAAACCATTGGAGGATTACCTTTAGTATGTTCCTATATAGGTTCGATTGAGACATGTTGTGGTGAGCCACTACACTACACCTTCTATTACATCCTTAGGTGAGCTAATTGGACAAGTACTGGAAGTTTCATTCCCCATAGTGGCATAAACGTCTGTTATATAAGGGTTAAGGTTAAATTTGATGTATCCAAACCTTTCCGTCGAAATATAGTTGCAAATTTACCTTTTGGTAAGTTGAATACAACAAACTGTAAAAGAGTACTGCACTTGCCAAAGGCTTACTCGTGAGCAAAGTAACTGCCCTATGAGACAAAAGAATATGAAGGAAGCAGCAGAAGCAAGGTTACAAAAAGTAAGATACAAGAAGCAACATAAAGAATCCATTATTAAGGAGAGTGCCTCATGTTTGGTGTACTAGAAGAAGATCAAGTTGGAATTCATCCGAATAAAGGCAAACCAAAGATAGCTCTAGAGTTATTGAAAGGAATGAGACAATATCTCCTTGTTGTAAATGGGCCAGGAAGACTAATTAGAGAATAAAGGGGCAAGTCTTCTTTGGCAGACATTGGAAATGATATTTTTGCTCAGAAGTCTCTTGTGCATTTAGAACCAACTCCTTTGATCTCGAATGATGTGAATAGAGAAAATGGGATGTTTTTTACTACGAAAACTAAGGATGAGATCATGATGACCTTTGAAAACCTCAATCACATACATAAACTGCTAGCTTCTACAATTCAAGCATACATTCATTGACATGTTTGATTTATTAGCACTGGGAGAGATTCACTTGTGAAATGCAAGGTTAATTTCAATCAATTCGATGTTATTTTGATTTAGTTAGCTTAATTTTATCTTCTTATGTGTTTTATGATTTTAAGGTTCAAATTGGGAACAAGCTGAGTAGAGATTTTCTTGTAAGTTGCGGACATGTTTTTGTGGAACAATATGTAATATACATTGTGTAAATTGTTGTCCACCACTCCACCATTAAAAACACTTTTAATCAATTACTCGATACCTACGACTCTAAATGTCTAGCGAGAAAACAATGCTTTTTGCCTCTCCGCTTCGTTAACATATACCATCTACTTCCCTATCGTCAACATAGTCCACCCAAAAAATAAGCTCCACATACTACAAATGGGGCATGCATCCATAAATTACTGTCCATGTTATCGTTCATGTTACAACGTATCTATAACCCTCCATCTCTATAGCCGCATCTATGAAAACTCATCCATCGAAACTTACCCATCGAAACTCACCTAACGAAACTCACCCACCAGTTTTACTGTTTATTACACTATCCATATAAACTCGTCCATAAAAATATTGAATCTAACATAATCCTTCGTCTCCGATGCAGCGTACAAATAAATTCTCAACCATATAGACGCATCCATGCGCAACCAGTTCTACTACTTTATTTTATGTCTATGTCCATATAAGCTCATCCATTGAAATTACATCAGACATAATTCATCATCACCGATTAACTCTTTGCACACTGTTAACAACCTAGTGGATTCATCAAACAAGAATATAGTCTGACCAAAATCGGACTCGGATCCGATGAGCAAAATCGTATTCACGGATAGGCAAGAGAGACGCGTAATCAGTGGCTACGATGGATTGTTGCGACGGAGATCGATGGTGGCAACGAGAAAGATCGCGGGCGAAACTGGGTTGTCTCATCTTTTTACGGCTGATAAATATATTTTCGGAACAAGAACAATTGAAAGACGTAAAACTTGAGAATTGGATAACTTATTTTTAGGGTAGTTTGAACTTTCTAACACTCGAAAGTGCCCAAATTGATGAAAGTGTGTTTGTGTGTAATTAAAGTTATGAAAAGTTTCTTTGGATGTAAATGGCCGGCTAACTAAGGGGATAATCGGTGCGACCGCCCCGGATCAATTCTGTGATCTAATAATTGAGGGGTCCAGTTTTTTTTAATATTTTTTTTATAATTTTTTTTTAAATAAAAAGGGCCTATAAATTCTTTTTATAAGTATATATTTTTGTATTTATAAAAAAATCTAAAAAATTACACAAAAAACCTTTAGAATACAAAATATTCAATAGAAAATTTAAAAAATAAAATTTTAAGAGTCTAAAATTTTTTTGTCCTATCCATAATAATGTTGAACAGGTCGATGTAATTTTCTCTTGAAAAACCTAGGGGCTAGGATTATCTGGTTTAAATAACGAAAACTAGTAAAATGTTGCAATCTCGAATTTTACTGCGCTTAATGTTACAGTTTGAAATTGGTTAACGAGTAATTTAGTAAGTGGAATATGTTAAAATTTGGTGCGAGTGTAAGCAACTCTTTTCTCAGAAAAGTAAAATAAATGAATTACGAAAGGATACGCTCATTTGCAGAGACACGCCCACACTTGCTCGCAACCACAAACGATAAAATCAAAAATCCTCTTCGCTTGTGACGCCATTGGAGAAGAAGAAGAAGAAGAAGAAGACTATGCTTCTCTTGCAACCTCCACTGGTTTCATCTCGATTTCATTCCCTCTACTTCATCACTCGCCCCGACCACCGCTTTTTCCAGCCGCCGATTTCTGCCTTCTCTGCAACCGCCTCTTGCTCGCCACCATCATCATCCTCTTCTTCTTCTTCTTCTTACTTCTCCTCCTGGAATGGTTTCGATGCGAGTGAAGAACAGGACGAACACGATGAATTTTCCGTCGAGGTTCGTCGTCGCTATGACTTCTCTCCGCTTCTAAATTTTCTCTCCAGATTCGGACCAGTCGAATTGGTTTTGGATTCGGAAGACTCGGAATCCGTTTCGCCGGATTCGCTTGAACCGGTGGAGTTCGAGCTCGCCGAGTCATACAAAGCGGTTCCGGCACCGTACTGGCACTCGTTACTAAAATCGTTATGCTCATCGACGTCGTCGCTCGGTTTAGCTTACGCCGTCGTCTCTTGGCTGCAAAAGCATAACCTCTGCTTCTCCTATGAGCTTCTCTACTCGATTCTCATTCACGCGCTTGGCCGTTCAGAGAAGCTTTACGAGGCGTTTCTTCTTTCTCAGAAACAGACTTTAACTCCTTTGACTTACAATGCTTTGATTGGAGCTTGTGCTCGAAACAATGACATCGAAAAGGCTCTTAATCTGATTTCTAGGATGCGTCAAGACGGTTACCAATCCGATTTTGTTAACTACAGTTTGGTTATTCAGGCTTTGACGCGTAGCAACAAGATTGATTCAGCTCTTTTACAGAGATTGTATAGAGAAATTGAACGTGACAAGCTTGAGCTAGATGTGCAGCTAGTTAATGATATCATCATGGGTTTTGCTAAATCTGGTGACCCGTCTCGGGCTTTGCAGCTTCTTGGCATGGCTCAAGCAACAGGTTTGAGCGCAAAAACAGCGACTCTTGTCTCCATTATTTCGGCGTTGGCGAATTCGGGGAGGACTTTAGAGGCTGAAGCTTTGTTTGAGGAGCTGAGACAAAGCGGGATTAAACCGAGAACCAAAGCTTACAATGCGTTGCTTAAGGGATATGTAAAGACAGGTCCTTTGAAAGATGCGGAGTCGATGGTTTCGGAGATGGAGAAGAGAGGTGTTTCGCCTGATGAACATACGTACAGTCTCCTCATTGATGCATATGTGAATGCAGGTAGATGGGAAAGCGCGAGAATTGTGTTGAAAGAGATGGAAGCTGGCGATGTACATCCTAACTCTTTTGTATTCAGCAGACTCTTGGCAGGTTATCGCGATAGAGGCGAGTGGCAAAAGACATTTCAAGTTCTCAAGGAGATGAAGAGCATCGGAGTTAAACCCGACAGGCAATTCTACAACGTCGTGATAGATACCTTTGGAAAGTTTAATTGTCTTGATCATGCGATGACCACTTTTGATAGAATGTTGAGCGAAGGGATCGAACCCGATAAGGTGACTTGGAATACGCTTATTGATTGCCATTGTAAGCATAGACGGCATATAGTAGCAGAAGAGATGTTTGAGGCAATGGAGAAGCGAGGGTGCTTGCCTTGCGCTACAACTTATAACATCATGATCAATAGCTATGGAGAGCAAGAAAGATGGGATGATATGAAAAGATTGTTGGTGAAGATGAAGAGCCAAGGAGTACTGCCTAACGTCGTGACACACACAACACTCGTCGACGTTTATGGCAAATCCGGTAGGTTTAATGATGCGATAGATTGCTTGGAGGAGATGAAGTCAGTTGGGCTGAAACCATCATCAACAATGTACAATGCCCTCGTCAATGCCTATGCACAAAGGGTATCACGACTGTTACATAGTATCACCCATGAGAGATACCTTGAGAGAAATCATCATTTGATACTAATCATTTCCTGATTCTTCTGTGACCAGGGTTTATCGGAGCAAGCTGTGAATGCATTTAGAGTGATGACATCAGATGGACTAAAGCCAAGTTTATTGGCTCTCAATTCCCTCATCAATGCCTTTGGTGAAGATAGAAGAGACGCTGAAGCATTTGCTGTGTTGCAGTACATGAAAGAAAACGTAATTTAACTTCTCTTTGGCTAAAACCCATCTTGATGAAACTATTTTCACTGACCGATCATTCTCTCACAACAATTGCAGGGCGTAAATCCAGACGTGGTGACATACACAACACTCATGAAAGCTCTCATTCGTGTTGATAAGTTCCAAAAGGTATGAATCTTTTTCTCTTGGTTGATAAGGGAATACACGAAAGTAAAGCATTGACATTTTCGAGATGTGATGGTTTTAACAGGTACCGGGTGTTTACGAGGAGATGATCATGTCAGGCTGCAAACCAGATAGAAAAGCTAGATCCATGTTACGGTCTGCTCTAAGATACATGAAGCAGACGTTAAGAGCCTCATAAAAAAATCCATAGAAGAACAATGCTAAGGTTTTTTTTTTATCTCGAGCTTGTGTCGTGACATCTCACAAGCTGAGGTCAGAGATGTAATGATGACACAGACCACACATCATTACAAGAGGAAGTCTTTCGTACAAATCCTCACATTCTCTGTCTATGTAAAAATTCAAACTGTACAAATATATAACTGTTACGTAGACAAAATCGGATAGGGATACGTTGAAAATTCTAAACCAACTCTTCTTTAATCAAATCTCAAATCCAAAGAATTATCTGTGTTTCATGAGACACAACATTCCTAAATCTGCAGCAAATAAATTAGGAATACATTCAAAAAAATTACTAACTTACAAGGGGGTTAAACTGAAAGAGAGAGCTTCTTCCAATAGTTTTCATGGCATGACAGGTATGGAGTTTCTACCATACTTGCTCTTGGCTATCCTGGAACAGAACATGAACATCAGAAGTACCGAGGACAACAAGAAGAGACTGAAGTAAGTTTTTATCTCCTGCATTCCGACATCGATCACTTCCATGTTCTTCCCATATCTGTTCTTCCTTTCCACTAAATAGCCGTCTAAATACTCGTCAATCGACACCCATTTATCTGCAGCCTTGGTACTGTTTTCGTCTAACTGGAGCGGTCCCAATTTGAAAATTGTGAAGAATGCAGCAGACCAGTCATTGAGAACTCTCTGAGTATCAACAGCAAGCGAAGTCATAAGTTTTCACCATTTTTTGGTACATGTACGTGAGAAATTGATCTACATAAGATCAATATTGGGAATTAACATAATCATAGTACCTTGAAACTGGGTAGATCAACAGGGTTGAACATTTTAAAGCAATCTCTTGAAGAAGTCTGGTTGTACCCAAAGATCTGATAGTGATGGTAACAGTTATAAAAATATGCTTGACATAGGTTTCCATGAAAGTGTCGAGAGCAGATAACTTCTGTCACACAAACCTCAAAGGTGAAAGCCATTGGTGTCTTTACAACATCATAGATATAATCAGTAGCTGTACCATGTGCCAGATACCTAAAGTCGAGAAAACCAATTAAAATGGGCAAGAGAAACATCCTGAAGGGCATATGATAAATTTCGAAATGAGTTTCAAACAACACATAACTTAAAAGGTTAAACGAATTAGTTTTTGAATGTTTTGTGAAAGTATTCATAAAAGTTTAGGGAAGAGACAAACCCAACAGAGCCTCCGCCAGATCCAATCATGCAGCGGTTTTGGCAATGAAATTTATTCACTTGTTCAAGTAAGTTCCTCATCTTTTGCGAAGGCAAACCTTCTGGGGTTATGTTTTTGTGGTCATATGGCATAAATAGAGCCTGGAAACATGAGAAATCAGAACCAATCTTTTCAACAGATACACAACAAAGACCAGATCAGGAGTTTTTTGTTATACAATTTACGGAATGTGAACATCCACACGTTTACTCATAAACTTCAACAGAAGCTATTAACCTTTATTACCATTTACCATACTGAAAACTTCTAACATCTACACGATAAAAGTACTAAATCAGAAGAGAAACATCACCTCCATTCCAGAATGCACGTTTATCCATATGTGAGGATCAAATGATATAGCTAGCTTCCGCAATATTTGAGTTTCGGGTTCACTAAACGGAGCAGTTCCCGGATTCTCTTCAGATGGATCATAATCCTGGAACGGCCGGAAAGAAAGACAAAAGTTCCATTACGCATTAACAACGGGATCTTGAAGGAAACGGAATGTGGAGTTGAAATGAAGAAGTACCTTTTCTTTCTTGCCCCAGTCAACGCCCCAATTTCGGTTCAGGTCAACTCCTCGTCCTGTGATTTACAGATATTAAAATACGAAATGCTAAACAAACGCATTAATAACCATGTATAGGAGAGACAAAAGATGGTCACCATTTCTGCGTTCACAAAGATCTCCAGCTTCAACACGTTTACGACCATTAGAGTTTTCTATAGGAACCAGCTGGAGAAAAAAATATCAGCATCCTGTGAGTTACTGAATCTATCAAATACTACAGAGATAAAAAAGAGATTGCATGTATCAGACAAACTTACCTTTATGACTAGCTTGTCTAGGGTGCTATTCAGGGTTGCTCCGTTCTTCTTCGGTAAGAACTGTTCTTCGCTCAAAATCGACAAAATCCGAAAGGCAAGTTCAGAGGTAATAAGCTCTCTCCCATGCTGCCCAAAAGTCTGGAAGAAAAGGGAATCATCTGTCAAAAAAACAGGTATTACCCAAATTATGAAGAAACTTTCACCTATAGAAAGTATTTTTAAGTTAAACCAGAAGAATACAGTGTCTCTACAGATTTGATTCACTAAAAGAGAGAGAGAGATATATAAAGGGAACTTACAAGAAGGATTCTAAAGTTTGACCTATCATCACTCTCTCTTCCACCCCGACAATAAGTAACCACGTTGACCGCGGCATTGTAGCCCTTGTTTCCAGATTTAATCATCTCAATCTGTGAAACAAATATTGTCAATGGCTTTTACACATTTGTGCTGAAAAAACACAATGGCCTTAACAATGAAGCCGATGGTACTAACCGAAAGCTTATCTGGATGCCGATGTACCAAAGAATGTATCTGCTCCATTAAATCATCACTGCAGTGGACATACCGAATGAATATAGGTTGTGAGAGGGATCAAAAAAACAAATGTAAATAGTATAAATAGGAGTAAATGAGATCAAAATCATTTTGGCTTAGGGAAAGATTAAGGATTCTAATAAACTTTTCTTGTTCCAGAGTAAGTATCGACCTTGCTGGTAATCAAATGACTAAAACGAAATCTAATCTAACAGCTTCTATAAGCAGAAAACCGAAAATTGAACTTAGTATATATCTCATATGAAGAACATTGTGCAATGACTTGTTTTACTTGTTTCTCTCGATTCAGTAACAATTGAAGAAGCAAAACCTAAAACCAAACTAAACTATCTAGAAATTTCCAAAACCGAAATTAATCATTCTAAATATGTGATAAACTGAAACTCGATTTTGATCGAAAGAAATCTCAAATTGTCTTTAGAAAAAATCATCACCTGGAGTGGTAGAGATCCCAGTTGATTGGAGTAATGGAAGACGAGTCGGAAGGGTTAGTTCCGGCGAGAACGAGCAATAACAATGGTGGGAGGACGATCGCGCAACATATTAGAGGTCGCAGACGCATGGCCGCTTCGAGAGAGACGAAGGGAAGAGAGAAACGGGAAGAAACGAACCTCTTCTTCGAATTTTGCTTCGTTAGGTTTCGTGGATGTCATCTCATTTCTTCTTTGAACAAAGGAGAGAAATGGATCTAATGGAGTTGGAGTTGTCAGAGATGGCTGCTAGATCGACTTGTGTCATCTCTTTGCGTTTTTTTTTTTCCTTTTTAATCTTACTTTTCTTCAGCAAACGATCATAAAATTCGACTTTTCTAGGAAAATTATCATAAAAAAACCCCAACTATTTACTGGTTTCCAATTATGGGGCCGACTAATAAGGACTATAACTTTAAGCTGTGTAAAAAAGTTGGCTGTAAAAACTGTGACTGTGACTGTTACTTTATTTATTTATAAAAGTATGATTGGTAACAAAAACTGTAGAAACTGTGAATTTTACTTTAAAATATTATAATTTTTTAAAAATATTTTTTTTTTATCTAAAATAGAAATTGTATATTTTTATTTTGTTGTAAATATAAATATTCGAAACAAATATTTTTTTATTTTTTATTAATTTTTTTTACATAGAAAACAAATTAATTTAAAAATTAATTAATTAATAGAATAAAATGGATCTTAAAAGAAAAAGAAAAAAAAATTAATAATTAATAAGTTAAAATTTATTTGTTATAAAATTTATATAATATGAGAGAGATTTTGATTTTTTGGGAAGACAAAAGCATCAAACAACTATTAACTAGGGCCTTGAACTAATTCATGAGCTTAACACCTTACAAGGAAAAATCATCATTGTTCCCTATGCATGAATGCAATCTTATATGAAAGCTAGACTCAATCCTACTTATGTAATAAATGCAAATGCAACTACTTGCTATTTTTTTTTTTGAAATTTTCGAATTTTTTCCAATTTTTTTGATTTTTTCTATGCCATAGATGCATGCATGAGACTCAAAGATGCATGAAAAAGGAAAATAAGATCACAAAACACAGAATCAAATACACCATACTCCCCCAAACTTAAATTACACAGTCTCTTGTGTAATCCAAGCTTGGAGAAGATTTCAATATGCAAAAATAAAAGACTTAATGGTATTTACAATGATTGGAGTGGTACCTTGATCAAAAACGCATGGAGGAGGAGGAGTAGGAGTCCATGGAGTAGGATGGATTACTGGACTGAGGAGTGGGGGATCGCATGACTCTCTTCTCACGCCTTCTTGTCTCATAGGAAGAGGGGAGTGGCTCATCTTCATGGCTTGGTGCACTTGGAGTCCCTTGGAAGGAATGGCGTCTTCCCGCCATTGTGCTATCCGCTTCATCATCCTCTTGCTGCATTTCCTCATCAACTTCTTGTTGCATCTCTCCATGCCTTTGGGAAGAAGTTCCCCCAACCTTAGCCTTTAGCTCCTTGATTTGTCCCTTCAAACCCTTCACCGTTTTCACAAGCTTCCTTATGGTCTTGTCTTGCCATTTGTTCCATCTTTGGAGAAGCTTGATGTGTTGGTGAGCTTGTCTAGAAGTTTCTCCTTGGTTGGTTGTTTCATAAGGTACAAAGTTGTACCTATCACTGCCATAGATCGAAGGAGTTTGATAAGGCTGGTGGGAAGTGTCCCATGAACCCATCGGGAAAGTCTCTATGTCGCCCAGCTCTTCGTCGGGTGGAGTGAAGGTAGCGTTTGACCTCTCCCTTAGGCTAGTGAGGTGAATGCAAGGAAGCCGGATTGTAGCCTCCTTGAGCTTTTCCACATTGAACTTGTACCGGTAGCCACTTCCTTCCTTAATCAAGAACTGACCCTTAAGGAGGTAGGAGGAATCTATAAATTCTCTCTCGGCTGATGGTTCTCCCAAGGTGATGCCAACTTCTTCAAGGATCGGTGTGATCATACCTCCAATGGCGAGTGGGATCAAGCGGTCCTTCTTGCTAAATGCCCGAGCATAGTAAGTTGCTGCATGAGCCACCCAAAGCTGTACCATACCATTCCTCGTATCATCTCCTCTCATTAGGATGTTGTCATGACAGTAGCGGATGATGTCCTTAAGCCCAGCATCAAGCATTTCCCATTCTTCGGAAGTGACGATCACGGTTTCCTTCTTAGCAAAGAAGGTGTGAGCTAACACCTTGTGAGCATAGCGAATAGAGGGATGTCGGATCATGGTGTTCCTTACTCTCCCGGGCTTGTAATCCCCATTAGCAACAAACTTCCACAGCGTTTCCAACTCGCTCTTCCTAACATCCAAGCGGGATCCCGGACCGGTACCCTCATCAAATCCACGTACCTCACTTAGCTTCTTGAAACCCATCTTGTAGGGCTTGTTGCGAATCCGGAATTTGATGAAACCGAGGCCATCCTTTACTTTATCAAACCCTTCCGAACTTGAAGTCACCACCTTCAAAGTATAGAGGAATTGGCAAATCTCATCTTGATAGCTCGGGTGCGAGTTGTTGAACCACCTTGTACATCCCAAATTTCAAAAAATCGCTGCCACATCCTCCAAGAGACCCAATTCTTCTAGCAGTTCATGATCAGGGTACTTGGTTCCCCTAAAAGGTCTTTCCATAAGGGCCTTGTACACCTCCGAGGGTGTTGGAGGAGTGGCCACGACTTTCTCAGCTTTCCTCGCTCTTGCTTTCTCCCTTCTAATGTCACTCTTTTGGGACAATTTCCTTTTTACCGGTGGACTCTCCTCGGGATCTTCTTCTTCCACTTCCACAGGCCTCTTGCCTTGCTTCTTGTTAGCCTCACCCCTTGTTCTCCCCATATCACCTAAAAAAAAATGCAAAATCTTGGAGAAGAGTGAGTACATAATTTAAATTCTTGAAAGCAACAAGCATGTAATCATAAAACACAATGGCAATATAATTAAAGCAAGAAATAATCCCATTTAAAAATTCTCTCTTAGCATTCAAAGACTTTAACAAGGAATTATTCAAATTAAGCATCCTCTAAGTGATTATAAATTAAAATTCAAGAGGATTCTAGCTTAATTACCTATATAACATGGGATAACAAGTTTAAAGAAACCAAATTCCAAAATTTTGAACATTAATTAGGCTAAAACATGAATTTTCGCAACTCTCCAAAATCCTAAAATAAAAATGTTCAAAAATGAAAATTTTTCCATGTAACTCCTTGAAAAACTTCAACAATCATTACCCATAACAATACTCAACTATGCCCAACTCAATCAACTCATTCAAAGTTCTTCTATCAACCCTAAATTCCAATTCATTCTCAAGGAGAAATCAAAGATTAAGAGAGAGGATGAGAAGACAAACCTTGGTTCCACGCAAAGGTATGGTCAAAATTCACTAAGGAATCAAGAATGACAAACAATTTAGGAAATAAAGCACTTGGAATCAAAGAATTTGATGAAAAATTGAGAGAGAAAAGAGAAAAACAAGTTCTTATCTCTATGTAAGGGTGAAAAATCGTGAAAGAATGAGAGATGTGGGGAAGAAGAAGTCTTTATTCTTCTAAAATCGGTTCAATATAAGTGGGAGAGGTCAACATTAAACCGGTCAAAGGAAGGAAAAAAAGTCAAGCAAACCTGGTTTTGGGAACGGTTCGACGAGGTTCACCGAACCATCTCGTCGAACCATCACTCTGGAAAGAATTTTCGGCGTAGGTCGTCGAACGGGTTCACCGAACCGTTACCCTGGAAATGTGGTTCGGCGTGCCTTCACCGAACCATGTCATCGAACGGTCACCCTGGAGTTTTGGTTCGGCCAGCCTACGTCTAACACCTTCACCGAACCATCACCCTGGTGTTTTGGTTCGGCGTGTTTCGCCGAACCACTTCGCCGAAACTCTTTCAGAGATTTCCTCCACACCTTTTCTTCAAGTCTAAGTCCTCCATACTCAACCTAAAACTTTCAAAAACTCATAGAAACATAATCATAGAACTAAATCAAGAATATATACAAGGATAACCATGGGAATGCCTCCCAAGTGCGCTTGTTTAAAGTCATTAGCTCGACTTTTCAAACTTTTTAGGCTAGAGGGGGGTCTTGAAGAGGAATTGAGCTTGCCTCTTCCTTAGACTCATTCACCAAGTATGGATTGACCCTATGACCGTTGACCGTGAAACTCTCCCCATTCTTTCCAATCAAGGTGATGGCTCCATAAGGCAACACTTCTTGAATCTCAAAAGGTCCTCCCCACCTTGACTTGAGCTTACCCGGGAACAACTTTAATCTTGAATTATAGAGAAGAACTTTGTCACCAACACTTAGCTCCTTCTTCACAAGCCTCTTGTCATGAAAAGCTTTGGTCCTCTCCTTGTAGATTCTTGAGCTTTCATAAGACTCAAGCCTAACCTCTTCAAGCTCTTGGAGTTGAACCAATCTCTTTTCTTGGGCAGTTTTTATGTTGTAGTTGAGAAGCTTCACAGCCCACAAAGCCTTGTGTTCAATCTCTGCTGGTAGATGACAAGATTTTCCATACACAAGGTTGAAAGGAGACCTCCCAATTGGTGTCTTGAAAGTTGTCCTATAGGCCCACAAAGCATCATCAAGTTTGATTGACCAATCCTTTCTTGTTATACCCACAGTTTTCTCAAGAATAGCCTTGATCTCACGGTTTGAGACTTCCACTTGACCACTAGTTTGAGGGTGGTAAGGGGTGGCTACCTTATGCTTGACACCATGGTTGTTCAATAATCCTTCAAAGACCTTGTTGATGAAGTGGCTTCCCCCATCACTAATCACAACTTTTGGCACACCAAACCTTGGGAAGATTATGCTCTTGAACATCTTAACTACGACCTTTGAGTCATTAGTAGGACTTGCAATGGTTTCAACCCACTTTGACACATAATCAACAGCCACTTAGATGTATTGGTTCCCAAAAGAAGATGGGAAAGGTCCCGTGAAGTCTATGCCCCAAACATCAAACAATTCCACTTCTAAGATTGGGTTTTGGGGCATCTCATCTCTCTTGCTTATGTTCCCCTTCCTTTGACAAGGCTCACATCTCTTGATGAACTCATGAGTATCCTTGAACAATGTAGGCCACCAAAACCCACTTTGAAGCACCTTTGTAGCTGTCTTGAATGTGGCGAAATGCCCTCCATACTTAGACCCATGGCAATGAAAAATCACACTCTCAACCTCTTCTTGTGCCAAACATCTCCTATAAATCCCATC
>JAHZTW010000003.1:48806429-48820810 GCA_020283515.1 Alliaria petiolata
GAATATGTATTTTGCTCATCTAACATTAGTTCAGGCAATCAATAATACTCTCGCATCTATTAATTAACCTAAGATCAGATTCTAGGTCATGAAGCTAGAATAAGCATTAATCACAAATCCAGATGAATAACTCTAATGATTTTATCCTAACAATTCAATTCAACCTAACAATTCATCAATCACCTTTGAAAAACCCTAACAAGCAAACTACTCAGACATGATCAATGAAACATAAATCATTATTTGAATAGAAAGCATAAAAGAAATCAATAGAAGAAAATAGAAGAGTTCCAAATCTGCTCTAAAGGAGTCTGATTTTTCTCTCCAAAAACCTAAACTTCTATGATTCTTAAAATATGAGATAATGCCTAAACAATGGCTTTGAAAACTATATATATGGTCCAAAACACGAATTGGACACTTTTGCAAATAAGGAAAACTTTTTGGGCAATTTCGTTTTCTTGTAAAATCAGGCGGTTTGGCTAGGCTCGAATGGTGTCGATCGACACCAGTGAACAGTGTCGATCGACACTGTTCATCCAACAATTCTCCAACTTCACATTTTCAGCATCTTCTTCCACAATGCTCCAAAATACTTTAAAATCTCCAATTATGCTCAAAACGTACCTGAACCTGCAAAGACTCTAATAAGACTCTAAAAAGACCAAAAGACTCTATAAATAAGACTTATATCATGGTCAAAAGCCGGCAAAAACCATGATATATCAACTCCCCCAGACTTAGCTTTTGCTTGCCCTCAAGCAAAACAGAAACTAAGTATAGAGTCGAGGTTTTAAAACCGAAATATCCAGCTGACCTTCAGAATGTCACATCGAACCAACACTCTTGAATCCACATACCATTGAGCCAACCTTAGGTAGTATTTCAGTTTACTTACCACAAGCTTAGCGATCTCCCAAATCAAGTTCAAATCCCTTTTGCTCATAAAATTTCGAACTCTAACAACAGTATTGACCAAAGGACTTACAGATTCTTTTCCTTCCTTAGCGCCTGAACAAGACAGTCCTTCCACAGCTCCCCTATTTTCTCTTCCCTTAGTCAACTGCTGCCCATTTTCAGGGTGTTCTAAGATCTTTTCATTGACTTTTCTCATTCTTTTGAAGTCTTGGAATAGTGCTACTCTTATTTGTGTTCCTTGTTAGGAGACAGGTTCATGAGCTCTCACTAATATTGTTTCTTGTGAGGAGACAGGCTCATGAGGATCTTTGCACTATTACTTTAACTTAGACTCTTTTTCTTTTTCTTTTCTCAAGGGAAGATCAAGGAGAGACTGTAGTGTTCTTATCTTGTCAGTGCTGAAAGAGGAATCAAGTCCAATGAATACCAAGCTCTAAGCAGGAATCTGAACTCTCTTTGTTAGACCGATCCACTTGCAGCTTTCTACTTAGTAAAACCTCCAATCAACTACCATGGCAATGGTCCTTCAAGTGTTAATCTTCTGTGGTTAGTTCTTCTGAAAACTGAAAATTTCACTGATTTTGACTCAATAAAAAAAAGTTTTTGACTGACTCAATTGATTCTCAAAACAAAACACAAAGTCAGTAATTACCTCTCCCAGACTTAAACAACACTGTCCCCAGCGTTATCAAGCCCGAAGTTGGCTAAAAGAAAGATTAGAAACAACATAAAAGATCAAATAGAAGACTTACCTTCGTCTGCGCATGGTGTCGATTGACACCCACGAATGGTGTCGATCAACACTGGTCTTTGCTGAGCCCAATGTCTCCTTTTTTTCAACTTACTTAAACTAGGACGTAGTAAAACCAAAACAAAATTTAAAGAAAAACCGTACCTAACAGTGGGTTGCCTCCCACTCAGCGCTCGTTTTCAGTCATTAGCTTGACTGTGTCGGGGTTCAGACGTCTGGTGGATCAGAGGGTGGCATCGAGTGCTTTCCAGACGAATGTCTCCTCATCCATGGTGGTGTATAGTGATATCTCTGCAAATTGCATGTTTTTAGCATACATTTCATGCTAGTTAGGACCTCATTCTTGCATTTTCATCTTAGTTTTTATCACATATTCACTCATGTTAGGTTTAGATGCATTAGGTTAGGTTTTTGCATAGTCTTGCATGTTTTGGAGTGTTTTCTAAGGTGTTTTGAGAATGAGGATGATCCGAAGAAGAAATCAAGAAGGGAGATCTCAAAAGGAGGATGAACAAAAGATATCGAGCATGGATCACGACCCTTTGGCCAATATGGACAAGCGCATGACGAACCTCAACAGCAAGTAGCAGCGACTTGATCCCGAAAGAAGTACCCTGGAGCGAAGATCCAGCAAAAGGATTAAATGAAGATGGATATCGGAGCAAGGCAACGAGAAGTCCCCGATCGAACTAAAAGGAGGACGAGCCATCACGACATGATCCCAAAGCACTTGCCCGAAATGAAGATTGCTCGAAGAATCATGAGGAAATTGCATATCGGCTTGCTCATCACGACTTGAAGCCGTTGCAGCATAAGTCCAAAAAAGTACCATTTCGGGAAAGTGGTCCCAACGTTTTAGGTTTTTCCTCTTTCATGTATAAATACTTTGTCCCCCACGCCTATCTCTCTATGACATTTTCCAGTTTTAGTTTTCTGTCTTCTTTGAAAACCGAGAACTTGTAGCATTTTCCACCATTGAAGCTTGTTTCAAAGCTTTAATCTTTTATGATATTTTGAAGTTTACAAGTATTGTTTCATAGCATTTTCTTGCAAAGCTTCTTTCTTTTCTTGTTTTCGACTATCTTACAGCCTATGAGTTACCCTCTCATCCTCATGGATCTTGAGGTTTCTCAAATGGCGCGTGAGTAGTCCTTTTGAGGATTTTGATGGGTTAAAAGAACCAAGGGATTCTCGGATTTAGATTTCTTGCTTAGCTAAAACATAAAGTTAGATTCTTTCTTGTTCATTATTCCCAAAGCTTAGTCCAGCTTGATCATCTAGGCTAAAGATCACAGGCGGCTTGACATGAAAACCACGTGCTTGCTTAGCCGGATCTATGAACAAGAGTTTGATTCCTTAGGCTCAGACGAACCATCTGTGTAAGGGTCTTACGGTTCAATAGGGACGTTGCTCTATGCTTGTTTCTTCTATTGTACCGCTATGCGAGAGCTAGTCTATGGTGATAGAGATACAAAGAGTTTAGACCCAAAAACCATGGGCTAAACGATTTGGGGATCCCTTTACCTAAGAATCACCATCTAAGACCAAGTCTTGATGTGATCCAAAAGGTTCAGCTTGATAAATGACCCGAGAGTTACCTAGTTCATAATACTCATCAAGATCCTTCTTTTACTTAGAAAGCTTATCTTTTTATCGTTGAAATCTTTATTTCTTGCTCAAATAGTCTAAAGTTCATCTATTTTTGGTCTTGAGTGACACAAGATCCAGTCTTTAGTTTCTTTTTGTAGTAAAGTTTCTATCTTTTACCATATCGGCTTGACTTATATCGACCAACATGACCGATATGTCACTAACATCCCAAATGGATTGATACCCATACACTATACTGCATACGGTTGACAGTGTTGGGGGATTGACCCAACAGGCCTAAAAAAACCTGTTGTCAATTGGCGCTATTACCGTTTGGGATTAGTCATTTCGATTCTTGGTAGTTACAAGGACAAGTTTTTATTTTACAAGTTATTTAACACTTTTACTCTGGTTTCTGTGTTGAAACAGGTACATGAACCTACGTTCACACGGTACAACAAACCTTGTTTCCGAATCGACGATATTCACCTGCTCGAAAGATCAGCCAGACGAAATCGGGAACAAGCCGATATTGCAAACTGTGTGACGATGGAAAACCAACAAGGTGCTCAAGGAGCTGCTGGCGCAGCTGGTGCACAAGGCCAAAAAGGCCACCAAGGACCACAAGGTCCACAAGGCGTACAAGGCGTTCAAGGACAGCCTGGTGTTGCAGCTGGTCCAAGAGTTGTGAGACAAATTGGTGCAGGAGACGCACCGATTTTGACTACAAGCCGACACGGTATCCAGCCACCACCAGTGCAGAACAACAACTTCGAGATCAAAAGTGGTCTCATCTCCATGGTGCAGAATAACCGATTCTTCGGTATGCCTTTGGAAGACCCACTTGACCAGCTCGATAAGTTTGATCGTGTCTGCGCCATGACAAAGATCAACGGAGTAAGCGAAGACGGATTCAAGCTGAGCTTGTTTCCTTTCTCGTTGGGAGACAAAGCACACGCATGGGAGAAGACACTGCCCCATGGATCCATCACCTCGTGGGCAGATTGCAAGAAGGCTTTCTTGACCAAGTTCTTCTCAACATCGAGGACAGCCCGATTGAGAAACATAATCAGTGGTTTCACTCAGAAATCCAATGAGACCTTTGGTGAAGTCTGGGAGCGATTCAAGGGTTAAACCACTCAGTGCCCTCACCATGGATTCAGCCAAGAATCACTCCCCAGTACACTATACCAAGGTGTCATTTCCAAGATTCGGATGCTGCTCGATACGGCGAGTAATGGAAACTTCCTAGCAAAAGACGTTGAAGATGGTCTCGAGCTGGTTGAAAACTTAGCTCAGAGTGACTCCTCTTACCACGAAGACTATGATAGATCCAACCGTGGTTCCAAAGAAGAAGTGGATGGAAGCCGGAAGGTGATCAAAGAGCTCAATGAAAAGCTTGACAAGTTACTACTTGTCCAAACTAAAAAAGAAGTCCATTTCGTGGAAGAACTCACTCAAGTCCAAGAAGGGGAGGACGTTCAATATGAAGATGTTAACTACATCAACGCTCAAGGAGGTTACAACACTTGGAAACCAAACAACAACCTTTCTTACCGGAGCACAAAAGTCGCTAACCCGCAGGACCAGACCTACCCTCAACAGCAAGGAGGAGGAGCAAAACAATTCGTGACTTACACGAATCAACAAGGCTTTGTACCACGATTCCCATTTCAAGGCGGCTACCCGCCACGACAACAAGCCGGTGCACCCCCTGGTTTCCAACTACAATAAGGAAACCCACCTGCTCAAGCTGGTTTTGACATGGAAGGCACTCTAAAGCAACTTCTCCAAGGTCAAACACATATCCAAGCGGATATACACAAACGTTTTGCTGAAATGCATAACAAGATTGATGGTGTCAACACAGAATTATCCGGGAAGATTGAAGCCTTGGCCGCTCGTGTCAAAACACTTGAAAACAACAAAGGCATTGCATCAACAAGCCTGCCAAGCAACCTTCCTGGAAAATCCGTCATGAATCCAAAGGAGTATTGCCAAATGATCACCACTTTCGATGAGGAAAAACGGGAGCTACCTGAAATCACTTCTCCAAAACGGGCTCAAGTCGATGTGGACATCGACATCCTAAGAAGGGGAGGAAATTCTAAAAATTTGGAAGTCCCTAAAGAGAAAGCAGAAGCTGATCCACCAAAAGAACCATTCCTGCGAGTCTACAAACCGCCAATGCCATACCCACATAAGCATAAGAAGCGTCTCATAGAGGAAAAAGAAGCCGAATTGATAGAAACCTTGAAAAAGGTTGAAGATCTATTCAACAATGCCGACGAGACCAAGCCTATTACAGATTTCCTAGTAGCACTGAAGAACAAGCTATATGCCAATGCAATGACAACCATTGGAAGAAATGCAGCTGCTCGTGAAGAGAAACCTAAGGAAGAAGCCTTAGTAGTGACGAAGCTCGAAGATCCAGGGTCGTTCACGCTACAATGCACACTCGGAGGAATCACCTTTGATAACTGTCTGTGTGATCTCGAGGCAAGCATCAATGTGATGAGCCTAGCCACGACTAAGCGTCTCGACTACGACACTTATAACGACTGAAAGAAGCTGTTATCACTGGCCGATGGGAGTGAAAGAAAGACTGTTAGGAAGTTGCTGGACTTACCTCTCATAATTGGGAACGTGCTACTGCCAAGCGACTTCATGGTGAAAAAAATGGATCAAGATGTCAAGGAGACTCTCCTATTGGGAAGACCATTCCTAGCTTCTGCCGGTTGCATGTTCGATTGCAAAAGCGGCAAAGTAGAGCTAAGACTAACCGGAAGCTTGGTAATGCATTTTGGCACCAAAGGAAAAAGGGTCAATGAGAAGGAACACGCATACTCCCTTGTGCTCAAGAAGACGATTGAGAAGACCAAAGATCCATCCTTGGAAATATGCTATGATGGAGCTAGCTTTGATGGGGTCTGTCTCAATGCAATATTCGAGGGGAAACCAGAAGAAGTCCAAGAAGAACCAAAGGAGGTGATAACTTGCAAGAAATCCTATGAGAAAGGACCAACCCTCGGTGATCTTCTGGAAGGTATGACTCTCAAACCTTTTCTCTACGCTGATGGTGAGGTGAGATACAAGCTGAAATGCAAGGGAAATGTTAGACCCTTTGCTTACCTTAAGGTGATAAAAGACACCGATTTGACCAATCAAAAGGGTTCTAAGGAAAGCAAAGAGGGAACCTCCAATGTATCTCTGACTGATTTCATCTCTATGATCAAGGAAAGTAAGGATCCTCCTACAGGATCGAGGGGTGCTCATTCTCCCCCTTCACACTGAAAAATAATCAAGAAAAGTCAAGCTAAGTGACTCAAAACAGAGCGCTCTTGGGAAGCACCCCAAACTTATCCATGTACATATTAATGCTTTTTCTAGTCTAGTTTAATGTTTTCAGGATCCCATGAGAAATAAGGAGGGGTCGCTTGTACAAAAAGAGGAACAAAAACCAATGCGAGGATTGTCTAGCACAGCAACATGATGCAATATCGGGTTAACTCCGCGATATTATCCCTGGGCATTCCATGTCGAGCAGGCACAACGGTGTGTAGCCGATATGGAACGAAGCCCAAGCCAGACAATCTTTACCAGGGTTGAATATCGGGAACAAGCCGATATCCAGATTGACATTCCTACCATATCAGACTCAACCCGATATGGCCGTCCAGGTAATGGGGTTTTTAGACTTAGACAATCCGTGAAAAGCGCTCAAATTCATGGCCCACTTTTCCGGATAAGGTAAGAATACTTGGTTGGGGTTAGCCGACAGCTATTCCCCAAACCGAGAAACCCTAGTCAAACCCCTTTCTCTCCTTGTCTCCTCTTTATAAGAGCTATCACTATCGCCTCTCTCGTTTTCATTCCCCATCACTCTCGAATCCAGAAAATTGTTTCTAGTTTTTAAATTCGCAACTCAGTCCTCTGCAATTTTTTTCTCTTCCAAGGAAAATCTGCAAAAATCGTTCTAGGTAATTATTTACTCGTGCACGATATGATTTAGGATTGTTGAGATTTGTTGCATTTTGGATTTGGGAGTTGATGGAGGAAAATTTGATAGACTGTTTGCATAATCACTTAGGGTTTTTTGTAGGATTTTCTAAATCTTTAGCATTTCTATTTGCGAGGATAGCTTCACGGCTAAACTCTTTTGAATTGTCGAATTTTTAAAAATCTTCTTTCTCACCCTAGATAGATGCATGATTGTCTAGGAACCTGAATCCGTGAAAAACAACTTATAAAAAAATATTTTTTCTTTGCCTTTCGCGATTTAGGATTTATCCCGATTTAGTATAAAAATCAAACATGTTTGCTTAAGTCTCTCTAGTCATGAATATAGTAGCCTTAAATTTTAAACATGCATGCAAGATAACTTTTGCTCTTGATGTTTTTCTCGTACTTACACACTTGCGAGTGTTTTGGTTTGATAGGTACAATGGTAGGAGCAACAAGAAGCGGAGCTGTTCTTGGAAGATCAAGGGATTACCAAACGGAGAAGAGAGATGGAAAGAGACCAGTGGAAAGTTCCAGCCGAGCTGTTACAGTTCGCTCACCCAACCGTGCATCGGGAAGAAGAAGTGCAAATTCCCGACCCACACTGGCCGATATGCGTGCAACATTCAGGCGAATGGAGTTCAAAGCCACACACTATCCCCATGAGGAAACAATGGTCGAGCTGGGCATCTACGAAGACTGCCAGATCCTCTTCAATGAGATGGGTCTGAGGAGATTCATGGAGAACGCCTATGCGTCTCACGACGAGGCAAACTTCCAGTTCCTGACAACACTGGAAGTGACCTTCTATGCCTTTGGAGAGGAGACTCCAGAGGAAGATGGAGACAGCTACATCCGCTTCAAGTATGGAAGCGAGACTCACCGAATGTCATTTCGGGATCTCGAGTCGGTATTCGGATTTGGCCAAGTCGATATGCGCGAGATGACCCTCAATATAGAGAGGGTCGAGCTTGAGGCACTCTGGGGGCACATTGGAGTGGGCACTTACAAGCCCGGAGTGAACAAGAGCACCAGGATAAGGCATCCAGCCTTAAGATACGTGAAAAGAGCCATTGCACATACCTTCTTTGCAAGGAATGAATGTGGAGCTGTCCTGACCAAGGAGCTGGAGATAATGGATGACGGTCTGGTAGAGATCATTCAAGAGACCCGAAATGGAACCGAGCTGAAAGGAAGCAGACGGAGCACCGGGCTAATCACGATTCTGCTCAAGGAGCTCCTCCACTACAAGTCGTGGATGATCTCCACACCAAGGGAAAGGCCTCAAGTAGGCTGTGGAGGAGTAGTGTCTGCCATCCTTAGGGGAGCTGGTGTTGACCTCGAGGAGCCAACACACGGGATTCGCTGGATAGACATCGGGTACTTGAAGAAGTGCCAGTTTCTCGGGAAGCCGTATTGGCATGGACACCGATATCAGTTCACGCTTCCATCCGAGAAAGCAGCCGTGATGTTCCTTCCCAACCCGTACCTGACCACGATAAGAGAACCTCTGCAACTGGATTTCGAGCCGCAGGACGAGCACCTTTTCCCCTATGGAGCTGACTTCTATGGGGACTACGAAGAAGAATATCGGGAGGAAGCCGAATTAGTCGCTGAAGAGGAAGAAGATAATGAAGACGACTACGAGGACCCTACGGACGAGTATGGTTTCCCCCTCTATGGAGCTGATCGTTACCATTTCGACCCGATCACAAGTGCGACGCATCGAACCCTCAAGACGGCTCACGATCGAATCAATGTACTCCAGCAGTACTGCAAATGGCAGGATCGCTCAATTAATAAGGTAGTCTCCACGGTGAAGGGGATTAAAGGACACGTGAAGGGCCTGAAAGACCAAATCAAGTCGCTCACCTCGAAGCTGAAGGGGTCGACGCCATCACCGCGGCTTGAAGCCGATATGTCATCTGGAGAGCCAGAAGGAGAAGAAGAAGAAAGGTCTGACGAAGCAGACAGCCAAATGCTCCAAGAGAGGCATTCTTTCTCGTTCTTGCCAAGGGAGCACGAGCTAAGTGATACAGGAATGCATTCCTGCCAAGAAGGGAGCATATCGAGAATGAGGCGTGCAAGCCAGTCCCCGATACCAGAATCGGACAACCCTTCCTTCTCAACCAGTGAGGACATCACACCGAGCAATGAGGTACCACTCCAGAACTATTGTACATAAGCATTTTTTTTTCTTTTTGCCTTTTGCTTGAATTTTTGCATTCTCCTAGGACTGTATTCTTCCTCTCTTCTATCATACAGGGACTGTGTGATTTAAGTTTGGGAGAGTATGTAGTACATGCATTCACATAAATTAGACATCATGCATTCATCATATCTGCATAGAAAAACACAAAAAAAATTGAAAAATTTTGAAAATTTATCCCATAAAAAGACTCATGTAGTTGCATTTCCATATTAGGATTGAGTCTAGATGCATTCATTTAGGATTCATAAGCATTCGCATAAGGTGTTAAGTATGATGAATCCTTGTAAATAGCCATTTTTAATTCATGAATTCAATGCCTTTTTTCTTGTTTGTTTGATGCATTTTGAATTGGACTGAGCTTAAGACAGCACCACATTTGGAATTCGTCTTGTGAATTTCGGTCTTAACTCGATGTATTGTGATTTGAACCGATTTCCTAATGAACCTGAACCGTTAAAATGAAAATTTAATTATCTTGTTCTTGTCTGTCGATTAACTCATAGATTTCACTTGGACTCTCTTTCCCTTTTTACCACTCTTCTGCTAGTCCAAGTACCAGACCGCACTCAAAGCCTAAACCATCGTTTTAAACCATAAACACTTTCGCGAGAGCATGTGAGGCCTTCACACCATTTTCGAAACTTCTTAGGCAAAAAGTGTTGGGTTTAGGCCGACAAGGTTGGATTTCCATGTAGACGTTGGCTCACATCTCGAGTCAACACTAGGTTAGGTGGTGTAGATATTTAAACGTCTTGATACCGAAATTTGAGGCCGATATTGCTGGTTAGACTAGGAAGAGGGGTTGGGTTCCGATTGCTGATACATTGACAGAAAAGAGAGGAGAAGGAAACCACTGAGTTAGACGGGGACACGTATAAAAGAGATGGCGGCAACAAATGAGGCTCGAAACCAAAAGAAGAAAAAGGCGATTCCAAAAAGAAGCAAAAGAAGGCCAAACAACAAAATCCAAATCCGGCCAACAACACCAAAGGTGAATCATGAGGAACGCACACAAGGAGCCAGAAAGCCGAAACCGATCTCCAACAAAGAAGAAGTCCCCCAAAAATGACCAGGAAAGGTAATATCGAGGAGTAATATCGGGTATAAGGCGAAACGCCAGAACAAAGTGTAGCTTAGGAAGGGATAAATTAGACTAAGGTAAAAACAAAATAGGTGTTCGGGTAGATGGAAGTCTATCCTTGTATGCATCCATTGGTTTTTACCCTTAGCATTTTGCATTAAGAGGGTTCCTTTCATGAGTGATCCCACTTAAACACTTAACCCGTTCACACTACGAGTTCATATTTAGCTCGTGACCTTATCCTGAACCAAGTGAGTTGATTGACAGGTAAGAATGAGATCCACGCCTTGAAATTTTCTTAATGAATGTGAAAGGGAATTGGGAATCTGAATGTGCATCTAAGTTGAGATTTATTTTGCTTGATGTTGTGATAAATGTGGCTAAGGCTTTTTGGTTAGGTAGAATTCAGCCTGCATCCTAGAAACCTGAACTTAGACATTGAGTTGATTTTCTTTAAATGGCGTTTTGGATTCAAACTTACGTCTTTTCTTTTTAAACCTCACCCCTCCGGTTGGCTTTTACTTGAGGACAAGCAAAAAGGCAAGTTTGGGGGTGTTGATATATCTGTAAATTGCATGTTTTTAGCATACATTTCATGCTAGTTAGGACCTCATTCTTGCACTTTCATCTTAGTTTTTTTCACATATTCACTCATGTTAGGTTTAGATGCATTAGGTTAGGTTTTTTCATAGTCTTGCATGTTTTGGAGTGTTTTCTCAGGTGTTTTGAGAATGAGGATGGTCCGAAGAAGAAATCAAGAAGGGAGATCTCAAAAGAAGGACGAACAAATGATATCGAGAATGGATCACGACCCTTTGGCCGATATGGACAAGCGCATGACAAACCTCAACAGCAAGTAGCAGTGACTTGATCCCGAAAGAAGTACCCCAGAGCGAAGATCCAGAAAAAGGATTCAATGAAGATGGATATCGGAGCAAGGCAACGAGAATTCCCCGATCGAACTAAAAGGAGGACGAGCCATCACGACATGATCCCGAAGCACTTGCCCGAAATGAAGATTGCTCGAAGAATCATGAGGAAATTGCATATCGGCTTGCTCATCACGACTTGAAGCCGTTGCAGCATAAGTCCAAAAAAGTACCATTTCGGGAAAGTGGTCCCAACGTTTTAGGTTTTTCCTCTTTCATGTATAAATACTTTGTCCCCCACGCATATCTAAGACACACATTTTTCCAGTTTTAGTTTTCTGTCTTCTTTGCAAACCGAGAACTTGTAGCATTTTCCACCATTGAAGCTTGTTGCAAAGCTTTAACCTTTTATGATATTTTGAAGTTTACAAGTATTGTTTCATAGTATTTTCTTGTAAAGCTTCTTTCTTTTCTTGCTTCAAACTATCTTACAGCCTATGAGTTATCCTCTCCTCCTCATGGATCTTGAGGTTTCTCAAATGGCGCGTGAATAGTCCTTTTGAGGATTTTGATGGGTTAAAAGAACCAAGGGATTCTCGGATTTAGATTTCTTGCTTAGCTAAAACATAAAGTTAGATTCTTTCTTGTTCATTATTCCCAAAGCTTAGTCCAGCTTGATCATCTAGGCTAAAGATCACAGGCGGCTTGACATGAAAACCACGTGCTTGCTTAGCCGGATCTATGAACAAGAGTTTGATTCCTTAGGCTCAGACGAACCATCTGTCTAAGGGTCTTACGGTTCAATAGGGACGTTGCTCTATGCTTGTTTCTTCTATTGTACCGCTATGCGAGAGCTAGTCTATGGTGATAGAGATTCAAAGAGTTGAGACCCAAAAACCATGGGCTAAACGATTTGGTGATCCCTTTACCTAAGAATCACCATCTAAGACCAAGTCTTGATGTGATCCAAAAGTTTCAGCTTGATAAATGACCCGAGAGTTATCTAGTTCATAATACTCATCAAGATCCTTCTTTTACTTAGAAAGCTTATCTTTTTATTGTTGAAATCTTTATTTCTTGCTCAAATAGTCTAAAGTTCATCTATTTGTGGTCTTGAGTGACACAAGATCCAGTCTTTAGTTTCTTTTAGTTGTAAAGTTTCTATCTTTTACCATATCGGCTTGACTTATATCGACCAACATGACCGATATGTCACTAACATCACAAATGGATTGATACCCATACACTATACTGCATACGGTTGACAGTGTTGGGGGATTGACCCAACATGCCTAAAACAACATGTTGTCATATAGGCAGTAGGTGCATGAAAGCAACCAAGGAAATGAGGAACAACACCAGGGTGGGACTTAAGTTCGGGTGGGACACTTCTTTTTCCTCTAGAATCCTCAAAAGAAACACCAAGCCCTCTACGAGAATCTTGTGGCTTGCATAAGTGTGAAGCACCTTTTGAACCTTTGGTATTCTTATTGAGAGGATCTGGAGGTTTGGAATTGATTCCAGGGAGTGCGTACATTTGCTTTCTTCGACGTTTCTGAGAAGAAGGATGTGGAATCGTCTGTTTGACCACATGTGATGGAATTACAGCATTGGAAACAGCTTCTGGTGTGATACGCGAAGGGTGTCGATCGACACCAACTCTGCAGCTCGAATCTCTGCACTCCTTCTGCAATTCAGCTCTGCAATTCTTGCCTCCATCACAAAAACGTCTTCCTCCATCAACTTGGCATTGATTAGACCTTCATCTTCGGCCATAGTCCTGAAGATATGATTGTTTCCACTCCAGTCTTCAAGCTCCACAGCTTTCTCAGAATTCTCAGCCAATGCCTCTTGAACAACCACCTTGTTCACTTGCTATTTAGAATCCAGCTCCTTGTCAAACCCAGCAGTAATGACATCTGAATGTTCCATGAATGGATCTTGATCCATAGAAATCTCTACTGAAAAAGATTGACCATTGATGGTGGAAGGTCCCCGTAACTTGTCCATGTCAAAATTCATGACAACATCACCCAATTCAAGCTCTATTTTCCCTTTCCTCACATCAATAATGACACCAGCTGAAGGGAAGAATGATCTTCCCAAAATAAGAGGATCTGTAGGTTCTTCATCATATTTCAACACTACAAAGTCTGTGGGAATCATGCAACCTTCAATCTTCAAGGGAACATCTTCTAGAACACCTTCTGGGATTCTCTTAGATCGATCAGCTAGGACAAGGGAGATTCTGGTTGGCTTGAAATCAGTCATTCCAAGTCGAACAGCAACAGAGTATGGTATCAAGTTGATGATATATCATGGTTTTTACCCATTTTTAGACCATGATATAAGTGTTTTTATAGAGTCTTTTGGCTATTTTCGAGTCTATATAGAGTCTTTATAGGTTCAGGTACATTTGGAGATAAATTGGAGATTTGGATACATTTTGGAGCTTAGTGGAATGAAGTCGGATTGAAGAAACACGATGAGTGTCGATCGACACCATTGGTGTCGATCGACACTAGGATTTCCAATTTCCAGAAGCGAGAAGTTTCCAGTTTTTGAAGAAAAGAAAATCTCCAAGACTTTTCCTAATCTTCCAAGGAATTGAAGACTCGTACCTAGGCCTATAAATATAGTTTTTCAGCCATTGTTTAGGCATTATCTCATACTTTAAGAATCATAGAAGTTTAGGTTTTTGGAGAGAAGAATTTGACTCCTTTAGAGCAGATTTGGAACTCCTTTATTTTCTTCTATTGATTTCTTTTATGCTTTCTATTCAAATAATGATTTCTGTTTCATTGATCATGTCTGAGTAGTTTGCTTGTTAGGTTTAGGGTTTTTCAAAGGTGATTGATGAATTGTTAGGTCGAATTAAATTGTTAGGATAAAATCATTAGAGTTCTTCATCTGGATTTGTGTTTAATGCTTATTCTAGCTTCGCGACCTAGAATCTGA
>JAHZTW010000003.1:48822840-48846920 GCA_020283515.1 Alliaria petiolata
TTGCATAAGAATGCATTCTTTGTTTCTTCCCAAGTGGTCAAGGATCCTGGATCCAACTGCTTTAGCCAGTATGATGCATCTCCAGCAAGCGAGTAAGGAAAAAGCTTGCAGAAGAGATAATCATTGGACACTGATGTATTCATATATTTCATACATTTAGCTTGCATTTAGGACATAAATTGCATACATATTGCATTCATACTTAGGGAAATTGTAGCTTTTGTTCCATTTTAGGTCCTAAGGCACTTTGCAATAGCATTTGCATGTTTCTTGCATTCTTGCATCATATTCAGGTTGTTTTGGATACACTGGAGTTAAGGAGGGTGCGTGGACATGCTGAGGATCAAAGTGGAGTCAATGGACACTTGGGAGAACTCGGGCATTAAGCAAAGGAACCAAGATCGAGCTAAGGATCGAGTCAGGCAGGTCGATCTTGAGAAGATCGACCACAAGATCGAGTCACGAGGCCATTCTGAGGAAGAAGATCGAGGTCAGAGATCGACCAAGATGATCGAGCGCGAGCACGGACGCGGAAGAAGAACGAGAGCTAGATCGAGCTCAAGACTCGATCATCCAAAGATCGAGTAGACGATCGACAGTGGCACCCGATCTCCCCGATTGGAACGACTAGGCGATCGAGCAAAGGAAAGCATTCTACCCCCAAGATCGAGCAAGAGATCGACGACCGAGGTCGATCTCTAACCTTATCCGGACAGCTCACATTTTGGAGCTTGGTGAGGGGACTATTTCCCTTTTGGTATAAAAGGTCCTTGACCTATTTTTGGCAAAGGATCCGAAAACTTGCGTTTTGTCTCCTCCTTCTTGGAGCAAAACCTCCATTGTTAGTCTTTTAAGCTATTCTAGTTTATGTAAACCTTAATCTTTTCTTTAATATTAAGTACTTGTCTTTAATCTCTTTACTTAATCGTTTAATCATGCTTAGCTTTCTTTCCATTATGTTTTCAAGCATTTTAATCATGCATAGTGAGTAGTAATCTTTTGGGTTTTCTGTTTGGGGTGATTAAGGGGTTTAAAGGTCTAAGCTCTGGTCTTTTCTTGTTCTTAAAACCATTCTCTTCTTGGATTTGGGCGTTTAAGGCCTAGAGGATCTCAAGAGAGACATCTTTGATCCAGGGATTTCTTTGTCCTAAACAGATTTAGGAGATCCCTTAAATCCAAATCCAAGAGACTAATCTATCTTTTCCCAAACGCCATGGTTGTTTAGGGGATTAGTTAAGCCACTATTTGAGATCTATGCATCATGCTCTTCATCCTTTCTTTCAACCACGATCAATGGGTTAGGAGGAAGGGATGAGGAAGGTTTCATACCACACGCCATGGATGAAGCTAACTTAAGCTTCTCAAGACTTAGAGAAAGCACAAAAGTGTAGATCTATGTTTTAAAAACCCAAAGTTTAAATCTTGAACCCCCTTAAGCTGATCTCCAACCGTGAATCCATTTCATATCATCTGAAAACATAAAAATCATCTTCCTTTAGTTTAAAGTTTCAATCTTTTAGCTTAAAACCATCTTAGTTGTTTATTTCTTACATTAAAGCATTTTAATTTCATAAAGTTGTGTTCTTTGTCTTGTTAGTATTTTCGAAATTCCCTAATATCATATTTCGCACCCTGGTAGAAGTTAGGAGTCAGTAGATTTTTATTTCTAGTTTTTAAAATTCGTCCCGTGTAGTTAGTAATTTCCAGTTTCGTCTGTCTTTAGTTTTACATTTTCTAAAATTAGTAGTCGTCCCGTTTAAATTCTTAGAAGCTACTTTATAGTTTTTAACCCCTTGGTCGGGATTTTAAAATAGTTTTTAAGTTTAGTAGATCATCATAAGTAATTTATTTCGATTTATTCACCATTTTAATCCGATTCTGCTTAGCTTTACCAAAAGTTCTTGTATTCGTGGTATCCTTTCAAACCTCCCTAGTTGGATTGACCCTTAAGTATTGCAATAACATGAGCATGCTAAAGGCTTTGACAAACACTCCAAAAATGTGTTATCAAATGGCGCCGTTGTCGAATTAAAGATATTCTCTAATGAAATCCCTAGTTAATAGGATTGAGTTTTATTATTTCATAGAAATATCTAAGTTTGGGGGAAAAATAAGGAAAATTTTCATATCTAGAAAGAGGATTCCCCTAGAATTAAAGATATTTTCTAATTTAATCCCAAAATTTTTTTTGGAATTATTGCATAGGGTTTAGAAACTTATCCCGCTTTGTTTACCTTAATCCTCTCCTCATTCTTTTTCTGAGCTTTTGCATCTCAGGAACAATGGCGTCAAGGAGGTTTGGATACTCACCACAGGCAGACCTATTGGTGTGGACTGAAGAGGAAAGAAGAGCCCGCATGAGACTCGCGAATAGGAGCGTTGAGCCTACAAGGTTCGCGAGCCGACCCTTCTTGCAAGAGATCGGGTTGCTTGACTCTTTTGATAAGCTGCTCGGGAACATGGAGCTCGGTTTCTTGGCGACTTTGGATTGTCCCACCTACCCGGAGGTGACATTACAGTTCCTATCCACGTTAGAGTTCTCCTACGACGATCCAAGCTCGCCAACACCGTCAACGGGAAACATGAGGTTCAAGGTCCGGGGAAACCTCTTTGACCTGACCTCCAAGGACATATGTGACGCGTACCAGTTCAATGCCGAGGCTCCCTTAGTCGAGTTCCCCCAGTTTGAGCCGGCGAGCACGCTATGGAACTTGATTGGTGAAGGCGCCTTCACGAGCAACAAGTCCAAAATAGAGGGTTAGGAATCCTCTGCTACGGTACGTGCTGAAGCTCCTTGCCAACACAATCTCGGGGAAGACCTCAGACTCAACCGTGGAGAATAGCGAGCTCAGCTTCCTCCACCAAGGCTTGAAGGAGATTTTGTGTGACGAGGGGTGGATCGCGGGTTATGAGGAAGACCCAGTGGATGACAACTTAGGCGAGGATGTCAACTATGGATGCATCTTAGCTGCCTCGTTGGTCAAGTACAAGAAGTGGATCCGAAGAGCAGCCTCATCCCCCATCTACATAGGAGGATTTCTCACACCTCTCTTTGAGAAGGTGGGAGTAGACCTCACATTTTCCCAAGCGTGCCCGGAGAAAACCTATATGGACCACAACTACATGCTTGCATTGGAGTTCTTCGGACCACCACCAGCCCCAAACACGATTGCTTACTACTTCAGGAATAAGCAAAATGAAGAGAAAACCTACATCCTCCCAAGCCCGAACGGCGTGCTAATAGACTGCCTCAAAGGACTCGAGTTCTTGCCACCGGATGAGGCATGCTACTTGGCGTTTGGAAGCACGGCTATGATTCCAATCTCCATAGACTCGTCCTCAACAACCTCCTCCTCGTCGCAGGATTGAGGTACCAAAACACCAACCCTTGTAAATACCATGCATATTTTTATTTTTGCTTTGGATTTTTGTCTCCTCTTGGACTTGTTTGACACCGAGACGTTGTCAGTCAAGTTTGGGGGAGAATGTGTGCTTTGACATATTTTATTTGAATATTATTTTGTGTTTGCATCTTGAGTCTTCATGCATCCATCTAAGTGCATAGAAAAATACAAAAAAAATCAGAAAAAATTTCAAAATTTTCAAAAAAAAAAATTCATGTAGCTTGCATTTACATTGTAGAATATTTTAGGATTGAGTCTAGAATTTTTATCATTTAGGATTGCATTCATATGCATAGGGAGCAATGATGAGCTAATCCAAGTAGGTTGTTAACTTTTGTGATCAATTCAACACCCTAGTTAGTAGTTCTTTGATGCTTGTGAATAGATTTGAAAGTAAGGAAGAACCATGCTTGGACCACCTCATTTGTCACTAGTTTTTAGTCGAAAATAGGCCTTGAAATTGATAGCCATCTCTACTCACTTAAACCGAATTTTGACATCTAATTATCATGCTTGCATTGGATGTAAATTCATGGATTAAAATACTTGAGCTTTCTTATCCACTTTACCACCCTTTTTCTAGCTCAAGTAGCACCCCTACCATAACCAACCTCCTTTGAAGCCAATTGTTCTTGTGTGATTATTTGTGAGGCCTTTATTTCGATTGAACCTAGCATAAAGTGTTAAGTTTGGGACGACAAGTATAGGTTTTCATGTAGATTCTAGCCTTGCATTTTGAGGCTAGCTTTAGGCTTAGGATTTGGGAGTTTGTTGGCCGTGGTACTATATGTTGTTGGGTGGAAAAGTGTGAAAAGGAAGAAGTGTGAATAAAGGGCTCGGTGAAAATAAGGGGAAGAATGGTTTGAAATGGAGAGTCTTGGGTTTTTAAAAAAATAGCTCTAAGTAAATAAAAAGAAATGCTAGGTGGCCTTAAGAAATAAAAAAAAGCCGAAAAGGGCCTAAGAAAAAAAAATATGCTTATTCAAGGCCACCTAGAGATCAAAGAAGAGCTAAGTTGATGAGAATAGACTACTCCATTCACCGAATGATAGGTTGAAAAAGTCCCCCTTAGAGCTTTGAAAAAGAGAAAACGTGTTTGAAATTCAAAGGGTTTAGCAAGGCACAAAGAGCCTTGGGAAAAAGGGTAGATTTTAGAGGGTTGAGTGAGCAAAAAGAAAATGAATGAGAGGGGTATAGGATCATTGATAGCATTTTGGGTAGATGAAAATCTATGCTTGTATGCATCACTTGTTTCTTACCTTTAGCATTATGCATATGGTTCAATCTTTCTTGAGTGTTACCCTTACTTAAATGCAAAACCGGATGAATTGAGATCATTTTTATCTCAAACAAAAAAAAACCAGTCCCTTAGCCAAATGAATTTACTTTCCTTGCAATGTCATGATTCACGGTTTCACACTTAATGAATGTTAAAGAGTTGGCTTGATAGGGAGGCTTGTTTAGATTGAATTCTTAGTACACTTGAATGTTGAGATGGGCATGACTAACTCTTTTGGAGTAGGATAGATTCACATGCATCTTAGAATTAAGAACTAGGATGTTGAGTTGATCATTATTGTTAGCAACCTTGGATATTGAGCTCCCACTTTTAACCCTCTCTCCCTTGCTCAGATTTTGTTTGCTTGAGGGCAAGCAAAAGGCAAGTTTGGGGGAGTTGATGTATTCATATATTTCATACATTTAGCTTGCATTTAGGACATAAATTGCATATATATTGCATTCATACTTAGGAAAATTGTAGCTTTTGTTCCATTTTAGGTCCTAAGGCACTTTGCAATAGCATTTGCATGTTTCTTGCATTCTTGCATCATATTCAGGTTGTTTTGGATACACTGGAGTTAAGGAGGGTGCGTGGACATGCTGAGGATCAAAGTGGAGTCAATGGACACTTGGGAGAACTCGGGCATTAAGCAAAGGAACCGAGATCGAGCTAAGGATCGAGNAACCTACATCCTCCCAAGCCCGAACGGCGTGCTAATAGACTGCCTCGAAGGACTAGAGTTCTTGCCACCAGATGAGGCATGCTACTTGACGTTTGGAAACACGACTACGATTCCAATCTCCGTAGACTCGTCCTCACCAACCTCCTCCTCCTCGCAGGATTGAGGTACCAAAACACCAACCCTTGTAAATACAATGCATATTTTTATTTTTGCTTTGGATTTTTGTCTCCCCTTGGACTTGTTTGAAACCGAGACGTTGTCATTCAAGTTTTGGGGAGAATGTGTGCTTTGACATGTTTTATTTGAATCTTATTTTGTGTTTGCATCTTGAGTCTTCATGCATCCATCTAAGTGCATAGAAAAATACAAAAAAATCAGAAAAATTTTCAAATATTTAAAAAAAAAAATTCATGTAGCTTGCATTTACATTGTAGAATATTTTAGGATTGAGTCTAGAATTTTTATCATTTAGGATTGCATTCATATGCATAGGGAGCAATGATGAGCTAATCCAAGTAGGTTGTTAACTTTTGTGATCAATTCAACACCCTAGTTAGTAGTTCTTTGATGCTTGTGAATAGATTTGAAAGTAAGGAAGAACCATGCTTGGACCACCTCATTTGTCACTAGTTTTTAGTCGAAAATAGGCCTTGAAATTGATAGCCATCTCTACTCACTTAAACCGAATTTTGACATCTAACTATCATGCTTGCATTGGAAGTAAATTCATGGATTAAAATACTTGAGCTTTCTTATCCACTTTGCCACCCTTTTTCTAGCTCAAGTAGCACCCCTACCATAACCAACCTCCTTTGAAGCCAATTGTTCTTGTGTGATTATTTGTGAGGCCTTTATTTCGATTGAACCTAGCATAAAGTGTTAAGTTTGGGACGAAAAGTATAGGTTTTCATGTAGATTCTAACCTTGCATTTTGGGGCTAGCTTTAGGCTTAGGATTTGGGGGTTTGTTGGCCGTGGTACTATATGTTGTTGGGTGGAAAAGTGTGAAAAGGAAGAAGTGTGATTAAAGGGCTCGGTGAAAATAAGGGGAAGAATGGTTTGAAATGGAGAGTCTAAGTAACTAAGTTGATGAGAATAGACTACTCCATTCACCGAATGATAGGTTGAAGAAGTCCCCCTTAGAGCTTTGAAAAAGAGAAAACGTGTTTCAAATTCAAAGGGTTTAGCAAGGCACAAAGAGCCTTAGGAAAAAAGGTAGATTCTAGAGGGTTGAGTGAGAAAAAATAAAATGAATGAGAGGGGTATAGGATCATTGATAACATTTCGGGTAGATGAAAATATATGCTTGTATGCATCACTTGTTTCTTACATTTAGCATTATGCATATGGTTCAATCTTTCTTGAGTGTTACCCTTACTTAAATGCAAAACCGGATGAATTGAGATCATTTTTATCTCAAAACAAAACCCAGTCCCTTAGCCAAATGAATTTACTTTCCTTGCAATGTCATGATTCACGGTTTCACACTTAATGAATGTTAAAGAGTTGGCTTGATAGGGATGCTTGTTTAGATTGAATTCTTAGTACACTTGAATGTTGAGATGGGCATGGCTAACTCTTTTGGAGTAGGATAGATTCACATGCATCTTAGAATTAAGAACTAGGATGTTGAGTTGATCATTATTGTTAGCAACCTCGGATATTGAGCTCCAACTTTTAGCCCTCTCTCCCTTGCTCAGATTTTGTTTGCTTGAGGGCAAGCAAAAGGCAAGTTTGGGGGAGTTGATGTATTCATATATTTCATACATTTAGCTTGCATTTAGGACATAAATTGCATATATATTGCATTCATACTTAGGGAAATTGTAGCTTTTGTTCCATTTTAGGTCCTAAGACACTTTGCAATAGCATTTGCATGTTTCTTGCATTCTTGCATCATATTCAGGTTGTTTTGGATACACTGGAGTTAAGAAGGGTGCGTGAAAATGCTGAGGATCAAAGTGGAGTCAATGGACACTTGGGAGAACTCGGGCATCAAGAAAAGGAACCGAGATCGAGCTAAGGATCGAGTCAGGCAGGTCGATCTTGAGAAGATCGAGAAGATCGACCACAAGATCTAGTCACGAGGCCATTCCGAGGAAGGAGATCGAGGTCAGAGATCGACCAAGATGATCGAGCGCGAGCACGGACGCGGAAGAAGAACGAGAGCTAGATCGAGCTCAAGACTCGATCATCCAAAGATCGAGTAGACGATCGACAGTGGCACCCGATCTCCCCGATTGGAAAGACTAGGCGATCGAGCAAAGGAATGCATTCTACCCCCAAGATTGAGGAAGAGATCGACGACCGAGGTCGATCTCTAACCTTATCCGGACAGCTCACATTTTGGAGCTTATTGAGGGGACCATTTCCCTTTTGCTATAAAAGGTCATTGACCTATTTTTGGCAAAGGATCAGAAAACTTCCGTTTTGTCTTCTCCTTCTTGAAGCAAAACCTCCATTGTTAGTCTTTTAGGCTTTTCTAGTTTATGTAAAGCTTAATCTTTTTTTTAATCTTAAGTAGTTGTCTTTTTAATCGTTTAATCATGATTAGCTTTCTTTCCTTTACGTTTTTAAGCATTTTAATCATGCATAGTGAGTAGTAATCTTTTGGGTTTTCGGTTTTGGGTGATTAAGGGGTTTAAAGGTTTAAGCTTTGGTTGTTTTCTTGTTCTTAAAACCATTCTCTTCTTGGAGTTGGGTGTTTAAGGCCTAGAGGATCTCGAGAGAGACATCTTTGATCCAGGGATTTCCTTGTCCTAGACAGATTTAGGAGATCTCTTAAATCCAAATCCAAGAGACTAATCTATCATTTCCCAAACGCCATGGTTGCTTAGGGGATTAGTTAAGCCACTATTTGAGATCTATGCATCATGCTCCTCNAGTCACGAGGCCATTCCGAGGAAGAAGATCGAGGTCAGAGATCGACCAAGATGATCGAGCGCGAGCACGAACGCGGAAGAAGAACGAGAGCTAGATCGAGCTTAAGACTCGATCATCCAAAGATCGAGTAGACGATCGACAGTGGCACTCGATCTCCCCGATTGGAACGACTATGCGATCGAGCAAAGGAAGGCATTCTACCCCCAAGATCGAGGAAGAGATCGACGACCGAGGTCGATCTCTAACCTTATCCGGACAGCTCACATTTTGGAGCTTAGTGAGAGGACCATTTCCCTTTTGCTATAAAAGGTCCTTGACCTATTTTTGGCAAAGGATCCGAAAACTTGCGTTTTGTCTTCTCCTTCTTGGAGCAAAACCTCCATTGTTAGTCTTTTAAGCTTTTCTAGTTTATGTAAACCTTAATCTTTTCTTTAATCTGAAGTACTTGTCTTTAATCTCTTTATTTAATCGTTTAATCATGCTTAGCTTTCTTTCCTTTACGTTTTCAAGCATTTTAATCATGCATAGTGAGTAGTAATCTTTTGGGTTTTCGGTTTGGGGTGATTAAGGGGTTTAAAGGTTTAAGCTTTGGTCTTTTCTTGTTCTTAAAACCATTCTCTTCTTGGATTTGGGCGTTTAAGGCCTAGAGGATCTCGAGAGAGACATCTTTGATCCAGGGATTTCCTTGTCCTAGACAGATTTAGGAGATCCCTTAAATCCAAATCCAAGAGACTAATCTATCCTTTCCCAAACGCCATGGTTGCTTAGGGGATTAGTTAAGCCACTATTTGAGATCTATGCATCATGCTTCTCATCCTTTCTTTCCTCCACGATCAATGGGTTAGGAGGAAGGGATGAGGAAGGCTTCATACCACACGCCATGGATGAAGCTAGCTTAAGCTTCTCAAGGCTTAGAGAAAGCACAAAAGTGTAGATCTATGTTTTAAAAACCCACAGTTTGAATCTTGAACCCCCTTAAGCTGATCCCCAACCGTGAATCCATTTCATATCATCTGAAAACATAAAAATCATCTTCCTTTAGTTTAAAGTTTCAATCTTTTAGCTTAAAACAATCTAGTTGTTTATTTCTTGCATTAAAGCATTTTAATTTCATATAGTTGTGTTCTTGGTCTTGTTAGTATTTTAGAAATTCCCTAATATCATATTTCGCACCCTGGTAGAAGTTAGGAGTCAGTAGATTTTTATTTTTAGTTTTTAAAATTCGTCCCGAGTAATTAGTAATTTTCAGTTTCGTCTGTCTTTAATTTTGTATTTTCTAAAATTAGTAGTCGTCCCTTTTAAATTCTTAAAAGATACGTTTTAGTTGTTTAACCCATTGGTCGGGATTTTAAAATAGTTTTTAAGTTTAGTAGATCATCATAAGTAATTTATTTCGAATTATTCACCCTTTTAATCCGATTCTACTTAGCTTTACCAAAAGTTCTTGTATTCTTGGTATCCTTTCAAACCTCCCAAGTTGGATTGACCCTTAAGTATTGCAATGACATGAGCATGCAAAGGCTTTGACAAACACTCCAAAAACGTGTTATCAAACACTCCATTAGCCTTAATGCTTGATGTCAAATCCTCAAATCTCTAAATGTGGTCCATGGGGTGTTCTTGAGGAAGACCATGGAAAGGATGCTGAGCTACAAGTGTGTAGTAAGCAGGCTTCAGCTAGAAATCATTCCTCTGGAATACAGAAGGACGGATCGCAGCTCTATTAGCATAGAACTAGTCTGGTCTGTTGTATTCACCAAGTGTTCTTCCGCGTCCAACGTCTGCGTGTGCGCCTTACATTGCTTGCTCGATGATAACAGCTCCATTATCATCAAGTCTCTGGCCACGATTGTTTCTCCTATTTTCGTCCAGATCCGTGAAGTTTCCAGCCTCATCACGAATCATAATCACAGGCTCCGCCATCTCTGTCTGCGCAGGGTGTCGATCGATGCTCGCTGTGGTGTCGATCTACACTTGTGCAGATTTTCGGTTCGTACGTTCGAGACGGCCGAGTTCCTGGTTGAGTGCGATTAGTTCCTTTTCCTTGTTGCTTCTGGTGTTGGGCATGCACCTGAAACCAAAAATAAGAAACTAAAAGCTTCAGTAACTAAAACAAAAACAAAACATAGTCAAAATCTTAATACTAGATTCCGTAGGCAGCTATTACTTCCCCGGCAACGGCGCCAAAAACATGATAGGGTCAAAGTTTTACCCAAATAAATCAACACTGCAAGTGCACAGCAATGTAGTTGAAGTATATGGGGTTATCGAATCACAAAGGAAGTAGATGCTACACTATGAATTCTAGGTTCGAATTAAGCTAGGAAGAGATAATTAAAAGTAAAAGACAGCGAGTTTAATAAAGCGGTGTAAGTTCAGGAGACGAAACGCTAGGTTCAGGGAATTTCTCAAGTGAATCCTAATTGCAGGTCTAGACAGAACGTTAGAAATCATGAAGATCCGTTCTTGAACTTGAAACACTAATGTAAAATCAACCAACTCTCACTGCGAATATTATCTATGTCTAAACCCTAGAATTTCAAATCTCTTTGCAAATCCTATCAATTCAGACAAGCATTAATAACAGGTTCAATTGTTCACAAAACCCTAAACCAAATCTCTTTGTGAATAGGTATTTTGCTCATCTAACATTAGTTCAGGCAATCAATAATACTCTCGCATCAATTAATTAACCTAAGATCAGAATCTAGGTCATGAAGCTAGAATAAGCATTAAACACAAATCCAGATGAAGAACTCTAATGATTTTATCCTAACAATTCAATTCAACCTAACAAGCAAACTACTCAGACATGATCAGTGAAACAAAAATCATTATTTGAATAGAAAGCATAAAAGAAATCAATAGAAGAAAATAAAGGAGTTCCAAATCTGCTCTAAAGGAGTCTGATTTTTCTCTCCAAAAACCTAAACTTCTATGATTCTTAAAATATGAGTTAATGCCTAAACAATGGCTTTGAAAACTATATATAAGGTCCAAAACACGAATTGGGCACTTTTGCAAATAAGGAAAACTTTTTGGGCAATTTCCTTTTCTTCAATCTTGTAAAATCAGGCGGTTTGGCTTGGCTCGAGTGGTGTCGATCAACACCAGTGAACAGTGTCGATCAACACTGTTCATCCAACAATTCTCCAACTTCACATTTTCAGCATCTTCTTCCACAATGCTCCAAAATTCTTCAAAATCTCCAATTATGTTCAAAACGTACCTGAATCTGCAAAGACTCTAATAGGACTCTAAAATGACCAAAAGACTCTATAAATAAGACTTATATCATGGCCAAAAACCAGTAAAAACCATGATATATCAGGAAGCATCAACAAAGGTGATGTGATGAATACTTCTTCATAGTGGTGATCCCAAGGTTTTTGAACATCTCAAGGGACATCACATTGACACTTGAGCCAGAGTCACACAAGGCTTCATCAATATTCAAGTTCTCAAGAGAACAAGATTGATGAATCTCCACTTTAGGCAAAGGTGCACCAACTTTCTACATACTCCCTCTAAAGCTTGAGAGTACCTTCTTTTTTACCTTAGTCAAAACCATCTCAGGAAAAGGGAGTGGTGGCTAGTAGACAAGGAGATCATGAGCCTCAACTTCAGTCTTCTTAGCCACTTCTCTTTCCTTCTCAACAACACTTGCTTGTGTAGAAATCATATCCTCATCGAGCTCTTCCTTACCCATTGGTTTAACAACAACCAAATGGTCATTTTCAATGACCTCCTCCCCCATTTGAACCTCAATGTCCTCATTGATTATAGATTCATCATTGGGACTCTCAAATAGTTGTTCAAATTCGGCCACCACACGCTCATACTCTTCTTCATCAATAGAATAGATAGCATTGTAATAGTCCTTTGGGTTTGGCTCGGGTTTACCGGGCAAAAAAGCTTGAGCTCGTGTAGAAGAGGAAGCAATACTCTTTTTGTTCTCCATTTGCTTGATCTTGGAGCTCAAAATGTCAAACTTACTATTAAGATCATTGTAAGAACAATCCACCTTGTTGTGAATTTCAACCATCTTCTTGCTCACATCCATAGCACTACTTGCTTGACCTTGGAGAATTTGTTGGAGAACATTCCTTATATCCAAATCTTGTGCAAAACCCGGTGGAGGACCTTGCTTGGACTGAAAATTCCCTTGATGGTTTCTTTGATAGTTGTTCTTGTGAACATAACCTTGTTGTTGTTTGAAAGGAACAAATGGTTTTCATTGAGCTCCTTGGCCTTGGTTTTGTGGGGGATAAACTTGATCTTGAGGGTTCTCCACATTGGTGCTTCTATAGAAAAGATTGTTGTTGTTCCTATAGTTGTTGAATCCTTGTTGATAACCTTGGCCACCCACATAGTTGACCTCTTCTTGGCAATCCTCATCTAGCTCTTGTTTAATTTTCTTGACTCTCATCACAATTACTCATAAAGTGAACATGTTTTTGTGAAGCTTGAAGCAACTTATCCATTTTCTCATTAAGAGATTTCAGCTCCTACCTTCTTTGGTCCTCATAGACATCATAACCTCTTGAAAATCTATCATAGTCTTCACCATAGTTGCCATCACTTTGGGCCAAGTTTTTCACAAGTTCAAGACCCCCATCCACATCTTTTCCCAAAAAGTTTCCATTACTTGATGTGTCTAGAAGCATCATAAACTTGGGAAGAACTCCACGGTAGAGTGTGCTCAATAGAGTTTCTTCGGAGAAGCCATGATGTGGTCATTGGGTTGTGTAACCCTTGAACCTTTCCCATGCTTNGCGGAAGAAGAACGAGAGCTAGATCGAGCTCAAGACTCGATCATCCAAAGATCGAGTAGACGATCGACAGTGGCACCCGATCTCCCCGATTGGAAAGACTAGGCGATCGAGCAAAGGAATGCATTCTACCCCCAAGATTGAGGAAGAGATCGACGACCGAGGTCGATCTCTAACCTTATCCGGACAGCTCACATTTTGGAGCTTATTGAGGGGACCATTTCCCTTTTGCTATAAAAGGTCATTGACCTATTTTTGGCAAAGGATCAGAAAACTTCCGTTTTGTCTTCTCCTTCTTGAAGCAAAACCTCCATTGTTAGTCTTTTAGGCTTTTCTAGTTTATGTAAAGCTTAATCTTTTTTTTAATCTTAAGTAGTTGTCTTTTTAATCGTTTAATCATGATTAGCTTTCTTTCCTTTACGTTTTTAAGCATTTTAATCATGCATAGTGAGTAGTAATCTTTTGGGTTTTCGGTTTTGGGTGATTAAGGGGTTTAAAGGTTTAAGCTTTGGTTGTTTTCTTGTTCTTAAAACCATTCTCTTCTTGGAGTTGGGTGTTTAAGGCCTAGAGGATCTCGAGAGAGACATCTTTGATCCAGGGATTTCCTTGTCCTAGACAGATTTAGGAGATCTCTTAAATCCAAATCCAAGAGACTAATCTATCATTTCCCAAACGCCATGGTTGCTTAGGGGATTAGTTAAGCCACTATTTGAGATCTATGCATCATGCTCGTCATCCTTTCTTTCCACCACGATCAATGGGTTAGGAGGAAGGGAAGAGGAAGGTTTCCTACAACACTCCATGGATGAAGCTAACTTAAGCTTCTCAAGGCTTTGAGAAAGCACAAAAGTGTAGATCTACGTTTTAAAAACCCAAAGTTTAAATCTTGAACCCCCTTAAGCTGATCCCCAACCGCGAATCCATTTCATATCATCTGAAAGCATAAAAATCATCTTCCTTTAGTTTAAAGTTTCAATCTTTTAGCTTAAAACCATCTAGTTGTTAATTTCTTGCATTAAAGCATTTTAATTTCATAAAGTTGTGTTCATGGTCTTGTTAGTATTTTAGAAATTCTTTAATATCATATTTCTCACCCTGGTAGAAGTTAGGAGTCAGTAGATGTTTATTTCTAGTTTTTAAAATTCGTCCCGAGTAGTTAGTAATTTCTAGTTTCGTCTGTCTTTAGTTTTTCATTTTCTAACATTAGTAGTCGTTTCTTTTAAATTCTTAAAAGCTACTTTCTAGTTTTTTAACCCCTTGGTCGGGATTTTAAAATAGTTTTTAAGTTTCGTAGATCATCATAAGTTATTTATTTCGAATTATTCACCCTTTTAATCCGATTCTGCTTAGCTTTACCAAAAGTTATTGTATTCTTGGTATCCTTTCAAACCTCCAAAGTTGGATTGACCCTTAAGTATTGCAATGACATGAGCATGCTAAAGGCTTTCACAAACACTCCATTAGCCTTAATGCTTGATGCCAAATCCTCAAATCTCTCAATGTGGTCGATGGGGTGTTCTTGAGGAAGACCATGGAAAGGATGCTGAGATACAAGTGTGTAGTAAGCAGGCTTCAGCTCGAAATCATTCCTCTGGAATACAGGAGGACGGATCGCAGCTCTATTAGCATAAAACTGGTCTGGTCTGTTGTATTCACCAAGTGTTCTTCCGCGTCCAACGTCTGCGTGTGCGGCTTGCATTGCTTGCTCGATGATAACATCTCCATTATCATCAAGTCTCTGGCCACGATTGTTTCTCCTATTTTCGTCCAGATCCGTGAAGTTTCCAGCCTCATCACGAATCATAATCACAGGCTCCGCCATCTCTGTCTGCGCAGGGTGTCGATCGATGCTCGATGTGGTGTCGATCGACACCCGTGCAGATTTTCGGTTCGTACGTTCGAGACGGCCGAGTTCCTGGTTGAGTGCGATTATTTCCTTTTCCTTGTTGCTTCTGGTTTTTGGCATGCACCTGAAACCAAAAATAAGAAACTAAAAGCTTCAGTAACTAAAACAAAAAACAAAACCTAGTCAAAATCCTAATACTAGATTTCGTAGGCAGTTATTACTTCCCCGGCAACGGCGCCAAAAACTTGATAGGGTCAAAGTTTTACCCAAATAAATCAACACTGCAAGTGCACAACAATGCAGTTGAAGTATATGGGATTATCGAATCCCAAAGGAAGTAGATGCTACACTATCAATTCTAGGTTCGAATTAAGCTAGGAAGAGATAATTAAAAGTAAAAGACAGCGAGTAATTAAAAGCTGTGTAAGTTCACGAGACGAAACGCTAGGTTCAGGGAATTTCTCAGGTGAATCCTAATTGCAGGTCTAGACAGAACGTTAGGAATCATGAAGATTCCTTCTTGAACTTGAAACACTAATGTAATATCAACCAACTCTCGCTGCGAAGATTATCTATGTCTAAACCCTAGAATTCCAAATCTCTTTGCAAATCCTATCGATTCAGACAAGCATTAATAACAGGTTCAAATGTTCACAAAACCCTAAACCAAATCTCTTTGTGAATAGGTATTTTGCTCATCTAACATTAGTTCAGGCAATCAATAATACTCTCACATCTATTAATTAACCTAAGATCAGATTCTAGGTCATGAAGCTTGAATAAGCATTAATCACAAATCCAGATGAAGAACTCTAATGATTTTATCCTAACAATTCAATTCTACCTAACAATTCATCAATCACCTTTGAAAAACCCTAAACCTAACAAGCAAACTACTCAGACATGATCAATGAAACAAAAATCATTATTTGAATAGAAAGCATAAAAGAAATCAATAAAAGAAAATAAAGGAGTTCCAAATCTGCTCTAAAGGAGTCTGATTTTTCTCTCCAAAAACCTAAACTTCTATGATTCTTAAAATATGAGATAATGCCTAAACAATAGCTTTGAAAACTATATATAAGGTCCAAAACACGAATTGTGCACTTTTGCAAATAAGGAAAACTTTTTGGGCAATTTCCTTTTCTTTAATCTTGTAAAATCAGGCGGTTTGGCTTGGCTCGAGTGGTGTCGATCGACACCAGTGAAAAGTGTCGATCAACACTGTTCATCCAACAATTCTCCAACTTCACATTTTCAGCATCTTCTTCCACAATGATTGTTGTTGTTCCTATAGTTGTTGAATCCTTGTTGATAACCTTGGCCACCCACATAGTTGACTATCTTCTTCGCAATCCTCATTCAACTCTTTTTTAACCCCTTGACTCTCATCACAATCGCCCACAAAATAGACATGTTTTTGTGAAGCTTGAAGCAACTTATCCATTTTCTCATTAAGAGATTTCAGCTCCTTCCTTCTTTGGTCCTCATAGACACCATCACCTCTTGAAGATCTATCATAGTGTTCACCATAGTTGCCATCACTTTGGGCCAAGTTTTCCACAAGTTCAAGACCCTCATCCACATATTTTCCCAAAAAGTTTCAATTACTCGATGTGCCTAGAAGCATCATAAACTTGGGAAGAACTCCACGGTAGAGTGTGCTCAATAGAGTTTCTTCGGAGAAGCCATGATGTGGTCATTGGGTTGTGTAACCCTTGAACCTTTCCCATGCTTCACAAAAGCTCTCATTGTTCTTTTGGGTGAAGTTAGATAACTCATTTCTCAACCTTGCTGTCCTTGTGTTGGAGAAGAACTTGGCAAGGAAAGCTTTCTTGCATTGATCCCATGAAGTGATAGAACCTCTTGGAAGTGTCTTCTCCCATTGATGTGCCATGTCTCCAAGAGAGAAAGGAAACAACCTCAGCTTGAAACCATCTTCGGATATACCATTGATCTTGATCATATTACAAATCCTATCAAACTCATCCAAATGGTCAAGAGGATCCTCCATAGCCAACCCATGAAACTTGTTGTGTTGCACCATGTTGATCAATCCACTCTTGATCTCAAAGTTGTTGTTCTCAACTGGAGGAGGGGTGATACCTTGGCGATTTGCATGAGTATTAGGAGCATCTCCAGCTCCAATGTGCCTAGGTGAGCGTGGAAGATGTTGAGGCACTCTAGAAACTTGAGCCTCATTCCCTTGAGCTCCTTTTTGTGGTCCATTACCACCCAATCCTTGTTGGTTATTCATACCCAAACACTCTATGTGTGCTTGGCGTTCTTGCTCTCTTCTTGCAATAGCTCCCCTAGTCAAGCGGTGAATGTTGTCTAGAGGCTCAACTAGATTGTTGTGTCCACTAGATCTCAAATTCATACACCTATAGAGAGAAAGAGCAAACCATGCAAGAGAGATTAGTAATCAAACAAAAGTACAGCTTAGTCTTAAGAAGAATTAAAATCCTAATGCACAAAACAAAACCCAACCGGCAATGGCGCCAAATTGATAAGCGGATTTTTCCTTGTTCTTAACAATTACTCAAACCCCACTCATGTCATTGTAGTGTTTGAGGATCAATCCAATTGGGTGTGATTGTGACAATAGGAATGCATAAAACTCCTTAATCTAAGCAAGCATAAAAGTTTTGTTATTAACTATCAACCTAAGTGATCAAACCAAGCAAACAAACTAAACAAAAGTAACTAGAACCTTAATTAAGCAATGGATGCACTAATCACGCAATTCAAAGACTAATTAACTACTAAACAAGATTTTCAAATGACTAAAACGAATCCAAGGATGGGGTTATCAATCTAAGGTGTTCCAAGAACCAATAAATGATGTCAATCAATCACAATATATGCTAATCTCTAAGTTTAGAACTCAAAAGCAAGACTAATCCACTTTCATGGCACTAATCCCTTCATTAATCATCATAATCAAGAAGAAACTCTCATTTGTGAAAAGGAAGGTAACAAGCATTATGAAACAGTTCTAAATTGCTAATAAATACCCTAGACAATCACTTTCATCAGTTAGGAAATTGCTAATAAACACCCAAGTTGGTTGGAGAATTTCAACAAACACATTGTGAGTGGGAAATTTCCTAAACTCTAGTTTTGGCTTGATCATGGCTAAACTAGCATTAGAATCACTAAATAAGGAGGGAAATGAAATAATCTAACCCTAAACATCAAGATCAATCCATGAAACACCCTAAATCTAACTCATCCCTAGATCCTAAAGAAACTACTCACTAATCACGATTAGACCCTCAAATCCTATGAAAGATATGAAGATAAACATGATTAGAGAGATAGAGATGAAAGATTAAGAGAGATAAAAACTAAATTGCATAAACTGAATTAAAATTCTTACAAAATCACTTAGAAAACCAAAGAGGAAGGTTTTCTAAGCAAGAACAAAAGATTAAAAGCTATCTAGGACAAATTAGGTCATTTTGTATTTATAGTGAACAGTGGACAAACCGGGTGAACCCGGGTATTGACCCGGTTTAAGGCTGAGAATCGGATACCGTATCGAGCTTGCTAGCTCGATATGCAGCTCGATACGCTTCCAAAAATCTTCTTCAAGGGCTGTATCGAGCTTGGTAGCTCGATGTGAATGATCGACACGCCAACTTCAAAACTTCGGCTGGCTTTGTATCGAGCTTAGTAGCTCGATACAAACGGTCGATACGCTGCTTCCAGAACTTCGGGTGGACTCGTATCGCGCTTGGTAGCTCGACACAAATGCTCGATATGCTCCCTCCATCTTCACTGTCAGGTCGTATCGAGCTTAGTAGCTCGATACTAAGCTCGATACAATTCTAAAGATAGTCTGCTTCTCATTTGGCCAACTCCCTTCCTCCTCTTGATAACTCATGAATCTCCATATGGTCCTTTAAGCCTCCAAAATACCTAATAAGGACTCAATATGTACAAACATGCAATAACCTAAGGTAAAACTTACTAAACTCTAATATGGATGTAAATGGGACTAAAAGTGACTAAATAAATGCATATGTGAATGCAAAACTATCCTAAATGAGTGCTAAAACATGCTAAATTATGAGTCTATCAATGTGTATGGGTGGGAAAGATAAATCCTTTCCAAAATATTCAGGACTAGCAAAAAACTTCAACGACCAAATGAACATAGAGATCCAAGAAGCATTTCTGTCGGTAAAATCTTTCCAATTTCTTATTAATATAATATTAGTATTTTTTTAATTTAGTTTAATTGTGTTATTGAATTTTAAGTTATAAAAAAAATCAAACCATTCGTGAAAATATATGTATCACAAGAGTTTTTATGTCGTTTTCAAAGTTTCTTAAATGTTCTCCTTTAAAAAAAAAAAAAATTCTCATTTTTTTTTCTGCAATTTCATGTTTATTCATATAGAATTGTTATAGTCGGAATACAAAAGTTGTATTATCCAAAAGGAAGGATAAACAGATCCGGAAGAGAATAAGAAATTTGGCGGTCCTATCCGAGCTAATTCATGAGCTACGCTATTACATTCTCTTTTTACATGATTAATCTTAACATTATGAAATTTAAACAACCATGATTGAATATCTTTGACTAAATTGGACATACAAATATCGTGGCCATTGTTAGAAATCAGGTTCACCAGAATCTGACAGTCGCCTTCAAAGCAGATGGAATCGTATCTCATGGCCCATGTATTTTGAATAGCACCAAGTAGTGCTTTGCCTTCAGCTTTAAGGCTTGTTGTTGTCGATCCCAGATGGGTTGCACCCCAATATTTACTGTGTCCAGCCGAGTCTCGAAGGATCCATCCACCAGTAGCTTGTTGTGTTTGTAAGTTGAAAGCCGCGTCATAATTACACTTGAGATAGCCTAAAGCAGGGCGTTGCCAAATCTTGTTTGGAGAGCATGGCAGTGCTAGTTGATGTTGTGTAGAAGCGGACCTGATCCAATCCTCTACGTCCGCACGAGCTTTGTTAACATCTCTACCTATCATAACACACTTTTTTCGGAAAATTAGATTGTTCCTAGATTTCCAAATACGACATAGGATCCAAAACGGTAATAATTTATCAGTTTCGGACATGGTATTAGTTGATTGTGCATCGAGGAGCATTCACATCATTGTTCCAGTGTCATAAGCGGGAGTTGTTAGAAAATAAAAGGGTGTATTAGAACGTCTCCATGTTAATATTGACATCGAACAGTCGAAGAAAAGGTGTTGGATTGTTTCTGGTCCTAACCCACACCGAAGACATGTATTATCAATAGCCATGCCCAGCTCTGTAACCGTGTAGTAGTTCCAATCGCTTGTGGTATGATTCGTCATAAGAAATGTTTTATTTTAGGCATGATTTCAAGATTCCAAGGAATGCAAGGAAGCTTGATTGTGGCCTCCTTTAGCAGCTCCACATTGAACTTGTACTTGAAGCTCTTTCCTTCCTTCACCAAAAACTGACCCTTGAGGAGATAGGAGGAATCGATGTATTGCTCATCAGCTGAGGGTTCTCCTAATTTGATGCCCACTTCTTCAAGAATAGGAGTGATCATGCCCCTAATGGCTAGATGGTGTTGATCTTTCTTCTTGGCTATAGCTTTGCTGTGATAACTTGCTGCATGAGCAACACAAATCTGCACTAAGCCATTCCCGGTATCATCACCTCGCATCTCATAGTTGTAAAGGTAACGGATTATACCCTTAAGCCCAACATCAAGCATCTCCCATTCTTCAGCAGTCATTACCACACTCTCCTTCCTAGCAAAGAAGGTATGAGCTAGCACCTTCTGAGCATAGCGAATCGCTGGGTGGCGGATGAGCTTGCTCTTGACCTTCCCGGTCTTGTAAGTCCCGTTACCAAGCAAATTCCAAAGCCTCTCCAACTCTGATTTCTGAACGTTCAACCGCGAACCACGCCCTGTCCCATCATCAAAACCAAGAACTTCACCAAGCTTCTTGAAGCCCATCTTGTATGACTTGTTGTGAACTCGGAATTTGATGAATCCGAACCCATCCTTTTCNAATTACTTGATGTGTCTAGAAGCATCATAAACTTGGGAAGAACTCCACGGTAGAGTGTGCTCAATAGAGTTTCTTCGGAGAAGCCATGATGTGGTCATTGGGTTGTGTAACCCTTGAACCTTTCCCATGCTTCACAAAAGCTCTCATTGTTCTTTTGGGTGAAGTTAGATAACTCATTTCTCAACCTTGCTGTCCTTGTGTTGGAGAAGAACTTGGCAAGGAAAGCTTTCTTGCATTGATCCCATGAAGTGATAGAACCTCTTGGAAGTGTCTTCTCCCATTAATGTGACATGTCTCCAAGAGAGAAAGGAAACAACCTCAGCTTGAAACCATCTTCGGATATACCATTGATCTTGATCATATTACAAATCCTATCAAACTCATCCAAATGGTCAAGAGGATCCTCCATAGCCAACCCATGAAACTTGTTGTGTTGCACCATGTTGATCAATCCACTCTTGATCTCAAAGTTGTTGTTCTCAACTGGAGGAGGGGTGATACCTTGGCGATTTGCATGAGTATTAGGAGCATCTCCAGCTCCAATGTGCCTAGGTGAGCGTGGAGGATGTTGAGGCACTCTAGAAACATGAGCCTCATTCCCTTGAGCTCCTTTTTGTGGTCCATTACCACCCAATCCTTGTTGGTTATTCATACCCAAACACTCTATGTGTGCTAGGCGTTCTTGCTCTCTTCTTACAAAAGCTCCTCTAGTCAAGCGGTGAATGTTGTCTAGAGGCTCAACTAGGTTGTTGTGTCCACTAGATCTCAAATTCATACACCTATAGAGAGAAAGAGCAAACCAAACAAGAGAGATTAGTAATCAAAAAAAAAAGTACAGCTTAGTCTCAAGAAGAGTTAAAATCCTAATGCACAAAACAAAACCCAACCGGCAACGGCGCCAAATTGATAAGCGGATTTTTCCTTGTTCTTAACAATTACTCAAACCCCACTCATGTCATTGTAGTGTTTGAGGATCAATCCAATTGGGTGTGATTGTGACAATAGGAATGCATAAAACTTCTTAATCTAAGCAAGTATAAAAGTTTTGTTATTAACTATCAACCTAAGTGATCAAACCAAGCAAACAAACTAAACAAAAGTAACTAGAACCTTAATTAAGCAATGGATGCACTAATCAAGCAATTCAAAGACATATTAACTACTAAACAAGATTTTCAAATGACTAAAACGAATCCAAGGACGGGGTTATCAATCTAAGGTATTCCAAGAACCAATCAATGATGTCAATCAATCACAATATATGCTAATCCCTAAGTTTATAACTCAAAAGCAAGACTAATCCACTTTCATGGCACTAATCCCTTCATTAATCATCATAATCAAGAACAAACTATCATTTGTGAAAAGAAAGGTAACAAGCATTATGAAACAGTTCTAAATTGCTAATAAACACCCTAGACAATCACTTTCATCAGCTAGGAATGTAAATCCCTTGTTTAGTTGGTTGGAGAATTTCAACAAACACCTTGTGGGTGGAAAATTTCCTAAACTCTAGTTTTGGCTTGATCATGGCTAAACTAGCATTAGAATCACTAAACAAGGAGGGAAATGAAAGAATCTAACCCTAAACATCAAGATCAATCCATGAAACACCCTAAATCTAACTCATCCCTAGATCCTAAAGAAACTACTCACTAATCACGATTAGACCCTCAAATCCTATGAAAGAGATGAAGATAAACATGATTAGAGAGATAGAGATGAAAGATTAAGAGAGATAAAAACTAAATTGTATAAACTCAATTAAAAGTCTTACAAAATCACTTAGAAAACCAAAGAGGAAGGTTTTCTAAGCAAGAACAAAAGATTAAAAGATACCTAGGAAAAATTATGTCATTTTGTATTTATAGTGAACAGTGGACAAACCGGGTAACCCCGGGTATTGACCCGGTTTAAGGCTGAGAATCGGATAGCGTATCGAGCTTGCTAGCTCGATATGCAGCTCGATACGCTTCCAAAAATCTTCTTCAAGGGCTGTATCGAGCTTGGTAGCTCGATGTGAATGTTCGACACGCCATCTTCAAGACTTCGGCTGGCTTTGTATCGAGCTTAGTAGCTCGATACAAACGGTCGATACGCTGCTTCCAGAACTTCGGGTGGACTCGTATCGCGCTTGGTAGCTCGACACAAATGCTCGATATGCTCCCTCCATCTTCACTGTCAGGTCGTATCGAGCTTAGTAGCTCGATACTAAGCTCGATACAATTCTAAAGATAGTCTGCTTCTCATTTGGCCAACTCCCTTCCTCCTCTTGATAACTCATGAATCTCCATATGGTCCTTTAAGCCTCCAAAATAACTAATAAGGACTCAATATGTACAAACATGCAATAACCTAAGGTAAAACTTACTAAACTCTAATATGGATGTAAATGGGACTAAAAGTGACTAAATAAATGCATATGTGAATGCAAAACTATCCTAAATGAGTGCTAAAACATGCTAAACTATGAATCTATCAACGTGTATGGGTGGAAAAGGGAAATCCTTTCCAAAATGTTCAGGACTAGCAAAAAACTTCAACGACCAAACTATATAAAGAGTATGTGTGTGCTTGTAATAAAGCATTCAGTTTTCAATCATCTCTTCTTAGTCTAAATAAGTCAAGAAAAATTCTTATTCTCTCTTTAAAGTCTTCTTAGTGTTCTTGTAAGTTTCTCTAGTTTTTGAGTGTTTTTAAGAATTCTTAGTTTATTTTATATAAGTTACTTCTAGTTTTTATAAAATCTCTTTTTAATTTTTATTCTAATGTCAAGTCTTTCTTCTTAAATCTCGCCTTACTCTTTGTCTCTTTATTTTTCATAGTATTTTCTAGTATCAAGTCTCTCTTTTAAGTTTCATCGATTATGTTCATCAGCTCTAAACTTATGTTTAAGAGAGGGTTGAACATGTCTTGTGAGTAATCCACTAAGGTTTGGGGTTGGGATGATTAAGGGGGTTGAAAATTAGATTTTGGGTATTTTCTTGTTCTTCATCTATTTCTCTTCTTGGATTTGGATGGCTTAAAGCCTAGAGACTCTTGAGAAAGATCTCTTTGATTCAAGGGATTTCCTTATCTCAAAAAGACTTAGGAAATCCCCTAAAACCAAATCCAAGATACTAATCTTTCCCTTCCTATACACCATGGATGTGAGGGGGGTTAGTAAGGCCATTATTTAAGATCAGAGCTTAATGT
>JAHZTW010000003.1:48869255-48913234 GCA_020283515.1 Alliaria petiolata
GCATGAGAAAATAGAAAATGAACAACAAATAAATCAAGGCATAGCAACAACATACGATAGAAAAGGATACTCGACATCAAATGTAGGAACAAGAATCCCAAACGATAGCGGAGAGCAACCAAAACTCACCATTGCACGTTGACAGAAGGAGAGGAAACACGGAAAGGCAGACCCAAACAGCAACACGAGCTAGCCTGTCAAGAGAGCAGAAGGGAAAACCAAGCCACGAATCAACACCTTCGCGCAAGGAAGACCAAAAGCCCACATAACAAACTAGAGAGCGATAGCCACTACCAAATGAAACAACCCGAGAGCAGCAACCGAAGAAGCCAGAAGATGGATTGCCTAGAAAATAAGCCGTTGAACAGGACCATTAAGACTAAGGGCCAGCACCGCAAGAAGCTCCGGACACACCTGAGGGAGGACATAAAAAAGAAGCTGTTGGCACAGGACCACAGTGGCTAAGGACCCATCCAACGCCGGAGAGAGTTAGAACAGAACATCACCAATTCAAGCACCTGATCTCGAATAGAAACTACGCTGAAGAGGAGCTTGAAGCAAACATAAACCGATGAAGCGAACTGCACCTTGACAAGACAATGGCCCAGCCTTTTGCGCAGCTGAGCCCAGAGAAACAAATAGAAGACGGAGGAAACAGAATAGACCTAGGATCAAGCAAGACGAAAGCCGCCAACCGAAGAACCCAAATCCACAGCGGCAAAGGACCACTGAGGATAAAGAGCGAGGCAAAATACCGCCAAGCCCAAAACCCAAAGGGAATAGAAGGCAGTGAAGCCACCGCAGAGGACCAAAGGCGGAGCCGAGGAGAGAAGAAGCAAAAGGAAAGGAGAGGGAAGTTCTCACAGCCCTAACCAGACCATTGCCCCCAAACACCACAATTGGATGTGGAAGCGCACCCCTGCTACAGAGCAAACACCGGCGGAACCTCCAAGAGCCGGCGATACCACACCCCAAGCTCACAGATTGTGACGCCTCAAGACCTACGACCAAGCCTAATATGATCCCTCCTATGATCTTAACCTTACAAGCTAACTTATACTCCAAAAGATCCGATGAGGTGATTGATTGTTGCGGTTTGCTTTGAAGATGAAACGATTTGGGGGATTTTGGGGGGAAGAGTGAGAGATGAAAAAGCATACAAAAGATGCGGAATGGCTCTTGTATACGACTGAATGGATCTAAGGATATTACGCACCAGAGATTCAATCAGGGTTTCTCAAGGATATGACGAACCAAGAGAGTGATCTTCTTAGAAAAGGTTTTTATTAAAAGAAAAATGAAAACTAAACTCATCTCTCGGCCAAGTTATAAAGAGAGATGAGGGACGCGGAAGCAATGAATGCAAGAGTCAATCTCGGGACAAACCCCCTTGACTGATCATGCAAGACAAAGACCAAAGTTTGAATTCAAAAACAAAACACAAAAACTCAAAACGACTAAGTAAAAAACTGTCTCATGAACTTCCAAGCCGCGGGGATAGAAAGAAGTGGGCTTGGACAAGTGAATGATCAAATGGGCAAAGACAAAGTAACACACTTGCCTCGTTAAAAACCTTAAAGAGAAAACCCAGTGGGACAAAACTCTTTAAGGGAAAAAGAGCACAAGAAATGTTACTAGCCCATTTATCATTCACCGGCTTGAATGCATATCAATGTGATAACTCTAGCCTTTGCTTCATCATGTGGATCGTCTTGTATTTGATTTAGCAATATTTCTAAGGCATTGTGAAATGCCTTAGTCTTAGACCGGGTCATGGGACCTTTGATAACATCTTGATCCTCCTCAGCTACAAGTTTATACTCCTCGGCATGAAGTTCCTCGACATCGAGCTTATACTCCTCGGCATGAAGTTCCTCGGCATCAAGCTTATACTCCTCGGCATGAAGTTCCTCGGCATCAAGCTTATACTCCTCGGCATGAAGTTCCTCGGCATCAAGCTTCTCCTTGCTCTTAACGCCTTCCATGATCATATCAAAGCCGCCTTCGAGCGAGAAAGGAAGTGAAGATGACAACAGCCACCGCATGACGAGCGATGGAGAAGGAAGAAACACACCAGAGCGCCGCCGCCAGCAAACCCTAGACGGAGCAGAGAGCTAGATCCGAAACTAAAGACGAACAGGAAAACGCTGATCGGGTAGCCAGAATAAAGAGGAAAGCGAGGAAGGTCCTTCTCACGGAGGCGGTGATGAGCACCGCACACCGGAGAAGGAGACTGGGGGCGAGGAAGACCGACGGAGAAAACAAGAAAATCGCCACTCAGAGGCAAGAGAGAGAAATAAAGATTTTCATTTTGTCTTGTCGTAAAAAGAAAGGTGTGTTTTACATCACTTATTTTATATATATTTATATTACTTATGCAAAAAAATTTACATCACTTATAGAAATTATCCCGAAAGTGATGATGCAAGTACTTTACATCAGTTTAAGCAAATAATATAAATATTTGTATCGATCATTGTAATCGATGTTAATTTGTGTCTGTTGCATGTTAATTTTTTTGCATCAGTTAATATAAATGATGTTAATTTTTTTATCAATTAATATAAATAAGGTCAATTTTTTATACTGCTGTTATAATTCATGTTGAAATATTTGTATAATTTTTTAATTTATATTTAATTATATCAGTTTTAAAAAAATATATTATATTTTATGAATATTTATAATAATATTATATTGATTATTTTACTGATTTAAATTCATAATTTTATATCAATTTTGTTAAAGTGATGCAAACTAATATAAATTTGTATCAATTTTATTAAACTGAAGTTAAATTAGTCAATAACAACACCATAATTGATGTTAAAGAACTTATTTTGTATCATTTATCAATAAATAATTTAAAATCATATTTTTGTTAGAAAATGTGATTATTCATCACTTATACTCTTCACTTTAAGTCATTAGTCACCATATTATGTGTCTCAATATTAACTATGCTTTTATCCCTATAAATAGATGTACATAAGTGTTGTACAAAGAAAGTAAGTTCATCATGAATGAAACAAGTTTATAAATCTCTACCATGCTCTTATAAATCTTTATAAACACACTCTTATAAACCTTATAAATGTATCCTTATAAACCCTTATAAATCTCTCCCTAAGTTTATATAAAGTTAAGTTAGAAAGAAAAGGTTATATCACAACACGTTATCAGCACGACCATTTCTAAACAGTTGCTCTGTTTGATCATTTCCTCGTCCATTCCATACCATAAAAAGATAAAATTTACATTATGTTAAATTTGTGTCAATTCTATACTAAACTATACGGAGTGGTAGGTTAAGCCTCCTCGAAATCATATGAAATACAACCTCTGTAGGTTAAGCCTATTTCGAGTTGTAGGCGTTGCCTCCTCGAAATCATATGAAATACAACCTCTGTAGAAATAAATTAACATTTGATTTATTGTTTATATAGTGATATCATGTCAAACCTGGCAACGCTCGATATTGTTGCCCTCGATATAAGTGGAAATAATTATATGACATGGACATCACATGCAAAAATGCATCTTAGATCGAATGGGCTTCTCAATACCATCGACCAGTTCGAATATACGTCAGATGAGAATAAAGCTAAGGCTATGGTATTTTTGCGCCACCATCTCCACGATAGCTTGAAAAATAAATACATCACAAAAGAAGATCCTGGAGATCTTTGGCAATCACTCAAAAATAGGTTTGATCACCAAAAATATGTGATCTTACCAAAAGCTAAACATGAATGGCTAAACCTTCGGTTTTGGACTATAAAAGTGTTGGTGAATATAATTCTTCCATGTTTGGAATCACTTCCACGATGATTTTATGTGGTGAAAATGTGAGCGATTATGGTATGATTGAAAAACACTCTCCACATTTCATCCTGGAAATGTGATTTTGCAAGAACAGTACCGGGCCAAAGGATACACCCGCTACTCGGAATTAATGCATATACTCCTTGTATCAGAGCAAGATAATGAACTTGTGATGTTAAACCACTAGGCTCGTCCAGCTGGATCAGCTCCATTTACCGAAACGAATGTTGTAGCATCCAGTAATAATGATAATTATCAAAGGCGAGGACGTAGACGCGGTCGAGACCGTAGTCGAGGTCGTGGACGAGGCCGTGGACGTGGACAAGGAAGGGGTTTCAACACTGGGAGAAATAAGAATTTTCAAATAAATGAAGGTGTTCGTTCGATAAAGAAATCGAACGAAAATGTTTGCTACAGATGCGGCATGAAAGGACATTGGGAACGTATTGTCGTGAGCCAAAACATTTCGTCGATCTGTATCAAGAGTCTCAAAAGACAAAGACTAAGAATGTTGAAATCAACTTCGTCAATAATGAGGCCGAACCTTCTTTCAGTGGCCTGAATGATGATACTCATCTGGATATTGCAGATTTCCATGAATTCGGAAATGTCGTAGAAAAACAAAACGACTGAGATCGATGAAGTTTTATAAACTGCCAAGATATCTAGAAACAAAAAAATAAAAGTTAATGTTTTTCTTTGTATAATATGTCTCTGTAAAACTTAACGGCAAGTTTTTGTAAAATAGTTTATAAAATCGGGTTTTTTTTTGTAAAATACAGAAATTTTTATAAGTTTGTCTTAGTTTATTAATGCATTTCTATAATCATTATGACACAGAAGATGTCACAAATCGAGATTCATGACAGAGATATATGTCTAGCAGATAGTGCTACAACGCACACTATACTCAAAAATAGACGATATTTCTCCCATCTCGAAATCAAGGACTCCGCCGGTAGCGTAAGTACCATATCCGGTAATGCAAAGATCATAATAGGCTCCGGAAAAGCTTGTTTTTCAATGCCAAATGGGACTAATTTTGAAATAAATAATGCCCTATATTCTCCAAAGTCCTATAGAAATCTATTAAGTTTTAAAGATATCCGAAGAAATGGATATCACATTGAGACTATGAATAAAAATGGCATTGAGTACATTTGCATTACAACGGAAAAGAAACATCATTTGGAAGAATTACCGATGTTATCCTCCGGATTATATTGCACAAAAATAAATATGACAGAATCATATATTTCTTTAAACCAGAGATTTGCTAATACATTCAAAGTCTGGCATGAAAGGCTAGGACATCCTAGATCAGTCATGATGAAAAAAACTGTGCAAAATTCTAGTTGTCACCCGTTGAAAAACGAGAAAATTTTTCATACGGGGGGAGTTTTCAGGCAATAAGTGTTCTCAAGGAAAACTCATATTTCGGCCATAACCAGCTAAAGTAGGGAATGAATCCCCACTATTTTTAGAAAGAATACATGGTGCTATATGCGGACCTATACACCCACCGTGCCGGCCATTTCGATATTTTATGATATTAATAGACGCATCAAGTAGATGGTCACATGTGTGTCTTTTGACCACAAGAAATATGACTTTCGTTAGATTCCTTACCCAAATAATCAGGTTAAAAGCACAATTCCCTGATTATGCTATAAAGAAAATAAGACTTGATAATGCTGGTGAATTCATTTCACAAGCCTTCAATAATTATTGTATGTCAATGGGGTTCGATGTTGAGCACCCAGCGCCCCATGTACATACACAAAATGGCATGGCTGAAAGTTTGATTAAACGACTGCAATTAACTGCAAAACCACTAATATTGAGAACAAAACTCCCAATTTCTGTATGGGGACATGCTATCCTGCATGCAGATACTTTGGTACAAATTAAACAAAGTGCATATCATAAATATTCCCCATTACAATTAGCATCTGGCCAAGAACCGAATATATCACACCTCCGTGTTTTTGGATGTGCTGTTTATGTTCCTATAGCCCCTCCGAAACGAACAAAGATGGGGCCACAAAGGAGATTGAGGATTTATGTCGGATACACATCACCAAGTATTATAAGATATCTTGAACCGTAAACTGGCGATAGGTTTACGACACGATTTGCCGATTGCCATTTTAATGAAGATGAATTTCCAGCATTAGGGGGAGGAAGTAAGCAAGCATCACAAGATGTTACATGGTTTTCACCATCTTTAGTACATCTTGATCCCCCTACGAATCAACACGAACTAGAAGTTCAAAAAATTATACATTTGCAAAATATGGCAAATCAATTACCAGATGCGTTCACAGATACAAAGAGAGTGACAAAGTCATATATACCCGCTGCAAATGTTTCATCACGAATCAAAATTCCAAAAGAACAAATTGATGGGAACAAAGCAAATGAACCCAAGGTTCAATTGAAAAGGGAGAGACCCATGGGATCTAAAGATAAAAATCTCCGGAAGAAAAAGAAGTAGGGAGAAAGAAATTAAATGATTCAAGAAGAACCATATCATGATAAATGTCCAGAAGACATTCGTGAAGAAGTTATAAAAGAATCCGATGAAGAAAAAGGTCCAGAGGATGAACAACATAAAGAAAAGTGTGAGATTTCCATAAATTACGCCCAAGATGGAAATATTCGGGTTAGAAATGAAATAGAAGATAACGATGGAATATTCTCCTTTTCTGTATCCAAAGAAATTGATAAGAAAATTGATGATCCAGACCTGAGGTCCGTATCCGAGTGTCAAAAAAGGTCTGATTGGGAGAAATGGCAAGTGGCCATAAGAGAAGAATTACTCTCCCTTAATAAAAGAAATGTGTTTGGACAAGTTGTCATTACACTTGAAGATGTAATACCAGTTGGATCCAAATGGGTTTTTGTGCGAAAAAGAAATGAGAAAAATGAAGTCATAAGATATAAAGCTCGACTTGTGGCCCAAGGATTTTCTCAAAGACCGGGAATTGATTATGATGAAACATATTCTCCGGTTATGGATGCAATCACATTCAGGTACTTGATGAGCCCAACAGCATCAAAAAATCTAGAAATGCACCTTATGGATGTTGTGATTGCATACCTATATGGATCACTGGATAATGATATATATATGAAAATCGCAGAGGGATTCAAGATCCCCAAAGAATCAAAAATCCCAAAAGGATCCAAAGACATTTGTTCGGTCAAGTTACAACGATCACTATATGGATTAAAACAATCAGGACGCATGTGGTATAATCGATTAAGTGAATATCTATTGAAGATAAGATATATATCAACAATGCGATATGCCCTTGCGTATTTATTAAGAAAACCTCTTTAGGATTTGTGATCATTGATGTTTATGTTGATGATCTAAACATAATTGGAACTTAAAAGGAAGTTGATAATGCAAGAACTCATATGAAAGAAGAGTTTGAAATGAAAGACCTTGGAAAGACAAAGTTTTGTCTTGGGATCCAGATAGAGCATTTCCAAGATGGAATATTTGTACATCAATCAAATTACACCAAGAGGGTGTTAAAACTCTTCAATATGGATAAAGCGAATCCTTTGAGTACTCCAATGGTAAATAGATCACTTAATGTCGATAAGGATCCATTTCGACCTTGTGGAAATAACGAAGATGTATTAGGTCCTGAAGTGCCTTACAAGAGTGCCATAGGTGCACTTATGTATCTTGCAAATTGTACTAGGCCAGATATAGCATTTGCTACTAATCTGCTTGCAAGATGCAGTTCATCTCCTACAAGGAGACATTGGACTGGAATAAAAAAAAATTCGTTATCTCCAAGGTACGATTGACTTGGGGTTATTCTACTTCAGAAATTCTATATTTGGTCTAGTTGGTTTTGCAGATGCAGGATATTTATCGGATCCACATAAAGCTCGATCGCAAACTAGATACGTTTTCACAATGGGAGGTATTGCGATCTCGTGGCGTTCACAAAAACAGACATTGGTCGCTACTTCTTCAAACCATGAAGAAATCATAGCACTTCATGAAGTATCTAGAGAATGTGTGTGGCTGAGATCAATAAGTAATCACATCCAAGAAGCAAGCGGACAAGCCATCAACAAGGAACCAACACAAATATTTGAAGATAATGCGGCATGCGTTGCCCAACTCAAAGAAGGCTATATCAAGAGCGATAGAACGAAGCATATACATCCAAGACTTTTTTCTTACACCCAAGAGCTCGAGAAAAATCAAGAAGTGGATATTCAATATGTTCGCTCAAGTGACAACGCTGCCGATCTCTTCACAAAGGCACTTCCAACTACAACATTCAAGAAACATGTCCATAGTATCGGAATGCGCCATCTTCGAGATCTGTAAAGAGAAGATGATATCTATCATTTTCAAGGGGAGCCTGCGTCGCTGTACTCTTTTTCCTTTTACCATTGTTTTTATTTCATTGAGTTTTTCCATGGAAATGTTTTTAACAAGGCAGCACACAGCAAATCAAATGATGATGAATAATCAAGGGGGAGTGTTAGAAAATGTGATTATTCATCACTTATTACAAGTGTCACTAATATTCATCACTTTAAGTCATTAGTCACCATATTATGTGTCTCAATATTAACTATGCTTTTGTCCCTATAAATAGATGTACATAAGTGTTGTACAAAGAAAGTAAGTTCATCATGAATGAAACAAGTTTATAAATCTCTCTCATGCTCTTATAAATCCTTATAAACACACTCTTATAAACCTTATAAACGTATCCTTATAAACCCTTATAAATCTCTTTCTAAGTTTATATAAAGTTAAGTTAAAAAGAAAAGGTTATATCACAACAATTATTTAATTTTGTGATACTATTTAATTAATGTTATCAAATTTTTTTTAGCGTAAATGTTTTATCTTATACAAAATAAAATTAAATAACAACAGTTTTATCCAACACAAATAGTTAAAATTTGATTACCATCATTTTTTACTAACATAAATCTTGTATCATTTTTCTAAGTGATGTTAGTTCAAATTTGTTAATACATCATTTAAAGAACTGATGTAAATTAATATTCTTATATCATATTGTTTGAAGTGATGTATACTAATGTAAGATTGTATCAATTATATAGAATTAATGTCAAATAAGTAAAAAACCGTATCAATTATTATAAGTGATGTTAAACTAAATATTTTACATCATTTGTGAGTAAATAATTCAATTTATTATCATTTAATTTTGTGATACTGTTTAAGTGATTCAACACACCTCTTTTTTTGTAGTGATAATGCTACTTCATGTTTTTTAGTTTTATGTATATAAATTATATATATATATATATATATGCTAATCTAATCTGATTAACCGAAAATTTTGCTTAATATAAGGTTTTAAATTGACATAAAAAATACGCTCACTAATTTTCAAAACAAAAAAAGTTAAAGACAAAAACCAAAACAAAGTTGGCTATCTTGTCTATTCTTTCTTTTGCGCCATCAATGAAAGTTATGTCACGAAAACAAGCCTAAATCTAATCTTCACCAAAAGGTCAAAAACNTGATAGGTCCCTCTTCAAAGCTAAGAGAATTGTATTCTAAGAACACAACAATAGTTTACTTTCTGCAAATTTAATCTCTCCTTCATTAACTTGACCGTGAGGTCTTTAAATATACAAAAGGAAAAACTGAAAATAAGAAAGTGGAGTTATGGAGATCGAGCTCCTACATCTAAGGAAGGAATAGATTTTATCTAATTACTATTGAAAATAGGAAACCGTTAATTGACTTTATCTTGTGGAGATGCCCACGTCATCTTCTTCTCCAAGTTGTATCTCATCAGTACTCCCATATTCAAAAGAACCTTGTCCTCAAGGTTCAAGTCAAAATCTGGAAAACTGGACTGAAGTTGATCGAAGCTTTCACATGTTGCATCCGTCGTTGGTAAACCTTATCACGCATGGGCAGCGGTTTACAAGGAACTGGTTCCTCTTCGCTGAGCTTCTTGGTTGTTCGGATCAGTGGTTCATGGCTTTGGGGACGCGTCGGAGTGGCGCAGATGTAGGCTTGAACATGAGATAGGTCTATGAATTCTTTGAATAATTCATTGTTCCTACGCGAAGAACGGATATCTATTGTAATCGTCGGATCGGTGACTTGAATATTTTTTGTAAAATAATCAAAGCCTGAAACTGCCAAGTTATCGGAGATTTGATCCGCTTCGGCATAGACATCGAAGATTGGTTCTTCGTCATCATAGTAGACATCAAAGATTGGAGCACCATAGATCTCGTTGTAAAGCTCCATTGATTCTCGCGGGTGGGTTTTTTTTTTTGTTGAACGTTGATTCAAAGAATTCCGTCAACAATGGAGGATAAACTGCTCTGATACCATTGATAGGTCCCTCTTCAAAGCTAAGAGAATTCTATTCTAAGAACACAACAATAGTTTACTTTCTGCAAATTTAATCTCTCCTTCATTAACTTGACCGTGAGGTCTTTAAATATACAAAAGGAAAAACTGAAAATAAGAAAGTGGAGTTATGGAGATCGAGCTCCTACATCTAAGGAAGGAATAGATTTTATCTAATTACTATTGAAAATAGGAAACCGTTAATTGACTTTATCTTGTGGAGATGCCCACGTCATCTTCTTCTCCAAGTTGTATCTCATCACAATGAAAGTTATGTCACGAAAACAAGCCTAAATCTAATCTTCACCAAAAGGTCAAAAACCTATCTTGAGTGGTCCAACGAAAGCTTCTAATGGTCGGGATTTGTTCATCTGAAAATTCACACCATCTCCTTAAAGATTATCTATGTTGCAGATTATAGAGCTAATTAATTATATATATGTCGCGAAAACCGTTAAATGCCTTACGATGATATTATGGGATATAATCTTCACATTTTAGGAGTTTTTAATATATATATATATATATATATATATATATATATATATATATTTCCAGTTCTCGCCGATAATCCGTTATGGATTTAAAGTTCAATTTTTCTGGTTAAAACAGAATTGTAATAGAGTTACAATAACTTATGAGTGAATTTTTTTGTTTAATACTTATTCTAATTTTCGAAAACGTTGTCGTGGATTTTCTATGATGTTTTTACGTATACGTTAATTTTATAATGCAAATGAATATTCAATTATATACAAATGATCTGGTTAATACTATTTGCTAAGAAAATTCAATTATATACAAATGAATATTCAATTATATACAAATGATCTGGTTAATACTATTTGCTAAGAAAATTCAATTATATACAAATGATCTGGTTAAAGAGTTAAAATATAAAAATACTGCTGTAACGTCAAATACTTATATAAACTTTTAGAAAAATACATCTAAATGTTCGAATCAAAATCGAACTTTTTTCTTATAATATATAATATGAACTAGGTAGGTAGATAGCAGTTACGTGGCGTCAACAATGAAAATTAAATACAATAATTATAAAAAGAATTAATGAAACCAATTCTTTTCTTTTTTCCTTTGTCCAACCATTTTCGCGTCTACTTTAAAGTAAGTTTTTCCTAACCATATCAATGAAATTACTCACACCAGCTGATAACCAGTTTATATATAAAAAAGTCAGGAAACAAAAAAGTCAGGAAAATTAAACAGAAAGAAGCAACAGTAAAAGCTTTATAAATTAATACTCGATTCATTAATACCTCGCTAAATTAATATTTTTTATCAATCCCAAAATTAGTTTATTAATTAAATAATATATCTATAAATTAATAATCATTATAAATTAATAAATTTTTATAAAACTTCATGATCCCAACGTTATTAATTTATAGATGTTTTACAGTATTATTATTAGAAATCACTTTGGATGTTTCTTATTCATTGTTCAATTGGTGATCTAATATAATCTAAATTTAGTTAGAATATCGGGTCTTACGGATAATTAGATTTATATCTTATTATCCATAGATAAGATTAACATGCGTATTTTTCCATGAATTAACCAAAAAAGCATGTACGTAGTGTATTATTTTGATATACTGTTTCTTATCTGTTTGAAATTTTAAATTAATTGCACGTTAAATATATTTAACGACTTATATCTTTGTAAATATTATTAAAAGAAAATTATAATAGTTTCTCTTTAACAAAAAAACAATCTGTTTGATTATGTTTTTAAATTAAGTGTTAAACCATCTCTGGAATAATCTGTTTTTTTTTTGTCTTGAAATAATCTGTTGATTAGGATGAGGAATAGTATGTAATTTTTTATCATGTTTTCATAAAGTGATTTCACTAAGTATATACTTATTATACCAAAAACTAACATTGTAAAAATTTATAAATATAAATAACTAAAAACGGTTTTATCTTATGCAAAAACAGAAAAATGAATGATTTTTGAGTAATTATCAAGGAATTGAGTTCAAATAACACGTATATGCAATTTAAGTAAGAACATATAATAAAAATATAAGTAAATGGTTTTAGTTATTCATTGAGAGCGTTTACAAAAATAAAAATAGAGAATATTAAGTAGAAAAGAGTATAAAAAAGGGAAAATTAGAAATAAAGAATATTTTTTCTACCATCTTGTCCATCTACACTTTTATTTAGGTAAATACAATAGTGCCTAAACTATCCTCAAAATCATATATTTTAATATTTATTTTATTTGATTTTTTTTAATATTAATTTAAATACTTGAAGGGAAAAAAAAATTTAAGGAAACAAAAAAATTTTTTATTCCAAAAACGTAAAAAAATAAATTTACAAAATCTTTTTTGATATGTTCTGCGAAATTCAAAAGGTGTTTTCTGCATATTCTCTGTGATATGCGAGTTTTAGAAATTGTCTTCTGCGGTTTCTATATGTTCTACAATTTTGTAGAATATCCATTCTTCATAATGTACGTATTATGCGATTCTGTATAAAATACATTCTGCATAATGTACGTATTTTGCGATTCCATAAAATATACATTCTACATAATGTACATGTTCTGCAAAGTTTAGAACATGTCTTATGCGGGTTTTGGAATAGAACATAGTAAGGTTGATGTGGAGTTCAATTATCTTTTTTTTGGGTCCAAATCTCATTCTTATAAATCCCAAGGTTGGACCATTTGGCAAGCCCATCCGCAACAGAGTTTGCCTAACGGCTAATCGACCCAACCCTAAGGCAATCGAAGAGTTTTTGCAGTTCCAATACATCTAAAACGATGCCATGCAATTCAGAGAAGCCAACATCCGTTGTCAAAGCTCGAATTGCTTAGGTTGAATCTGACTCGATCCGGATTCTTTTGAGGCCACGCTTCAGGGCATCCTCTAGAGCCTCTCGGATTGCAAGCGCTTCCGCCATCAGGAGTGACCGAACGTACGAAGCCACTTCGGATTGTTGCGCGAGTTGTTGCCCTTGCGTTGAAAGGAAAACCCATCCCAATCCAGCAGTCTTACAGTCACCTCTCCAAGCCGCGTCAGTTCTACAAGTGATGCATGTATTTTCCTTGTTTCTATCACCTTCGGATCTATGGATATGCGGTTGACTTTTTTGTGGCTGAGCATCTATCCATACCTTCGTACTTTGGATTGCTTGGGTGACAATTTCTTCTTCTGTGTAGTGCTTGCCACTGAAAATTTTGTTGTTTCTCGCTGTCCACAAGTTCCAGAGGAGCCAAGGAGCAAAAGAAACTGAAGTGATTATGCTCAGGGGAGTGCATATGAGTTTTCGAAGTATTGGCCATCCCATTGCAAAGTTCCAGTCCGGGTTTGACGTGAAATCATTGCTGAAAGGGGCTACATCCCAGACTTTCTTGGCAAACAAGCAGTGTAGAAGCACATGGGTGATCGATTCAACCTCTCTGCATCTGATACAGGTTGGATCTATGTGGATTTTTCTTGCTGCTAGTCTTCCACCCACCGGCAGTGCTCCTTTAACTGCTTTCCAGAGGAAGAGTTGAATCTTTGGAGCTGTTTTAATTGCTCAGATTTCAGGTATCCATCGTAGCTCATTCGGAGCTCTTGTGGTCTCTGCTGTTTTAATTTCTAGAGCTGAGTAGTGTCCTGTTTTCGTAGAGTATATTCCCGAAGTTGTTTTTAGCCATACTAACTTGTCAGGAACTCTCGTCTTGCTTGCTTTTAGGTCCAAAATCTCCACAGCATTACAGGAAGAATTCGCCTGACCTTCATTACATCCCACTCCGTAGTGTTTGGTAGAAAAAGGTCAGAGACTAATAGCTGGGCAGAGTGAGCTGGTTATGGCCCCATTAGGGCTTGTCTTTGGGTGAGTGATATCCAGGTGATACAATATCAAAAACCATAAAGTCAAAGGTCTTTAGTATGTGGATTTATTTTCAAAATATCATGCTCATAACTTCACAAAGTCAAAGATCCTCATTCAATATCCAAGAAAAAATTGGTGGCAAGAAAACCATTATTTGATTTCTTATTTTTCTCCTTTTTGTTTAAATGTATATAATTTCCTTTAAATGTAATTTATTGTAAAAATCTCTTGTAAGAGCTATAAAAGCTCATGTATTCTCATTTGTAAAAGATACTTTGAAATTTTTGGAAATATAAAAGATAGTTTTTCTCTAAAGTTTAGGCTTGTTTTTTTGTTTATCTAAGTTAGATGAATTTGTATAGTTAGTAAACGTTTGAATCTATGTCTCTTGTGTGTGATGCTTTGAGACTAGGTTTGTGTGTAGACTAGCTTGTGAGATTCAAGTTATTCAATTCGTGGTTGAGTGTGGATTCATTCAACAACCCCCCATCGATTGAGCGAGTCAATCACTTTCATCTGCATCTCTACCTACAACCATATTCCGCAACAAAGCTTGTAAAATCTCGATCATCTCGTGAACATAAGTTTGGTGGATTCCGAACTTATATCACCTGGGATCTCACCATACATGGATATATTCTCCATTTCGCACTGTCCATCCTAGCTGCTTCACAAGGAGATCTCTCCCAGTTAGTATTCAAGACCAACCGTGAGATGGAGCTAAGGCTCCGGAGCACTTTAGGAAGGGAGTTCCTTGGCAGTATTTACCAAAACAAAATCGAGCCAGCAGGCATTTCGGATTAGTGTGTAATCTCCAACTTAGTTTAGTCAGCAAAGCGTCATTAAAACAAGGTATGTCCCGGAAATCCAGTCCACCTTCTTCTTTTGATTGAGTTAGATTATCCCAAGCAATCCAGGACATTTTCCTCACATCGGGTTTTGTGTCCCACCAGAATTTTGTCAACGGTGATTGTATGCGTTTACAGAGGGAAACTGGGAGTTTGAAGTTCTTCATGGCGTGTGACGGCATAGATGCTAGTACACTCTTGAGCATTGTCATTTTTCCTGTCGGTGATAGAAACTTTGCTGACCAGCTAATAGACTTTTGGCGTATCCTATCCACAATACTCGTGAAGAGGTCTCTCTTTTTCCTGCCAAAATGCTCAGGTAGACCAAGGTACTTCCCTACACCACCCTCACTTGAGATTTCCAAGTCCTGCTTAATGCTGTCTCTTAGTTCATTATGAGCTTTATGCGAGAACGTAATAGCTGACTTTGTTTTGTTGATGCATTGTCCCGAGGCTTTTTCATATTGATTTAGAATCTTCTTTAGAGCTTGACTGTTTTTCTTGCTTGTTTTGCAGAAAAACATTATGTCATCTGCAAACAACAGATGATTGACTTGTGGGCTTCCTCTTGCGATTCTAATACCCTTCAAGCTGCCATTACGTTGGGCTTGGGTGCACAAGCCAGACAGAACCTCACTACATATTATGAAGATGAAGGGTGAGAGTGGGTCACCTTGTCTGATACCTCAGCTGGGGTATATAGTTGCGAAAGGGGCACCATTAATCAGATAAGAGTATGACACCGTAGACACACATTGCATTATTAAGGTTATCTATTTAGGGTGAAATCCCAATCTTTCAAACACACCTTTGAAGAATCCCCATTCTAATCTGTCATATACTTTACTCATATTAGTCTTCACCACCATTGAGCAATGAACTTATGATGTTGATGTTTTCAGGTAGTGCATCATCTCGTGAGTGATTAGAACATTGTCTGAGATGGCTCGCCCCGGTACAAAGGCTGACTGATTCTCCGATATTATGGCAGATAATATCGGTTGTAGCCTTTTAGTTAGTAGTTTCGAGATTATCTTGTAGTAGACATTGCAAAGTGCAATAGGTCTATACTCTACCACTGATTTTGGGCCCTACACTTTAGGGATCGGTCTCACATGAGTTGCGTTAATGGAAGAAGGAAGGATTCCTGTAGTGAAAAAATCCTGAACTTCCTTTACAATTTTCTCTCCAATTGAGTTCCAATTTCTATGGAAAAAACTAGCTGAAAACCCGTCAGGACCTGGGGCTTTATCTGCATGGATAGAGAAGATAGCCTTTCCTGGTTTCCTCATGAATAGGTTCTTTAATTCGTTTTCCTCAGTGATCTTAGGTTGTAGCGCCTGTTCGATAATATTGGTACTATCATCTCCATTAGATCTGAACAGGTCCTAGTAGTACTCCACAATCACTCTTGCGATTCCAGTTTCCTCATAGATTGCTTTCCCCTCTTTATCTTCAATTACAGAAAATATGTTACTTGTATTTCGTCCTTTAGTAATAGCATGGAAGCAGCCAGAGTTTCGGTCTCCTAGACTGAGCCAAAGAGTTCTACTTCTCTGTCTTCAATACTCCTACTCCTCTTTGTATGCCTGTTTTAAATGAAAGTGAATTCAGTTATCTACCTAGTGCTTTGGTTACATATTTAGAATTGCTGCCACTTCTTATCGCAACCCATCGATAAATTAATAATTTGGTTGGGTATTTGATAAAGAAAGTTTTGATACGGTTATGTGTTACGTTTAAAGCTAGAGTTGAGCGAGGAAGTATAGTCAATATTGATTTAAATGAGGATCCACATGATTCAATTGATGAAGCTGATGAGCGTCATTTTTGGTGACAAAATCAATCTCTTGACGGAGAACAAGATCGGTTTTGATGAGGAAGAAGAAGATCGATTGTGACAAAATCAATCCCTTGACGGAGAAGAAGATCGGTTTTTGATGAGGAAGAGATTTTGTTACATCTTGACGAAGAAAATGATAATAGATTTTAATTATAATTATTCAATATTAATTATATAAAAACAAGGAAAATAATAATAAAATAAGGAATCGAGGTTATAATCGGAATTCAATTAATATAACACATAGTTCACTAAGAGTTACTCAAGAAGGTGTAGATGGACAAGATGATAGAAATGTGCTTTATTTCTAATTTTCCCTATAAAAAGAGCCAATCGTTCCCGAAAACTTCTCTCCCTAAAAACCAAAGCCGCCACATCTTCTTCTCCTCTTCTTTCTCCGGCCACCGTCGAGCCACTGGTGCTGCGAGAGGTGCTTTTGATATCTAACATAGCTTTGTATGTGGAAAGGGAACCCAATCGTTGAGTTTTGGTGGCTTCCCTCGGCTCTTCGGCGATGCAACAATCGGCGTGGTGGTGTCGGGAAGGTGGGGGCTCTTCTTACGTGGCTGTGAGAACGAGCTGTGTTGGCACTCTCTCCTTCCTCAAGCCATCTTTGTCGATTCACTAGTGGAGATCTGCTCGGCTAAGCTCGGTGAGCCAAGGAGGGATCTGTTGATCTGAAGTCACGGGTTTGCTGAGGCGGCGAGTGAGCCCTTAGCAGTAGAATCGCCAGATGTTTCCTCTGCATAACAGATTTTCTAGGAGACGGTGGATCGGTGGATCGGCGGCGTTTCCCCAATGTTTCTCTCCCTCCGGGTGTCCTTTTCTCCCTCCTCCGACACGGTATTTCCCGTGAAGTAGGTTCTCTATTCTCATGGTGTGTTTTTACAATGCTTTGTGGTTCTCTCTCCGTCGTGAGAGTGGTGGTTAATGGTAGAGACTTCTTTTCTGCCATGGCGGAGGTCTTTATGTTGATTGATGCTCGAAGTGGAGATTTTTTGTTCCTCCTCGGCTTGCAGCGGCGGTTCTCTGTATCGCCGGATCTTCTTGCGGCGGTTTCTCCTATTGCGGCAGCAGTCCTGTGTTGTAGATTAGAGTTTTCGTCTACCGGTTTAGTTCGGTTTCTGTCATCAATTTAGGTATGGGTTTAGCTTTTAATTAACACGCGGTTCGAGTTTCTGATAACATCGATATTACCCATTTTAGCTATCATAATTGAGCACTTTAACAAGTGTTTCTTTTTATTTTAAGTACATTTATAGTTATTTTCGAGTATTTATAAGACCAACACACTTTTCAAGTTAACTTAAGGGCTTGATTGGCAAGTGCTATAGAGTATTTGCAAAGCTATAATTTTCTTAAAGCACTTTTTTTTCCAATCATGATGTGCATATATTTTTTAAAGTTACAACTGTTTATATCCCTTTTTCTTTTTTTTTGCTTGTACAAAGCAAAATATTTGAAAGCACTAATAGTTTGCCTCTTAAAATTTAAAAATTCTACAACATTAAAATCTACAGCAAAAAAAAAAATTACAGCTTTAATTTTGCAGCAAAAAATATAAAGCTACAGCCCTAACCAATCATGCCCTTAGCAAAAGAGATGCAAAATTGGAGCAAAACACACGTTTATAGAACATGTGCAAGATGACATAAGTTCAACATAAAACGGAGACCTTCCCACCGATTCTTGGACACAAGATAGGCTGATCTACTACCTTTCACGGCCAAGTGATTTGAGGTTGATCTGATGGTTAGATCTCAAGTAACATGAAGCACAAGAAGATCCGTTTGACACAAGCATTACAAGCTCTCCTCACAGCCAGAATCGTTCCGGACCAAGCACGTTTGCAAACCCACTCAAGCTCACTTACGTTTTCTTCAAAGAAACCCTAAGTGACGCCTAAAAAGACCCCAAGACCTATATATGCTCTAGTTTTAGGGCTTTATTTTGTGTGCTTTACAATAATTTTAACAGCCACCAAAAGCTTTTAGTTTCTTTGTTCTTTGTTCTTAAGGGAGTAGATATACTCTTGAACCCTTTTCTTTTCTCTTTTATTTCTTCAATATGCCTTCATCCATCTCATTTCTGCTTTTTTTAATCATGTTATAGTAGATTTACTTGTTGGGTTTAATAGGGATTTAATAAATGTGGAATTTCATAATTTTTTAAGCAAGTGGCGATTATAATTTAGCTGTATTCTAAATGCATGAATCTAGCATCATGAACTAGAGTCTGATTTTAGGATCATTTAAAAGCGCTAACGTCTTGAATTTATTTACCGGATCTAGTTTAGACGAGCAGTTGCGTCGTAAGATACAAATGCATATTTGCGGAGCATCGTGAGCGTTATAACGAACCCGAATCGATTGCTTGTCATATTGCATAATTACATATGAAAGCATAGTAACTAAGTGGTTAAAACATAGTTGATTAAGTTTACGAAAGTAGATTAATCATATTTCTGTGATACAAGTTTAGAGAATTTCGATCTAGGATCATATGATTTTGCTATTATCTCTTGTTTGATCTAGTTAGAGCCTCGAAGGTTTCCCTAAAGAATCCAATGTTTCGTTTATTTGATTTTGGCACCGTCTCATTAGTTTTAATTCCATTTCATTAGATTTCCCCTTGTTTAGATTAGTTTTAGTTCGTTTTCCTTTTTCTGCATTGCTTTAGGTTACTCGCCTAACTCTATTTATTTACTTGAATTCTCGTTATAATTACTACAAAACCGTGACAAACCCTCAAAATCCACAAAGTTTTATTGTCTTGGTCGATCTAACCCTCTTTTGATTTTGTAGTGAATCATCCTTGTGGTTCAACCCTAAATATTCTAAACACACCTGTACACTTCTAGATTATGGTTTATAAATTTAACACTTGAAACCCGGGAGAACTCCACCAAGTGTTTTTCCCATCAAATTTTTGGTGTTGTTGCCTCTGGTGTCGTTTTCTCTGCATAAGTCGAAAGGTTAGAAATCTGACACTTATACACCTTTTTCCTCTAACCTTTAGTTTTTTTTGCTACTAGTTTCATGAACTTTGAGATGATGGAGCACTCAAGGATCGACCCTTGCATTCCTTCAAACTCTCGCCCACCTCGCTACCCTCCTGTCTCACGCGACTCGCACCACTTTGGCCGGAAACCAGTCTTGATGGCTTCTCCGAGCTGGATTCGAACCACCTCGGTTCCATAGGAACACAAGTTTTCATCCTCAGCTGAACCCTCATTCTCGTCGCGACTTTGAGACCACAAATCCTCTGGTGCAGTTGCCACAACAGTTTGAAAACCTCATCAAGATGATAAGAATTAAGATGGACTATCAACGAAGTCTGATAGATCATTACACAATCGCATTGATGCGATTCATGGTGAGCCTTCCAACAAATTAGAAGACGTTTCTAACCGTGTTAAAGTTCTAGACGAGCACACGTTTGGTAACTTCAACAAGCTATCAAAGATTTCCGAAGGGCTAGCGGATCACAAGAACACTCTCAACCAAGATACGCGAGACATTCACACCTTGAAGTACGAGATCGAAGAACCAAAAGAAGCGATTTATGTCTACAGAGATCGAATAGAAGGAAACATGCTACAACTGGCAGAAGCTTAATGTAAAGTCGAAAATCAAGTTGATGATACCGACTCTACTCTTGAAAATGTTGTCAACGCATTAAGAAGAAACAACTTCACTTCGGTGAAGATTTCTAAGGAAAAAAATAGCACAACAAACTGTTTTCCGCTCTCAATTTCGGCGAGAAGATGAAGCCTACAAGTTCTTTTGAAGCAACACTTGAAAGAAATGAAGAAGCTACTGATTTTTTAAGCCAAGACGCACCCTTAGAAGCTCAAAAACTCGCGCCTAATCATCCTCCTCATGGTCGATGTAGACGAGTTCTTTTTGCACCTTGCAACATGATTCAACCTTTCAAGAAAACGAAAGTCTCTACTCATATAGCCAGGCACGTACCAAGCTACTTCATACAGCCTCATTTGGCGTTTAAACCAACTCTTTCACCCAAGACCTCACACGAATCTTCATTGGAGCTTGACGAAGCGGAACCCCTTGCTTACTCATCTAGTAGCAACACGGTAAACTTGGTATGACCTATTAAAACCCACACCCTAAGGGAGATATTGATTGAGTTTAACAACAAAGTCAAGATACTCCTGATGTTTGTGTCATTCGATGAAGCATTGGAAAAAACACTCCTGATGTTTGTGTCATTCGATGAAGCATTGGAAAAAACATGGGTTGATTGATTTCTTTCAAGATAGCTTAAAAACAAAGAAGATGCTCACATCTACTTTGGTAACGCTAGGTGTTCAATGATAACACTCATATTTTACTCCTAAAACCTATCATTTCAAGATCCTTTACAAGTGTTTTAACTTGTTTTTTAACGGTTTTAAAGTGATTTCCACGTTTCCTAGTCTTAAAAGTCATTTCAGGGAAATTGGTAAAAAAACATATATATTTTGAGCAAAACGGGCGTTTTCAAGACAAGTGTTTGGAGACGTAAGTTCAACATCAAAGGGCAACCTTCCCACCATAAGATCAAGCTTACATTTGGAGACAAGATAGCCTTATCAGCTGTCTTTCACCTCGAGGTGGTTTGAGTTCAATCACACAGTTGGATCTCAAGTTACAAGTAAAGCAAGAAGGTCCGTCAAGCACATAATAGAGCACGCTGGCCGCGCTACCACCTATTCAGAAGACCAGTGGCCGCGCCACGCCTGGTCGCTCGCGCGGCCAGGAAACTTCGGCCCATCGCGAGTCCGTTTGCACTTATTCGATATTTCCCCTGATTAAAACGCAAGCCCACTTAATGAAGACTGGAAAGCCTGTATAAGGAGACCCCTAGGGCTTCACAAGGGACGTGACTTGACTCAAGAGCTTTTCCGAAACACTTTTCACGCCGCCCGAGAGAGAGAGAGAGAGAGATCGACGGCGCCCGGAGTCGAAGACCTCGGGAGAGATTTCTTCTGCAGCCGCCACCTTTCTTCCTTTCTCTTTGCATCTACTGTCTCTAGTTCTTTACTTTTCAATACTTTAAAAAGATCTTTCTAACTGAATTTTTTGTGGAGAAATCTTCGAACTCTGTTTCTTATTCAATACAAATCACACTTTTTGATATTCCGAAAGATGTCTCTCGTTCCTATGAACGAGTAGTCGTCTAGTTGGGTTTAAAAAGGGTTTCAAAGGGGTTTAATCTTGGATCGATTTCGCTAGGTTGATAGAGATAAAGTTTCTATTAGGTATCTTCGTTTATATCTTGCGCTCATTGCATGTTTGCTTTTCTGATCAATTAGCAGCTGATCCCAAGACTTATAGATACACAAACGTGTGGTATATTGTCTGGATTTAGAGGTTAATGAGCGGATCGCACCGTAATTTGTTAACGCATATCGACGGACCGCGCCGCGAGTATTTACAAATAGGTGAATGATATGTATGCACGTTTGATTTGGATCGTGGGATGATATCTCATATCCGAGGTCCGAAGCAAACATATGTGGTTAGATCCGCGAAAGTGGGGTAATCATAGTCGACCGTTTCAGCTTAAGAACTAACCAACTAAGTCGTTTAAAACCTAATCTATTGCTTCTTAGATTTGATCCATGAACCCCTGAGAACACCCTTGAACCCAACGCCTTTTATCTATTGATTTTCAATCGTTTAGTCTTCTTCCTCACTGCTTGAGAACAATACTACAAACCGTGACACAAAACCCCCAACCTTTCATTCTGGTTTAAAAAAGTTAGAAATCCTAAAACTTTCGCGAAACAACAATCTCTATGGATTCGATCCCTTAATATACTACTGTGATTGCTGTGCGCTTGCAGCTGTCTTAGGGGTAAAACTTGGAGTAACAAACCCCACCGCATCAAGTTTTTGGCGCCGTTGCCAGGGATTGTTTGCTTTTGCGAATTTTCAGTTTCTAATTCCTCCTTTAAACCGCGTTGAATTTCAAGCTTTTTCGTTCATTACTCACGATTCTCTTGTATCTGCTTCCCATGTTTCAGGTGTATGACCACTAGAAGGAACGCTTCTAACGTTTTACCTCGCTACATCGAGATCGACATGCACGAAAAAAAAATTCGAAGGTTAAGAAGACTGATAAGCATGGCCGAAAACGAAGCCGCTCTTGGAGTTCAACGAAACCGCGAAGAAGTTCTTCGCAACGCTTGTCGAGCACCCTCCGTTTTTCAAGACGGAGAACCGCAGCTCAACAACAATGGGAACCCGATCAACCAGATTCCCGAGGCTGACTCGGACGGAGAAGAACTCGATTCTGCTTTACGGCAAGAAGGACAAAATCCGATCATCACAAATGGCGGAAACCAAGCAAATCCTATTGTTCCACCGGAGAACCGAGATGCCAACCGACCTGCTCTGCTCGCCAACCAACCAATGCGAGTGCGGAACCGCACCATAGCTGATCACAAAACTCCCGCTCAGCATTTTCAGAATCGAGCTGCGACTCAAGTGAACATTCCTCATGAGAACGAACTAGAGATCAAACCGCAAATAATCTCTTTGGTGAAGCAAAACCAGTTTCATGGGCTATCCAACGAGCATCCGATGGATCACATCGAACTTTTTGAATAGATTTGCAGCACTACAAAGACGAAACAAATCCCTCCCGACTATCTGAAGTGTAAGCTATTTCCATTTTCTCTGAGCGACAAGGCTCATAGATGGTTGAAGACCTTACCACCAGGATCGATAACCAACTTGGTTTAATTCAAATCCGCCTTCCTCAATCACTTCTACACGAAGTCGCGATTGTGTCACGGTTCTATATCACGTCTTATATAGAAGAGGTTGTCAATCAATTCTATAACCAACGGAAAAAGAAAAATAAACTTAAAAGCTTGTAAAAAGAAAATCAGATGAGCAGTGCAGAAAAAGTAAATATTGAAGTGCGTAAATCTCGAGTTGTAAAGCAGATGGGGGAAACACGTTGGTGATCTTCTCGGGAAATCTATAGGGTTCTAACTAGAAATCAAACTCACAAAAGTTAAGCAAATGAGGCTAGGCGATTTTCCCTAAACTGATTCACTGGTCTTAACGATCTAACTATGACAAGAAAGATCGATCTGTGAATGCCTATTTCGCAGGTATACTATCGTATCATGCGTCCTAAACAAACACGCAATAAGATCGGGACGATAAACGTTCACGACACCTTTCTGACTACGCATAAGCGTCCCAGGAATGATGCGCTCTACCCCACTAGGTCTGGATCCGAGATTCAGGACGTTAGCCGCTCTTGAAATCCTGCGATCAGGCTCTAGTTCAAGACGCTAGACTCATGCAATAAGAACAAGTTTGGTAAGAAAGAAAACCCTAATCTACAGCCTAAACAATTGGTTCAAAAACAGTTAATGAAATTCCCCATAGATCCCCTTAAAGAACACCCAAGGAAAGTAAACTACTCAGATATGAAAGAAGGAGTAGAAATCGTGATTGATGAATGCATAACTTGTATAAATCGATGAGAAACAAAGATGGTTCAAGAAGAAATCAATCTCCCTCGAAGAACAAAGTGAAACCGCGAATATGAGATTTGCGGCCACCGAAGAGTTTTATTTCGTGATGCCTCAAAAAAACCCTAAACAACGAGTATATATATGGTCTTCAAGTCCCATTGGTCATGGATTAGGTCTTGGCTTGCATAAGACGGCTGCGAGTTTAAGTTGGGCTTCAAATGGGCTCGGGAACCGTAAAGTGGCGTGGCCATTGGTCTTCTGGACAGGCCGTGGCGCGGCCATTGGTCTTCTGGACAGGCCGTGGCGCGGCCAGCTTGGCCTTCCGGGTGCTTGACAGACCTTCTTGCTTCTTACATAACTTGAGGTCCAACCATAAGATTGTTGTCAAACCACTTCTAGGTTAAAGACAGCTGATAAGGCTACCTCGTCTCCAAATATGAGGTTGATCTTGTGGTGGGAAGGCCTTCGTTTGTTGTTGAACTTTTGTCCTCGAGCACTGTTTTCGGAAATGTCCATTTTGCTCCATAATATGAGTCTTTTGCTAAGATTACCTGAAAAAGTCTTGAAAAACCAAATAATCGAAATCTAGTATTTATGCATTAAAACCTTAGTTAAATACTTATTAAAGAACTCACTTATGACAGCAAAAACGGGTAAAATATGCATGTTATCATCCATCTACTCAAAAGACAACAACGCAGCCGTCAATGCATGTGAATCCGCGTGAGAAAGAGAAGATTTCCACCCGGGAGAAGAAGGAGATGAATCTTACTCACGAGAAGAAGAAGTGAACTTTATAGGAGGGCATAATTCGTATCCAAACTGGAACTTCATAACGGATTGAACAACAAATTCAGGAACAACAACAACCTCTCCTACCGAAACCCGAACGTGGAGAACCCTCGAGACCAAGTCTACCTGTCTCAATCGAGACCTTTCTCAACTCGAACTACGGGAGTAACGGAGCTATCAACCAAGACCACCTTACAACTCTTAGCCCGCGCCCTACATCAATCAACAAGGAGCGCCACAAGCTGCATCAAATGCACCGTACCCATCACAAGAGGACAAGATCGAAGGATTGATGCAACAGCTGCCGTTGTCTCAACAGAAATCGATCAAAGACCTCAACATCAAGGTCGATTGCATGTACAACAAATTGAACGGAAAATTCGATTCTCTGTCTTCCCATGTGAAGAAAATGGACACGCAAGATTTCCAGACTGCTGAGACTATTAAAAGACAAGCATGAGTCTTTCCCAGAAAGGTAGAAGACAACCCGAAAGGATTTTGTAACGTGATCTCTGCAATTACCGACAAAGCTGGAGAGCCAGAGCTAGTTGTGGGAGATAAATGTAAATTCTTCCCACTCTTTCCAACCATAAAGAAGAAAAGCATTGAGCCTCCTTTTGAGATTCTGAAGCACCGCGCATTCGGGAAAGTGAAGAAGAAAGAGGATCCCGAAGCGTTTACCTTCCCATGTTCGATCACAGGAATCAAATTCGATGATTGTCTATGCGACACAGAAGCTAATATCAATGTCATGTCCACGGTAATCGCCGAAAGGTTAGGAATAACAACATTTCTCCCTTCATCCATGCAATTAGTGTTCGGAGATTCATCCAGGAAGAAAACAAATGGCGTTATACACAACATACAACTTCTTGTCGAGAACAAGATAGTACCAGTGGACTTCCAGGTACTAGATATGGGAGAAGACAATGACAAGCCTTTGATACTTGGAAGACCCTTCTTGGCCACAGTAGGAGCAAAGATCGACCACACGGGCAACTTCGTAGTCATCTTGCAAATAATTCAGAAGAGATTTTATCCAAAGGAGATAAACATTTCACCGATGGAAAAGGGGAGACAAGCGAGTAAAATGGAGAAAAAGGAATGATACAGAGAGTAGACCAGCTCCGCTCAAGACCTTTCTCGAGAATCGAAATTCTCATCCCTCCTGAGTTAGGAGAGCTAAGTGAAGAGGAATTGGCCAAGTCGGTCGAGAAGACCAAGCAGGTGATCCTTGAAGCCAAAATTCTTAATAATGGGAACGGAGGCACATTGATAATACGTAAACGAGGCGAAGCTTTAGGAGCGACAACTCCAGAAGCCACTTCCTCAATCGCCTAAGCCTCAAACAAAGTCGAGGTAAACGACTTAAACAAAAGCGCTTGGTGGGAGGCAACCCATCCGGTACGTATTTTTATTTTTCTTTCTTTTATTCCTAATAGTTAGTTTTCACAAGTTTCATGCACTTAAGCATAAAAAGAAAAACCAAAAAAAAAAAATCAAAAAACCAAGAAAAACCAAAAAAATATGAGGAGGAGCCTCAGAAGGAGGCTGACCGCACGAGCACTAGCCCGTGCCGCGGCGTGGCCGCACGACGAACCACGACTACACGGAGGGAAGCAACCTGGCCGTGGCCGCGACGGGCCATGGCGCGACCAGCGGTCGTCTGAACGATCCACCCGGAAAAATCATGTTTTCCTCCCGAACCAATCTTCCCGCGTTTTGGTACAATCCCACACCGTTATATCATTCCCGTTGATGTAAGTTAACGGATTTTATTGATTCTTGACCACCACGCAAGGTAAGTTTTCTCGTTTTAAATTTTTTGAAAATTTAAGGTTTTTTGGTGATAAAAAACACCTTTTCAAAACAAAAGGGAAATTTTTAGAATCAAACTCCCTTTTCTTCTTCTCTTCCAAGAGACTTGAAGATTTTTGAGAGATTCTAGGTTTTCCAAATTTAAACCGTTTTCAAAAATTCTTTGGTCTAAACTCGTCTAATTTCAAAGGAGATTCAACTTTTAAAGGTCATTCATTATCATCTACAAGGTATGGTCTCTAATTTTAAAATTCCCTAGAGAACTCAATTTTGAGATCTCTCTTGCTTGACTAGATCAATGACTATGATGCTTGAATAATGATAGAGAACCTTGAACTGATGAATTAGGTTGCTTAGATATCGATTTTTGCAACCCAATTTTGAAAAAGTTGAAATCTTTGGAAAGTTGAAATTATAATTTGCTCTAAAAACGAATTCTGTAGGTGTTTATAGGCAAATTGACTTAGTTTAAACTCGATTCATGCTAAGTATGACTCTAACACCAAAATTTGATGAAAATAGGTTCACAAAATCGATATATTGAAAAAGTTTTGGTTTAGAAACCCAAAAATTCGAAAATAGAGTTTGAGTACCAAGTTGATCTTGAGATTTATGCATTTACACGATTGATATTATTCTTGGAAACTCTTGATATATTTCTTGTATATCATTGCACTTGAGAATTCTTATGACACATCAAATTCACATGTTTGGTTGAATTTTTGTTTGTTTTGCAAGGTACAATGAGCTATGACCGAAACTTCTAGGTGCGTTCGAAGAATAGAGAGCAACTAAGCTCTTCAAGACGTTCTTCGCCACAGCAAGAACAAGAGACAGCGCTAGGAAAACCAAGTCTCGACACCATGATATAATCATATATTTCGCATATTTAGCACTCATTTAGGATAGCTTTTCATGCACTTTTGCACTCATACTTAGAGTTATTGTAGTTTTTGTCACATTTTATGTTTTAGAACATGTTGCATTAGCATTTGCATATTTCTCGCATATTTGCATCATATTCAGGTTGTTTCGAGTGTGTTGGAGATGTGGTGGATGCGTGGACATGCTGAGGGTCAAAGGAAAGCTTGTGGACACTTGGAGAAGTTCGGACAAGCATACATGCTCTGAGATCGAGGGGAAGATCGAGCAAGGCAGGTCGTTCTAGACAAGATCGACAATAAGATCGAGGAACTTAGACTGATTCAAGGAAGAAGGACGGGACTTAGATCAACCAAGACTGTCGTGCGACTGTACGGACCCAAAGAAGCTATCCGGAAGAGCGAAGTGAAGATCGAGACTGAAGATCGATCCAGATCGAAACGACCCGATGATCGAGCAAGAGGGCCGATTGCTGAGTTGAAACGACCCGACAATCGAGCAAGAGAACCCATTCTCAGCCCAAGACCGGGCAAGAGATCGACGACACAACTCGATCTCTTCTCTCCAGACGCGCTTCCTTATCCGCCAGCTCACGTTTTGTCCTCTTGTGAGGGGACCATTCCTCCTTTACTATAAATAGCTAAAACTCTTGTTTTTAGGGATATCTTATCTTTTATGCTTTTTGCCTTCTTCCTCTTTTACCTTCGCCACCATTGTTAAAGTTTTTAAGCTTTTGTAATCACACTCTTTGATTTAATAAGCAAAAACTTCTCTTTTTAATCTTAATCTTCTTTCTGTTTAACGTTAATCATATTTAGCATTTCGAATCTTGTGATTAAGGAGTGTTTAACTATGATTAGCGAGTAGTAGCTTTAAGGTTTGAGGCCGAGGGGTTTAGGGAGGTTTAAAGGTTAGATCTAAAGGTTTAGCTTGTTTATAACTCTTAGCTCTTCTTGGTTTGGAAGTATTAATGCCATAGATTATCGATGGAGATATTTGTGTTCATATAGATTTTCTTATCTCATGAGTCTTGATAACATGCATATTTTACCCATTTTAACCATCATAAGTGTGTACTTTAATAAGAATTTCACTAAGGTTTTAATGCATATTTAGTAGTTTTCGAGTATTTGTATGTCCAAGACTCTTTTCAGGAAATCTTAGGAAAAAAGGGAGCAAAACGGAGCAAAACGGACATTTTCGGAACATGAGCTTTTTGACAGAAGTTTAGCACATGACGGAGACCTTCCCACCACGGGAACGAGCTGAATTTTGGTGACAAGATAGCCTGAACTACTACCTTTCACCTCGATGTGGTTTGAGTCCAATCCCACGGTTGGATCTCAAGTTACGAAGGAAGCAAGAAGGCCTGTCAGACACATCCTCTGAAGAAGCCTGGCCGCGCCAGGAAAGCTCAGAAGACCAATGGCCGGCCCATGAACCCACGGTGGCGCGGTCACAACACTTGACGAATCCCGAGCCCGTTTTCAAGCCCAAATCAAGCCCGATAGCCCCCAAACTTGGTGGAACCCTAAGTGACGCCTAAGAAGACCTGAAGTCCTATAAATACTCATCTCTACTCATTGTTTTCGTCAGTTTTTAGTTTTCTCTTTGTAGCCACCAAAAACCTAGCCGCATAAGGCTTCCCTCGAGGGGGAGAGAGGGAGAGAAATCTTCTCTCGATCCCTCGAGGTTTCTTTGTTTAATTCAAGCATGCATTCATTGATTTCGTCTCTACTCGCCCCAATCATGTTAGGGTATATTCGTTTGTTGTGTTCAAGGGTTTTCAAAGGGGATTCATGGATTGATTGCTAGGTTGTTAGATCAAAGTTTGTCTTCCGATTTTCTTTTGTCTACCTATCTTGTTTTCGATCTCATACATGATTTGAATAAGTGGCTTATCAACTGCTTAGTCATATTAGGGTTTTCTGTCTCACCATATTCGTTCTTATTACATGAATCTAGCGTAGCTAACTAGTATTCTGATCGCAGGGTCTTGATAACGACGAATGTCCTGAATCTCAGATCTAGACCATAATAGGAGCATCCTTTAAAAGATGTCTGAATGTTTATTGTCCTGATCCTATTGCGTGTTTGTTTAGGACACATGATATGATAGTATACCTGCGAAATAGGCATTCATAGATCAATCTTGCTTTGTCAGAGTTAGGTCGTTAAAACCAGTGAAACAGTTTAGGGAAATCGCCTAGTACCCCAGAGAACAACCTAGAGCACAATGCCTTATTTGCATGTTTGATGTTACTTGGTTTCGTATGTAGGGTCGATTGACGACCGGCTCTATACAAACTTGCTTTACGATTCCTGCACTCAATAGCCACTGAAACCGAAACACCCTTCTCCAAACCCCCCTTCTTGTCTTAGGAACGCTTTCTAACCGTCACTGATTCTGTAGTTGGACAGACACTCTCTGTGGATCGATACCTTAAGTACTACAATGCACATATGTGCACTTGCAGGCATTAGGGTTCATAAATTTAAAACTTGAAGAACTGAAGCTCTAAATCCTGTGCATCAAGTTTTTGGCGTCGTTGCCGGGGAGTGTTCTTGATCTAGCTGCAGAATCAAAGGTAAGAAAATCTGGTTCTAAGACATTTTCTTTAGTTTCGTTTCGTTTCTTTGCCTTTGCAGGAACCATTCGAGACGAGGAGTGAAGGCTTGTTTCTTTTGATTAATGAGTGTCTTCCGTGATGTCTCAAGCGTCGAGTGACAAGTGCGTGGAGATTAAAGGAACCACAATTTCCTTTAGTTGATGCTCATCACATCTTAATCCATACAAGTCTAGCTAAAAGACTCTAAACAAGAGCGGCTGAATGGGAGGCAACCCAGGTATTTATTTTTCTTCTTTCTTTTGAGGTTTCTAATACTTTAACTTTTGGTTTTAGTTTCCTCTTATTTTCAGTTTTATAAACAACACAAAAGCCAAAAAAATCAGAAAACCAAGAAAAGCACAAAAAAAAAAATCAGAAAAGACCAAAAATATGAAGAAGGCGACCCGAAGAACACTCACCGGGCGACGAACCGCCCGTGGACTGGCCAGAAGGAGCCTGGCCGCGCCACGAGCCAACGATAGGCCGGAGAAGACGCCCCTGGCCGCGGCCGCGACAACTCGTCGCGCGGCCGGCCTTCTTCTGCAACGTTTTCCATCCGAACTTCACCAAGCCGGATCTCCTTCAACCTGTTTCAAGCCTTTCAAGTTTCCTCCTTGATCCAAGACTTGAACACGTCCGAAAGACCGCAAAGATCACTTCCACAACCGCGGTATGTTGCTGTTGCATCAAAGATGGCGAGACAAGACAAGACTCCATCCAAGTCAACTCAAGTTAATGATTCATCTCTCTACTTCGTCCAACACGTTCAACGGACCTGTATCCACGAAAACGAAGAAGAACACCACGGTTCCAGAGGATGAAGACCTTAGTGCAAGCTCCAGAAGGAAGAAGATGTAACTTCCTTCACCAAACCGCGAAGAGGAAAGTTCCTGAAGACTAGCTTCTCTCTTCCGCAACCAAGACCTTTACCGAAGCCAAGTAAGGATTTCATATGGCATTAAAGTTCATACTAGCAACACCTGTCTTTCGGGATCCCGAACAGATCACTGGATAGGCCAGCATAGACCCAAACTTCAAGTCATATTTCTGAGGTGACGCAATCTTCAAGACGCAAGGACGGAAGATTTTCCATCTCTCATTCACGGTGTTATCAAAGGTCAAAGAACCAAGACAAGTACTCAACAACCGGAGTACCTGTTCTTCTCAACAAAGGCGAGTCAATCATCATCACCAAACGCCTTTCACCATCCTCATCCATCACCCACACACGCCCACCACCACCATCCGGCGCAAGGAAGCTCAACCGCGCAGCACATTTCCTTTCGAGCTAAGTTTTCGATTTCTTTTGTTCAATCTAATCGATTCTAAGCAGGGACATAAGGAGAATGATCAAGTCCTTAGCTTAATCATACCACACGCCCATCCACCCATACCAAACCCAACACCACTTTCAAGTAAGTCTTCACAAGCTTGTACTTGAATTTACCTATCTTTTTCACCTCAACTCGATTTAAACAAACTGGGGACAATTTGATTTAAGTCTGGGGGGTTTCTTATATTACTAATTATGTTTTTATTTGATGAGTCTTATGCATACTTACATCATTTATCGAGTCGTTTTATAGAGTCAAAACTTTTTTTTCTTTTAGTCGGAAACTATGAACTTTGCGAGGTACAAGTCACTTTGAACAAGGAACCTTAATGACCATTCTCACGGATTTAGAAGCAAGGTTTACTAAGTTGAACACGGCGAGTGGATCATTCCAGCGGAGAAAGTTCTAATCTCTAGAGTACTCGAAGGATCTTGCGTTGACTCCGCACCTAATGAATCAAATCTTCTCGTCAAGGGGCTTGAAGTACTTCGAACTTTGCTCCTCTTTTAGACTCTAGCATGACTAAGTAGATGCAATGCAACCTCTCCTTGATCTTCCCTTGTTATAGAAAAGAAAAATAAATATAGAAAGAAAGGTTTTAGTTTGGGAATGGCAACTAGAGTTCCTTAAAGGACAATGACGGTTCGCAGCAATCATGTAAACTTTAAAGAAGTGATCATTCTCAAGCTAAGAAGAAAGAAAAAAAAATGGAATAAGAAAGTCGATAGAAAAAATAAAATGATACCCTAGAAAAGTAGGGAGAAATCGACTAAGGAAAGAGAAAATAGGAGAGTTGCGTCTGAAATGTCTTTGTCTAGATGTTTGGAAGAGAAGAGTATAATGTCTCGTCGACCAATACTCCCTCGATAGAGACCGCACGCCTAAATGAATAAAGGGGTCAACAAGAGAAAGCTCGAAATACTCAAAGGGACCATGACGCGTATCCGTGAAGGGTGAAAAGCTCAAGGGACCATGAAGCGTATCGAGGCACTTAGACTGATTCAAGGAAGAAGGACGGGACTTAGATCAACCAAGACTGTCGTGCGACTGTACGGACCCAAAGAAGCTATCCGAAAGAGCGAAGTGAAGATCGAGACTGAAGATCGATCCAGATCGAAACGACCCGATGATCGAGCAAGAGGGCCGATTGCTGAGTTGAAACGACCAGACAATCGAGCAAGAGAACCCATTCTCAGCCCAAGATCGGGCAAGAGATCGACGACACAATTCGATCTCTTCTCTCCAGACACGCTTCCTTATCCGCCAGCTCACGTTTTGTCCTCTTGTGAGGGGACCTGTTACACCCCGACCCGGCTAACTATACCGCGGCCGTGCCTCCAACCGTACTTATCATACCATGACCGTACCTTAAGAATTTTTTACCTTTTTCTTTAAAAGCAAACAACCTAACACAGTCCAACCCATGGCATGAGCCCATTCGCGGCTTAACTAGCTACGCACCTAATCCAGTACCAGCTAAACAAAACCTTGCTCCGCAAGATTCATGAACGTACCATACCGTCCAGACCGCCTTAACAACTTCATTCCACACTCTTGTTGGCTCAACCACTTTACTGGCCAACCTACGAAACACACCCCCCCCCCCCTCATACTTAGTCACTCACCAACCATCCCCGCATGACCAAGTACAGAAGAGGGGCGGCTCAGATCCCCGATCCTTGCACGCCTTGCACGATCCACACTGACCGCCCAACCACGATCCAACTGATCTCCAACCGCGATCCAACAGACTGCCAACCACGATCCAACAGACCGCCAACCACGGTCCCACAGACCGCCAACCACGGTCTGACTGACCGCCAACCGCGGTCCAACAGACCGCCAACCACGGTCCAACAGACCGCCAAGCATGGTCCAACAGACCATCCCGCCACGATCATTCTCGATCGTCAGACAACCCAGTATGTGATAGTCTCGGTAAGCTCTCTCACCAGACTGTGTATCCCGACTAATCTCACGGAACACCCACTGCCACCGTTTGACAGTCCTTGATAGCTGTGCCTTCACATAGGTTGCCTACGTACCCTTTCTAGGGATCAAGCCATCCGTAGTTCTTAACTCCATCCGGACTTAGCCATTTACAATCGACTACAGTCACAGTACAGTCCATAACTCATGGACACGGTCGACATCCTTCGACCCAGAACGCCTTTCCATCGGCCATCCCATGACCCACTCGACCGTAATCAGATTTTCGGGTTACGGATGCTACAATTCTCCCCCACTTGGTTTGGATTCGTCCTCGAATCCGGTGCTTCCTCTTGATGTTTCTCAAACCAATTCGGGAACTCGTACTCATCTATGGCCCTTTTTCCAGAACAACTCGGATCATCTTGAACCTTTTCCAGAACTTTTGCCACCTCACGGTCGTATCCACATACGAACCCACTAGTTAGCCACTCCACGGCTTTCCTCATTACCAAAAATGAGCAGACTTGGTCGATTTTTCCCCAAAGACCCTAATTACATCACCTTTCTTTCGTGATCTCGACCGTCCCATCACAAAAATCCATTGTGATCATGTCCCATATCCACTCGGATATTGATTCTCTGCCTTAACCACTGGCAAGTCAGACATCCAGCTACTCACGTAGCCATGTCATACTACACTCCCCCATTGGGGTTTGTCATAATGGTGCTCTATACAACCAAGCCAAAGGCAGATAACTCTCCCCGTTACCACCTTATTCGAGCACTCCCGCTCTTAATTTAGATGTACTAAACTTTGTTTCCCAATAGCAGCCTTCTCAAGACTCGATTCAGACACTTCACCTTAGACCATCCCAGCCTTGGTCCGGATTTCCACCACTAATCCGAATTCGTGTACGCCACATCTGGCCGAACACTAGTCAACTGAAGACCCTTCCATTCTCTGGACAGTCTCTTGGTGTGCGTACATTCGCTCCACCTCAACTTCCTTTTAATCAGAATGTTTAGCATAATCCGTTAACGTTGGACTTTCTCCAAAAGCTCAGTCATCCATGATGATAGGTCAAGCTTACGGTCAGTCCATCTTGGCCCATCGACTTGCCTTAGCGAACTTCCGAGTTCCTAAGCGTTTGTCTCATCGTCGCCTCAACTACCGTTAACCACCATCATACTGTTAATCAAGATACCCTGATCTTTATTAACACAACTAACGAATCACTCTTGATTCCTTATTAGTGTTTCCAAAACTCTCATAAGTTCCTCCTTTTAAGCCGGTCAGATCATTGATAACAAATCAGCCTGATCCGCGGCTCCCGAACCCAACGGTTCCTTCTCTTCAGCCAGGACATTTAACTGCAATGTTCCTTTCAGATGATGCACTAGCCCTCCACCGGCTCAATGCATCTACAACCAGAATAGCCCTACCCAAATGATAGGCTATATCCACATTATAGTCAGCGACTATCTCGACCCACCTACGTGGCCTCATTTTCCCGGATCACCCTTTGATCCTCGGATCACACATTGATCCTTACAAATATCATTACCTTGGGAAACTTCTCTTGTTCACAAGAACAATCTCACGGTCACGCCTTGGCTAATCCGCAGATTCCCACAGACGTTCACATCTAATCGCTTAGGTAACCCGCATGTTCTTAACTCACGATTCCAGTCATGCGGTGACGAACTCCTCAGTTCTCACTCACGCAGTCCTAGGTTACTCAACAGTTATCTTGCAACCAACATAGGTTACTCAACAGTCCTCTTGCAACCAGCATGCCACAGTCATGTCCCATCCAGACTCTCGAAAGGGATTATTGACTCAGCCCGTACTCGGCACACCAGGCCATCAGTCGGCTCACAAAGCCTCGGCTCCTATAGCCATTACAAGTCCTCACTTGTATTTTCAGTCAGTACCATGCCTTAACCGGCAAGCACCCGGCACACTAGCCAATCCAGTAGTATCGTTATCCCACATTACTAATCCTACGATGGCGAACTTCCTTAGTCCCCACCGTCACAGTCATCACAACGTATCCGTTGCAATTTCACTGTCACATCCTTCATTGACGAATCCACTGATTCCCATGGATGTACCTTACTCGCGCCTGGCAACAAACTAGTTTCCATGGCCGCCTCTCAAATACAGTCATGTGACATCCATCTTGGCCAACCCTCTCGGTTCCAAGAATGAATCCCAGAAGTATTGGCAACCAACTTGGTTTCCAATCACAATTCTCAGAAACAGTCACGTCTGGACAACCCACTTGGTTTCCACGGACGCATCTCACCACCTGTCACGTCTGGACAACCCACTTGGTTTCCACTGACGCTTCTCACCACCAGTCATGCTTTGGCAACCCAACCCGGTTCCAAAGTCAGAACACAGACAGTCACGCCTTGGCGAACATACCCGTTCCCACAGTCGTAACACATAACAGTCACACCTTGGCGAACATACCCGTTCCCAAAGTCGTAACACAGCACAATCACACCTTGGCGAACATACCCGTTCCCAAAGTCGTAACACAGGACTGTCACGCCTTGGCCAACCCGAAGGTTCCCAAGGACGCCAGTCAGTACACGGCTTACACGCCCTTACAAGTAACACATACTTTTATCGGTGCGCCATAGCCCCGGTCACACTGACCCTTATCTCGGCTCTCAGCCTTACTACACTTAAATGACTTACCAGCCATCTCACGGCACACAAGGCTTTCAGCACACAATGGCCCCGGTCAGCTAGACCCTTATCTCGGCTCCCAGCCTAACTACGCTTAACCAGCATGTCTCTGCTTAACCAGCAGAACAATACAGAATGATCATCTACCCTAACTCTAATCATCTGGTCTTATGGACTCGGTTCCGCACTAGCGTGAATCACACATCACCTAGGCAAGAGACACGATCCCACCTTGATCACGAGATAGTTAGACACCATGTATTCTCACGGTTACCACAACCGAAACAACAATTACATAAATAGGCATGATCGTCTACCCTAACTCTGATCATCTAGTCTTATGGACTCGGTTCCGTACTAGCGTGAATCACACATCACCTAGGCAAACGGAACGATCCAGCCTTGATCACGAGATAGTTAGACACCATGCACACTCACGTAAACAGAATGATCATCCACCCTAACTCTGACCATCAAGTCTTACGGACTCGATTCTGCACTAGCATGAATAACCCATCACCTAGGCAAACGGAACGATCCTGCCTCGATCACGAGCTAGTTAGATATCATGTAATCTCATGGTTCCATGATCATCTCTGCCAATTGTGAATTTCTCACGGCTATCGGTTCTACTCCAAGCGAGAATCACCTCCCCTTGAGCTAGCAACACGATCCGGACATCCACACAGCTAGTTAGACACCTTGGGATCCACTTAGTCAATCCATGAACGGATTTGGTCGGTTGTTAGTCGGCAAAACTAGACTGAAACAGATATTCCAGGGACAATCACGCATCCCTCGAATCCAGTCGACTCGCCTCAACTAACTCACGGATAACACCTCACTCAGTCAGCTGCCCTCGGCTAATTCTCGTCCCAGTCCGACACTCACGGACCACTTGACTTATATACGCGAACCTAGCACAGCTTCCAGTCTGTCCAGAACGCATATCCCGCAGCATTCCCAGCCACGTCATACACACCCGCAGCCACACTCTCAGCAGCCACGTTCGCAGCAGCAGCAGCCGCTACTTGCACCTTGACATGCTCTATCTGATCCCGGCTACCTCTCTAGCCAGAGTCAACTAAACTCCCAACTGCTTCCGCAGCCCGCGTGCTTTTCGAACACCTTCTAGGAGCCATCTTACTTTGCTATTCAGCAACCTGCTTGCCTTTTGCTCATTTTCTCAATGAGACTACACTATTCCCGCGGAACTCCCGGTCTCACTAACCGGATAGCTCGTCCGCCTATTTTCTCCAGAATGCAAGTTCATCATCCTGACATTCCACCGCGTTTACGTCATTCTAGACAAGCCTAATTCACGCCAACACTCTGTCCTAGAACCGACCACGCTCTGATACCACTTGTTACACCCTGACCCGGCTAACTATACCGCGGCCGTGCCTCCAACCGTACTTATCATACCATGACCGTACCTTAGGAATTTTTCGCCTTTTTCTTTAAAAGCAAACAACCTAACACAATCCAACCCATGGCATGAGCCCATTCGCGGCTTAACTAGCTACGCACCTAATCCAGTGCCAGCTAAACAAAACCTTGCTCCGCAAGATCCATGAACGTACCATACCGTCCAGACCGCCTTAACAACTTCATTCCACACTCTTGTTGGCTCAACCACTGTACTGGCCAACCTACGAAACACACCCCCCCCCCATACTTAGTCACTCAACCAACCATCCCCGCATGACCAAGTACAGAAGAGGGGCGGCTCAGATCCCCGATCCTTGCACGCCTTGCACGATCCACACTGACCGCCTAACCACGTCCAACTGATCTCCAACCGCGATCCAACAGACTGCCAACCACGATCCAACAGACCGCCAACCACGGTCCCACAGACCGCCAACCACGGTCCGACTGACCGCCAACCGCGGTCCAACAGACCGCCAACCACGGTCCAACAGACCGCCAAGCATGGTCCAACAGACCATCCCGTCACGATCATTCTCGATCGTCAGACAACCCAGTATGTGATAGTCTCGGTAAGCTCTCTCACCAGACTGTGTATCCTGACTAATCTCACGGAACACTCACTGCCACCGTTTGACAGTCCTTGATAGTTGTGCCTTCACATAGGCTGCCTAAGTACCCTTTCTAGGGATCAAGCCATCCGTAGTTCTTAACTCCATCCGGACTTAGCCATTTACAATCGACTACAGTCACAGTACAGTCCATAACTCATGGACACGGTCGACATCCTTCGACCCAGAACGCCTTTCCATCGGCCATCCCATGACCCACTCGACCGTAATCAGATTTCCGGGTTACGGATGCTACAAGACTATTCCTCCTTTACTATAAATAGCTAAAACTCTTATTTTTAGGGATATCTTATCTTTTATGCTTTTTGCCTTCTTCCTCTTTTACCATCGCCACCATTGTTAAAGTTTTTAAGCTTTTGTAATCACACTCTTTGATTTAATAAGCAAGAACTTCTCTTTTTAATCTTAATCTTCTTTCTGTTTAACGTTAATCATATTTAGCATTTCGAATCTTGTGATTAAGGAGTGTTTAACTATGATTAGCGAGTAGTAGCTTTAAGGTTTGAGGCCGAGGGGTTTAGGGAGGTTTAAAGGTTAGATCTAAAGGTTTAGCTTGTTTACAACTCTTAGCTCTTATTGGTTTGGAAGTATTAATGCTATAGATTCTCGATGGAGATCTTTGTGTTCATATAGATTTACTTATCTCATGAGTACTGATAACATGCATATTTTACCCATTTTAACCATCATAAGTGAGTACTTTAATAAGCATTTCACTAAGGTTTTAATGCATATTTAGTAGTTTTCGAGTATTTGTATGTCCAAGACTCTTTTCAAGAAATCTTAGGAAAAAAGGGAGCAAAACGGAGCAAAACGGACATTTTCGGAACATGAGCTTTTTGACAGAAGTTTAGCACATGACGGAGAGCTTCCCACCACGGGATCGAGCTGAATTTTGGTGACAAGATAGCCTGAACTACTACCTTTCACCTCGAAGTTGTTTGAGTCCAATCCTACGGTTGGAGCTCAAGTTACGAAGGAAGCAAGAAGGCCCATCAGACACATCCTCAGAAGAAGCCTGGTCGCGCCAGGAAAGCTCAGAAGACCAATGGCCGGCCCATGAACCCACGGTGGCGTGGCCACAACAGTTGACGAATCCCGAGCCCGTTTTCAAGCCCAAATCAAGCCCGATATCCCCCAAACTTGGTGGAACCCTAAGTGACGCCTAAGAAGACCTGAAGTCTTATAAATACTCATCTCTACTCATTGTTTTCGTCAGTTTTTAGTTTTCTCTTTGTAGCCACCAAAAACCTAGCCGCATAAGGCTTCCCTCGAGGGGCAGAGAGAGAGAGAGAAATCTTCTCTCGATCCCTCGAGGTTTCTTTGTTTAATTCAAGCATGCATTCATTGATTTCGTCTCTACTCTCCCCAATCATGTTAGGGTAGATTAGTTTCTTGTGTTCAAGGGTTTTCAAAGGGGATTCATGGATTGATTGCTAGGTTGTTAGATCGAAGTTTGTCTTCCGATTTTCTTTTGTCTACCTATCTTGTTTTCGATCTCATACATGATTTGAATAAGTGGCTTATCAACTGCTTAGTCATATTAGGGTTTTCTGTCTCACCATATTCGTTCTTATTGCATGAATCTAGCGTAGCTAACTAGTATTCTGATCGCAGGGTCTTGAGAACGACGAATGTCCTGAATCTCAGATCTAGACCATAATAGGAGCATCCTTTAAAAGATGTCTGAATGTTTATTGTCCTGATCCTATTGCGTGTTTGTTTAGGACGCATGATACGATAGTATACCTGCGAAATAGGCATTCATAGATCGATCTTGCTTTGTCAGAGTTAGGTCGTTAAAACCAGTGAATCAGTTTAGGGAAATCGCCTAGTACTCCAGAGAACAACCTAGAGCACAATGCCTTATTTGCATGTTTGATGTTACTTGGTTCCGTATGTAGAGTCGATTGACGACCGGCTCTATACAAACTTGCTTTACGACTCCTGCACTCAATAGCCACTGAAACCGAAACACCCTTCTCCAAACCCCCCTTCTTGTCTTAGGAACGCTTTCTAACCGTCACTAATTCTGTAGTTGGACATACACTCTCTGTGGATCGATACCTTAAGTACTACAATGCACATCTGTGCACTTGCAGGCATTAGGGTTCATAAATTTAAAACTTGAAGAACTGAAGCTCTAAATCCTGTGCATCAAGTACTTAGGAATCTCTTAAACCTAAACCAAAAGACTATCTCCTTTTAAGCCACGATGGTGGAGAATAGGGTTTAGTTAAGCCAAGCTAAGAAAGGAGCTTTCTTGCTCATCGACCGATCCTTTCCACCACACATCATGGGTTTGGAGGGAAAGGTTCGATGAAGATTCGGAACCACTAACCGTGGAATGTTCTAGATTTGTTTCTTAGGCTTAGAGTTAGCTCAATGTTTGTGTAGATTCACTTTTGTATAAACCCAAGATCCAACCTTGAATCTTNTTTGGCATTAGGAACTACTTAATAAGAAGAGAAATGAAAGAATCTATCCTAGATTGCAAGATTGAACCATTAGAAATTCCTAAATCTAACCCATCCCCAAGTTCCTAGAGAACTACTCACTAATCATACTTAAACCCATCAAATCAAAGATTAGGGAAAGGTTAAACATGATTAGAAAAAGATTTAACAAGATATCTAAAAGAGATATTGCATTAAACTCAAAGATTCAAACTTAAACAAAGTATTTGCCCAAAGTGGCTAAAAGTTTAAGCTAAGAACAAGAGAATAAAAGTTGGGATAAAAAAATTAGGTCTAAAGAGTATTTATAGGAGGGACCCATAAAGTAGACAAAAAAGGTTTTTCTGGGCAAGATTCGACGAGCTTCGCCGAACCAACACGTCGAACCGAACTCCTGGACGTTTGGTTCGGCGAGCGTCGTCGAACGGGTCTTCGAGCCTTGGTCCATCTTCATGCGTCTGGAGAAGTTTCGGCGTGACTCGCCGAACCGTCTCGCCGAACGGACGTCCTGGAGGAAAGTTTCAGCCAGCCTTCGTCGAACCGTCTCGCCGAACGGACGTCCTGGAGGAAAGTTTCGGCCAGCCTTCGTCGAACCGTCTCGCCGAACCGTCAGCCTGAAAATGTGGTTCGGCCAGCTTCGCCGAACCAGTACGTCGAACCATCCTCAGAATTCTTCTTCTCCACCTTTTTGGCAACTTTTTGCTCTTCCAAGTGCTGTGCCATTCCTCTCCAACTCCATTGTTGTCTCCACAGCATCCATGTTACCTGATCAAGACTCCAAATGCACCAAAACATGCAAGTACTATGCATAAACACTCTAGGACTCTAAATGATACAATGCAACACAATGATGCTTAATTAGACTCCTAAATGATGAGAAATTTATACTAAATGGATGCTAAAATGATGCAAAATATAGACATATCAATATCTTATCTTTTATGCTTTTTGCCTTCTTCCTCTTTTACCTTGGCCACCATTTTTAAAGTTTTTAAGCTTTTGTAATCACACTCTTTGATTTGATAAGCAAGAACTTCTCTTTTTAAACTTAATCTTCTTTCTGTTTAACGTTAATCATATTTAGCATTTCGAATCTTGTGATTAAGGAGTGTTTAACTATGATTAGCGAGTAGTAGCTTGAAGGTTTGAGGCCGAGGGGTTTAGGGAGGTTTAAAGGTTAGATCTAAATGTTTAGCTTGTTTATAACTCTTAGCTCTTCTTGGTTTGGAAGTATTAATGCCAAAGATTCTCGATGGAGATCTTTCTGTTCATATAGATTTCCTTATCTCATGAGTACTTAGGAATCTCTTAAACCCAAACCAAAAGACTATCTCCTTTAAAGCCACGACGGTGGAGATTAGGGTTTAGTTAAGCCAAGCTAAGAAAGTAGCTTTCTTGCTCATCGACCGATCCTTTCCACCACACACCATGGGTTTGGAAGGAAAGGTTCGATGAAGGTTCGGAACCACTAACCGTGGAATGTTCTAGATTTGTTTCTTAGGCTTAGAGTTAGCTCAATGTTTGTGTAGATTCACTTTTTTATAAACCCAAGATCCAACCTTGAATCTTCCGTTATCCAAACCCTCGACCTTGAATCTCTCTTTCATATTTGATAAATCAAGAATCAATCTTTTGTTGCTTAAGTTGCTAGAGATCGTTTAATATTTGCACTTGTAGTTTTAAAATCTTTAAGTTTTGATATTTTGTTGCTCTATAATTTTAGATATTGCTTTAAGTATTGTTCTTTAGCCTAGTTGTCTTTTAGGATTTATTTACCTTGCATATGTAGTTTTTATAATTCTATTTTATCCATCAAAATTTGCATATGGCTTAGATTAATCTTGTTCTTGCATTCCTAATGTACTTTCCATCCAAGTTGGATTGATAACCTCACATACTACAATGACATGAGTAGTGTTGAGTATTGAAAAGAGAGAAAAACTCTACTTATTACACCACTTTAAGAGGATACATGGAGGAACAACAAAGAAGGTTCTGCGATTCACGGATGGCGCGCACAAGTCGCCATAATTCACCTCCACCTCAAGAGCCAACTAGAAAGCTGAGCCCTTCTCCTCCTAAGCGCAAGGTCCGATACTTTGGAGCACCAATGGACCCAACCATCGATTATTTGAAGGAGATAAAGAAGATGGAGATAAGAGCAACCCTCAAAATCGATTACTCTGCTTTAGACGCCTTGGGCATCACTGAGGATGTAACATGGTATTTGGGTGAGCTAAGGCTCAGGATCTTCATGGAGATTGATCGACCTACTTACAAGGAGCTCGCACAAGAGTTCTTATCTTCAGTTCAGTTGTCCTACCAGAGAGGAAGAAATCACATCCGAAGGACGGTATTCTCTATTTCACCGTCCGCTCTAGAGACTATGAGTTGAGCATCCCTCGGATTTGCGAGATAATTGGTTTTGACTTAGGGAGCGAGACAAGCATTGAAGAAGAGTGGAGTGCTGATCTTTGGGGGCTTATGGGCCGAGGCATATATGATAAGGGAAGGCATCCGTCTCCTTTTCTTTCACATCCGGCCGTGCGTTTTGTGCACTGCCTCATAGCACATTGACTTTTCTCTCGCAGCAACCAGTCATGCATTCTCATTCCAGAGCTCGTCTTACTTCAGTCCGCTTTCAGAGATGAGCCATTTTCAGCATGTCTTGGATGCGTCCTAGCGGAGAGACTCGTGCGAGTGAAATACGATGTTACCGCACCTAGGTGCGAGGCTGTCTTCACCACTTATGGAGGCATTATCACATCGATTATGGTGGCTGGTAGAGTAGACACTAGCATTGAGGAACCACTAGATGAGGCTTGGTTTGATTTGACCCAATTTCAGACAGACAGAAACCTGACAGGTGCAGCCATGGATCCAGATAGGTTCAGATACCGATACCGCCTAGGGAAAGGAGACAACGTCACGGTCTATCTACCGTCTCTCACAGTCGCGCCTTTCAGAGGGTTCACCACAGTGGATCCCGAACCATGATGAGTTCCGTACCGAGTTCTCACGTCTACCGCTTACCATTGGAGAGTATGTAGCCGCCAAGGCTAGGAGAGAAGCGATCCGTCAGAGGACTCACCACACCTCATCCTCCTCCATGCGCAGTACCTC
>JAHZTW010000003.1:48919542-48945969 GCA_020283515.1 Alliaria petiolata
CCTTCTTCCTCTTTTACCTTTGCCACCATTGTTAAAGTTTTTAAGCTTTTGTAATCGCACTCTTTGATTTGATAAGCAAGAACTTCTCTTTTTAAACTTAATCTTCTTTCTGTTTAACGTTAATCATATTTAGCATTTCGAATCTTGTGATTAAGGAGTGTTTAACTATGATTAGCGAGTAGTAGCTTGAAGGTTTGAGGCCGAGGGGTTTAGGGAGGTTTAAAGGTTAGATCTAAATGTTTAGCTTGTTTATAACTCTTAGCTCTTCTTGGTTTGGAAGTATTAATGCCAAAGATTCTCGATGGAGATCTTTCTGTTCATATAGATTTCCTTATCTCATGAGTACTTAGGAATCTCTTAAACCCAAACCAAAAGACTATCTCCTTTAAAGCCACGACGGTGGAGATTAGGGTTTAGTTAAGCCAAGCTAAGAAAGTAGCTTTCTTGCTCATCGACCGATCCTTTCCACCACACACCATGGGTTTGGAAGGAAAGGTTCGATGAAGGTTCGGAACCACTAACCGTGGAATGTTCTAGATTTGTTTCTTAGGCTTAGAGTTAGCTCAATGTTTGTGTAGATTCACTTTTTTATAAACCCAAGATCCAACCTTGAATCTTCCGTTATCCAAACCCTCGACCTTGAATCTCTCTTTCATATTTGATAAATCAAGAATCAATCTTTTGTTGCTTAAGTTGCTAGAGATCGTTTAATATTTGCACTTGTAGTTTTAAAATCTTTAAGTTTTGATATTTTGTTGCTCTATAATTTTAGATATTGCTTTAAGTATTGTTCTTTAGCCTAGTTGTCTTTTAGGATTTATTTACCTTGCATATGTAGTTTTTATAATTCTATTTTATCCATCAAAATTTGCATATGGCTTAGATTAATCTTGTTCTTGCATTCCTAATGTACTTTCCATCCAAGTTGGATTGATAACCTCACATACTACAATGACATGAGTAGTGTTGAGTATTGAAAAGAGAGAAAAACTCTACTTATTACACCACTTTAAGAGGATACATGGAGGAACAACAAAGAAGGTTCTGCGATTCACGGATGGCGCGCACAAGTCGCCATAATTCACCTCCACCTCAAGAGCCAACTAGAAAACAGAGCCCTTCTCCTCCTAAGAGCAAGGTCCGATACTTTGGAGCACCAATGGACCCAACCATCGATTATTTGAAGGAGATAAAGAAGATGGAGATAAGAGCAACCCTCAAAATCGATTACTCCGCTTTAGACGCCTTGGGCATCACTGAGGATGTTACATGGTATTTGGGTGCGCTAAGGCTCAAGACCTTCATGGAGATTGATCGACCTACTTACAAGGAGCTCGCACAAGAGTTCTTATCTTCAGTTCAATTGTCCTACCGGAGAGGAAGAAAATCACATCCGAAGGACGGTATTCTCTATTTCACCGTCCGCTCTAGAGACTATGAGTTTAGCATCCCTCGGATTTGCGAGATAATTGGTTTTGACTTAGGGAGCGAGACGAGCATTGAATAAGAATGGAGTTCTGATATTTGGGGACTTATGGGCCGAGGCATATATGACAAGGGAAGGCATCCATCTGCTTTTCTTTCACATCCGGCCGTGCGTTTTGTGCACTGCCTCATAGCACATAGACTTTTCTCTCGCAGCAACCAGTCATGCATTCTCATTCCAAAGCTCGTCTTACTTCAGTCCGCTTTCAGAGACGAGCCATTTTCAGCATGTCTTGGATGCGTCCTAGCGGAGAGACTCGTGCGAGTGAAGTATGATGTTACCGCACCTAGGGGTGAGGCTGCCTTCACCACTTATGGAGGCATTATCACATCGATTATGGAGGCTGCTAGAGTAGACACTAGCATTGAGGAACCACTAGATGAGGCTTGGTTTGATTTGACCCAATTTCAGACAGACAGAAACCTGACAGGCGCAGCCATGGATCCAGATAGGTTCGGATAACGATACCGCCTAGGGAAAGGAGACAACGTCACGGTCTATCTACCGTCTCTCACAGTCGCGCCTTTCAGAGGGTTCACCACTGTGGATCCCGGAACACGAGGAGTTCTGTACCTAGTTCTCACACCTGCCACTTACTATTGGAGAGTACATAGCAGCTAAGGCTAGGAGAGAGGAGATCGGTCAGAGGACCCACCACACATCATCTTCCTCCACATGCAGCACCTCACGATCCGCTACACCGTCCACATCAGCTGATCCCGCGATCACCGCCCTTCAGGAGCAGCTGGCACGCCATAACGAGATGCTTGAGAAGATGGCGCGACAGCTTCGAGAGAGAGGACAAATAGATGGCGACCTTTAGACCCTGAGTTCAAATGCCTTGAAGACTTCGCGTCTCGGCCGCAACTCTTCCTGCTTACGAGCCTGGTTCCATCTATTCCACTCTTATCCTTTACTTTTGCTTTATTTTTCATATTTCGAGTCGGTCACATCCTTTCACCACTATTTCACCATGTGGACAGTGTGATTTAAGTCTAGGGGGGGGGGGTTTATCCGCACTAATGACATTGCTTTGTTTTGGTTTATTAGAGTCATTTTAACGATTTTTATCTACCCTAAGAACTAAGACTTATGTATCTCGATATATATGATATGGTTTTAGGGACTATGGCGCAAACCAAGGATGATAATCGACCATTGTGCTTCTACGTTATTTTACGTAACAGATCTTCCAAGTCTTAGTGCTAGACTAGGCGGTAGCTAGAAAGCCGGCAATGCAAAATCCTGGAGAACGTCGATCTATAGAGATTTCAGGGGAAGGAATATACTAGCTTCACTTTAATTGGACTTTAACCTGGCATTTAAATTCCTTGTTAACAGATTTAAGCATTCAAATAGAAAGAAAGAACGTTCGGGACATCTTTTTCATTTTTTTTCAAAAAAAAAAACCACCCTTTGTTGTCCCCGAACGGCCAACACATCAATAGTTGGTACCATACCTGAAATCTTTACCATCTTTTCATACCTCATGCAACTCTCTTGTTTTCACAATATGCAGATATGTGCAAAAACGCCGGAGAGGGAGGAACGACACGATTTCTAGTCACTCAAGACGTGGGATCAAATGGTTAAAGGACGGAAGTGCTAACTACAAGAGTAAACGACTCATGCCTTTGAAAACTCGAAAGAATGGTAATATTTTCATGCTCCTTAAGGCTCTTACACTAAGGCACTTCCCGTTTCATAAAAAAATAATAATAAGAAAGTAACTCAGATAGAGGACCTGAATTCCTTGGAATGATGATAGTACTTATCCATAAAAAAGAGAGTTACACACAAAAAAGAAGGAAAAAAAAAAGATGAAGAAAAAGAAACGGGAAGAAAATGCCTAAGAGTCTTAAGAGATCGAAACATTCAAAAAGGCATAGACTGGTCGACATGGTGACGAGTTTTAGACGCCATTCAATTCAAACCCGAAGCAAGAACCAAGTCTGGGGGAATGGCGATATCTAGGAGAACCCGAGGATGTGTACGTGCGAAGAGTGATTGGAAATCATGGACCCCAACAGTTCCACCTTCTCCTGTTGTTTTGCATAATATCTCGCACCTTCTGGAGATCTACACGGTAACCCGAAACACTCTAAACTTCACCAATAAAGGCCTTTATGTACCTAACCTCGTTGAACTTAGTTTAATATCCCTTGACAAGGATCACGCCAACTTTAACATTACTTAGAGAGCTAGTTGACCGGAACTTGGGATTTAGATAGTGAAAGATTCGTAAAGGACTAGTATTGAAGGAATTATAGTGAGAATTTTCTAGGCTGAGCTTGGATAAATTAATTCAATGACTTATGACTTAGAAGGACGGTCGCTGAGTTTTTGCTAGTTCTCATATTTTCAAACCTCTTTTCGAGCTTTTATCGGCGTTTTGTTTGAGGACAAACAAAGGTTTAAGTCTAGGGGAGTTGATAACACTCATATTTTACTCCTAAAACCTATTATTTCAAGATCATTTACAAGTGTTTTAACCCGTTTTTCAACGGTTTTAAAGTGATTTCCACGTTTCCTAGTCTTAAGAGTCATTTCAGGGAAATTGGACAGAAAGCATACAATTTGGGAAAAACGGGCGTTTTCAGGACAAGTGCTCGGAGACGTAAGTTCAACACCAACGGGCGACCCTCCCACCACAAGATCAAGCTTACATTTGGAGACAAGATAACCTTATCAGCTGTCTTTCACCTCGATGTGGTTTGAGTTCAATCCCACGGTAGGATCTCAAGTTACAAGTAAAGCAAGAAGGTCCATTAAGTAAGAATAGAGCACGCTGGCCGCGCCACCACCTCTTCAGAAGACCAGTGGCCGCACCACGCCTGGTCGATCGCGCGGACAAGACACTTCGGCGCATCCCGAACCCGCTTGCACTTATTCGATATTTCAAGAGGTTAAAACGCAAGCCCACTTAATGAAGACTTGAAAGCCTATATAAGGAGACCCCTAGGGCTTCACAAGGGACGTGACTTGACACAAGAGCTTTTCCGAAACACTTTTCACGCCACCAAATAGCGAGAGAGAGAGAGAGAGATCGACGGCACCCGGAGTCGGAAACCGCGAGAGAGATTTCTTCCGCAGCCGCCACCTTTCGTCCCTTCTCTTTTCATCTACTGTATTTAGTTCTTTGCTTTTCAATACTTTACGAAGATCTTTCCAACTGAATTTTATGTGGATAAATCTTTGTACCCTGTTTCTTATTCAATACAAATCACACTTTTTCATATTCCGAAAGATGTCTCGCGTTCCTATGAACGAGTAGTCGTCTAGTTGGGTTTAAAAAGGGTTTCAAAGGGGTTTAATCATGGATCGATTTCGTTAGGTTGATAGAGATAAAGTTTCCATTAGGTATCTTCGTTTATGTCTTGCGCTCATTGCATGTTTTCTTTTCTGATCAATTAGCAGCTGATCCCAGGACTTATAGATACACGAACGTGTGGTCTATTGTTTGGATCTAGAGGTTAACGAGCGGATCACACCGTAGGATGCTAATGCATATCGAAAGACCGCGCCGCGAGTGTTTACAAATAGGTGAATGATATGTATGCGCGTTTGATTTGGATCGTGGGATGATAACTCATATCCGAGGTCCGAAGCAAACGTAGGTGGTTAGGTCCGTGAAAGCAGGGTAATCATAGTCGACCGTTTCAGCTTAAGAACCTAACCAATTAAGTCGTTTAAAACCTAATCTATTGCTTGTTAGATCTGATCCATGAACTCCTGAGAACACCCTTGAACCCAACGCCTTTTATCTATTGATTTACAACCATTTAGTCCTCTTCCTCACTGCTTGAAAATGATACTACAAACCGTGACACACAAACCCCCCAACCTTTCATTCTGGTTTAAAGAAGATAGAAATCCTAGAACTTTCGCGAAACAACAATCTATGCGGATTCGATCCCTTACTACTGTGATTCTTGTGCACTTGCACCTGTCTTAGGGGTAAAACTTGGAGTAACAAAACCCCACCGCATCATTCAAAATGCCATGGAGTTGTTTAACATGCCCCGCACAAGGAAGTATGATTAGTATCCAAACTGGATTGATCCACAAGACTTAGAAGAATTCAACAAAGGTTTTCGAAGTCTTCCTCCCTAGACCACTTTCACGCAAGCTTATACGAAACACTTGATTGGTCACTTCTTTTGTTAAAGCAAAGAATATATATCCGGCATCAAATAAAATCAAGCTAGAACGGGAAGAAAAATTCTGATGCAGCAGCATCTAACGTTATTTCCTTTTTGACGCCGATTTGAAGAGTTTATTTCCTTTTCTTTTAATCGTGGTTTTGGGCTTTATGTTAATCTTCTATTTGTTAAATTATATTTATTTCCTTTATTTTGGGTAGCTAGTTTTAGCCTCTTCTATTTAAGTGTTGTTTTTAATTCTTTGTAATAAAGACATTGGATAATTAATAAAGAAGAGATTTATCTCATGCCTTTTTCTTGATTCGATTAAGTTCATCAAAACATGAAGCCGGTCTCAAGTGATGATTCTTCGAATCATTGATTGAGCGAAACAGGTCCCAAGTGAGGATTCATTCGAATCCCTTGGTTGAGTTGGCAGGTCCCAATTGATTCCTTTGGATCCATTGGTTGATTTGTTTATCGTTGCTTCTGTGCTATCAGTTGGTATCAGAGCCAGGTTAGTTGATTTCTTAATCGAAGACGGATTATGGATGTCATGTTGATTGACAGTTGCAATATATATCCGAATGAAAGTACTTTTATAAAGAGNCCCCCCCAACCTTTATTCTGCTTTAAAGAGGTTAGAAATCCTAGAACTTTTGAGAAACAACAATCTCTGCGGATTCGATCCCTTACTATTGTGATTGATGTGCACTTGCACCTGTGTTAGGGGTAAAACTTGGAGTAACAAAACCCCACCGCATCATTCAAAATGCCATGGAGTTGTTTAACATTTCCAACACAAGGAAGTATGATTAGTATCCAAACTGGATTGATCCACAAGACTTAGAAGAATTCAACAAAGGTTTTCGAAGTCTTCCTCCCCAGACCACTTTCACGCAAGCTTATACGAAGCACTTGATTGGTCACTTCTTTTGTTAGAGCAAAGAATATATATCCGGCATCAAAGACCTATTCAATCAAGCTAGAACAGGAAGAAAAATTCTGATGCAGCAGCATCTAACGTTATTTCCTTTTTGACGCCGATTTGAAGAGTTTATTTCCTTTACTTTTAATCGTGGTTTTGGACTTTATGTTAATATTCTATTTGTTAAATTATATTTATTTCCTTTATTTTGGGTAGCTAGGTTTAGCCTCTTCTATTTAAGTGTTGTTTTTAATTCTTTGTAATAAAGATTTTGGATAATTAATAAAGAAGAGATTTATCTCATGCCTTTTTATTGATTCGATTAAGTTCATCAAAACATGAAGCCGGTCTCAAGTGATGATTCTTCAAATCCTTGATTGAACGAAACAGGTCCCAAGTGAGGATTCATTCAAATCCCTTGGTTGAGTTGGCAGGTCCCAATTGATTCCTTTGGATCCATTGGTTGATTTGTTTATCGTTGCTTCTGCGCTATCAGTTGGTATCAGAGCCAGGTTAGTTGATTTCTTAATCGAAGACGGATTATGGATGTCATGTTGATTGACAGTTGCAATATATATCCGAATGAAAGTACTTTTATAAAGAGAGAAAACCATGAGATATACAGAGGGATCTATGGCGATATCATTGAAGCGACTGAAGATTCAAGGACAAATTTTTTTTGGCTAGCGAGACCTGATGTAGCAGCATCTAACGTTATTTCCATTTGGACACCGATTTGAAGAGATTATTTATTTTTCTTTTAATCGTGGTTTTGGGATTTATGTTAATCTTCTATTTATTGAATTATATTTTATTTATTTATTTTTTGTAGCTAGGTTTAGCCTCCTCTATTTAAGTGTTGTTTTTGATTCTTTGTTATAAAGACTTTGGATAATTAATAAAGACGAGATATCTCTTATGCCTTATTCATAAAACTAGAAGCCGGTTAACGCACTGGATGTTGGACAGGAGTGGGGCCCAGTAGTTAAAGAGAGGATGCGGGGACCATTGGTAGGGACGGTCGGAGCGTTACAAGTGATATCAGAGCCGAGCCCATACGAGTATAGAGTAACGAGGGCTCACACCGTCGGGGGTGAAGGTCATGGTGCGCAACGAGGACGTTGCGCTTTGTGAGTGGGATGATTGTAACATCTCGATTTAGGAACATGAATGTATATGTGAAGATGCTTAAAAGAATTGATTTGGCTACCTATGTCACCAAAGTGCACTTATCTATTCGGTCACTAGTCCTAAGTGAACTTCAAAGTTAAGCGTGTTTGAGCTGGAGTAGTACTAGGATAGATGATCTATCGGGAAGTGGTTTTCGATACAGTGTGAGTGAGATTATAACACGGGAAAATATCACGTGGTGATTGCAGGGTCAATATACCATGACTTTCGAGCCTCCCTTTAACGCACATGCCGTCGAACAGGGGTGGGACCCACATGCCCTAGAGAGGATATGGGGGCCCACGGGTTGGGACGGTCGGGGCGTTACAAATGCAGTTCCACTTGTCGGATTTTTTGGGGGTAATGGTAGAACTCCTATATGAGGCATGATGGCTTAGGCTGACGAGCCCACCACCGTGGTGCGAGATGGGCATTGCACCCCTAGCCTGGGAGTAAGTCATTACAATTTGCTAAACAGTAGCGAAAAAACTTGCGAGAGTACTACTTTGCGAGGCAAGTAGTTACTCTGTTATTGATTGAGTCTTGATTGTTTGATTGTTGACTGTTAGAGAGTCGTGATTACTTGGTCATTTGGCTTCTAGCTAGCGACAGGTCTAAGTTATAATATGTGTGGTGGACCACATGTATGCATTCTTCTGGGTAATCTAAATTACTCATTCCCTCTTTGTTCTCCTTTTTCTTTTGCAGGTGAATTGGAACTGCAACAGTGATTTCTGGTGTTTGGTGTTAGTGTTTAGTTCGATCTTGGGGACCAAAGCACTTAGCTTTCTATTTATTGGCTTTATGTTTATGGAATTCGGTTTATGATTGGATTTCAAGTTGGTTTGGCTTTTGTAAGACCATTTTAAGTTTTATTTATGAAAAAGTTTTGGATTTGAATTAAAAGTGTGATAACTTAGTTGGAAATTTAAGTGGATAGCATGCCGTCTTTGTGAAGTAAGAGGCGGGTGTTACATTAAACATCACGCCTGAGAAATTATGGGTCTGATTGGTGAGTATTAGAATAATTGAAAAGAAATGAGAAGAATGTAATTGAGAGGAGGAGAAGAATATGGAAAGAGAAAAAAAAATAAACTTGAATGATAGTAATGAAAGTAAATGAAAGTAATTGATATTAATTGAATAAAATATATTAGTTTAATTTTATTATTTTAAAATAATAAATTAAAAATTATTGTGAAACCATATGTAACTCTACTGATTACATTATTAAAATAAAGGTTAAAATAAATTTAACTTCAGTCTATTATCGACGGTGGGAACCACGTTGATGATATGTCCATATTTGCATAGCAATCTGATCATGAACTATCTCCATATACGCTCCCGCCTCTGATGCCTCATCAATTCTAACACCATCATTGTTCTCCTGCTCATCATTCTCAATATGTTGTGCTTGTACAACTTCATTATCGATATCGATATTATCAAAGCCGTCGTCTTTAATATGTGTTGAAGAATAAAATTATGCAGATCCATTGTAGTGAATATAACACTTCTTTGTGAGGTGAGGTCGTGCGTAGGAAATTAATTTAGGACCCTCCAATTTTTCTTCCATAAGCCAAATGTCCGTTCGATAACGAAACGTAAGGACACATGCCACATGTTGAACATTTCTTTACTATTTCGGGAAGGTTCACCATTTAAAATTTCTTGAAGATGATATTGTGTGTCGTCCCTATGTTCTTTTCGATATGGAGCTAAATAGCCGCGTCTATTCGCATATACAGAATCTACAAGATAATACTTGGTTTCTGGAGGTACATGAAACTTTGGATCATATCGTATCTCAGTCGCCAACACTCGTGCATCAGATGTGTGTGGAAGTAGCTATCGATTATCGACGCTACTTAGGGACTTCTCGAATTTTAAATTTATAAGACCCTAAGATGCAAATGCACAACGTGTGTTGTTGTACTTAGGAATCGATCCACGGGGAAGACCTACCGCAAAACAAAAGTGCATTAGAGCAACCAAAGACGCAAAAAGGAGGTTTTGTTTGTGTGCCACGGTTTGGAGGTTGTAAGGAATGAAAATATTGAAAACGAATCCACGTTTATATAGACTTGGTGATAACACTCATATTTGACCCGTTTTTACTATCATAAGTGAATGGTATAATATGCATTTCACTAAAATTTTCACGCATAAATAGCATAATTCGAGTATTTGTATGTTCAAGACTCTTTTCAGAAAAACTTAGCAAAACGGACGCAAAATAGAGCAAAACGGACATTTTCAGAACATGTGCGAGATGACATAAGTTTAGCATCAGATGGAGACCTTCCCACCACAGGATCAAGCTGAATTTTGGCAAAAAAACAGCCGGATCTACTACCTTTCATGTCAAAGTGGTTTGATGATAATCCCATGGTTAGATCTCAAGTTACAAAAATGCAAGAAGCCCCTTCAAGACATCAACAGAAGAAGGTTGGCCACGCCAAGCAAGTCTACACTTGCATTGGCCGCGCCATGAGCCCTCGCTCGCCCGGCCACACCAAGTCAGTGATTCCGAGCCCATTTGCAAACCCATCAAGTCCAATAGCCATCAAATTATGGAAACCTAAGAAGAACTCAAGACCTATAAATACTCATATTTTACAGCATATTTTTGACAGCCTCTCTTTGTGATACAATTAGATACACAGCCTCATAAGGCTTCTCATTTTTGTTCTTCCTTTTCGAGGGGGAGAGAGATCTTCTCTCAAACCCTCCAACTTTTCTTTGTTTAATTCAAGCATGCATTCATTCATCTCGTTTATGGTCGCCCCAATCATGTTAGAGTAGATTCTTTTGTTGTGCTCAAGGGTCAAAGGGGATTCATGGGTTGCTTACTAGGTTGTTAGATTGAAGTTTGTCTTTAGATGTTTCGATATTAATACTACAAGAGTAGTTTGGTTAAGAGCATCACCGATTCTCTTTGTTTAATTGTCTTGTTTTCGATCTCATACATGATTTGAGTAAGTTTCTTATCGATTGCTTAGTCGTATTCTAGGATTTTCTTTCGTCTGAATTTGTTCTTATTGCATGAATCTAGCGTGATGAATTAGGTTCTGATCTTAGGATTGGTTAAGAGCCGCTAACGTGTTGGATCTTTCCACCATACCTAATTTGGCTGAGCGGTCACGTCGTGAGATATTAGCGCTTACTCATGGAGCGTCGTGAACGTTTAACTAGCCTGATCTGCTATTGCGTGTTTGTTTGTGTTGTAGGATACGAAAGCATACCTACGGAGTTCTCATAACATATAAGATCTATTCTATGAAAGTAGTTAGGTCATAAAACCAGTGATTCTAGTTTAGATGAAATAGGCCTAGTCTCGTTTGCTTTGCATTGATTATTGTTTGATCCGTTTTGATCCCCCGAAGATTTCCCGAAGAACCCAACGTTTTGATTGCTTTCTTGTCGTTTATTTACTTTTTGCTTGACACCATCCGCGAAACACACAATGCCAAAACCCCCTTTTGTTGTAATGATAGACTCATAATTTAGCATGTTTTAGCATTCATTTTAAGTAGTTTTACATTCACTTGTGCATTCATTTAGTCACTTTTAGTCCAATTTGCATTCATATTAGAATTTAGTGAGTATTAGCCTAGATTGTTGCATATTTGTATATATGAAGTCTTTATTAGGTGTTTAGGAGGCTTGGAGGAACATGTGGAGTTCATGGATGATCAAGAGGAGGAAGAGAAGTGGCCAAATGAGGAGCAGAGATCTTGAAGGAGGCGTATCGACCATTTGTATCGAGCTAACAAGCTCGATACAAACCACCAGGGAAACTGAAGCCTGCACATCGAGAAAACGTATCGAGCTACCTAGCTCGATACAACCTTTGGAAAAAACTTTTAGCAACGTATCGAGCTACATATCGAACTACATAGCTCGATACGTTGCCCGATCTTGAGCTGTAAACCGGGTCAATACCCGGTTTGTTCCGGGTTGACCCGGTACGACCAATGTTCACTATAAATATCTTTTACCTAATTTTCCTTAAGTATCTTTTGTTCTTACTTAGAAAACCTTCCCTTTTGGGTTCTAAGTGATTTTGTAAGATCTTTTTAAGTGTTTATGCAATTTGGAGTTTATCTTTCTTAATCTTTCATCTTTTAATATTTCTAATCATGTTTATCAACTTTTCATTCATGGGATTAGGGTATTTAATCATGATTAGTGAGTGGTTCCCTAGGATCTTAGGATGGGTTAGATTTAGGGTGTTTTAGGAATTAATTTTGATGTCTATGCTTTGATCTTCTCATTTCCCTCATTGTTTTGTGATTATAATGCTAGTTTAGCCATGATCAAGATAAAACTAGACCTTAGGTAATTTTCCACCCACAAGGTGTTTGATGAAATTCTTCAATCAACTAAACAAGGGATTTACATTCCTAACTCATGATAGTGATTGCATAGGGTGTTTATTAGCAATTAGAACTGTTTCATAATGCTTGTTAGCTTCTTTTTCACAAATGAAAGTTTAATCTTCATTAGGATGTTTAATGATGTGATTAGTGCCATAAAAGTGGATTAGTCTTGCTTTTGAGTTTTAAGCTTAGGGATTATCTTATATTGTGATTGTTTGATATCATAGATTGGTTCTTGAAACACCCTAGATTGGTAACTCCATCCTTGGATTCGTTTTTAGTCAATTGTTAATCTTACTTAGTAGTTAATTAGTCTTTGATTTGCTTAATTAGCTTGTCATTTGCTTAGTTAAGGTTCTAGTTCATTTTGTTTGGTTTGTTTGATTGGTTTGATCACTTAGGTTGATTGTTAAACATAAAACCATATATGCTTGCTTAGATTAAGGAGTTTTATGCATTCCTATTGTCACAATCAACCCCAATTGGATTGATCCTCAAGTACCTACAATGACATGAGTGGGTTTGAGTAATTGTTAGCAAAAATCCGTTTATCAATTTGGCGCCATTGCCAATTGGGGATTTAGTTTTGTGCATTAGGATTTTAATTCTACTTGAGACTCAGCTTTATTTTTTTTTTTGATTACTAATCTATTTTGCTTGGTTTTCTCTTTGTCTCTATATGTGCATGAACTTGAGATCTAGTGGACACAACAACCTAGTTGAGCCTCTAGACAACATACACCGCTTGACTAGGGGAGCTATTGCAAGAAGAGAGCAAGAACGCCTAGCACACATTGAGCGTTTGGGTATGAATTACCAACAAGGATTGGGTGGTAATGGACCACAACAAGGAGCTCAAGGGAATGAAGCTCAAGTCCCTAGAGTTCCTCAACACCCACCACGCCCACCTAGGCACATTGGGGCTGGAGATGCTCCAAATACTCATGCAAATCGCTAAGGTATCATCCCTCCTCTAGTTGAGAACAACAACTTTGAAATCAAGAGTGTGCTTTTTTTGATGGAGCAACACAACAAGTTTCATGGGTTGGCTATGGTGGATCCTCTAGACCATTTGGATGAGTTTGATAGGATTTATGGTATGACCAAGATCAATGGCATATCCGAAGATGGGTTCAAGCTGAGGTTATTCCCATTCTCTCTTCGAGACAAGTCACATCAATGGGAGAAGACACTTCCAAAAGGTTCCATCACTTCATGGGACCAAAGCAAGAAGGCTTTTCTTGCCAAATTATTCTCCAACACAAGGACAGCAAGGTTGAGGAATGAGCTATCTGGCTTCAACCAAAAGAACAATGAGAGCTTTTGTGAAGCTTGGGAGAGATTCAAGGGTTACACAACCCAATGCCCACATCATGGCTTCTCCAAAGAAACTCTCTTAAGCACTCTCTACAGTGGAGTACTCCCCAAGTTTAGAATGCTTCTTGACACAGCAAGCAATGAAAACTTCTTAGGAAAAGAAGTGGAAGAGGGTCTTGAACTTGTGGAAAACTTGGTCCAAAGTGATGGCAACTATGGTGAAGACTATGATAGATCTTCTAGAGGTGATGGTGTTCATGAGGACCAAAGAAGGAAAGAGCTGAAATCTCTAAATGAGAAAATGGATAAGTTGCTTTAAGCCTCACAAAAACATGTTCACTTTGTGGGTGAGCATGATGAGAGTCAAGGGGGTTCAACAAGAGTTGAATGAGAATTGCCAAGAGGAGGACAACTATGTGGGTGGCCAAGGTTATCAACAAGGTTACAACAACAACTATAGGAACAACAACAATCTTTTCTATAGGAGCACAAATGTGGAGAATCCTCAGGATCAAGTATACCCCCTACAAAACCAAGGCCAAAGAGCTCAACAAAAACCATTTGTTCCTTTCAAACAACAACAAGGTTATGTTCCCAAGAACAACTATCAAAGGAACCAAGGAAACAATCAAGGTAATTTTCAGTCCAAGCAAGGTCCTCCACCGGGTTTTCCACAAGATTTGGATATGAGAAGTGTCCTCCAACAAATTCTCCAAGGCCGAGCTAGTGGTGCAATGGAAATGAGTAAGAAGATGGCTGAAATTCACAACAAGGTGGATTGCTCTTACAATGACCTCAACTCCAAATTTTAACACTTTGAGTTCAAAGATCAAACATATGGAAAACAACAAGGGCGTTGCTTCTTCATCTACACGCCAACAAGCTTCTTTGTCCGGTAAACCCGAGGCAAACCCAAAAAAATATTGCAATGCTATCTACTCTATTGATGAGGATGAATATGAGCTTGTGGTGGACGAATTTGAGCAACTATTTGGGAGTCCTAATGATGTTTCTACAATCAATGAGGACATTGAAGTTCAAGTTGGGGAGGTGATCATTGAAAATGATCATTTGGTTGTTGCCAAACAAATGGGAAAAGAAGTGTTTGATGAGCATTTCACTTCCACACAAGCAAGTGTTGTTAAGAGTGAAAGAGAAGTGGCTAAGAAGACTGAAGTAGAGGCGTTTGATCTCCTTGTCTACAAGCCACCACTCTCTTTCCCTGAGTTGGTTTTGCCTAAAGCAGAAAAGAGAATGCTCTCAAACTTTAGAAGAAGTATGGAGAAAGCTGGTGCACCTTTGCCCAAAGTAGAGAGTTTGTCTCAAGTCAAGGGTCAAATAAGGTTCATCAAGGATTTGCTTGCCAATAGAGAGAAGGTGTAAGAGCTGATGGAGAGCTTAGATCCACCAAGCAAAACAAGTAATGAGCCTAAGAGTATCCCAAAGCTTAGTAATCCCGGAATTTTTTTAATTTATTGCTCTCTTGGGGACTTGAAGATTGATGAAGCTTTGTGTGATTCAGGTTCAAGTGTCAATGTGATGTCCCTTGAGATGTTCAAGAACTTAAGGATCACAACCATAAAGAAGTATTCATCACAAATCACCTTTGTTGATGCTTCCTCAAGGCAACCACTAGGCCTTGTAGAAGACTATCCGTTGAAAGTTGGTGAATTTCTACTTCCAACTGACTTCATAGTCATGAACATGGTTCAAGCAGCAAGGGTGCCTCTTCTTCTAGGAACACCCTTCCTCAACATAGCTGGTGCAAGTCTTGATTTCATCAACAAAAGGGTGATTCTAAGGTTCAAGCAGCAAGACTGTGGATGCTAAGGTTTTCTATCCTATGAAACCTTATGTCTTGAGCTTTTGTGGAACAATCACATGTGACACTATGGAGGCTGATAAGGGATCTACAAGAGAGCAGCTGATGGATCTCATTTGTGTGGTGATGAAAGAAAATGAAGCCCTTGATCACAATGAGTATGATGGGCTAAGCTTTGATGGTGAGAGTCTTCTAGCTATGTTTGATGGAGTCAAGGTTGTGGAGCCTATAGCTGAGCCACCAAAGAAGTCTAAGAAGACGAATAAGGTGCTACAAGATGGAGCAAGCACCATGTTCATCAAAAAAGGAGGAGGAATCCCAATTTCACTCATTGACCACCCCCATGCCTAAGGGTTTGAAAAATCAAGTTTAATAACTTTAAACAAGCGCACTTGGGAGGCATTCCCATGATTATACTTGTATAAATTTAAACTTTTTATTTCAATAATGTGTTTTCTAGTGTTTATGGTTGAAAGGTTTGGATCAAGGACGTTGAGCCAAGAGAAAAAGGCTTGCAAAGGACTTCTGGCTACTAAGCTCGATACAGCTCTCACAGGGATTTCGGAGGAGCCGTATCGGGCGTTTGTATCGAGCTACATAGCTTGATACGAACCGACCAGGGACAAAGTTCCAACCATATCGGCATCTGTATCGAGCTACCAAGGAAACAATCAAGGGAATTTTCAGTCCAAGCAAGGTCCTCCACCGGGTTTTGCACAAGATTTGGATATGAGAAGTGTCCTCCAACAAATTCTCCAAGGACAAGCTAGTAGTGCAATGGAAATGAGTAAGAAGATGGCTGAAATTCACAACAAGGTGGATTGCTCTTACAATGACCTCAACTCCAAGTTTGACACTTTGAGTTCAAAGATCAAACATATGGAAAACAATAAGGGCATTGCTTCTTCATCTACACGCCAACAAGCTTCTTTGTCCGGTAAACCCGAGCCAAACCCAAAAAAATATTGCAATGTTGTCTACTCTATTGATGAGTACGAATATGAGCTTGTGGTGGACGAATTTGAGCAACTTGATATATCATGGTTTTTACCCGTTTTTAAGCCATGATATAAGTGTTTTCATAGAGTCTTTTGCTAGTTTTGGAGTCTTTTTAGAGTCTTTACGGGATGGAGAGCATTTGGAGCTAAATGGGAGATTATGGGACATTTTGGAGCATTTTGGAGAAGCAGCCGAAGTGATGAAGTCAAGAGGATGGATTTACGTGCTGAGTGTCGATTGACACCATCAGTCTCGATCGACACCAATCAAGGACGGCTAAGTTTGACGGTTTCCAATCAGAAAAAGGAAAGAAGAGCAAGTTTGAAGAATTACAAGTTTACCCCTGGACGAAAAATCCCCTTCTATAAATAGTTTTCAGGCATTGTTTAGCCACATACCTTATGATTATTTTCTGTTTTTGAGACTTAGAGAGAGATTGATCCTGAGCTTTTGGGGAGACAATTCTAACTCATCTGAGCCAGATTTCGCCCCCTGTATCATTCTCTATTCTTTTATGCAATATTATTCAGCCATGTTTTGTGTTTGCATAATTATGTCTAAGTAGTTTGCTAGTTAGGTTAGGGTGATTTAGGGTTTGATGAAGATTTTGTAGAATCACTAGAATTATTAGGAAAATCAATTGGATCTTCACCTTGATTTGTGCTTAACTTGATTCTCTGAATTGATCATTTAGAAATCAAACCTTAGGTTGTTTAATAGATGCGAGAGCATTATTAATAACTTGAACTAATCATAGGTGAGCAAATTATCTATTCGCAAAGAGATTTGGTTTAGGTAATTTGTGAACAAATNCGCAAGTCTGCACGAGCGTCGAACGACACAACAAGCGTCGATCAACACACTACCTTAGTGTCGAACGACACCACCTGTATCGATCGACACCTTGCGCGGACAGAGATGGCTGATCTTATGGTTCTAATATGAGATGCTGAAGGCAACTTGGTTGATACAGAAGGGCACAGAAAGAACAACCAAGGCCAGATACTTGATGATAATGGAGCTGTCATCATAGAACCAGCGATGCAAGACGTCCCTGCAGAAGTTGGACGTATGAGAACATTAGGCGTGTACAACCACCCAGATCAGTTCTATGCAAACAGAGCTGCGATCCTTCCTTCTGCATTCCAAAGGAATGACTTCGAGCTGAAGCCTGCCGACTTCCAGCTCGTAGCTCAGAATCCTTTCCATGGTCTTCCCAACGAACACCCTATGGATCATATCGAGAGATTCGAAGCCTTGGCTTCAAGCATTAAGGCCAATGGAGTTACATACGATTATCTCTTCTGCAAGATTTTCCCTTACTCGCTTGCTGGAGATGCATCATATTGGCTGAAGCAATTGGACCCATGATCTTTGACTACTTGGGAAGAGACAAAGAATGCATTCTTATGCAATTTCTTTGATGACGCAAGATCAGAAGAGCTTAGGACGAAGATCACCACGTTCTCACAAGGACCTACTGAAGCATTCAAGGCTTCTTGGGTGAGATTCAAGGCCTACCAGAGGGACTGCCCACACCACGGTTTCAGCGAAACGCAACTCCTTGGTATCTTTTACCGCGGGATTGACTGGAGGTACCAAATGGCCTTAGACGCGGCTAGCAATGACAACTTCAACATCAGATTTCCTGCAGACGCAGTGGTGCTTATAGAGAATTTGGCCTCTAGTAATAGCACCAAGAACGCATACTTCGAAATGAGACAGCACGCTGGAGGAACTGGAGGAAGCCAAATTGTCGAAGTCAACAGGAAGCTGGATCTTTTGGTGGGGAAGAAGCAGGTCCCTTTTGCCAATGAGGTGGAGTCATTCGAACCAGAGCCAGAATGCGAAGAAGAGGACGTCAACTACATCAACGGAGGTGGTTTTCAAGGCCAGCGTTATGGGAACCAACAAGGGAACATGAGCTTCAATGGGAACTATCAGAAGAATTCCTTCACAGGAAATCAGCACCCTTCTGGTTACACCCAAAAGCCCCCATTCCAGAACAACAACAGCGGTTACACAATGAACTATGGAAACTCTTCCTACCAGAAACCTTCAGCTCAAGACAACAAGATGGAGGCTATGATGGAACAGCTTTTAGAAGGGCAGCAGAAGTTGACAGTGAGTTTCAATGGGAAGATTGATGCGCTGTATGAGGACCTGAATGGGAAGATAGAGAGCTTGGCCTCTCATGTGAAGAAGCTAGGTGTTCAAGTTGCCCAAACTGCTGGAGTTGTAAACAGGCAAGAAGGATTCCTTCCAGGGAAGACGGATACCAATCCGAAACGCCAAGTGAATGCTGTCACATTGAGGAGTGGGAAGAACCTTCAGCCTGTCCAGAAGAGGGGGCTAAACATTGAGGAATTTGAAGATTTAGAAGATGCTGCGGACCCAGCGTCGATCGACACTCCAGTGTGTCGATCGACACCCGAGGAGATGAACGCCAAAGACGATCATGAACCTGAACCAGAAGCGAAGAAAACACCTTCTACGACGAGTGTCGATCGACACCAGGAGGGTGTCGATCCACGCCCACCACGTACTGAACCAGATCGGGCTAAGACCAAGATTGTTGCTGAAGAAAGGATCTACAAACCGAAGATCCCTTTCCCCTTAGTAACAAAGAAGTCTAAGAAGGAGCTGCTGGACGCTAGATGCAAGGCTATCATGGATAGACTAGTGGTTGAAATCCCTTTGATGGATGCCATTAGAACTACTCCAGTGATAAAGAGATACTTAAAGTGGATGATGACAAACAACAAGGACATGGAGGAAAGCATAATGATGATACCAGAGCAAGTTAGTGCTGTCATTCAGAACAGGCTTCCAGAAAAAATCTCCGATCCGGGAAGCTTTGTCCTAGACTGCTCCATCTTTTCAGACAAGTTCGGGAGATCTTTGTGTGATTTAGGATCAAGTGTCAACTTGATGCCTCTTTCAGTTGCTCTAAGGCTGGACATGACAGATTTCAAGGCCACAAGAATCTCCCTAGTACTTGCTGATCGATCCGTCAGAATCCCTGAAGGTGTTTTGGAAGATGTTCCTATCAAAGTGGGAGACTGCTTGATTCCCACAGACTTCGTGGTTTTAGCATATGATGAGGAACCCAAAGACCCTCTCATACTTGGTAGACCATTCTTGGCTACAGCTGGAGCGATCATTGACGTGAGAAAGGGCAGGACCTTGGAGACTTGGTGATGAATTTCGACATGGAGAAGCTGATAAAGAGGCCAACTATTGATGGACAAACCTTCTTTGTCGATTCACTAACCAACCTTGCTGAATAAATTTTCCAAGAGGATCACCCTACAGACCCTCTGGAACGTGCATTGACCACTTCCACAGAGGACATTGAGTGCTTGGACGATGCAACTGCTGGATATACAAAGATGTTAGATGCAAGCGAGCAAGTGACGTAACTAGTTGCTGCTGATGACTTGTGTCGATCGACACCAAGGAGTGTCGATCGACACCCTGCGCGATCAACGAAATCAGCCACACTCGCTGATTGGAGTAAGGCTAAGGCACCTAAAGTCGAGCTTAAACAGCTCCCTGCCGGGCTAAAGTACGCATTTCTTGGTCCTAATTCCACATATCCTGTAATTGTTAATGCTTCTTTGAACAATGCAGAGCTCANGTACGCATTTCTTGGTCCTAATTCCACATATCCTGTAATTGTTAATGCTTCTTTGAACAATGCAGAGCTCACGTTGTTGCTAAGCAAGCTGCGCAAGTATCGCAGAGCTCTTGGCTATTCTCTTGATGACATTTCAGGTATCTCACCAGACTTATGCATGCATCGGATTCACCTTGAGGATGAGACCAAATCGTCAATTGAACACCAAAGGAGGCTAAATCCGAACCTGAAAGAAGTTGTCAAGAAGGAGATCATGAAGCTCTTGGAAGCAGGGATCATCTATCCCATTTCAGACAGTGTATGGGTCAGTCCAGTTCACGTGGTTCCTAAGAAAGGAGGAGTCACAGTGGTGAAAAATGAGAAGAACGAGCTGATTCCAATAAGGACTGTGACTGGACACAGGATGTGCATCGACTACAGGAAGCTGAATGCTGCGACCAGAAAGGACCACTTTCCCTTACCATTCATCGATCAGATGCTTGAAAGATTGGCGAACCATCCATACTACTGTTTCTTGGATGGCTATTCAGGATTCTTCCAGATTCCAATCCATCCAGGTGATCAGGAGAAGACCACTTTTACATGTCCTTATGGTACATTTGCATATCGCAGGATGCCATTTGGACTTTGTAATGCTCCTGCGACCTTCCAGAGGTGTATGATGGCGATCTTTACGGACATGATTGAGAGGTTTATGGATGTCTTTATGGATGACTTTTCTGTTTATGGGTCCTCCTTCAAAGACTGTATGGACAACTTATGCGCAGTATTGGAGCGACGTGAAGAGAAGCACTTGGTTTTGAACTGGGAAAAGTGTCATTTCATGGTCACAGATGGGATTGTACTTGGACACAAGGTTTCAGCAGTAGGCATTGCAGTGGATCGCGCTAAGATAGAGGTCATGACAACACTACAGGCACCAGATTCTGTGAAGTCAGTGAGGAGTTTTCTAGGACATGCTGGATTCTACAGAAGATTCATCAAGGATTTCAGCAAGATTGCAAGGCCACTCACTGCTCTTCTCTGCAAAGACGTGAAGTTTGAATTCACAGAAGAATGTCTTTCATCCTTTGAGAAAATCAAGCAAGCCTTAGTAAGTGCTCAAATTGTGCAACCTCCGGACTGGGATCTACCTTTCGAGGTAATGTGTGATGAAAGTGACTTCGCAGTGGGCGCGGTATTAGGACAGAAGAAGGACAAGAAACTTCATGCCATCTATTATGCCAGCAGGACTTTGGATGATGCTCAGAAGAACTATGCAACTACGGAGAAGGAATTGTTAGTTGTGGTATTTACCTTTGAGAAATTTTGGCAGTACCTTGTTTGCTCGAAGGTGATTGTTCACACTGATCATTCTGCATTGAAGTACTTGATGCAGAGAAGGATGCAAAGCCAAGGTTGCTAAGATGGATTCTACTTCTTCAAGAGTTCGACATAGAGATCAAAGACAAGAAAGGAGTTGAAAACGGAGTAGATGATCATCTTTCAAGGATCAGAATTGAAGATGATGTGCCCATTGATGACTTTCTACCTGAGGAGAATATATATCTTGTTGAGAGTCGCTTGAAAGGTATGATCTCGGACCAGATAAGCCTAGTGTCGATCGACACTAAGGGAGTGTCGATCGACACCCCGTCCAAACTGATAAGAACGGCTCGCGGATCAACATTTTGAAGTTTGCCAACTTCACGAGTGTCGATCGACACCATCTGTGTCGATCGACACCAGGGACCATTAGCAGTTCGCAGGCTCTTGGATGATGTGTTTCGACAACCAATCTTTGCTGTTCAAGATGCAACTCGACCATGGTATGCTGATATTGTGAACTACCTTGCTGCAGACATCGAGCCTAACCATCTCAAAAGATATGAGAAGAAGAAGTTCATGAGGGAACTTAGAAGGTATTATTGGGATGAACCACACTTATACAAGCATTGTTCAGACAATGTTTACAGAAGATGCATTGCAGAGAGTGAGGTTCGTGATGTCTTATTCCATTGTCATGGTTCAGAGTATGCTGGACACTTTGCTACATTCAAGACGGTGTCCAAGGTTCTTCAAGCAGGCTTTTGGTGACCTACTATGTTCAAGATGCGCAGCTGTTCATCATGCAGTGTGATGTTTGTTAAAGGAGAGGAAAGATCAGTAAGAGGAATGAGATGCCACATAACTTCATCCTTGAAGTTGAGGTCTTTGATTGTTGGGGTATTGACTTCATGGGTCCTTTTCCTCCATCATTCGGAATGCAATACATCTTGGTGGTTGTGGACTATGTCTCTAAGTGGGTGGAAGCAATTGCTTCTAAGACCAATGATGCTGCAGTAGTTCTCAAGATGTTTCAGACCATCATTTTCCCAAGATTCGGAGTGCCTCGGATTGTCATTAGTGATGGTGGATCTCACTTTATCAACAAGGTGTTCGACAAGTTGCTAAAGAAACATGGTGTTCAGCATCGCGTCGCGGCCCCTTATCATCCCCAAACAAGTGGACAAGTGGAAGTCTCCAACAGGCAAATCAAGCAAATTCTGGAGAAGACAGTAGGAAAGACAAGGAAGGATTGGGCAACGAAGTTAGATGATGCACTTTGTGCCTACAGGACTGCATACAAAACGCCTTTGGGAACTACACCTTTCCAACTACTCTATGGCAAAGCTTGCCATCTTCCAGTAGAGTTGGAACACAAGGCACATTGGGCTATCAAGAAGATGAATTTCGACTTGAAGCCTGCTGCAGAAAGGCGCCTACTTCAGCTCCACGAATTGGATGAACTTCGTTATCATGCTTATAAGAACTCAAAGCTCTACAATGAGAGAACTAAAGCATATCATGATAAGAAGATCATCTCCAGACAATTGGAGCCAAATGACCAGGTACTTCTACACAATTCTCGTTTGCAATTGTTTCCTGGTAAATTGCGTTCACGTTGGTCAGATCCTTTCACCATTAAAGAGGTCAGACCATATGGAGCAACTGTCTTGACAAACTCCAAAGGAGAGGAGTTCACTGTGAATGGGCAAAGGGTGAAACACTATTGGGCTCAAGCCGAGATTTCAGACGGACACATTGTGTCTTTGGATGATGCACCCAACGCCTAACTCACGCAAGAACAATTAAGCTATTGACGTTAAACGAGCGCTGAGTGGGAGGCAACCCACTGTTAGGTAAGTTTTTCTTTATATTTTTAATTTTGGTTTTACTAATTTCTTTTAACTTTTATAAAAATAAAAAAAAGGGGGGGGGCATCAACACGATCAGTGTCGATCGACACCTACTGTGTCGATCGACACCAAGCAAGGATACGGGTAAGTCTTCAAAACCCGAAACTTTCTTCTTCTTCCTCATATTTTTCAAACCGCGCATTTGATAGTTTTCCCCCAAAATCTCAACTTTCTTAAAAGTTAACCAAATTGAGTGATTCAAAGCTCTAATTGGTGCGGATTCTTGTCCTTTTTCATAATCCATAGTCAATTCATTCGATCTACCAAGGTATGTTCTTCAAATCTCCCAATTTCATTTTTCGACCTAAGGTGAAAATTTTCAAATTTAACCTATTTAGCTTGATTTCTCTGTTGAATCATGTTTATTTAGGTTGTCTAACATGGTATAGATCATTTTCCAACAGTTTTTCATCCTCTAAATTTCACAATTTGAAATTTTCGGAATTTTTGGAAATTGATGATGCATGTTGTGAATTTGGATTTTTCATTGGGTTTTATGGTCTAGACTAGGTCGATTATTGCTATTGGGATTCATAAGATTGATGTTTGATGATGATTGAAGTTGCAATTATGATTTTCTTGTCGTATTGGTTTTTCACGCATGGTGTCAATCGACACCATGTGGTGTCGATCGACACCCGACCCGAACTGACATTTTGTTCTTCATTTCTTAGGATGTGGATTTGATTTTTGTTTAATTTTTCATTGCAGATGGCTCCTAGGACCAAGAGACCACGAGAAACCGACGCCGAAGCCTCAAGAACTGCAAATGACGAGGTAATTCCGGCTCTTCCTCCATGGCCTAAGCCTGAAAAGGTGGAGGTTCAGGTTACACGAAGTTGGGACGAGTCACCAGCTGCAGAGGTTGCAAAGGACGCGTGCACTTACAGAGACATTAGCGAGACATGGGATGATTACGACACACTGTTCTACAATGCGTGGTTGCGAGTAGAGATCGCTCCAACTCGCTTTGCTTGTGAGAAGACGATGAGCGCGCTAGGAATCAAGGATAACATCCTATCTTTGATGAGCAGAATCGGGATGGGCACCATTGCGACGCGGCAGTACGATCTTTACCCAGACATTGACCGCTAGTTCATTGCCACAGCCAGGGTCTACTACTGGAACGAGATAAACCGGAATGCTCTGGAAGGCAAATTGACCTTCCTAATCCGCGGGATCCGCTACCGCATTTCCCTTCCAGACCGTTGCGGGATCTATGGATTCGCAGACGAGCATGCCACTGGGGTCTCACTTCAGACTCAGCTTCCAGACAACCAGGACTTCTGGTCGCACTTCGGAAATGGGAGGTATGATTCTAAGCCCTCCACTCACACCGATATTCGCCATCCTACCCTGTGCTATTTGGTCCGTTTGTTCTCTACTACACTTCTGTGTAAGCACGAGCCAGGGAAGATGCGAGTGTCTGAGTTGGTTCTGCTTTACCGCGGTCTTTGGTCTGAGATTTATGAGGATGATGACGCGCCAGGTAGCGCGAACCATGGCGCGGTATTTGCTCATCATTTGGCTTCCTTGAAGACGAAGCCTTTCAGTGGGACGAAGCTGAAGCCAGAAACCATAGGGAGTCTTCTTACACCCATCTTCCAGCACTGCGGGATAGACACTTCTACTTGCTCCATTGTTACATCGCGTGCCTTGGTGGATATCGAGTACCTGAAGAGGACTCACTGGGTGACCGGAGAGAGACTGTGGGCATTCAGCGACGAGCAGAGAGTGCAGCGTTTGATTCAGCTACCTGATAGAGATCTTACTCACATCACCAGCGATCCTCTGCGCCTCGCATTTCAGCATAGTCCGACCAAGCTCAGGGATGCTCCCGTTGCCAGACGCAGAGGCACTTCATCACGCACAACTGCGGATCCTCCACGACCATCCTCTTCTAGACGCAGAGCACATGCTACTTTAGAGCCCATTGGACCGCATCACCTTCCAGATGCTCCTGCGATTCCTATGGAGCAGGCTGCATTTCAGAGATATGTGGTTTAGAGCTTCCAGGCCATCTGGAACGCTATTGCCTCTGTGTCTACCTGCGTTCGACCACCTACGCCACCACGTTCCTCTCCACCACATGCTGATGACGACGAGTGACTTTTCCATCCTTCTCCTTTTTAGTACTTTGAGTCAGTTTTTCTTTTTACTTGAGTCTGCATTTTGTTTCATTTGATTCAGTACTTTGTTTCAAACCTGTTGCAGTTATTGAGCTTATTGGATTATCTTGTGCTTTTAACCCTTTTGTTGAGTTTTCTAACAGCTTGGAAGAATTCTAACAACAATCTGACTTAACAACTTCAATGTTCGAGTGGAAGAACTCTGTCTTCGGAAAGAGTGTCGATCGAAACACTCCAGTGTCGATCGACACGGCCATCTATCACAGCAACGATCGACACCGTCTGTGTTGATCGACGCTGCACTGATATATCATGGTTTTTACCCGTTTTTAAGCCATGATATAATTTATAGAGTCTTTTGCTAGTTTTGGAGTCTCTTTAGAGTCTTTACAGGATGGAGAGCATTTGGAGCTAAATGGGAGAATCTGGAGCATTTTGGAGCACTTTGGAGAAGCAGCCGAAGTGATGAAGTCAGGAGGGTGGAATTCACGACCTGAGTGTCGATCGACACCAAGGATAGACGACCACAAGTGACGGTTTCCAATCAGAAAGAGTAAAGAAGAGCAAGTTCTGAAGAATTACAAATCTACCCCTGGACGAAAAATCCCCTTTTATAAATAGTTTTCAGGCATTGTTTAGAAAGGGACTTGATTATTATTTTCTGCTTTTGAGACTTAGAGAGAGATTGATCCCGAGCTTTTGGGGAGACAATTCTAACGCATCTGAGCCAGATTTCAAACCCCTGTATCATTCTCTATTCTTTTATGCAATATTATTCAGCCATGTTTTGTGTTTGCATTATTATGTCTGAGTAGTTTGCTTGTTAGGTTAGGGTAATTTAGGGTTTGATGAAGAGTTTATAGAATCACTAGAATTATTAGGGAAATCAATTGGATCTTCACCTAGATTTGTGCTTAACTTGATTCTCTGAATTGATCACTTAGAAATCAAACCTTAGGTTGTTTAATAGATGCGAGAGCATTATTAATAACTTGAACTAATCTTAGGTGAGCAAATTATCTATTCGCAAAGAGATTTGGTCTAGGTAATTTGTGAACAAATCGAACCTGTTCTTATTGCTTGCCTTGATTGTTTAAATTCGCAAAGAGATTTGGAATTTAGGGATTTAGGCATAGATAACTTCTGCAACGAGAGTTGATTGGTTTTACCTTAGAGTTTCGAGTTCTAGAC
>JAHZTW010000003.1:48947689-48961613 GCA_020283515.1 Alliaria petiolata
AAGCGATTGCCTCTAAGAAGAATGATGCTGCTGTGGTACTCAAGATGTTTCAGACCATCATTTTTCCAAGATTCGGAGTACCTCGGATTGTTATAAGTGATGGTGGTTCTCACTTTATTAACAAGATCTTCGACAAGCTGCTAAAGAAACATGGTGTTCAACATCGAGTCGCGACACCATATCATCCCCAAACGAGTGGACAAGTAGAAGTCTCCAACAGGCAGATCAAGCAAATTCTGGAGAAGACAGTAGGAAAGACAAGGAAAGATTGGGCAACAAAATTAGATGATGCACTTTGGGCCTACAGGACTGCATACAAAACGCCTTTGGGAACTACACCTTTCCAGCTGCTCTATGGCAAAGCGTGTCATCTTCCAGTTGAGTTGGAACACAAGGCACATTGGGCTATTAAGAAGATGAACTTCGACTTGAAGCCAGCTGCAGAGAGGCATTACCAATGTTAGAGTTCGAATCTTTTACCAAGGAAAGGATCTGGATTTGAACTGGGAGATTGCTAAGCTTGTGGTAAGTACATTGAACATTTCCAAAGGTTGGCTCTAATATCATGTGGATTCAAGAAGCGTTAATCAATGTGGCGTTTTGAAGAAGTACTTGGAAGTTCCAGTTTTCAAACTTCTACTTCAGTATAAGTTTCTGTTTTGCTTGAGGGCAAGCAAAGGCTAAGACTGGGGGAGTTGATATATCATGGTTTTTACCCGTTTTTAAACCATGATATAAGTATTTTTATAGAGTCTTTTGCTAGTTTTGAAGTCGTTTTAGAGTCTTTACAGGATGGAGAGCATTTGGAGCTAAATGGGAGATTATGGTACATTTTGGAGCATTTTAGAGAAGCAGCCGAAGTGATGAAGTCAAGAGGATGGATTTACGGTTTCCAATCAGAAAAAGGAAAGAAGAGCAAGTTTGAAGAATTACAAGTTTACCCCTGGACGAAAAATCCCCTTCTATAAATAGTTTTCAGGCATTGTTTAGTCACATACCTTATGATTATTTTCTGTTTTTGAGACTTAGAGTGAGATTGATCCTGAGATTTTTGGGAGACAATTCTAACTCACCTGAGCCAGATTTCGAACCCCTCTATCATTCTCTATTCTTTTATGCAATATTATTCAGCCATGTTTTGTGTTTGCATAATTATGTCTGAGTAGTTTGCCAGTTAGGTTAGGGTGATTTAGGGTTTGATGAAGAGTTTGTAGAATCACTAGAATTATTAGGGAAATCAATTGGATCTTCACCTTGATTTGTGCTTAACTTGATTCTCTGAATTGATCACTTAGAAATCAAACCTAAGGTTGTTTAATAGATGCGAGAGCATTATTAATAACTTGAACTAATCATAGGTGAGCAAATTATCTATTCGAAAAGAGATTTGGTTTAGGTAATTTGTGAACAAATCGAACCTGTTCTTATTGCTTGCCTTAATTGTTTAAATTCGCAAAGAGATTTGGAATTTAGGGATTTAGGCATAGATAACTTCTGCAACGAGAGTTGATTGGTTTTAACTTAGAGTTTCGAGTTCTAGACGGTTCTTAATAAAATCCCTAATAAACTTAGATTCTGCATTCTTGGATTCAAACCTGATAATTATCCTTGCCTAGCGCCTTTGTCTCTGAACTTACATCGCTTTATAAAATCGTTTGCTTATTTCTGCATTGCTTTAGACTACTTTAAATTAATCGCCTAGCATAATCTAAACCTAGAAACCATAAGTGTAGCTTTAACTTCCCTGAGGATTCGATACCCCTTATACTTCAACTGCATTGCTGTGCACTTGCAGTAGTTGATTATTTGGGTAAAACCTGAGCCCTATCAAGTTTTTGGCGCCGTTGCCGGGGAAGTAATAGCTACCTAACGGGATCTAGTATTAGGATTCTGTCTAGGTTTTTGTTTTATTTTTGTTACTGATTTAGTTCTCTATCTTTTGTTTCAGGTGCATGCCCAGTACCAGGAGCAACAAGGAAGAAGAACTAGTCACTTTGAACCAGGAAATCAACCGTCTCGAACGTACGAACCGCAAGTCTGCACGAGCATCGATCGACACACCAGGCGTCGATCGACACCGTTCTCAACCAGCATCGATCGACACACCTAGTATCGATCGACACCTTGCGCAGACAGAGATGGCTGAACCTGTAATCATGATACGCAACGAGGATGGCGACTTTGTTGACCTGCAGGGCAACAGAAGGAACGCCCAAGGACAGAGACTTGATGAGGCTGGCGCCATCATCGTCGAAGCTGCAGAAGCTGGACGTGGAAGAACACTAGGCGAGTACAACCGCCCAGACCAGTTCTATGCCAATAGAGCTGCGATCCGTCCTCCTGCATTCCAGAGGAATGACTTTGAGCTGAAGCCCGCTTATTACACTTTAGTGGCTCAGCATCTCTTTCATGGTCTTCCCAGTGAGCACCCTATGGACCATATCGAAAGATTCGAGGACCTCGCATCAAGCATCAAGGCCAATGGAGTGACCTACGACTACATTTTCTGCAAGCTCTTTCCTTACTCACTTGCAGGCGATGCGTCCTACTGGCTGAAGCAGCTTGATCCAGGATCTTTAAACACTTGGGAAGAAACAAAGAATGCATTCTTATGCAATTTCTTTGATGATGCAAGATCCGAGGAGCTGCGGATGAAGATCACTACATTCTCCCAAGGACCTGCTGAAGCATTCAAGGCTTCATGGGTGCGATTCAAGGCCTACCAGAGGGACTGCCCACATCACGGTTTTAGCAAACCACAGCTTATCGGTATCTTTTACCGAGGGATTGATTGGAGGTACCAGATGGCCTTGGACGCTGCAAGCAATGGCAACTTCAACACAAGGATTCCGGAAGCTGCGATAGAGCTTATTGAAAATTTGGCTTCTAGTAACAGCACCAAGAATGCCGACTTCGAGAGAAGACAAAGCGCAGGACAAGCTGGAGGAAACCAAATCGCTGAAGTCAATAGGAAGCTGGACAACGTACAAAATCTCTTGGTAGGGAAGAAGCAAGTCCATTTTGCCAATGAGGTGGAGTCATTCGAACCAGAGCCAGACTGTGAAGAAGAAGACGTGAATTACATCAACGGAGGAGGATTTCAGGGCCAGCGCTATGGGAACCAGCAGGGAAACAGGAACTTCACTGGGAATTATCAGAAGAGTTCCTTCACAGGAAATCAAAACTCTTCTGGTTACACGCCGAAACCTCCATTTCAGAGCAGCAACTACACTAGGAGCTATGGAAATTCTTCATACCAGAAGCCACCTCCGCAAGACAACAAAATGGAGGCCATGCTTGAGCAGATATTGGAAGGACAGCAGAAGATGACAGTGAGCTTCAATGGCAAGATTGATGCACTGTATGAGGACCTGAATGGGAAGATTACCAACATACATTCTCACATGAAGAAACTGGATATTCAGGTTGCTCAAACCGCAGAAACTGTTAACAGGCAAGAGGGATTCCTTCCAGGGAAGACGGATACCAATCCCAAACGCCACGTGAATGCCATTGAGCTGAGGAGTGGCAAGACCCTTCAAACCGTGCAGAAAAGAGGGCTCAGCACTGCAGAATTCGAGGAGCTTGAAGACACAGAAGATGCTGCGGAGCAGAGTGTCGATCGACACCACCTGTGTCGATCGACACCCGAGGAGATGAACGACAAATCAGAGAAACGCGACGCGAAGGATTCGACTCCAGAGACCAGTGTCGATCGACACCAGGAGGGTATCGATCGACACCCACCACGGACTGAAGCAGATCGAGCTAAAACCAAGACTGTTGCTGAAGAAAAAGTTTACAAGCCAAGGATCCCTTTCCCACTGATCACAAAGAAGTCCAAGAAGGAGCTGCTGGAAGCTAGATGCAAGGCTATCATGGATAGACTAGTGGTAGAAATCCCCTTGATGGATGCCATTAGAACTACTCCAATGATAAAAAGATACCTGAAGTGGATGATGACCAACAACATTGACATGGAGGAAGGAGTAATGATGATATCAGAGCAAGTCAGTGCTGTCATTCAGAACAGGCTACCAGAAAAGCTCTCCGATCCAGGGAGCTTTGTTCTTGATTGCTCCATTTTCTCAGACAAGTTTGGGAGATCTCTATGCGATTTAGGCTCAAGCGTCAACTTGATGCCTCTTTCGGTTGCTCTCAGGATGGATATGACAGATTTCAAGGCCACTAGAATCTCTTTAGTCCTCGCAGATCGATCCATCAGGATCCCTGAAGGTGTCTTGGAAGATGTTCCTATCAGAGTTGGAGATTGTCTAATACCCACAGACTTTGTGGTATTAGCCTATGATGAGGAACCCAAAGACCCTCTCATACTTGGTAGACCATTCTTGGCTACAGCTGGAGCCATCATTGACGTGAGGAAGGGAAGAATCGCACTGAACATTGGCGACCTGGTGATGAATTTTGACATGGAGAAGCTGATGAAGAGACCCACAATTGATGGACAAACCTTCTATGTTGATACACTCACCAACCTTGCTGAAGAGATTTTCAAGGAGGACCATCCTGCAGACCCTTTGGAACGTGCTCTGACCACTTCTACAAAGGACATTGAAGACCTTGACGAAGCTGCTACTACCTACACCAAGATGCTCGACGCAAGTGAGCATGTTATGCAACTTATCGCACAGGAAGATCTGTGTCGATCGACACCATGCGACATCAAGCACAGATTCGAAGCTTGGCGATTGGAGCGAGATCAAAGCACCTAAAGTTGAGCTCAAACAGCTCCCTGCCGGGCTAAGGTACGCATTTCTTGGTCCCAATTCGACCTATCCTGTTATAGTAAATGCTTCCTTAAACAACGCAGAGCTCACTTTATTGCTAAGCAAGCTGCGCAAGTTTCGCAAAGCTCTTGGCTATTCTCTTGATGATATTTCAGGGATCTCACCAGACTTATGCATGCATCGGATTCACCTTGAGGATGAGGCAAAGTCATCAATTGAACACCAAAGGAGACTGAATCCGAACCTGAAGGAAGTTGTCAAGAAGGAGATCATGAAGCTGTTGGACGCAGGGATCATCTATCCCATCTCAGATAGTGCTTGGGTCAGCCCTGTTCACGTGGTCCCTAAGAAAGGAGGAGTCACCGTGGTGAAGAATGAGAAGAACGAGCTGATTCCTACAAGGACTGTGACTGGTCACAGGATGTGCATAGACTACCGGAAGCTGAATTCCGCGACCAGAAAGGATCACTTTCCTTTGCCTTTCATTGATCAGATGCTGGAAAGGTTGGCGAATCACCCATATTATTGCTTTCTAGATGGGTATTCAGGGTTCTTTCAGATTCCTATCCACCCAGATGACCAGGAGAAGACCACTTTTACATGTCCCTATGGCACTTTTGCATATCGCAGAATGCCATTTGGACTTTGTAATGCTCCTGCGACCTTCCAGCGCTGCATGATGTCTATCTTCACTGACATGATTGAGAAGTTCATGGAGGTCTTTATGGATGATTTTTCTGTCTATGGATCATCCTTTAAAGATTGCCTAGAGAACTTATGTGCTGTGCTGCAGAGATGTGAAGAGAAACACTTAGTGCTGAATTGGGAGAAGTGCCACTTTATGGTCAGAGATGGCATTGTTCTTGGGCATCGAGTTTCTGCAGATGGTATTGAAGTAGACCGCGCTAAGATTGAAGTCATGACCACTTTGCAAGCACCTGATTCTGTTAAGTCTGTGAGAAGTTTTCTGGGTCACGCTGGGTTCTACCGCAGATTCATCAAGGATTTCAGCAAGATAGCGAGACCACTCACTGCTCTTCTCTGTAAAGATGTGAAGTTTGAGTTCACACAAGAGTGCCTTTCAGCCTTTGAACAGATCAAGCAAGCCTTAGTGAGTGCTCCGATTGTTCAACCACCGGACTGGGATCTACCTTTCGAGGTTATGTGTGATGCAAGTGACTTCGCAGTAGGAGCCGTTCTGGGACAGAAGAAGGACAAGAAGCTGCACGCCATCTACTACGCAAGCAGGACTTTAGATGATGCTCAGAAAAACTACGCAACTACGGAGAAGGAACTGCTCGCTGTGGTCTTTGCCTTTGAGAAATTTCGTCAGTATCTTGTTGGCTCAAAGGTGATTGTCCACACTGACCATTCCGCATTGAAGTATTTGATGCAGAAGAAGGATGCGAAGCCTAGGTTGCTCAGGTGGATTCTACTTCTACAAGAGTTTGACATAGAAGTCAAAGACAAGAAAGGAGTTGAGAATGGAGTAGCTGATCATCTTTCGAGGATTAGGATTGAAGATGACGTGCCAATAGATGATTTCCTGCCTGAGGAGAACGTTTATCTCATTGAGAGTCGTTTCCAAGCTGAGAATTTTGACCTTGCGAGCTTAGTGTCGATCGACACTAGGGGAGTGTCGATCGACACTCCGTCCGAAAAAGTGAGAACAAGTCGCGGATCAACACTTCGAAGTTTGCCAACTTCGCAAGTGTCGATCGACACCACCTGTGTCGATCGACACCAGGAGTCTTCATTGATTCGCAGACTTCTAGGAGAGGTGTTTCGACAGACGATCTTCGCCATCAATGATGCAACTCGACCATGGTATGCTGATATTGTGAACTTCCTTGCTGCTGACATTGAGCCGACACATCTCAAGGGTTATGAGAAGAAGAAGTTCATGAGGGAACTTAGAAGGTACTATTGGGATGAACCACATTTATACAAACATTGTTCAGACAGTGTTTACAGAAGATGCATTGCAGAGAGTGAGACTCGTGACATCCTGTTCCACTGTCATGGTTCTGAGTATGCTGGACACTTTGCTACCTTCAAGACAGTATCCAAGGTTCTTCAAGCAGGCTTTTGGTGGCCTACTATGTTCAAGGATGCGCAGCTGTTCATCACTCAATGTGATGCTTGTCAGAGGAAAGGGAAGATCAGTAAGAGGAATGAGATGCCACAGAACTTCATTCTTGAAGTTGAGATCTTTGATTGTTGGGGCATTGATTTCATGGGCCCTTTTCCTCCATCTTATGGAATGCAATACATCTTAGTGGCTGTGGACTATGTCTCTAAGTGGGTCGAAGCGATTGCCTCTAAGAAGAATGATGCTGCTGTGGTACTCAAGATGTTTCAGACCATCATTTTTCCAAGATTCGGAGTACCTCGGATTGTTATAAGTGATGGTGGTTCTCACTTTATTAACAAGATCTTCGACAAGCTGCTAAAGAAACATGGTGTTCAACATCGAGTCGCGACACCATATCATCCCCAAACGAGTGGACAAGTAGAAGTCTCCAACAGGCAGATCAAGCAAATTCTGGAAAAGACAGTAGGAAAGACAAGGAAAGATTGGGCAACAAAATTAGATGATGCACTTTGGGCCTACAGGACTGCATACAAAACGCCTTTGGGAACTACACCTTTCCAGCTGCTCTATGGCAAAGCGTGCCATCTTCCAGTTGAGTTGGAACACAAGGCACATTGGGCTATTAAGAAGATGAACTTCGACTTGAAGCCAGCTGCAGAGAGGCGCCTACTTCAACTCCACGAATTGGATGAACTTCGTTATCATGCTTATGAGAACTCAAAGCTCTACAAAGAGATAACTAAAGCATATCATGATAAGAAGATCATCTCCATACAATTCGAGCCAAATGACCAGGTACTTCTATACATCTCTCGTTTGCAATTATTTCCTGGTAAATTGCGTTCACGTTGGTCAGGTCCTTTCACCAACAAAGAGGTCAGACCATATGGAGCAATTTTCTTGACAACTCCAAAGGAGAGGAGTTCACTGTGAATGGGCAAAGGGTGAAACACTATTGGGCTCAAGCCGAGATTACAGACGGACACATTGTGTCTTTGGATGATGCACCCAACGCCTAACTCACGCAAGAACAGTCAAGCTATTGACGTTAAACGAGCGCTGAGTGGGAGGCAACCCACTGTTATGTAAGTTTTTCTTTACATTTTTAATTTTGGTTTTACTAATTTCTTTTAGCTTTTATAAAAATAAAAAAAGGGGGGGGCATCAACACGATCAGTGTCGATCGACACCAAGCAAGGATACGGGTAAGTCTTCAAAACCCAAAACTTTCTTCTTCTTCCTCATAGTTTTCAAACCGCGCCTTTGAGAGTTTTCCTCCAAAATCTCAACATTCTTAAAAGTTAACCAAATTGAGTGATTCAAAGCTCTAATCCGTGCGGATTCTTGTCTTTTTCATAATACATAGTCAATTCATTCGATCTACCAAGGTATGTTCTTCAAATCTCCCAATTTCATTTTTTGACCTAAGGTGAAAATTTTAAAATTTAACCTTTTTAGCTTGATTTCTCTGTTGAATCATGTTTATTTAGGTTGTCTAACATGGTATAGATCATTACCCAACAGTTTTTCATCCTCTAAATTGCACAATTTGAAATTTTCGAAATTTTTGGAAATTGATGATGCATGTTGTGAATTTGGATTTTTCATTTGGTTTTATGGTCTAGACTAGGTCGATTATTGCTATTAGGATTCATAAGATTGATGATTGATGATGATTGAAGTTGCAATTATGATTTTCGAGTCGGATTGGTTTTTATTGACATTTTGTTCTTCATTTCTTAGGATGTGGATTTGATTTTTGTTTAATTTTTCATTGCAGATGGCTCCTAGGACTAAGAGACCACGGAAAACCGACGCCGAAGCCTCAGGAACTGCAAATGACGAGGCAATTCCGGCTTTTCCTCCATGGCCTAAGCCTGAAAAGGTGAAGGTTCGTGTTACACGACGTTGGGACGAGTCACCAGCTGCAGAGGTGGCAAAGGACGCGTGCACTTACAGAGACATCAGCGAGACATGGGATGATTACGACTCGCTGTTCTACAATGCGTGGCTGCGAGTAGAGATCGCTCTGATATGGGTCAAATTTACCCTAAAGCAACTCTCTCAAATTAAGAGACCAGTTGTAATACTTAGGGATCGAATCCACAGAGAAGGGATAGTCACACAGCGAACTTCTAATTTCAAATTAAGCTAAGTAGAAAGATGGAATTTAAAACACATAAAGCAATTAAAAACGGTGTAAGTTCCGGAGACGAAACGCTAGGTTCAGGGAAATTCTCAGGTGATCCAAATTCTAGGTATAGGCGAATGTTAGGAATTATTAAGCACTGTTCTAGAACTCGAAACACAAATGTAAAATCAACCAACTCTCGCTGCGAAGATTATCTATGCCTAAATTCCAGAAAACCAAATCTCTTTGCGAATTCAAACAATTCAGACAAGCATTAATATCAGGTTCAATTGTTCACAAAATCCTAAACCAAATCTCATTGCGAATAGGTATTTTGCTCATCTAACACTAGTTCAGGCAATCAATAATACTCTCGCATCTATTAATTAACCTAAGATCAGATTCTAGGTCATGAAGCTAAAATCCAGATGAAGAACTCTAATGATTTTATCCTAACAATTTAATTCAACCTAACAATTCATAATCACCTTTGAAAAACCCTAAACCTAACAAGCAGACTACTCAGACATGATTAATGAAACACAAATCATAACTTGAATAGAAAGCATAAAAGAATTCAATAGAAATAAATGAGTTCCAAATTTGCTCTGAAGGAGACAAATTCTTCTCTCTAAAAACCTAAACTTCTATTGTTCTTAAAGTATGAGAATATGCCTAAACAATGGCTGAAAAACTATATTTATAGGCCTAGGTACGAATCTTCAATTCCTTGGAAGATTAGGAAAAGTTTTGGAGATTTCCTTTTCTTCAAAATATGGAAACTTCTCGATTCTGGAAACTGGAAAACTTGGTGTCGATCGACACCAACAGTGTCGATCGACACTGTTCATCGACACTGTTCATCACAACTTCATCTTTTCAGCAGCTTCTTCCACAATGCTCCAAAATGCTCCAAAATCTCCAATTATGCTCAAAACGTACCTGAACCTGTAAAGACTCTAATAGGACTCTAAAAATACCAAAAGACTTTATAAAAACACTTACATCATGGCCTAAAAGTGGGTAAAAACCATGATATATCAACTACCCCAGACTTAGCCTTTGCTTGCCCTCAAGCAAAACAGAAACTTAGACTGAAGTAGAAGTTTGAAAACAGGAACTTCCGAGTACTTCTTTAAAACGCCACAGTGATTAACACTTCTTGAATCCACATGATATTAGAGTCAACCTTAGGAAAGTTCAGTGTACTTACCACAAGCTTAGCAATCTCCCAGTTCAAATCCAGATCCTTTCCTTGGTATAAATTTCGAACTCTAACATTGGTAATGCCATAGAACTTTTCTGATTCTTTCCCTTCCTTAGTGCCTGAACAAGACATTCTCATACAGCTCCCCTATTTTCTCTTCCCTTACAGCTCCCCTATTTTCTCTTCCCTTAGTCAACTTCTGCCCATTTTCAGGGTGTTCTAAGATCTTTTCATTGACTCTTCTTTTTCTTATGAAATCTCTGAAAATAGTGCTGCTCTCTACTTATGTTCCTTGTGAGGAGACGTGTTCAAGAGGATCACTAATATTGTTTCTTGTGAGGAGACAGGCTCATGACAAAGGCACTATTCCCAGACTTAGACTCTTTTTCTTTCTTTTCTTTTCTCAAGGGAAGATCAAGGAGAGACTGCAATGGTCTATCTGTTCAGACTGAAAGAGTAATCAAGTTCTGCGCAGACCTAGTTCTTGTAAGGGGATCTGAATTCGCCCTGTTAGATTGATCCACTTGCAGCTTTCTACTTAATAAGACCTGCAATCAACTCTCATAGCAATGGTTCTTTCAAGTGTCAACTTCCTGTGGTTAGTTCTTCTGAAAATTTCACTGATTTTGACTCAATAAAACAGACTCTCAAAACAAAACACAAAGTCAGTAATCACCTCCCCCAGACTTAAACAACACTGTCCCCAGTGTTATCAAGCCCGAAGTTAGCTAAAAGAAAGATTAGAAACAACTTAAAAGACCGGATAGAAGACTTACCTTCGTCTGCGCGTGGTGTCGATCGACACAAGTGGTGTCGAACGACACTGGTCAATGTCGAGTCCATTGTCTCTATTTTTAACTGACTAAAACTAGGACTTAGTAAAACCAAAACAAAACAAAAAGAAAAACGTACCTAACAGTGGGTTGCCTCCCACTCAGCGCTCGTTTTCAGTCATTAGCTTGACTGCGTCAGGGTTCAGACGTCTGGTGGATCAGAGGGTGGCAGTGAATGCTTCCAAGACGAATGTCTTCTCATCCAAGGTGGTGTATAAGCAGTAGGTGCATGTAAGCAACCAAGTAAATGAGGAAGAGCAGCAGGGTGAGACTTGAGTTCGAGTTCAGGTGGGACACTTTGTTTTCCTGCAGAAGCATCAAAAGAAACACCAAGCCTTCTACGAGAATCTTGTTGCTTGCATAAGCGTGAAACAGCTTTTGAACCTTTAATGTTCTTATTGACATGATCAGGGGGTTTGGAATTGATTCCAGGAAGTGCGTACCTTTGCTTTCTTCGAGGTTTATGACATGTAGGATGTGGAAGCATCTGTTTGACCACTTGTGATGGAATTGCAGCATTGGAAACAGTTTATGGTGTCATCCGCGAAGGGTGTCGATCGACACTAGTGGTGTCGATCGACACCAAGTCAGTAGCTCGAATGTCTTCACTTTTTCTGCAACTCAGCTCTGCAATCCTTGCTTCCATGATGAAAACGTCGTCCTCTATAAACTTAGCACTGATTAGACCTTCATCTTTATCCACAGTCCTGAAGATATGATTGCTTCCACTCCAATCTTCAAGCTCCACAGCTTTCTTAGAATTCTTAGCCAATGTCTCTTGAACAACTTGCTCTTTAGAATCCAGCTCTTTTCCAGCAATCACAGCAATACAGAAGATGGGTTTGGAAGTTCCAGTAGTAGGGATAGCTTTGTAGAATACTTCTTTATCAACATTAGAGAATGACATTCTCTTATTGGGCATGTCGACAATAGCTCCTACTGTAGCCATGAATGGTCTTCCAAGGATTAATGGTATGCTAGACGTTCTGCTCACTTCCACAACCTGAAAATCAGTTGGAACTAGGCAACTCCCAACCTTGACAAGTAGATTTGGAATTGTACCATATGAGACTGCGGTAGAATTATTGGCAAATTCAAGAGTCATGCTTGAAGGGCAAATGTCAGCAATCCCCAGCTTCTCTGCAATGTCTTTTGTCATGAGGTTCACGCTAGCTCCTGAATCGCAGAAGGATTGTTTAAATTCAACTCCACCAATGGAGCATGGAACCATAAACATCACAGGGTCTTCAACCTTAAGCAACTGCTTCATTGGTGGTGGTGTTTCCCTTGCCTTGTGAAAAAGTTCTTCCATCTCTTCAAAGCTTTCTCAGTTATTCTGGAAGAAGGCACATAAGGGATACCTCTCATAAGCTTCATCAAAGGAGAGCTCCTTGGGAATCATCTCCACCCTCTTGTTGAAAGCAGCTAGTTTCTCTGCACTAATGGGCGGCCTTAGACGTCTGGGTAGAGGAAGATTTGGAACCTTGCCCTTGTAGACTCTTTCCAATGCAACTTGTGAACCTTCAGGCATGTTTGTCCAAGTTTGGGAAGGGTGTCGATCGACACCCAACTGGTGTCGATCCATACTAAGCGTTTGTGTCGAGGATGCTGTGTCGACCGAGCTTGAATCGTCTGCTTTCTCCTTGGGTGTCGATCGACACACAGTAGTGTCGATCGACATCGACTCCGCAACATTTTCTAGATCTTCAAACTCCTCGATTTCTTCAGTACTTAGCCCTCCTTTCTGCACAGGCTGAAAGTTCCCTCCACACTGGATCTTGATGGCATTCACATGGTGTCTCAGATTCACATCGGTCTTTCCATGAAGGAATCCCTCTTGTCTCTTCAAAGCTCCAGCAGTTTGAGCAACTTGAACATCCAATTGCCTGACATGAGTACCTAGAGACTCAATTTTCACATTCAAATCCGTATACAAGGTATCAATCTTCACATTGAAGTCCACGTTCATCTTCTGTTGACCTTCCAGAATTTGCTCAAGCATAGATTCCATCTTATTGTCTTGTGCAGGAGGCTTTTGGTAAGAGGAAGAACCATAAGTTCTGTTGAAGCTGTTGCTCTGAAAAGGCTTCTGGTAGGAAGAACCATAACCTTGCTGATTGTTGAACCTTTGTCCTTGAAAGCCAGCACCATTGATGTAGTTGACATCTTCTTGCTCTCGCTCAAAGGTCTCTACTTCATTAGCAAAATGGACTTGCTTCTTTCCCATCAAGATGTCCAGCTTCTTGTTGACTTCAGCAATTTGGTTTCCTCCAGCTACTCCTGCGTTTTGTCTTCTCTCGAAGTGTGCGTTCTTGGTGCTGTTACTAGAGGCCAAATTGTCTATAAGCTCTATCGCACCTTCTGAGAATCTTGTGTTGAAGTTGCCATTGCTCGCAGCGTCTAAGGCCATTTGGTATCTCCAATCAATTCCGCGGTAGAATATTCCTATAAGTTGTGGCTTGCTAAAACCGTGATGTGGGCAGTCCCTCTGGTAAGATCTGAACCTCACCCAAGAAGCTTTGAATGCTTCAGTGGGTCCTTGAGAGAATGTAGTGATCTTCATTCTCACCTCTTCGGATCTCGCGTCATCAAAAAAATTGCACAGGAATGCATTCTTTGTATCTTCCCATGTAGTCAAGGATCCTGGTGGCAACTGCTTCAGCCAGTATGATGCATCTCCAGCAAGCGAGTAAGGAAAAAGCTTGCAGAAGAGATAATAATATGTAACTCCATTGGCCTTAATGCTTGAAGCCAAGTCTTCAAATCTCTCTACGTGGTCCATGGGATGCTCATTAGGGAGACCATGGAAGGGATGCTGAGCCACTAGCGTGTAGTAAGCAGGCTTCAGCTCGAAGTCATTCCTCTGAAATGCAGGAGGACGGATCGCAGCTCTATTAGCATAGAACTGGT
>JAHZTW010000003.1:49063338-49101192 GCA_020283515.1 Alliaria petiolata
GCTCCATGGGAATTTCAGGAGCAAGTGGAAGGTGATGAGGTCCAATAGGCTCCAAGGTGTCAGGTGCTCTGCGCCTAGAAGATGAAGTGGCTGGTGCATCCTCTGCGTGTGAAGCTGCAGCTCGGGAAGAGGCACCTATGCGTCTGGCAACAGGGGCAGCTTGAACTAGGTTCAGACTGGGCTGAAGGGCGAGGCGCCCTGGATCGCTGGTGATGTGAGTAAGGTCCCTGTTACGTAACTGGACCAGAAGCTGCTCAGCCCTCAAGCTCGTGAAAACTCATTGCTTCTCGGGTTTCACCCAAGTAGTCCTCTTCAAGTAGTCCATATCAACTAAAGCTCGTGCAGTCACAATGGTGCAGGTGGAAGTGTCTATCCCACAATGCTAGAAGATAGGAGTGAGGAGACTTCCTACAGTCTCGGGCTTGGCCTTCGTGCCAATGAAAGGCTTCGTCATCAGCGAGACCAAGTGATGAGCAAACACAGCACCGAAGTTGACGTCCTCTATCGCAGGGTCCTCGTAAATGATAGATCCAAGGGCATGATTCAGCAGTACCAACTCAGAGACGCGCATCTTCTATGGCTCATGCTTACACAGAAGCGTAGTAGCAAACAAGCGGACAAGGTAGCACAGGGTAGGATGGCGAATATCCGTTTGTGAGGAGGTCTTAGAGTCATACCTCCCATTCCCGAAATGTGACCAGAAGTCCTGGTTGTCTGGAAGCTGTGTAGGAAGGGAGACATCGGTGGCATGCTCGTTCGCAAATCCGTAGATGCCACAAAGCTTTGGAAGTGTAATTCGGTACCGGATTTCGCGAATGAGAAATGTCAATGTCCTTTCCAAAGCATTGCGGACTATCTCGAGCTGTGGAGAGGAATTGGCGGACAAGATTGGGGTAAAGATCGTACTGCCGTGTTGCTAAAGTCCCCAACCCAATTCTGCTCAGCAACTGCAGGATGTCATCCTTGTTGCCCAACTCAGACATCGTCTTCTCGTCTGCAAAACGAGTTGGTGTGATCTCCACTCTCAGCCATGCATTGTAGAACAAGGTGTCATAGTCATCCCAAGTCTCGTTGACACCTCGATAAAGACACTCGTCCTTTACGACTTCCTTAGCAGGCGAGTCTTCCCAATTTCTATCCATTCGAATCAGCGCGTTCTCACGTTTTGGCCAAGGAGCAAGAGAGGGAATCGCCTCATCATTAGCAGTCCCAGAGGCGGATGCTTCAGTTCGGCGTGGTCTCTTAGTCACTGGAGGCATCTGCAATCAAAAGAAAAACCAAAATCAAAATCCAAAGTTTGCAAAGTTGTGCTCAACTTCGATACTTCACTGGTGTCGATCGACACAAGGTGGTGTCGATCGACACCATGCGTGTACCTTCAAATTGACACCAAATCATGATCCTAAACCCAATGGTGCATCAATTAGCCTTTTAAACAGTCTCAGTATCATGAATCGACCAAGTCTAAACCATTAAACCCAAGAAAAATCCCAAATTCGCAACATGCATCATCAATTTTCAAAAATTCGAAAATTTCAATTTATGCAAATTAAGAGATGAAAATCGGTTGGGTAATGATCTAAATCATGATATATAACCTAAATGAGCATCATTCAAACAAGAAATCAAGCTAAATAGGTCGAACTCGAGATTTTTCACCTTAGGGTCGAAAATAAAATTGGGAGATTTGAAGAACATACATTGGCAGATCGAATGAATGGACAATGGATTATGAAAGATGATGAAAATCCGCACGGATTAGACCTTAAAATCACTCAATTCCGTTGAGAAATGAAAAAGTTGTGATTAGGGGGAAAGTTTCTCTAAGGTGCGGTTTTGAAGATTATGAGGAACAAGAAAGAGTGTCGGGTTTAAGTACTTACCTGCGTCCCTCGTGTGTGTCGATCGACACATATGAGTGTCGATCGACACTTGGCTTGGTCGTGCCCACTTCCTCCTTTTTTTTTTTTAAATCTAAAAATTAAAATACTATAAGTAAAACCAAAATCAAAATAAAATAAATACTTACCAGTGGGTTGCCTCCCACCAAACGCTCGTTTAACGTCAATAGCTTCACTGTTCATGCGTTTAGGCAGGTGGTGCATCATCCAGAGACACAATGTGTCCTTTTGGAATCTCGGCTTGAGCCCAATAGTGTTTCACCCTCTGTCCATTAACAATGAACTCCTCTCCTTTGGAGTTTGTCAAGACAATTGCTCCATATGGTCTGACCTCTTTGATGGTGAAGGGACCTGACCAACGTGAACGCAATTTACCAGGAAATAATTGCAAACGAGAGTTATACAAAAGTACCTGATCATTTGGTTCGAAATGTCTGGAGATAATCTTTTTGTCATGATATGCCTTTGTCCTTTCTTTGTAGAGCTTCGAGTTCTCATAGGCATGATAGCGAAGTTCGTCGAGCTCATTAAGCTGTATGAGGCTCCTTTCTGCAGCAGGCTTCAAGTCGAAGTTCATCTTCTTGATAGCCCAATGCGCCTTTGTTCCAATTCTACTGGAAGATAGCAAGCTTTGACATAGAGAAGCTAGAAAGGTGCAGTCCCAAGTGGCTTTTTGTAGGCAGTCCTGTAGGCCCAAATTGCATCATCAAATTTCGCAGCTCAATCCTTCCTTGTCTTGCCCACTGTCTTCTCCAGGATTTGTTTGATCTGTCTGTTGGAGATTTCGACTTGTCCACTCGTTTGGGAATCCTTCCTTGTCTTGCCCACTGTCTTCTCCAGGATTTGCTTGATCTGTCTGTTGGAGACTTTGACTTGTCAACTCGTTTGGGGATGATAAAGAGTAGCCACACGATGTTGAACACCATGCTTTTTCAGCAATTTGTTGAATATCTTGTTGATAAAGTGAGAACCACCATCACTTATAACAATCTGAGGCACTCCGAATCTTGGGAAAATGATGGTTTGAAATAGCTTAAGAACCACAGCAGCATCATTGGTCTTAGAAGCAATTGCTTCCACCCACTTAGAGACATAGTCCACAGCAACCAAGATGTACTTGTTCTCAAAAGATGAAAGAAAAGGGCCCATGAAGTCAATACCCCAACAATCAAAAACTTCAACTTCAAGGATAAAGTTATGTGGCATCTCGTGTCTCTTGCTGATCTTTCCCCTCCTTTGACAAACATCACACTGAGTTATGAACAGCTGAGAATCCTTGAACATAGTAGGCCACAAAAAGCCTGCTTGAAGAACCTTGGACACTGTCTTGAAAGTAGCAAAGTGTCCAGCATACTCAGAACCATGACAATGGAACAGCACATCTCGAACTTCACTCTCTGCAATGCATCTTCTGTAAACATTGTCCGAACAATGCTTGTACAAGTGAGGTTCATCCCAATAGTACCTTCTAAGTTCTCTCAAGAACTTCTTCTTCTCATAGTTCTTGAGATGTTTAGGCTCAATGTTAGCAGCAAGGAAGTTCACAATGTCAGCATACCATGGTCGATATGCATCAGAGATAGGAACAACAACAATCTTTTCTATAGGAGCACAAATGTGGAGAATCCTCAGGATCAAGTATACCCCCTACAAAACCAAGGCCAAAGAGCTCAACAAAAACCATTTGTTCCTTTCAAACAACAACAAGGTTATGTTCCCAAGAACAACTATCAAAGGAACCAAGGAAACAATCAAGGTAATTTTCAGTCCAAGCAAGGTCCTCCACCGGGTTTTCCACAAGATTTGGATATGAGAAGTGTCCTCCAACAAATTCTCCAAGGCCGAGCTAGTGGTGCAATGGAAATGAGTAAGAAGATGGCTGAAATTCACAACAAGGTGGATTGCTCTTACAATGACCTCAACTCCAAATTTTAACACTTTGAGTTCAAAGATCAAACATATGGAAAACAACAAGGGCGTTGCTTCTTCATCTACACGCCAACAAGCTTCTTTGTCCGGTAAACCCGAGGCAAACCCAAAAAAATATTGCAATGCTATCTACTCTATTGATGAGGATGAATATGAGCTTGTGGTGGACGAATTTGAGCAACTATTTGGGAGTCCTAATGATGTTTTTACAATCAATGAGGACATTGAAGTTCAAGTTGGGGAGGTGATCATTGAAAATGATCATTTGGTTGTTGCCAAACCAATGGGAAAAGAAGTGTTTTATGAGCATTTCACTTCCACACAAGCAAGTGTTGTTGGGAGTGAAGGAGAAGTGGCTAAGAAGACTGAAGTAGAGGCGTTTGATCTCCTTGTCTACAAGCCACCACTCTCTTTCCCTGAGTTGGTTTTGCCTAAGGCACAAAAGAGAATGCTCTCAAGCTTTACAAGAAGTATGGAGAAAGTTGGTGCACTTTTGCCTAAAGTAGAGAGTTTGTCTTAAGTCAAGGGTCAAATAAGGTTCATCAAGGATTTGCTTGCTAATAGAGAGAAGGTGTAAGAGCTGATGGAGAGCTTAGATCCACCAATAACAACAAGTAATGAGCCTAAGAGTATCCCAAAGCTTTGTGTAATCCCGAAAAAATTTTAATTTCTTGCTCTCTTGGGGACTTGAAGATTGATGAAGCTTTGTGTGATTCCGGTTCAAGTGTCAATGTGATGTCCCTTGAGATGTTCAAGAACTTAGGGATCACAACCATGAAGAAGTATTCATCACAAATCACCTTTGTTGATGCTTCCTCAAGGCAACCACTAGGCCTTGTAGAAGACTATCCGTTGAAAGTTGGTGAATGTCTAGTTCCAACTGACTTCATAGTCATGGACATGGTTCAAGCAGCAAGGGTGCCTCTTCTTCTAGGAACACCCTTCCTCAACATAGCTGGTGCAAGTCTTGATTTCATCAACAAAAAGGTGATTCTAAAGACTGTGGATGCTAAGGTTTTCTATCCTATGAAACCTTCTGTCTTGAGCCTTTGTGGAACAATCACATGTGACACTATGGAGGCTGATAAGGGATCTACAAGAAAGCAGCTGATGGATCTCATTTGTGTGGTGATGAAAGAAAATGAAGCCCTTGATCACAATGAGTATGATGGGCTAAGCTTTGATGGTGAGAGTCTTCTAGCTATGTTTGATGGAGTCAAGGTTGTGGAGCCTATAGCTAAGCCACCAAAGAAGTCTAAGAAGACGGATAAGGTGCTACAAGCTGGAGCAAGCACTATGTTCATCAAGAAAGGAGGAGGAATCCCAATTTCACTCATTGACCACCCCCATTCCTAAGGGTTTGAAAAGTCAAGTTTAATGACTTTAAACAAGCGCACTTGGGAGGCATTCCCATGATTATCCTTGTATATATTTGCACTTTTTATTTCAATAATGTGTTTTCTAGTGTTTGTGGTTGACAGGTTTCGATCAAGGACGTTGAGCCAAGATAAAAAGGCTTGCAAAGGACTTCTGGCTACTAAGCTCGATACAGCTCTCACAGGGATTTCGGAGGAGCCGTATCGGGCGTTTGTATCGAGCTACATAGCTTGATACGAACCGACCAGGGAAAAAGTTCCAACCATATCGAGCATCTGTATCGAGCTACCAAGCTCGATACGGTTCTAAAAAGCGTATCGATCTATGTATCGACCTGACAAGCTCGATACGCTCCTTTTCCAAGTAAGTCAACAGGGGTTGACCGTCGAATTAAACCGATTTTCCCCCTTCTTCTTCCTCAAACACGAAAAATTCACCCATTCTCTCACAAACTCGCGATTTTGTCTCTCTCTCTCTCTCTCTCTCTCTCTCTCTCTCTCTCTCTCTCTCTCTCTCTCTCAATTCTCAAGAAATTTTCGTGATTTCAAGTGCCACTAGTTCGAATTCTTGTGCTAGTTTTGATTTTTAGTCCATTTTCGTGCATCCTTCCACTCATTAACAAGGTAAACAATCCTAAAACCGAGTTTTCTCTCCGTTGCTCTAATGGTGGAAAATTTGGGGATTGATTACTTTAAATCTCCAAATGGTGTTGTCTTTGTGCACTTGACTTCTTTAATTGCTCTAAAAGTAGCTTAATTTCTAGATTCAGAACTTAGATTCTATGATAAATCTACCAAACCATCTCATAGAGAAAGATTTCTATTTCTTTTTCAAACACTTCGTAGAAGAATTTAGGTTGGGTTCGAGTTTGGTATATTTGGGTTAGCGTTTGTTTTTTGGGTTGGTGATAACATCGATATTTTACCTTTTTTAGCTATAATAAGTGAACACTTTAATAAGCATTTCACTCGGTTTTTCATACAATAATAGTAGTTTTCGAGTATTTGTATGGTCAAGACTCTTTTCAGGTTAACTTAACAAAAAGAATGCAAAATGGAGCTTTTTGGAGCAAAACGTTATTTTGGACAGATTCGAGCTGCTAGAAGTTTAACATCCGATCAAGACCTTTCCACCACGCGATCTTCCTCATATTTGGACACCAGATAGAGTGGAATGTTAACTTGCATATCCAAGTGGTTTGAAAGAAAAATGAAAGATAGATCTAGAGTTTTGACTTTTTTACTGAAGATATATTATGCAGTCTCGTGGGAGAAGCAAGTGTAGAAGTTGCAAGACCAATGACCGCGCCACCAAGGCTCGTCACAGCGCCCAGAGCACTCTCAAACGCGCCATGGCAAATTTCTCGTGCGGCCAGAACCCATGTGGCCGGTCCGTGGAAAGGCCAACATAAAACACGTTTTTGAATCCCGTTTGCAAGCCCGTCAAGCCCAATTGCCGTCAAACGCAAAAGAAACCTAAGTGGCGCCTCAAAACCTATAAATACTCATCTCTACTCATTATTTTGAGGAGCCACGCAGCCTCCAACATAGACAATTCACAGCCACGTTTTTCTAGACTTTGTGCTTCGATATGAGATGATTTATGAACCCTCTTATCTCTTATTTCGTTTCTCTATCATAGATTACTTCTCATCTCTGCGTTTATCAATCATGACTGTGATGGACTTCGCTATGTTTGAGTAATTTTTTTGTTGGGTTTAACGGTTTTTCAAAGGGAATTCATGGATCGATTACTAGGTCGATAGGTTGGGGATTATCTTTAGATGAACAAATAACTTTAGACTGCAGGAGTTGATCTAGAGTTGTTTGCGAACTTGGCAAATTAGGTTGTCTAAATGCTTAGAGAAACGGGAGTTTAGCAATCTAAATTGATAGATTTTGTGATTTGTCAAGATTCGATTTCGTGATTAGTACTACGGAAGTAGGTTAGTCTAGAACATCTATTGATTCTTCCTGTTTAAATATCTCGTTGGTTGATCTGTGATACCATGTGAATTCCCTAACACCCAGCTCTTTCTCGTATTGATCTCACCTCGTTATTTACCTTCCTATTCACTATCTTCGTCACCACTCACAACACCCAAAAAACCCCCATATTCATTTGTTCGTTCTTATTGATTTTCAGTTTAGTGGATTTGTTGGAAACAACTTAGTCTATGTGGATCGATACCCTAAATACTACAGCGCACATCTGTGCACTTGCAGGCGATAGGGTTATAAATTTAAAACTCAAAAACATACTCTAAATCCTGTTGCATCAAGTTTTTGGCGCCGTTGCCGGAGAATTTGATTTGTTTCTTGCGAATCATTGCTTTAAAATCAATCTAACGTTTACTAAACTTTTCGTTTAACTTTGCGTTTTTCAGGTACATCTCTAATGGGGGATCGATTTCGACTCCCCGAAGCTCTTGGAGACCCGCCTTTTCAAGACGGAGAACAACGAGTGGAAGAAGAGGATGATCTAACTAGCGACGAAGATAAATCGTTTCCTGAGGATGCACCCATGATCGCTGAATTTGATGCGCCTCTCAAGTTTCTTCAAAACCGAAGCCCCTTTCGGTTGACGCCTCCCAAAGGCGAACATTTCGAGATCAAAGGATTCTTGATCGACTTGGTAAAGAAAAATCAGTACCGTGGTGACTCAAAGGAGCGTTTGATAGACCACATTGAAGCCTTTGAAGAAATATGCATGACCTCCAAATATGATGGAGACTACCTCAAGTGCGTGCTTTTCCCGTTCTATTTGAGCGAGAAGGCGAGCAAGTGGCTGAAGTCATTGACACCAGCATCTATCACGACTTGGGACAAGTGTAAGGCGGTTTTCTATATCCATTTTTACACTAAACATCGCTCCAACCTCATGCGGAAAGATTTACAAAACTTCAAACAAGGAGAGACGGAGACTCTCTATGATGCATGGGAGCGTTTTGAGGAATATGAAAGAGATTGTCCACATCATGGATTCTCCCAAGAGCGCAAGATGATGATGTTTTATGATGGAGTTGATCACCAAATTGAACTCCAACTCGACACAGCAAGCAATGGCGACTTTTCTACAAGATCAGCAAAGAAGGCTCGGATCTTGGCGATTATAATAACAAAACTGATAATATGCAATTGCAACATCGCGCAAGAGAAGAAAAAGCAAGACAAACCATGCGGGAAGAACTTACTGCCTCTAAAGAAGAGATTAAGTTTCTTTTGGCAAAATTAAAAAGAATCGAAGAGCAAACCGGGAAGGAAATCCGGATTAAGGATAAACCGGTAGAACCATCTCTTATCCAACAAGAAGATTCATCTCACGGTAATGACGTGCAAGCAATTACTCTTAGGAGTGGGCGAGCTTACAAGGAACCAGAACCCCCGAAGGACTCAAAGGAGAAAGAAACGAAAGAAATGACCGACGTTAGAAAAAAAACAAAGAAGGAGAAAGAAAGAGCAAAGCTAAAGGAAGTCATCGGACAGCTTATTGTAAGATTACCGTTCGTCGAAGCATGCGCTATGATTCCTACACTAAGAAAGTACATGAAGAGCATCTTAACCAACACTCTAACCCTGGAGGAGGGCGTGATGATGATCAACCATGAATGCAACTCAGTCATACAAAATCGCACTCCTCTTAAACGCGAAGATCCAGGTAGTTTCGTACTCTCTTGTTCGATAAAAAATGAAACCTTCGAACGATCTCTCTGCGATCTTGGATCAAGTATCAACATGATGCCACTTTTAGTAGCAGAGCGTTTAGGGTACCACGTGTTTTTGTCTACAAAGATCTCCTTGATACTAGCGGATAGTCTATTCGACTACCCATCGGAGTATTGATCGATATACCCATCGTCATTGGAGGTTGTATCAGCCCAACTGATTTTTTGATTTTGGAGTTTGATAAAGAGCCTAGAGACCCTCTTATACCTGGTAGACCATTTTTCTCTACATCTGGAGCAATTATTGATGTTCCGAAAGGAAAAATCGATTTGCATCTAGGCGATATGGTGATGAATTTCGACATGAGCAAGAGCTTGAATAAACCGGCCCTAGACGGTCAAGTCTTTTGGATTGACGAGCTTGATAGAGCCACTGAAGAGGTCTATGAAGGAATTCTCCTTCATGATCCGCTAGAGATTGTTTTGGCAACCACCAAATCCAAGCATAATCTCCTCGAAGAAACTACGAGAAGTTGTGAAACGATGCTGGATAAACCCGAGATCTACAGTGAGTTTGTGTCTTTCCTTGATCTAAAAGAAGAACAGAAGACTCTAACACCTCCTCAAGACGCACTTAATGAAACGGCTGACCCTTGGAGCGAATTTAAGGCGCCCAAAGTCGAGCTTAAACCCCTACCGGATGGCCTAAAGTATGCTTTCCTAGGATCGAACTCCACATACCCCGTCATCACCAACGCGAACCTGAACGATGCTGACACATCATTGCTTCTTTGCGAGCTACAGAGGCATATGAAAGCATTGGGATACTCACTTGATGATATTCTCGGGATCTCTCCCGCCCTTTGCATGCACAAGATTCACCTCGAAGAAAACACCAAGAACTCAATAGAGCATCAAAGGAGACTGAATCTGAATCTACTAGAGGTCGTCAAAAAGGAGATCATGAAGCTTTTGGAAGCTGGGATTATATTCCCAATCTCGGACAGCACATGGGTAAGTCCAGTCCACGTGGTTCCAAAGAAAGGAGGAGTTACAATCGTTAAGAACGAGAAAGACGAGATGATCGCTACAAGGACGGCAACCGGCCACCGCATGTGTATTGACTACCGGAAGCTAAACGCAGCAACAAGAAAGGATCACTTCCCATTGCCTTTCATCGATCAAATGCTAGAAAGGTTAGCAAATCATCAATATTATTGTTTTCTTGACGGTTACTCCGGATTTTTTCAGATTCCGTTCACCCGGAAGACCAAGAAAAGATGATTTTCACATGTCCTTACGGAACATTTGCATATCGAAGGATGCCGTTTGGCCTGTGCAACTCCCCTGCAACCTCTCAAAGATGCATGATGTCAATCTTCACAGAGTATATCAAAGAATTTATGGAGGTTTTCATGGATGATTTCTCCGTCTATGGATCTTCGTTCGAAACATGCCTAGCGAATCTTAGCAAAGTTTTACAACGATGCGAAGACAAACACTTGGTTTTGAATTGGGAAAAGTGTCACTTCATGGTGCAAGACAGAATTGTTCTTGGACATCGGATCTCAGAAAAAGGAATAGAAGTTGACAAGGCAAAGATTGAGGTCATGACGAGCTTGCAGCCACAAACAACCGTCAAAGGAATCCGAAGCTTTCTAGGTCATGCCAGGTTTTATAGAAGATTTATTCAAGACATCTCAAAGATTGCAAGGCCCCTCATACGCCTACTTTGCAACGGTGCGAACTTTGAGTTCAACGATGAGTGTTTAGTTGCTTTCCACAAGATCAAAGATGCGCTTGTCTCGGCTCCCGTTATGCAACCACCAGATTGGGAGCGACCATTTGAGATCATGTGTGACGCTAGTGACTATGCTGTAGGCGCTGTTCTTGGTCAAAGAAAAGATAAGAAGATGCATGTAGTATACTACGCGAGTAGAACTATGGATGATCCTCAATGCAACTACGCAACAACGAAGAAAGAACTTCTCGCAATTGGTTTTGCTTTCGAGAAATTCTGATCATATCTTGTCAGATCGAAAGTAATAGTTCATACGGATTACACTGCAATCAGATACTTAATGTCAAAGAAAGACGCTAAACCAAGGCTAATAAGATACTTCTACTTCAAGTATTCGATATGGAGATTCGAGATAGGAGAGGAGCTGATAATGGTGTAGCCGATCATCTTTCAAGAATGAATGTTGAAACTAAACTACCTTTGAATGATAGCTGACCGGAAGAAAACGTCTACATCGTAGAAGCTGTCCCAACCGGTGCAAATGCAAGCAAGACGCGCCCATCTATGGTAAGATCTGAGGGATTCAACTCACCATAGTTTAGACACATTGCAAACTATTTAGCCGATGATATTGAACCACCTCAAATCTTCGGCTATAAGAAGAAAAAGTTCTTTCGAGATTTTAGAAGATACTTTTGGGTTGAACCATATCTCTATAAGCAATGTTCAGATCGAATATTCCGAAGATGCATCCTAGAAGAAGAGGTTTTAGGCATTCTCTTCGCTTGTCACGGATCTAACTACGTTGGACAGTTCGCTACTAATAAGACTGTCGCTAAGGTCTTACAAGCTGGTTGTTGGTGGCCTACTATGTTCAAGGACGCCCACACTTTCATCTCTAAGTGTGATGCTTACCAAAGACAAGGCAATATCAGTAAACGGAATGAGATGCCGCAAAACTTTATCCAAGAAGTTGAAGTTTTCGATGTGTGGGGAATCGACTTTATGGGTCATTTTCCTTCATCTTTTGGGAACAAATACATTCTTGTTGCTGTGGACTACGTGTCTAAGTGGGTGGAAGCCCTAGCTAGTCTTACAAATGATGCAAAAGTGGTGATAAAGATGTTCAAATCGATCATATTTCCAAGATTTGGTGTTCCGCGAGTCGTGATAAGCGATGGTGGTTCTCACTTTATCAACAAAGTTTTCGAGAACCTTTTGAAGAAGAATGGTGTGAGTCATAAGGTTGCTACACCTTAACACCCTCAAACAAGTGGACAAGTTGAGGTCTCTAACAGAGAAATCAAAAGGATCTTGGAAAAGACAGTAGGGAAGACGAGAAAAGAATTGTCAAAGAATCTTAACGATGCTCTTTGGGCGTACAGAACTGCGTTCAAAACCCCTTTAGGTACGACCCCCTTCCATCTTGTTTATGGGAAATCATGTAATCTTCCAGTAGAGATTGAGAATAAGACGGAATGGGCAGTAAAGAAATTAAACTACGACATCAAGCCAGCAGCTGAAAGACGATTGATGCAGTTGAATGAGTTGGACAAAATTCGTCATAACGCCTATGAGAGTTCTAAGATCTACAAGGAGAGAACTAAGGCGTATCATGACAAGAAGGTAATACCTAGGACGTTCTCACCTAATGACCAAGTACTACTTTACAATTCACGATTGAGACTTTTTCCCGGGAAGCTTAAATCACGATGGTCCACAACCCATTAAAGGTATTTTCTTTCTCTTTCGCATTTTTCTAACCATTCTAATTTTTAGTTTTGGTTTTCTCTTAGTTACAGCTTTTATATAAACCAGAAAAACACACAAAAAAAATCAGAAAATTCGGAAAAGAAAAAAAATATGAAGAAGGAGATTCAAAGAACACTCACCGGGCGACGAACCACGATGGGCCTGAGGAGACAAGCCTAACCGCGGCCGCGAGAACCCGTCGCGCGGCCAGCCTTCCTCTGCAATGTTTACCATCCAAAACTTCACCATACCGAACCTTTTTCAACCCATGTCAAGCCTTGGAAGTTTCCTTCTTGTTTTAAGGCTTGAACACGTCCTAAAGACCGCAAAATCAACTTCCACAACCGCGGCATGCTTCTGTTGCATCAAAGACGGGAAGATAAAACAAGACTCCATCCAAGTCAAGTTAAGTCAATGATCCATCTCTCTCTCTACATACTTCTTCAATGAGTTTCAAAAGACCTGTATCCACGAAGACGGAGAAGAATACAACAGTCTCATCCTCCATAACCATTGTGCAAGCTCCAGAAGGAAGAAGATGCAACGCCCTTCACCAAACCGCGAAGAGAAAAGTTCCCGAAGACTACCTTCTCTCTTCCGCGACAGAGACCTTTACCGAAGCCAAGTAAGAATTTCATATGGCATTGAAGTTCGAACTAGCAACACCTGTCTTCCGGGATCCCGAACACATCACTGGATAGGCCAGCATCGCCCCAAACTTCAAGTTTCTGAGGTGATGCAATCTTCAAGACGCAAGGACATAAGATTTCCCATCTCTCATTCAAGGTGTTTCACAAAGGTCAAGGAACCAAGACAAGTAATCAACAACCAAAGTAATTGTTTACCACAACAAAGGCGTGCCCCGATCATCATCATCATCAGACGCCAACACCACCATCATCCGCCCAATTACCACCACATGAAGCAAGGAAGCTCAAACCGCAACATTCTACTATCGAGCTAAGTATTCGACTCTTTTGTTCAAAGAAATTGATTATTTGCAAGGCCAGTAGAAGAACCATCAAGTCCTATGCTCAAAACATCAACACACGCCACCCATTCACCCAAAATACACGCCACTTTCAAGTAAGTCTTTACGAGCTTGTACTTGAATTAACTATCTTTTTCACCTCTACTGGACTTTTTCAAACTGGGGACAGTTTGATTTAAGTCTGGGAGAGAGGTTTCATTTATTACTAATACTTTTTTATTTCATGAGTCTTTCATACATTTTTCAAAATTATCGAGTCGTTTTATGGAGTCGAAATTTTTTCTTTTATTCCGAAACCATGAACTTTGCTAGGTACAAGTCGCTTCGAACAAGGAACCTTAATGATCATTCTCACGGGTTTAGAAGCAAGGCTTATTAATTCGAACACTGCGAGTGGATCATTCCAACGGAGAAAGTTTTAATATCTAGCGTACTCGAAGGATCTCGCGTTGACTCCGCACCTAATGAATCAAAACTTCTCATCAAGGGGCTTGAGGTACTTCGAACTTTGCTCCTCTTTTAAAACCTAGCATGACTAAGTAGATGCAATGCAACCTCTCCTTGATCTTCCCTATTATAAAAAAAAAAAAGAGAAAACAAAAGTCATAGTTTGAGAACGGCAACCTGAGTTCCTAAAAGAACAATGACGGTTCGCATATATCATGAAAGCTTCGAAGAAGTGATCGTTCTCAAGCTAAAAATTTATAGAAGAAAAGAACGTCGATAGAAAAAATAAAATGATACCCTAGAAAAGTAGGGAGAAATCGACTAAGGGAAGAGAAATAGGAGAGTTGTGTCTAAAATGTTTTTGTCTAGATGTTTGAGAGAGAAGAGTATAATGTCTCGCTGACTGATTGATAGGGCTTAGGTTTTACCCAAATAAATCAACACTACAAGTGCACAGCAATGCAATTGAAGTATAAGGGGTATCGAATCCCAAGGGAAGTAGATGCTACACTAAGGTTTCTAAGTTCAGATTATGCTAGATCAATTAAAGTAAAAGTAATTAAGCAATCTAAGCGAATAAGTAAACGAGATTAAGATGGATTAAAGTTCAGGAGACTAAGGCGCTAGGCAGGGATAATTATCAGGTTGAATTCGAGAATGCAAAATCTATGTTTATTAGGGATTTATTAAGAACCGTCTAGAACTCGAAACTCTAAGTTAAAACCAATCAACTCTCGTTGCAGAAGTTATTTATGCCTAAATTCCTAAATTACAAATCTCTTTGCGAATTTAAACAACTAAGGCATGCATTAAAGAACAGGTTCGATTTGTTCACAAAATACCTAAACCAAATCTCTTTGCGAATAGATATTTTGCTCACCTATGATTAGTTCAAGTTACTAATAATGCTCCCGCATCTATTAAATAACATAAGGTTTGATTTCTAAGTGATCAATTCAGAAATCAAGGTGAAGATCCTATTGATTTCCCTAAAAGTTCTAATCATTCTACAAACTCTTCATCAACTCTAAATCACCCTAACCTAACTAGCAAACTACTCAGACATAGAGATGAAAACACAAATCATGACTGAAGTAAATTCCATAAAATAAGAATAGAGAATGATACAGGGGTTCGAAATCTGGCTCAGATGAGTTAGAATTGTCTCCCCAAAAGCTCATGATCAATCTCTCTCTAAGTCTCAAAAACAGAAAATAATGATAAGGGAATGGCTAAACAATGCCTGAAAACTATTTATAGAGAAAGATTTTCGTCAGGGGCAGACTTGTAATTTCTTCANAAAATCTCTCTCTAAAATAATGTGTGTGTTGTAAAGTGTAGCCTAAACAATGGCTGAAAAACTATATTTATAGGCAAACTCGCGTCAGGGGCAATCTTGTAAATAATGGAAACTTCAGCTGATTTCCTTTTTCTGATGGAAGTCCGTGAAACTTGGCGGTCCTCATTGGTGTCGATCGACACTCATCCCAAAATCTGGCTCTCTGACTTCATCACTTTGCAGCTTCTTCCACAATGCTCCAAAATGATCCAAAATCTCCAATTATGTTCCAAACGTAGATCAACCTGCAAAGACTCTAATAGGACTCTAAAAATACCAAAAGACTCTATAAAAAGACTTATATCATGGTCCAAAAACGGGTAAAAACCATAATATATCAACTCCCCCAGACTTAGCATTTGCTTGCCCTCAAGAAAAACAAAAACTTAGAATGAAGTAGAAGTTTGAAAACAGGAACTTTCGAGTACCTCTTCAGAACGCCACATTGATTAACACTTCTTGAATCCACATGCTAAAGAGCCAACCTTAGGAAATGTTCAGTGTACTTACCACTAGCTTAGCAATCTCCCAGTTCGAATCCAGATCCTTTCCTTAGTAAATTTTCAAACTCTAACAATGGTATTGCCACAGAACTTTACAGATTATTTGCCCTTCCTTAGTGCCTGGACAAGATATTCTTCATACAGCTCTCCTAGTTTCTCTTCCCTTAGTCAACTGCTGCCCATTTTCAGGGTGTTCTAAGATCTTTTCATTGACTCTTCTTATTCTTTTGAACTCTTGGGAAATAGTGCTACTCTTTACTTGTGTTCCTTGTGAGGAGATGGGTTCAAGAGCACTCACTAATATTGTTCCTTGTGAGGAGACAGACTCATGAGGTTCTTTGCACTATTCCCAGACTTTGACTCTTTTTCTTTTCTTTTTTTTTATCAAGGGAAGATCAAGGAGAGACTGCAATCGCCTATCTGTTCAGACTGAAAGAGGAATCAAGTTCTGCGCATACCTAGTTCTTGTAAGGGGATCTGAACTCTCTCTGTTAGACTGATTCCACTTGCAGCTTTCTACTTAGTAAGACCTGCAATCAACTACTATAGCAATGGTTCTTTCAAGTATCAACTTTCTGCGGTTAGTTCCACGAAAAACTGAAAGTTCCAACTGATTTTGACTCAATAAAGCAAAAAATTTCAAAATTTTTGACTCAAGACAGACTCAAATGACTTCTCAAAACAAAACACAATGTTAGCAACTACCTCCCCCAGACTTGAACAACACTGTCCCCAGTGTTATTAAGTATGAGTTTGGTTTGAAAAACAATGTGTAAAACTGTTGCATAACCAAGAGAGAAGTGGTTTACCTGACCCTGTGTGCAGCGTCGATCGACACATGGGTGGGTGTCGATCGTTGCTGTCTGGTAATGGTGTCGATCGATACCAATTGGTGTCGATCGACACTCTGTCCGTAATCAGAGTTCCAAGACCCGAACATGAATGTTGTTAAGTCAGATTGTTGTTAGAATCATCCAACCTGTTAGAAAACTCAAACACACGGTTAAAAGCACAAGATAATCCAATAAACTCAATGAAGCAAATGGAAGCAAAAACTGACTCAAGAGAAAAAAAGAAAAAAATGACTCAAAGGACTAAACCAGGAATGGAGCAATCACTCCTCGTCATCAGAACGTGGTGGTGTGGAAGGACGAACGCAGCCACAGTTGGAAACAACTGTGATAGTGTTTCAAATGGCCTGAAAGCTCTGAACCACGTATCTCTGAAAGACATCTAGCTCCATGGGAATTTCAGGAGCAAGTGGAAGGTGATGAGGTCCAATAGGCTCCAAGGTGTCAGGTGCTCTGCGCCTAGAAGATGAAGTGGCTGGTGCATCCTCTGCGTGTGAAGCTGCAGCTCGGGAAGAGGCACCTATGCGTCTGGCAATAGGGGCAGCTTGAACTAGGTTCAGACTGGGCTGAAGGGCGAGGCGCCCTGGATCGCTGGTGATGTGAGTAAGGTCCCTGTTACGTAACTGGACCAGAAGCTGCTCAGCCCTCAAGCTCGTGAAAACTCATTGCTTCTCGGGTTTCACCCAAGTAGTCCTCTTCAAGTAGTCCATATCAACTAAAGCTCGTGCAGTCACAATGGTGCAGGTGGAAGTGTCTATCCCGCAATGCTAGAAGATAGGAGTGAGGAGACTTCCTACAGTCTCGGGCTTGGCCTTCGTGCCAATGAAAGGCTTCGTCATCAGCGAGACCAAGTGATGAGCAAACACAGCACCGAAGTTGACGTCCTCTATCGCAGGGTCCTCGTAAATGATAGATCCAAGGGCATGATTCAGCAGTACCAACTCAGAGACGCGCATCTTCTATGGCTCATGCTTACACAGAAGCGTAGTAGCAAACAAGCGGACAAGGTAGCTCAGGGTAGGATGGCGAATATCCGTTTGTGAGGAGGTCTTAGAGTCATACCTCCCATTCCCGAAATGTGACCAGAAGTCCTGGTTGTCTGGAAGCTGTGTAGGAAGGGAGACATCGGTGGCATGCTCGTTCGCAAATCCGTAGATGCCACAAAGCTTTGGAAGTGTAATTCGGTACCGGATTTCGCGAATGAGAAATGTCAATGTCCTTTCCAAAGCATTGCGGACTATCTCGAGCTGTGGAGAGGAATTGGCGGACAAGATTGGGGTAAAGATCGTACTGCCGTGTTGCTAAAGTCCCCAACCCAATTCTGCTCAGCAACTGCAGGATGTCATCCTTGTTGCCCAACTCAGACATCGTCTTCTCGTCTGCAAAACGAGTTGGTGTGATCTCCACTCTCAGCCATGCATTGTAGAACAAGGTGTCATAGTCATCCCAAGTCTCGTTGACACCTCGATAAAGACACTCGTCCTTTACGACTTCCTTAGCAGGCGAGTCTTCCCAATTTCTATCCATTCGAATCAGCGCGTTCTTACGTTTTGGCCAAGGAGCAAGAGAGGGAATCGCCTCATCATTAGCAGTCCCAGAGGCGGATGCTTCATTTCGGCGTGGTCTCTTAGTCACTGGAGGCATCTGCAATCAAAAGAAAAACCAAAATCAAAATCCAAAGTTTGCAAAGTTGTGCTCAACTTCGATACTTCACTGGTGTCGATCGACACAAGGTGGTGTCGATCGACACCATGCGTGTACCTTCAAATTGACACCAAATCATGATCCTAAACCCAATGGTGCATCAATTAGCCTTTTAAACAGTCTCAGTATCATGAATCGACCAAGTCTAAACCATTAAACCCAAGAAAAATCCCAAATTCGCAACATGCATCATCAATTTTCAAAAATTCGAAAATTTCAATTTATGCAAATTAAGAGATGAAAATCGGTTGGGTAATGATCTAAATCATGATATATAACCTAAATGAGCATCATTCAAACAAGAAATCAAGCTAAATAGGTCGAACTCGAGATTTTTCACCTTAGGGTCGAAAATAAAATTGGGAGATTTGAAGAACATACATTGGCAGATCGAATGAATGGACAATGGATTATGAAAGATGATGAAAATCCGCACGGATTAGACCTTAAAATCACTCAATTCCGTTGAGAAATGAAAAAGTTGTGATTAGGGGGAAAGTTTCTCTAAGGTGCGGTTTTGAAGATTATGAGGAACAAGAAAGAGTGTCGGGTTTAAGTACTTACCTGCGTCCCTCGTGTGTGTCGATCGACACATATGAGTGTCGATCGACACTTGGCTTGGTCGTGCCCACTTCCTCCTTTTTTTTTTTTTAAATCTAAAAATTAAAATACTATAAGTAAAACCAAAATCAAAATAAAATAAATACTTACCAGTGGGTTGCCTCCCACCAAACGCTCGTTTAACGTCAATAGCTTCACTGTTCATGCGTTTAGGCAGGTGGTGCATCATCCAGAGACACAATGTGTCCTTTTGGAATCTCGGCTTGAGCCCAATAGTGTTTCACCCTCTGTCCATTTACAATGAACTCCTCTCCTTTGGAGTTTGTCAAGACAATTGCTCCATATGGTCTGACCTCTTTGATGGTGAAGGGACCTGACCAACGTGAACGCAATTTACCAGGAAATAATTGCAAACGAGAGTTATACAAAAGTACCTGATCATTTGGTTCGAAATGTCTGGAGATAATCTTTTTGTCATGATATGCCTTTGTCCTTTCTTTGTAGAGCTTCGAGTTCTCATAGGCATGATAGCGAAGTTCGTCGAGCTCATTAAGCTGTATGAGGCTCCTTTCTGCAGCAGGCTTCAAGTCGAAGTTCATCTTCTTGATAGCCCAATGCGCCTTTGTTCCAATTCTACTGGAAGATAGCAAGCTTTGACATAGAGAAGCTAGAAAGGTGCAGTCCCAAGTGGCTTTTTGTAGGCAGTCTTGTAGGCCCAAATTGCATCATCAAATTTCGCAGCTCAATCCTTCCTTGTCTTGCCCACTGTCTTCTCCAGGATTTGTTTGATCTGTCTGTTGGAGATTTCGACTTGTCCACTCGTTTGGGAATCCTTCCTTGTCTTGCCCACTGTCTTCTCCAGGATTTGCTTGATCTGTCTGTTGGAGACTTTGACTTGTCAACTCGTTTGGGGATGATAATGAGTAGCCACACGATGTTGAACACCATGCTTTTTCAGCAATTTGTTGAATATCTTGTTGATAAAGTGAGAACCACCATCACTTATAACAATCTGAGGCACTCCGAATCTTGGGAAAATGATGGTTTGAAATAGCTTAAGAACCACAGCAGCATCATTGGTCTTAGAAGCAATTGCTTCCACCCACTTAGAGACATAGTCCACAGCAACCAAGATGTACTTGTTCTCAAAAGATGAAAGAAAAGGGCCCATGAAGTCAATACCCCAACAATCAAAAACTTCAACTTCAAGGATAAAGTTATGTGTCATCTCGTGTCTCTTGCTGATCTTTCCCCTCCTTTGACAAACATCACACTGAGTTATGAACAGCTGAGAATCCTTGAACATAGTAGGCCACAAAAAGCCTGCTTGAAGAACCTTGGACACTGTCTTGAAAGTAGCAAAGTGTCCAGCATACTCAGAACCATGACAATGGAACAGCACATCTCGAACTTCACTCTCTGCAATGCATCTTCTGTAAACATTGTCCGAACAATGCTTGTACAAGTGAGGTTCATCCCAATAGTACCTTCTAAGTTCTCTCAAGAACTTCTTCTTCTCATAGTTCTTGAGATGTTTAGGCTCAATGTTAGCAGCAAGGAAGTTCACAATGTCAGCATACCATGGTCGATATGCATCAGAGATAGCAAAGATCGGTTGTTGAAACACCTTGTCCAAGATCCTGCGAAGTGATAATGGTGTCTGGTGTCGATCGACACTATATTCGGTGTCGATCGACACTCGTGTATTCTTCAGACTTCAAAGTGTTGACTCGTGACTCCTCCTTGAGATTTCTAACGGGGTGTCGATCGACACTGAGCTTATCTGCTCCGAACACATAGCTTGGAAACTACTCTCAACAAAGTAGACATTCTCTTCAAGCAGAAAATCATCAATTGGGACGTCATCTTCGATTCTAATCCTTGAGAGATGGCCAGCTACTCCATTTTCAACTCCTTTCTTGTCTCTAACTTCTATGTCGAACTCTTGAAGAAGTAGAATCCATCGCAATAATCTTGGCTTGGCATCCTTCTTCTGCATCAAGTACTTCAATGCAGAATGATCAGTATGAACAATCACCTTCGAGCCAACCATGTACTGTCAAAATTTCTCAAAGGCAAAGACCACAGCTAGCAATTCCTTCTCAGTTGTTGCATAATTCTTCTGAGCATCATCCAACGTTTTGCTGGCATAGTAAATGGCATGAAGCTTCTTGTCCTTCTTCTGTCCTAAAACTGCTCCTACTGCGAAGTCACTGGCATCACACATTACCTCGAAAGGTAAATCCCAGTCTGGAGGTTGAACAATTGGAGCACTCACCAAGGCTTGCTTGATCTGTTCAAAAATTGAATGGCATTCCGCAGTGAACTCGAATTTCACGTCTTTGCAGAGAAGAGCAGTGAGTGGTCTTGCAATCTTGCTGAAATCCTTGATGAATCTTTTATAGAACCCAGCATGACCCAGAAAACTCCTCACTGATTTCACAGAATCAGGTGCTTGCAAAGTCGTCATAACCTCAATCTTGGCGCGGTCTATTGCGATTCCTTCTGCTGAAACCTTGTGCCCAAGTACAACTCCATCTCTGACCATAAAATGGCACTTTTCCCAGTTCATTACCAAGTGCTTCTCTTCACAACGCTGCAATACCGCGCATAAGTTGTCCAGGCAGCTTTTAAAAGATGACCCATAAACAGAAAAGTCATCCATAAAGACCTCCATAAACTTCTCAATCATGTTTGTGAAGATTGACATCATGAAACGCTGGAAGGTCGCAGGAGCATTACAAAGTCCAAATGGCATTTTGCGATATGCGAAAGTACCATAAGGACATGTAAACGTGGTCTTCCCCTGATCATCTGGATGGATTGGAATTTGAAAGAAACCTGAATAGCCATCAAGAAAACGGTAGTAGGGATGATTCGCCAATCTCTCCAGCATTTGATCAATGAAGGGCAAAGGAAAATGATCATTTCTGGTCGCGGCATTCAGCTTCATGTAGTCTATGCACATCCTATGTCCAGTTACAGTTCTTGTAGGAATCAACTCGTTCTTCTCATTCTTCACCACTGTGACTCCTCCTTTCTTAGGAACCACATTAACTGGACTGACCCAAGCACTGTCTGAAATGGGATAGATGATCCCAGCTTCCAAGAGCTTCATGATCTCTTTCTTTACTACCTCCTTCAGGTTCGGATTCAGCCTCCTTTGATGTTCAATTGATGACTTCGTCTCATCCTCAAGGTGAATCCGATGCATGCACAAGCCTGGTGAGATACCTGAAATGTCATCAAGAGAATAGCCAAGAGCTTTGCGAAATTTGCGCAGCTTGCTTAGCAAGAAAGTGAGCTCTGCATTGTTTAAGGAAGCATTTACAATGATAGGATAAGTTGAATTGGGACCATGAAACGCATACCTTAGCCCGGCAGGGAGCTGTTTTAGCTCAACTTTGGGAGTCTTAGCCTCGCTTCAATCTCCAAGGGTGGCAGCCTTGGCAGCTTTCGCGGGGTGTCGATCGACACCAATCCTCTTGTGCGACTAACTGCAGCACTTGCTCACTAGCATCCATCATTTTTATGTATCCAGCAGCAGCATCGTCCAAGTGCTCAGTGTCCTTTGTAGAAGTGGTCAATGCTTGCTCCAAAGGGTCTGTAGGATGGTCCTCTTGGAAAATCTCTTCAGCAAGGTTGGTGAGTGAATCGACATAGAAGGTCTGTCCATCGATTGTTGGTCTCTTCATCAGCTTCTTCATGTCGAAATTCATCACCAAATCACCAATGTTCAGCGCAATTCTCCCCTTTCTTACATCAATGATGGCTCCAGCTGTATCTAAGAATGGCCTACCAAGTATGAGATGGTCTTTGGGTTCCTCATCATAGGCTAATACCACAAAGTCTGTGGGGATCAAACAATCTCCCACTTTGATAGGAACATCTTCCAAGACACCTTCATGGATCCGTACAGAACGATCAGCAAGGACTAAGGAGATTCTGGTGGCTTTGAAATCCGTCATATCCAGCCTATGAGCAACTGAAAGAGGCATCAAGTTGACACTTGAACCTAAGTCGCATAGAGATCTCCCAAACTTGTCTGAAAAGATGGAACAGTTAAGAACAAAGCTTCCCGGATCGGAGAGTTTTTCTGGAAGTATGTTCTAAATGACAGCACTAACTTTCTCTGATATCATCATCGCTCCTTCCTCCATATCCATGTTCTTGGTCATCATCAACTTCAAGTATCTCTTTATCACTGGAGTAGTTCTAATGGCATCCATCAAAAGGATTTCAACCACTAATCTATCCATGATAGCCTTGCATCTAGCATCAAGTAGCTCCTTTTTAAACTTCTTTGGTATCAAGGGGAAAGGGATCTTCGGTTTGTAGACCCTTTCTGCTGCAACTTTCGTTGATGTAGACTGATATGGTGTCGTCTGCGGTGAGCGTCGATCGATACCTTCCTGGTGTCGATCGACACTCGTCTTTGAAGTCGAGTCCTTCGCGTCAGGTTCGTCTAAATTGCCGTGTTTCTTCGTGGGTGTCGATCGACACACAGTTGTGTCGATCGACACTGGCTCCGCAGCATCTTCAATGTCATCAAGCTCTTCGAATTCTTCAACACTAAGTCCTCTCTTCTGCACAGGCTGAAGGTTCTTCCCACTCCTCAATGTGCCGGCGTTCACATGGCGTTTGCGATTGGTATCAGTCTTCCCTGGGAGGAATCTTTCTTGCCTGTTAACAGCTTCTGCAGTTTGAGCAACTTGAACATCTAGCTTCTTCATATGAGAGTTCAAGCTCTCAATATTTCCATTCAGATCCTGGTACAGTGAATCAATCTTCCCGTTGAAATCCACTGTCATCTTCTGCTGTCCTTCCAAGATTTGCTCTAGCATAGACTCCATCTTGTTGTCTTGAGCAGGAGACTTCTGGTAAGAAGAGTTTCCATAGCTCCTTGCGTAATTGTTGTTGCTGTTCTGGAATGAGAGCTTTTGAATATAACCAGAAGAATTTTGATTTCCTGTGAAGGAGCTCTTCTGATAATTTCCATTGAAGCTCCTGTTCCCTTGCTGGTTCCCAAACCTTTGGCCTTGAAAGCCACCTCCATTGATGTAGTTGACATCCTCTTCTTCGCATTCTTCATTAGGTTCAAATGTCTCCACTTCATTAGCAAAGTGGACTTGCTTCTTGCCCACCAAGAGATTTGTGCGTGCTGGATTTCACACAACGAGTTATCTGTTAAGAAAATGAGAGAGGACGCAAAGATTCTAAGTAAGAAACCGAAACGGAGATCCAAAGATGGTGATTTTATTAGAGTAGCTGTGATCAGCTTTTAGGGTACAAGTCTCTTTTCTAGGTAAAAGTGTGGATCTGCTCGTAAATGAGCTAAGAACCCTATATATACATCTTTCTAATAATCTAAGCGTATATCTCGGAAGATCTTCTCGTAGATCTTCCTTCCTTTTCTCTTCAACGGTGCCTCTTCCCACGAGCCTTATTCTTCTAGGGCGAAGGTCACTTCGGTCTTTCTCGTGGGCTTGGGCTCGGTTATTTGCATAATGGTCCGTTTTGCGCTTGCCCTCGTACGTTGTTCTGAGCTCGTAATGTTTCATGAATCTGATGCTTGGGCCGTCAAGGGAAGGGATCGGTTTGGTTTATATAACGAGGCATTTCGGCTCGGTTTGTGCACTCTTCGGTTCACCTCGGTTTACGCAAGGTTTGTGCACCGAAGTGGTTCACTTCGGCTTGTGCATGGTTTGTGCGCCGAGGTGGTTCACTTCGGTTTGTGAACGGTCCGTGCATGAATCGTGCACGGTTAAGGAATTACCCTTCATACTTAGCCTTTTCTCTGATTGATTTCGCCTGGGTGGAAACCGACCCCAACAGTTAGCCCCCCATCTCGTTAGTCTCGAAGGCGAGGGTGACGAGTTGTCAGAATAGGCGAGATCAATGATAGACTCATAATTTAGCATATTTTAGCATCCATATTAGATAGTTTTGCATGTACTTTTGCATTCATTTAGCCACTTTTAGTCCCATTTGCATACATATTAGAGTTTAGTGAGTGTTAGCTTAGGTTGTTGCATATTTGTACATATTGAGTCCTTATTAGGTATTTTGGAGGCTTGGAGGACCATATGGAGTCTCATGAATGATCAAGAGGAGGAAGAAAAGCAGCCAAATGAGAAGCAAAAGTCTTTTAGAAGCATATCGAGCATTTGGAGGCGGAAAATGTATGTGTCCGAAAGAAGGCCTTGCACTGAGATTCAGACTCCGAAGCCTTCTTAAGAATTGTAGAGGATCCAGTGAGCTTTCTAGCGCCGTTGGAATCAAGTCATTCGGACCTGTGGTTAGAAAGTTACATCGATTTTTGTTCGGATCGACGTGTTGGATCGACGAGCTGCTCGAACCAAAAATCCAGGAGCACGGATCGACCAGCTAGATCGACGAAGGTGGTCGATCCAGATAACCAGAGGTTCGGATCGACCAGTTGGATCGACGAGCCTGGTCGATCCGAACACAGATGTTTTTCCGGGTACAAATCAGATCACACGAAGACTTTCCGTTCCGATTCAGCCTTCGAGCTCTTCATCAAAGTTGTAGATAATTGAATCATCTTTCATCTAGAAGTGGTTTCATCTCATTACGAGCTGTGGTTAGGGAGATATGGTGATTTCCGCAAGACTGCTACCCGGGTCAAAACCCGGTTTGTTCCGGGTTGACCCGGTTTGACCTCCTTCCCTATAAATACTTAAAAACCTAATTTTTATGTATCTTCTCTTGGGCATAAACAGAAAAAACGCCCCTTTGGGGTTTTGAGAAGATTTTGAGATTTCTTTTAACTTGAATGCAATTTGAATCTTGTTTATTCTAATCTTTCATCTTTATCTTCTCTAATTATGTTTACTAGCATTTCATCCCTTAGATTTGTTGGTTTAGCTATGTTTAGTGAGTAGTCTCTTAGGAACTTAGGGATGGGATAGATTTAGGGTTTTCTAATGGTTTAATCTTGCAATCTAGGATAGATTCTTTCATCTCTCTTCTTATTAAGGTGTTCCTAATGCCAAATAGCTAATCTTTGCTATTTTGGATCATAAGCATTTCACACACCCACCAAGTGTTTGATGAAATGCTTGAACCACTTTTTTAAGAGATTTACATTCCTAGCCTAACACATCATTAGTTGTCTAGGGTGTTTATCATGCCAATTAGACTTATGCTTAATGCTTGCTAATCATTTTAATGCTAACACATCATTAGTTCATTAAGGTGATTAGAAAAGGGATTAGTACCACACATCATGGATTAGTCTTTATTAGTGTTCTAGGCATAGAGATAACTTGTTTGATTGCTTAAATGATTGCAAGGTTGGCCATTTGAATATCCAAATCAATGATTCCATCCCTAGGTTTCATTTTTAGCTAATTAGTAATCTTGATTAGTAGTTAATTGTTTGATTAGTGCTTGATTAGTGATAATTAAGGTTTTAGATCATATAATTAGTCTTGTAGTGTCTCCTTTAGCTAGTAGCTTGCTTTTATTAGTTCCTTGTCTCCTCAATTTCGAATTTGGCTTAGCTTAGACTGAACTTTGTATTCCTTTTGCATCAAACTCCCAAGATGGATTGATAACCTCAAGTATTGCAATGACATGAGCAATTGAGGAATTGCTTGCAAGACAAAAAAATCTTGTATCAATTTGGCGCCGTTGCCATATTGGGATTGTTTGATCACTAGGATTTGAGTTTAGTTTGAGACTAAGCTTTCTTTTGTTTTTGTTTGTTTGGTTACTAACTTTCTTTCAAGTGTTTGTTCTTTTTGCAAGGCACAATCACAAGGGAGAAAGCATGGATTCAGATATAGCTTCAATGTTGAAGGCTATATTAGAGAATCAAGAAAGAGGGATGGCTTGGGACCCCACAAGCCACCATGGTTTTGAAAGCTCATCCACTTATCAAGGAGGAATTTTGGATGGAAACTTTGCTCAAGAGAACCAATATGGATATGGTGAGAGATACCAATCTTGGGACATGGAGTATGATCAAGGAGAAACCAATTCTTCCCAAATCTCTTATGAAGAAGAGAATCTCAACTTGGCGAAGTTGATTTTGGAACAGCAAGAGAAGTTTAATGAGCGCATTCTCATGCTTGACATCACATTTGGCACTCCTACTCCATGTTCAAGAGTTGTTGCAACATCACATGTGGAGTCCATCAACACCAACATTACCCAATGGAATGAGGAAGAAGAGGATAAAGATCAAATAAATGATGAACTCCAACAAGAAGCTGAAGGGTCTATAGAAGAACTTGAAGCACTTTTTGGATGCATGGTTGATGAGAATCTTGTGACAAGATATGAAGATCCTTGTGAAGGTGTTTTGGTTGTTGATTGCATAGAGAATGCATGTGAGAGCTCAATTGTTGAGAAAGAGCTCCTAACCAAGAAGGACACACATGTGCAACTCATTTCCAAGATGGAGAAAAAGGATAGTCACATTGAAGAAGAAGAATCTCCAATGGCACAACCCTTTGCCAAGTATCTTGGTTTAATCTCCACCAATGAAGAGAGCATTGATGATCCATGGAAGTTACCATTTGAGAAGGTTAGGATGCAAGAGTTTAGGGGATGGTTCTATGATGAGTATGAACCTGGTGATGCGAGCTTCAACATGTCGAGCTAGAGACTTAAAAACAAGCGCACTTGAGAGGCATTCTCATGTTTATCCTAGTAAAAGGGATGTTGGAGGTCATGGAGCATTGTACAAGGTCAAATCTGCCCAAGGAAAAGTGTCCAAAGCCTCCTCTAACTCCACTCCACACACTCCAAAACTCCAAGGTATCACTCCACCTCCTTTGTATATATTTTCTTTAGATTTTCGTTTTTGTATTTGGTCTTGTTGATTGAGGTCTCCCTTGGACTTTTATTACACAAGAGACTGTGTAATTTAAGTTTGGGGGAGAGGTTGAGAGATTTGACATTGTGTTTTGTGAGTCTTATTTTTACTTTTATGCATATTTGAGTCTCATGCATTCACTAAGAAAAATTTCGAAAATTTCAAAAAACAGCATTTTGTTGCATTTGCATTTGTCACATAAGTAGGATTGAGTCTAGAGTTTTTATCATTTAGGATTGCATTCATATGCATTGGGAGCAATGATGAGCCTATCCTTGTAGATTTTTAACTTTTGTGATCAATTCAACACCCTAGTTAGTAGTTCTTTGATGCTTGTGAATAAATTTGAAAGTAAGGAAGAACCATGCTTGGACCACCTCATTTGTCACTAGTTTTTGGTTAAAATGGGTCTTGAAATTGATAGCCAACTCTAATCACTTAAACCGAAATTTGACATTTAATTATCATGCTTGCATTGAAAGTGAATTCATGGATTAAAATACTTGAGTTTTCTTATCCACTTTGCCACCCTTTTGCTAGCTCAAGTAGCACTCCCACCATAACCAATCTCCTTTGAAGCCAATTGTTCTTGTGTGAATGTTTGTGAGGCCTTTATTTCGATTGAACCTAGCATAAAGTGTTAGGTTTGGGACGACAAGTATAGGTTTTCATGTAGATTCTAGCCTTGCAACTTGGGGCTAGCTTTAGGCTTAGGATTGGGGGATTGTTCAGTGAGGTACTATTTGGTGTTTGCTGAAGAAATTTGGAAAGAAAGAGTTGATGAGTAAAGGGCTTGGCGAAAATAAGGGGAAGAATAGTTTGAAATGGAGAATCTTGTGTTTGAAAAGGAATAGCTCTAAGTAAATAAAAATGCTAGGTGGTCTTAAAAAAAAAAAGGAAAAGAGATGAAAAGAGCCAAAAAGGCAAAAAAAAAAAAAAAAAAAAAAATTTATGTGCATTTATAAAGGCTACCTAGAGATCAAAGAAGAGCTAAGTAACAAGAATAGATTACTTCATTCACTGAAATGATAAGTTGAAGAAGTTCCCCCTTAGAGCTTTAAAAGGAATAAATGTAGTTGAGATTCAAAGGGTTTAGCAAGGCACAAAAAGCCTTGAGAAAAGGGTAGATTCTAGAGGGTTGAGTGAGCTAAAAAATGAATGAGAGGGGTATAGGATCATTGATAGCATTTTGGGTAGATGAAAATCTATGCTTGTATGCATCACTTGTTTCTTACCTTTAGCCTTATGCATATGGTTCAATCTTTCTTGAGTGTCACCCCCACTTGAATGCAAAACCGGATGAATTGAGATCACTTTTATCTCAAAACCCAGTCCCTAAGCCAAATGAATTTACTTTCCTTGCAATGTCATGATTCACGGTTCCAAACTTAATGAATGTTAAAGAGTTGGTTTGATAGGGAGGCTTGTTTTAATTGAATCTTAGGTACATTTGAATGTTGAGATGGGCATGGCTAACTCTTTTGGAGTAGGAACTCACATGCATTCTAGAATTAAGAACTAGGATGTTGAGTTGATCATTATTGTTAACCATCTTGGATTTGAGCTCCCACTTTCAAACCTCTCTCTTAGATTTGTCTTTATTTGCTTGAGGACAAGCAAAAAGGCAAGTTTGGGGGAGTTGATAGACTCATAATTTAGCAAATTTTAGCATCCATATTAGATAGTTTTGAATGTACTTTTGCATTCATTTAGCCACTTTTAGTCCCATTTGCATACATATTAGAGTTTAGTGAGTGTTAGCTTAGGTTGTTGCATATTTGTACATATTGAGTCCTTATTAGGTATTTTGGAGGCTTGGAGGACCATATGGAGTCTCATGAATGATCAAGAGGAGGAAGAAAAGCAGCCAAATGAGAAGCAAAAGTCTTTTAGAAGCATATCGAGCATTTGGAGGCGGAAAATGTATGTGTCCGAAAGAAGGCCTTGCACTGAGATTCAGACTCCGAAGCCTTCTTAAGAATTGTAGAGGATCCAGTGAGCTTTCTAGCGCCGTTGGAATCAAGTCATTCGGACCTGTGGTTAGAAAGTTACATCGATTTTTGTTCGGATCGACGTGTTGGATCGACGAGCTGCTCGAACCAAACATCCAGGGGTTGGGTTCGACGTGTTGGATCGACGAAGGTGGTCGATCCAGATAACCAGAGGTTTGGATCGACCAGTTGGATCGACGAAGGTGGTCGATCCAGATAACCAGAGGTTCGGATCGACCAGTTGGATCGACGAGCCTGGTCGATCCGAACACAGATGTTTTTCCGGGTACAAATCAGATCAAACGAAGACTTTCCGTTCCGATTCAGCCTTCGAGCTCTTCATCAAAGTTGTAGATAATTGAATCATCTTTCATCTGGAAGTGGTTTCATCTCATTACGAGCTGTGGTTAGGGAGATATGGCGATTTCCGCAAGACTGCTACCCGGGTCAAAACCCGGTTTGTTCCGGGTTGACCCGGTTTGACCTCCTTCCCTATAAATACTTAAAAACCCAATTTTTATAGATCTTCTCTTGTTTTTGAACAGAAAAACGCCCCTTTGTGGTTTGGAGGAGATTTTGAGATTTCTTTTAAGTTTAATGCAATATCTCTCTTGAATTTCTTATTATTCTTTCTCTAATCATGTTTTGCTCATCCTCTATCATAGATTTGATGGGCTTAATGTTGATTAGTGAGTAGTCTCTTAGGAACTTAGAGATGGGTTAGATTTAGGGTTTTCTAATGGTTCAATCTTGCAATCTAGGTTAGATTCTTTCATCTCTCTTCTTATTAAGTAGTTCCTAATGCCAAATAGCTAATCTTTGCTATTTTGGATCATAAGCATTTCATACACCCACCAAGTGTTTGATGAAATGCTTGAACCAACTTTCTAAGAGATTTACATTCCTAGCCTAAGACATTAGTTGCCTAGGGTGTTTATCATGCCATTTAGACTTGTGTTTAGTGCTTGCTAATTATTTTAATGCTAAAACATCATTAGTTCATTAGGGTGATTAGTGAAGGGATTATTGCCACACATCATGGATTAGTCTTTAATTAGTTTTCTAGGCATAGAGATGGCTTGATTAGTTGCTTAAATGATTGCAAGATTGTCCATTTAGTTTCCCAAATCAATGATTCCATCCCTAGGTTTCGTTTTTAGTTAATTGTTAATCTTGATTAGTAGTTAATCGCTTGATTAGTGCTTCATTAGTGATAATTAAGGTTTTAGATCATCTAATTAGTCTTACAGTGTCTCTTTTAGGTTGTAGCTTGATTTTAATAGCCCTTTGTCACTTGAATATCGAATTTGGCTTAGATTAAATAGTTTCATGTATTCCTAGTGTTGTTAATCTTAACCCCTTATGGATTGACATCTCAAATACTACAATGACATGAGTAGTAGAGATTAATTGAAGTGGAAAAATCCTTCTATCAATCAACGTCCCGAGACGCTCTCACTTTGTTACCGAAGTATTCTATTTAAGCGACGAAATGAATAGTTTCGTGCTGAGGTGCTTTGTGCTCAAGTGTCGAGGTGAATGATTCGGCATCGAAATGTTTACCGAGGCGGGTGAATGGCTTTGCCGCCGAGGCGTTTAAGTGTTTGGTTAACTTATCGTTGAAGTATGTAACTTATTGTCGAGACGTTTTTAAGTAATCGGCTTTGCTCTGAACTTCTTACCAAGGTGAACTTGTTTGCCGAGGCGAGATGTGAAACTCGTCGCCGAGGTGTTTGACGTTTCTGCTTGGCTTTCAGCTCGTTATCTAGATGCTCAAATCATTTGCCGAAGTATGTAAGCCGCGATCGAGGTGGATATATTTTTTTTGAACCGGGCTTTCGCCTCGGCTTTTCCTGCGGGAATCACTCGCCTTGAAGCGTTCGACACTTAGGAAATTTTTATGATTTTTCCTCGTGTGGGCTTTCGATTTTGGGCCGATATCGTTGGACTTGGGCCTACAATCATCTCTTAAGGCCCACCAACAATTCACCAGACTTGGGCTCGTCTTGGGAAGCGGAACCGTCTCGCGTGTTCCCTAGGCGACGCGCCAGCTTGTTTATAAATACCGAAGCCTCCCTTGGTTTCTTCATTATCTCCGCTTCTTCAAAAATTTCCAAAGGCTTGTTCTCTTTTTTCTCTCTCGCTCACGCTCTGATTTGATCAGGGTTCTTCGAATTTCTTCTAAAATGCCGGCATCAATCTTCAAGTTTTCCGGCTGTTCTTGATCTTCCGATTCATTCCTATTAGAAACAGTAACCCGAGGTGCACCTGATATCTTCTCTTTCGACGCCGAGATCGTTGTTGGAGTTGAGGGCTCGTTTTGGAATTAGCGAGGGGGTTGAATTTAGGCTTCCTTCCGCAACAGACCGAGTCGAAAGGCCCCCGCCTGGCCACTTTACGGCGTATGAAGTCTTCTTTGACGCGTGCTGGCTGTGGTTCCCGATCCCACAGCTCATCTCGGAATATTTGTGGTCGTATGGGTTAGCCCTTGCTCAATTCACACCGCGCTCGATAAGACATCTCGTGGGGTTGCTAACTTTGAGTCTCAAATGCGAGACGGAGCTTACGCTCGGTCATCTCGATAATCTTATATAGACAAGGCACAGGCCCGACACCGAGATGTTCTACATCTGGAACAAAAAGAATACGAGAATCGTCAAGGATTTTCCGGATAGGGATCAAGACTGGGAGAGTCGATTCTTCTATGTTCTTATCAGCGATGTTTCTGTCTCGGCGACTTGGATTGAAAAGACGAAGACAGAATGGGACCAAAAAGGTAAGAGATCGAGACGGACGTCGAAGGTTCCCCTTCGCACCAGACGAGCCGAGCTATTATCTTAACTCCCTCTTTTTTTTTTTTTTGCTTTGCAGCTGTGCGCTCGGTGCTTAAATGTCCGGACGATCTCCTAGATGTTATTGAGGCTTTCAACCGTAGGCGGGTTTCCTGGCATAAGAGTTTTTCCTTCCAGAGAGTCTATGTTCTTATCAGCGATGCTTTTGTTTTTCCTTGCCCCTTCCAATTTCTTTCCTTCTCTATTTTTTTTTAACGTCACACTCTGGCTTTCTTTTTTTTTTTTTACTTTATCACCGCGGCCAATGAGGTCGTTTCGGGCTATGAGACCGACATTCAAAACAGTTAGAGACAACTCGAGGCTGCTCGTGGGGAGGCGGCCCGTTTAATGGCAAGGCTCTATGAGATCGAGGCCGAGCATTCTAGGCAGGTGGCGGACATTACGAGGCGCTACAAAGTTATGGCGGCCGAGCGGGATGACCTCAAACGCAAACGGGACGAATCCGAAAAGGTGTCGACCGATCCGCTGGACCAGAAGGCTCGGTTGGAAGCCGAAGTGACGTCCTTGTAAAGTCAGGTTTCGTCAGCGCGGGAGGCGCGCGAAGCGATCCTCGAGAGATCATGTAAGGCGGTGAAGCGCGAACTCGCAACTCGATACCGCGAGAAGATATCTGGTGCCGAAGCGAAAGTTGCTTTGCTTGAGGGGGGTGTCAGGGACAAGATTATGGAATTGGCCAAGGTTAACATCAACCTTGAGCTGATATGCATCATGCAGGGTCCCGATCCTCCTTCTTTGGACAGCGAAAAGGCGAGGTTGGTCGAGAAAAAGGCCGAGTTAACGGGTGCCGACGAGGAGTTCGAGCAGCTCGCAATGGATCTTTGTGGGGATTTGAGGCCTCCAACGCTTACGCTAGAGTTCTCGAGGGAGGACTAGATTGGTCTCGACTGAAGAAAGCTGTCGCCAAATACGCGGGATTATGTCTATTGTTGTTTGAACTTGATGCCTGGATGGCTTTATCCATAACTTTCCGTTTATGCAGTTTTGGCGTTTTGCTTTGCTTTTGTTATTGTGATTTAATATTGTGTTTGGATTTGCATGATTCTGCCGAAGCGTCTTTGATTAGAATTTCCGAAGTGCCTAGGAGTGAACTGTTTATTTGCTTATCATTTAGTACCGTTAAGTAGCGAGCTGTTTGAGATAACGGATAACTTCTTTGTCGAAGCGATTAAAGAAGATTCGTCTAAGACTTGGTTTTAGGCGGACCGCTCGAGCTTGTCTGTGATCCGATTTAGATAGATGCTTCTTAAAAAAGAAATGTTAAAAATCTGGTTTCGGCTGTCGAGCCGTATGTTGGCGGTTGGCCGAACGTCTTTATTTGTTTCGTACTTAGGCGATAATCGCTCGCGCAATACAATGTTTTCGAGGTGTTTTAATCCAACGCTACGAGGGAGTAGGTGGTTCGGACGTATTCGTTTGGACTGAACGATTTCCTGGTCGAAGTAATTCGGTGTTCATCTGAGCCCTGACATAGACCGATGTTGCTCAGGACCGAGCGGTTTATCGGGATTTAGTCGAACATTTTTATTTATCTTGTACTGAGGCGATCAACGCTCGAGCAGTACAATATTCATGAGATGTCGCGGACCAACGTTATGTAAGAATTGGGGTTTAGGTGTTCTTCTTCTAGCTTAGGACTTGCGTGCTTTAGCGACTTATGAGCCCTTTTGAGAATAGCCGTCAAAACGTCTCTCAGGGTATACCCAAGAGACATTGGACCGGGATATACCCAGCCTGAATTTATATAGCGCGTTTAAATCCGTGGAGGATATTAAGAACCTTTATAGTTTCGTATAGAAATGTAAAGGTTAGGATCCCGTTTGGGATGTAGATGTTCGTATGTTGTGGCCAACAACACACGAAATGATAAAGGTTAAAAATGTGAGCTAAATAAACTGTTTATTTGATTATTCTATAGTTTACAAAGCGTGGGAGTGTATGAATTATATGAATATACGTACTCCACTCCCCCACCTTTTTTTTGGGGGGGGGGGGGGGGTAGTCGAAGCGTCTGTCGAATGGTTGGCGGGCTCGTATACTCCTGGACGGACCACTTTGGTTATTCGATACGGTACCACGATCTTGGAAGGCGATGCATCTGAAGAGGTATTAGTTCTAAGTAGCTTATCATGATCCGAACTGCCTACATACCCCTTTAGGGGTCAAACCACCCCGTCTGTTTTGTTTGAAGTCGAATTCTTCAACGTTTCTTGCTCCATATACCGAGGCGAGTTCTTCTTCGGCTTGGCTAACTTCTGCGGTCATAAAGTTGTGGTTCTGACATTCGTACCCGACCCCACTTCTACGCATTTCTCCGGGTTTTGGTCGCCTAGGCATACGGATATCACCGGGGCGCACCGTGGCTTATCGTCTTCGGCCTGCTCGGCTTTCTGTAATTGCTACAAAAGCTTTTTGGTCCCGATCTTTGTTTCTCGATTGGTTTTCACCTTTTTATGAAAAGTTTCTCCTTTCGCCTCGGTTTTGGGGTTCCTTAGTTTATGCTCGGCCATGAAGCATATTCGCGACTCCTTCTGATTTCCCCAGATTGTTTGGATCTCGTTTGGCCCGGGGAATTTCAAACACAGATGGTAAGTCGAGACTACGACTCTCATCGAGTTAATTAATGGCGTTCCCATGATAATGTTGTACACCGGGGGATCTTCGGTTACCGAGAAGTTGACGATCTTAGTTACATCTTCTGCCAGGACTAGCAATCTGATCGTTCCGATCGTCATGGTTGTTTCTCCGGAGAAACCGGTCAATGGGCTCGGGATCGGTATTACCTCGGACATATCGATCCCCATTTTAGCCAGGGTTTTGCGAAAAATCACGTCCACCGAACTTTCGGTATCGATCAGGATTCGGACTACTTCGTGGTCTCTCACTATGAGTTCGATCACCAGGGGATCGTTATGCGGTCTGTCTATGCCCGTCATTTCTCTTTCCTCGAATGTGATGACATCATCGGGATTCCTGCTCGGCGCGGACCAATTTATTTTTGCTTCGGCTTTTCGTTGAAAGACTTTGATCGCGGACAACGTGTCTCTGTAGTATTCCGACCCTCCCATAATCATGTTTATTCTTTGGCGCGGCCCACCAGGCTACAAGGCGCTATTATTTCTTCTTCCTCGCTTTTGCTGACCACCTGGTCGGGTTTCTGGCTCGGTTTGTTCTTCCTGCTCGGCATCTGCAGGCTTCTCCTGCTCGATATCCTTTATACTGAAATTGCCGAGCTCTCCGGCCAGAAATTTCGCTCTGAGTTTGTCTCCTAGGCTCCGACAGTTGGCCGTCAGATGTCCGTACGTTTTGTGGATCTCGCAGTAGGCTTTTTCGTCGTATGAACTCGAGTTCCTAGTCCACGTGTTCCCGTTCGTTCTTCCTCGGCCTCGCCCTGCTCCTTGCTCGGCGCTGATCTGATAGTTGTGCGCCCCGGTGAAGTTCGGTCCCTCGTGGTGAACATAGGTGTTGTTCGGGCGATTTCTCGAATGGCTCGGCTGGTTCGGCGCCATTTGGTTTATGTTCGCTGATTTTGTTGGTCTGAAGCGTTGGTCCAGGACTTGGAATTCCTCCTCCTCGAGTATGAAATCTGATGCCCGATGTTTGGCATCTTGGATAGTTTGGTGTTTGTTGCGCCAAATCTCTTTCCTGAAGTCCGATTTGTACCACAAGGATTTTTTCAATGCCTGGAGCGCTCCTTTGTCGCTTACTTCCCCTACTTTTGACATCACTGCCTTGAAGCGCCCCATGAAGGCCCTTAGCGGTTCGGTCGGTCCTTGGGATAGTGTCCAGAGATCGGCGTCGGATACACCTCGGTTCATGAACATAGAGTATTATTTCATGAACTCTGTGCAGAGATCTTTGAAATTGTCGATTGAGTTTCGCTCGAGTCTAGAGAACCATTCAAGGGCCGGCCCTCGGAGGTTCTCCACGAATAGAAGGCAGTAGCCGGCGTCTCGCTCACTTTCTCTGCGGTTAGACCGTGCCATGGCTGTGCAAAATGCCCTGATATGTTCCTTTGGGTCCGCGGTCCCCTCGTAGGTTGGTAGGCGAATTTTTCCGGGGTCTGATACTCTAGCCTCGGTAATATGCGTCGTGAATGGAGTCATCTGGGCTTCTTCGAGCATCAAGTCGATTTCAGGTGCCGCGCTCGTCGCCTTGTGCACTTGTGATCGGATTGCCCTCACCTCTGCGTTTGCTCGAGCCAAATCATCGCGAATTTCGTCAAGGATGTTGCCCTGGCTCGCAGAATTGGGTTCGGTAAATTTGCCTCGATTTGTCCTCCGGGGCTCGTCTTGATAGTGTGTCTGCTCGACCCACATGAGGTTTTCCTCTTCTTCAGCTAAGTCTTGATCTTGCTCCGAGTCGAGGCTGTCTCCTGAAGCTCCATCTCGTCGTGCCGTAGTGATGGTCGCCTCGTCTGGTTGCGATGTCGTCGCATCGGCTCGTTCTTCTCCAGTTCCTGTTATGGCCGTTGAGCCGTTGGTGGGTTCACGTATGGTTCCGTCAGGATGCTGATCTCGCTCGGTGACTCCTCTTCGGACCAGACGCGTTGGCTCGGTGATGTTGGGCCTCGTGGCTGTGGGAGTCCGTTCTCTGGAAATGTGTTGCGGTTGGAAAGTTCCCGAGCCTCCCGCTCGGTTGTTGTTCACTCCTGGAGTTGAAAAGTTGAGCGCCGTCGGGTTGAGTCCGAGCTTTCTGATCCTGACGGATGGATTCATCATGGGGATTAGACTGCCGATTCGCCGGCTTTGGACTCGACTCTCCGTCGTAAGATTCTCGAGATAAAGCATTTCATTTGAATTGTTAATTCAACCCCTTTGGCTGGCCAAGCGTGTTTTTTGGTTCTTTTTAGGAAAGGCCATTTGTTTCCCTTGCCATATCTGTTGTTTACATTCATTTTGGGTTATTGTCATTCCATACTTAGTTAAATCCACAAAAACGTCCAAGTGCATTCCCATTTGTCTTGGCTGTTGCATTTGTGTCCTTTGTCCATTGTTTTCAATCTTGGCCATTGCATTCATTCCTACAAGTTAAAAAAAAAATTTATTTGCTTTGTTTCTGTTATATTAAACTCTTAAAATCATCTCTGATTTGTTTTTGTTTGAAATACAAGGTACCATGGGAGACAATGCACCAGCAGCTGATCTTATGCAAGCAATATTGGCTGCCATTGCCAATTTAAATGAGAGTCTCAACACCTACAGGACTGAGAACAATGCAAACATCACTGCATTAAGAGAAGAGACCAACACCAGGATTCAAAGGCTAGAGAATCCTGAACGTCCCCCTCCTCTCTTGTCAAGAAGAACTATCTTTGGCGTTCCTCCTGATGCAAACAGAGTAGGAGATCCTCCTGAAGTGCAACCACCACCACCAGCACCAAATCTTGCACAACAAGCTCAAGAAATC
>JAHZTW010000003.1:49133706-49150622 GCA_020283515.1 Alliaria petiolata
TTGGCTAAACAATGCCAGAAAACTATATATAGGAAGGGATTTTTCGTCCAGGGACAATCTTGTCATTCTTCAAAACTTGGCCTCTTTCCTTTTTCTGATTGGAAACCGTCATCTTTGGCCGACTCTGAATTGGTGTCGATCGACACTGATTGTGTCGATCGACACTCAGCTCGAGATTTTTCTCTTCTGACTTCATCACTTCAGCAGTTCGTACAAAATGCTCCAAAACGTTTCAGATTCTCCTATTTAGCTCCAAGTGTTCTCCATCCTGCAAAGACTCATATAGGACTCGGAAACTAACAAAAGACTCTATAAAACCACCTATATCATTGGCTAAAAATGGGTAAAAACCATGATATATCATCGACACAGCAAGCAATGGCGACTTTTCTATAAGATCAGCAAAGAAGGCTCAGATCTTGGTGAGTAACTTAGCAACTAGCGATTACAATAACAAAACTGATAATATGCGCAACATCACGCAAGAGAAGAAAAAGCAAGGCAAACCATGCGGGAAGAACTTGCTGCCTCTAAAGAAGAGATTAAGTTTCTTTCGGCAAAATTAAAAAGAATCGAAGAGCAAACCGGGAAAGAAATCCGGATTAAGGATAAACCGGTAGAACCATCTCTTATCCAACAAGAAGATTCATCTCACGGTAATGACGTGCGAGCAATTACTCTTAGGAGTGGGCGAGCTTACAAGGAACCAGAACCCCTGAAGGACTCAAAGGAGAAAGAATCGAAAGAAATGACCAACGTTAGAAAAAAAATCTCGATGAGGAAGCTATGACGCGTGAGAGACTAAGAGAGGACGAAATACCACCACCTCCAACACGTGTATACACGCCTAAGGCACCTCACCCTAGACGTTTAAAAGAAACAAAGAAGGAGAAAGAACGAGCAAAGCTAAAGGAAGTCATCGGACAGCTTATTGTGAGATTACCGTTCGTCGAAGCATGCGCTATGATTCCTACACTAGGAAAGTTCATGAAGAGCATCTTAACCAACACTCTAACCCTAGAGAAGGGCGTGATGATGATCAACCATGAATGCAGCTCAGTCATACAAATTCGCACTCCTCTTAAACGCAAAGATCCAGGTAGTTTCGTACTCTCTTGTTCGATAAAAAATGAAACTTTCGAACGATCTCTCTGCGATCTTGGAACAAGTATCAACATGATGCCACTTTCAGTAGCAGAGCGTTTAGGGTACCACGTGTTTTTGCCTACAAAGATCTCCTTGATACTAGCGGATAGATCTATTCGACTACCCATCGGAGTATTGATCGATATACCCATCGTCATTGGAGGTTGCATCAGCCCAACTGATTTTGTGATTTTGGAGTTTGATAAGGAGCCTAGAGACCCTCTTATACTTGGTAGACCATTCTTCTCTACATCTGGAGCAATTATGGATGTTCCGAAAGGAAAAATAGATTTGCATCTAGGCGATATGGTGATGAATTTCGACATGAGTAAGAGCTTAAATAAACCAGCCCTAGACGGTCAAGTCTTTTGGATTGACGAGCTTGATAGAGCCACTAAAGAGGTCTATGAAGGAATTCTCCTTCATGATCCGCTAGAGATTGTTTTGGCAACCACCAAATCCAAGCATAATCTCCTCAAAGAAACTACGAGAAGTTGTGAAACGATGCTGGATAAACCCGAGATCTTCAGTGAGTTTGTGTCTTTCCTTGATCTAAAAGAAGAACAGAAGACTCTAACACCTCCTCAAGACGCACTTAATGAAACGGCTGACCCTTGGAGCGAATTTAAGGCGCCCAAAGTCGAGCTTAAACCCCTACCGGATGGCCTAAAGTATGCTTTCCTAGGATCGAACTCCACATACCTCGTCATCACCAACGCGAACCTGAACGATGCTGAAACATCATTGCTTCTTTGCGAGCTACAGAGGCATATGAAAGCATTGGGATACTCACTTGATGATATTCCCGGGATCTCTCCCGCCCTTTGCATGCACAAGATTCACCTTGAAGAAAACACCAAGAACTCAATAGAGCATCAAAGGAGACTGAATCTGAATCTAATGGAGGTCGTCAAAAAGGAGATCATGAAGATTTTGGAAGCTGAGATTATATTCCCAATCTCGGACAGCACATGGGTAAGTCCAGTCCACGTGGTTCCAAAGAAAGGAGGAGTTACAGTCGTTAAGAACGAGAAAGACGGCAACCGGCCACCGCATGTGTATTGACTACCGGAAGCTAAACGCAGCAACAAGAAAGGATCACTTCCCATTGCCTTTCATCGATCAAATGCTAGAAAGGTTAGCAAATCATCAATATTATTGTTTTCTTGACGGTTACTCCGGATTTTTTCAGATTCCGTTCACCCGGAAGACCAAGAAAAGATGATTTTCACATGTCCTTACGGAACATTTGCATATCGAAGGATGCCGTTTGGCCTGTGCAACTCCCCTGCAACCTCTCAAAGATGCATGATGTCAATCTTCACAGAGTATATCAAAGAATTTATGGAGGTTTTCATGGATGATTTCTCCGTCTATGGATCTTCGTTCGAAACATGCCTAGCGAATCTTAGCAAAGTTTTACAACGATGCGAAGACAAACACTTGGTTTTGAATTGGGAAAAGTGTCACTTCATGGTGCAAGACAGAATTGTTCTTGGACATCGGATCTCAGAAAAAGGAATAGAAGTTGACAAGGCAAAGATTGAGGTCATGACGAGCTTGCAGCCACCAACAACCGTCAAAGGAATCCGAAGCTTTCTAGGTCATGCCGGGTTTTATAGAAGATTTATTCAAGACTTCTCAAAGATTGCAAGGCCCCTCACACGCCTACTTTGCAACGGTGCGAACTTTGAGTTCGACGATGAGTGTTTAGTTGCTTTCCACAAGATAAAAGATGCGCTTGTCTCGGTTCCCGTTATGCAACCACCAGATTGGGAGCGACCATTTGACGCTAGTGACTATGCTGAAGGCGCAGTTCTTGGTCAAAGAAAAGATAAGAAGATGCATGTAGTATGCTACGCGAGTAGAACTATGGATGATCCTCAATGCAACTACACAACAACGGAGAAAGAACTTCTCGCAATTGGTTTTGCTTTCGTGAAATTCTGATCATACCTTGTCAGATCGAAAGTAATAGTTCATACGGATCACACTACAATCAGATACTTAATGTCAAAGAAAGACGCTAAACCAAGGCTAATAAGATACTTCTACTTCAAGTATTCGATATGGAGATTCGAGATAGGAGAGGAGCTGATAATGGTGTAGCCGATCATCTTTCAAGAATGAATGTTGATACTAAAATACCTTTGAATGATAGCTGACCAGAAGAAAACGTCTACATCGTAGAAGCTGTCCCAACTGGTGCAAATGCAAGCAAGACGCACCCATCTATGGTAAGATCTGAGAGATTCAACTCACCATAGTTTAGACACATTGCAAACTATTTAGCCGATGATATTGAACCACCTCAAATCTTCGGCTATAAGAAGAAAAAGTTCTTTCGAGATTTTAGAATATACTTTTGGGATGAACCATATCTCTATAAGCAATGTTCAGATCGAATATTCCAAAGATACATCCTAGAAGAAGAGGTTTTAGGCATTCTCTTCGCTTGTCACGGATCTAACTACGTTGGACATTTCGCTACTAATAAGACTGTCGCTAAGGTCTTACAAGCTGGTTTTTGGTGGCCTACTATGTTCAAGGACGCCCACACTTTCATCTCTAAGTGTGATGCTTACCAAAGACAAGGCAATATCAGTAAACGGAATGAGATGCCGCAAAACTTTATCCAAGAAGTTGAAGTTTTCGATGTGTGGGGAATCGACTTTATGGGTCATTTTCCTTCATCTTTTGGGAACATATACATTCTTGTTTTTGTGGACTACGTTTCTTAGTGGGTGGAAGCCTTAGCTAGTCTTACAAATGATGCAAAAGTGGTGATAAAGATGTTCAAATCGATCATATTTCCAAGATTTGGTGTTCCGCGAGTCGTGATAAGCGATGGTGGTTCTCACTTTATCAACAAAGTTTTCGAGAACCTTTTGAAGAAGAATGGTGTGAGTCATAAGGTTGCTACACCTTATCACCCTCAAACAAGTGGACAAGTTGAGGTCTCTAACAGAGAAATCAAAAGGATCTTGGAAAAGACAGTAGGGAAGACGAGAAAAGAATTGTTAGAGAATCTTAACGATTCTCTTTGGTCGTACAGAACTGCTTTCAAAATCCCTTTAGGTATGACCCCCTTCCATCTTGTTTATGGGAAATCATGTTATCTTCCAGTAGAGATTGAGAATAAGACGGAATGGGCAGTAAAGAAATTAAACTACGACATCAAGCCAGCAGCTGAAAGACGATTGATGCAGTTGAATGAGTTGGACAAAATTCGTCATAACGCCTATGAGAGTTCTAAGATCTACAAGGAGAGAACTAAGGTGTATCATGACAAGAAGTTAATACCTAGGACGTTCTCACCTAATGACCAAGTACTACTTTACAATTCACGATTGAGACTTTTTCCCGGGAAGCTTAAATCACGATGGTCCACAACCCATTAAAGGTATTTTCTTTCTCTTTCGCATTTTTCTAACCATTCTAATTTTTAGTTTTGGTTTTCTCTTAGTTACAGCTTTAATATAAACCAGAAAAACACACAAAAAAAATCAGAAAATTCGGAAAAGAAAAAAAATATGAAGAAGGAGATTCAAAGAACACTCACCGGGCGACGAACCACGATGGGCCTGAGGAGACAAGCCTAACCGCGGCCGCGAGAACCCGTCGCGCGGCCAGCCTTCCTCTGCAATGTTTACCATCCAGAACTTCACCAAACCGAACCTTTTTCAACCCATGTCAAGCCTTGGAAGTTTCCTTCTTGTTTTAAGGCTTGAACACGTCCTAAAGACCGCAAAATCAACTTCCACAACCGCGGCATGCTTCTTTTGCATCAAAGACGGGAAGATAAAACAAGACTCCATCCAAGTCAAGTTAAGTCAATGATCCATCTCTCTCTCTACATACTTCTTCAATGAGTTTCAAAAGACCTGTATCCACTAAGACTGAGAAGAATACAACTGTCTCATCCTCCATAACCATTGTGCAAGCTCCAGAAGGAAGAAGATGCAACGTCCTTCACCAAACCGCGAAGAGAAAAGTTCCCGAAGACTATCTTCTCTCTTCCGCGACTGAGACCTTTACCGAAGCCAAGTAAGAATTTCATATGGCATTGAAGTTCGAACTAGCAACACCTGTCTTCCGGGATCCCGAACACATCACTGGATAGGCCAGCATCGCCCCTAACTTCAAGTTTCTGAGGTGATGCAATCTTCAAGACGCAAGGACATAAGATTTTCCATCTCTCATTCAAGGTGTTTCACAAAGGTCAAGGAACCAAGACAAGTAATCAACAACCAAAGTAATTGTTTACCACAACAAAGGCATGCCCCAATCATCATCATCATCAGATGCCAACACCACCATCATCCGCCCATTTACCACCACATGAAGCAAGGAAGCTCAAACCGCAACATTCTTCTATCGAGCTAAGTATTCGACTCTTTTGTTCAAAGAAATTGATTCTTTGCAAGGACAGTAGAATAACCATCAAGTCCTATGCTCAAAACATCAACACACGCCACCCATTCACCCAAAATACACGCTTCAAGTAAGTCTTCACGAGCTTGTACTTGAATTAACTATCTTTTTCACCTATACTGGACTTTTTCAAACTGGGGACAGTTTGATTTAAGTTTGGGAGAGAGGTTTCATTTATTACTAATACTTTTTTATTTCATGAGTCTTTCATACATTTTTCAAAATTATCGAGTCGTTTTATCGAGTCGAAATTTTTTCTTTTAGTCCGGAACCATGAACTTTGCTAGGTACAAGTCGCTTCGAACAAGGAACCTTAATGATCATTCTCACGGGTTTAGAAGCAAGGCTTATTAATTCGAACACTGCGAGTGGATCATTCCAATGGAGAAAGTTTTAATATCTAGCGTACTCGAAGGATCTCGCGTTGCCTCCGCACCTAATGAATCAAAACTTCTTGTCAAGGGGCTTGAGGTACTTCGAACTTTGCTCCTCTTTTAAAATCTAGCATGACTAAGTGGATGCAATGCAACCTCTCCTTGATTTTCCCTATTATAAAAAAAAAGAGAAAAGAAAAGTCATTGTTTGAGAACGGCAACCCGAGTTCCTAAAAGAACAATGACGGTTCGCATATATCATGAAAGCTTCGAAGAAGTGATCGTTCTCAAGCTAAAAATATATAGAAGAAAAGAACGTCGATAGAAAAAATAAAATGATACACTAGAAAAGTAGGGAGAAATAGACTAAGGGAAGAGAAATAGGAGAGTTGTGTCTGAAATGTCTTTCTCTAGATGTTTGAGAGAGAAGAGTATAATGTCTCGCTGACTTATTGATAGGGCTCAGGTTTTACACAAATAAATCAACACTGCAAGTGCACAGCAATGCAATTGAAGTATAAGGGGTATCGAATCCCAAGGGAAGTAGATGCTACACTAAGATTTCTAAGTTCAGATTATGCTTGATCAATTAAAGTAAAAGTAATTAAGCAATCTAAGCGAATAAGTAAACGAGATTAAGATGGATTAAAGTTCAGGAGATTAAGGCGCTAGGCAAGGATAATTATCAGGTTGAATCCGAGAATGCAGAATCTATGTTTATTAGGGATTTATTAAGAACCGTCTAGAACTCGAAACTCTAAGTTAAAACCAATCAACTCTCGTTGCAGAAGTTACCTATGCCTAAATTCCTAAATTTCAAATATCTTTGCGAATTTAAACAACTAAGGCAAGCATTAAAGAACATGTTCGATTTGTTCACAAAATACCTAAACCAAATCTCTTTGCGAATAGATATTTTGCTCACCTATGATTAGTTCAAGTTACTAATAATGCTCTCGCATCTATTAAATATCCTAAGGTTTGATTTCTAAGTGATCAATTCAGAAAATCAAGTTAAGTTCAAATCAAGGTGAAGATCCAATTGATTTCCCTAATAATTCTAGTGATTCTACAAACTCTTCATCAAACCCTAAATCACCCTAACCTAACTAGCAAACTACTCAGACATAATTATGCAAACACAAATCATGGCTGAAATAAATTGCATAAAAGAATAGAGAATGATACAGGGGTTCGAAATCTGGCTCAGATGAGTTAGAATTGTCTCCCCAAAAGCTCAGGATCAATCTCTCTCTAAGTCTCAAAAACAGAAAATAATGATAAGGTATTTGGCTAAACAATGCCTGAAAACTATTTATAGAAGGGGATTTTTCGTCCAGGGGCAGACTTGTAATTCTTCAAAACTTGGATGATTTCCTTTTTGTAATGGAAATCTGATCAGCGAGTCGGTCTTCATTGGTGTCGATCGACACATAGGGTGTCGATCGACACCTTGCGTGTAAATCCACTCTCTTGACTTCATCACTTCGGCTGCTTCTCCAAAATGCTCCAAAATGTTCCATATTCTCCCATTTAGCTCCAAATGCTCTCCATCCTGTAAAGACTCTAATAGGACTCTAAAACTAACAAAAGACTCTATAAAAAGACTTATATCATGGTCCAAAAACCAGTAAAAACCATGATATATCAACTCCCCCAGACTTAGCTTTTGCTTGCCCTCAAGCAAAACAGAAACTTATAATGAGGTAGAAGTTTGAAAACAGAAACTTTCGAGTACCTCTTCAGAACGCCACATTGGTTAACACTCTTGAATCCACATGCTATAGAGCCAACCTTATGTAATGTTTCAGTGTACTTACCACAAGCTTAGCAATCTCCCAGTTCGAATTCAGATCCTTTCCTTGGTAAAATTTCGAACTCTAACAGTGGTATTGCCAAAGAACTTTTCAGATTTTTTTCCCTTCCTTAGTGCCTCAACAAGATATTCTTCATACATCTCTCCTAGTTTCTCTTCCCTTAGTCAACTGCTGCCCATTTTCAGGGTGTTCTAAGATCTTTTTATTGACTCTTCTTATTCTTTTGAACTCTTGGGAAATAGTGCTACTCTTTACTTGTGTTCCTTGTGAGAAGATGGGTTCAAGAGCACTCACTAATATTGTTCCTTGTGAGGAGACAGGCTCATGAGGTTCTTTGCACTATTCCCAGACTTGGACTCTTTTTCTTTTCTTTTCTTTAATCAAGGGAAGATCAAGGAGAGACTGCAATCGCCTATCTGTTCAGACTGAAAGAGGAATCAAGTTCTGCGCATACCTAGTTCTTGTAAGGGGATCTCAACTCTCTCTGCTAGACTGATTCCACTTGCAGCTTTCTACTTAGTAAGACCTGCAATCAACTACTATAGCAATGGTTCTTTCAAGTATCAACTTTCTGCGGTTAGTTCCAAGAAAAACTGAAAGTTCAAACTGATTTTGACTCAATAAAACAAAAAATTTCAAAATTTTTGACTCAAGACAAGACTCAAATGACTTCTCAAAACAAAACACAATGTTAGCAACTACCTCCCCCAGCCTTGAACTACACTGTCCTCAGTGTTATTAAGTATGAGTTTGGTTTGAAAAACAATGTGTAAAACTGTTGCAGAACCAAGAGAAAAGTGGTTTACCTGACCCTGTGTGCAGCGTCGATCGACACATGGGTGGGTGTCGATCGTTGGTGTCTGGTGATGGTGTCGATCGATACCAATTGGTGTCGATCGACACTCTGTCCGTAATCAGAGTTCCAAGACCCGAACATGAATGTTGTTAAGTCAGATTGTTGTTAGAATCATCCAAGCTGTTAGAAAACTCAAACACACGGTTAAAAGCATAAGATAATCCAATAAACTCAATGGTTGCAACAATTTGTGAAACAAAGTACTGAAGCAAATGGAAGCAAAAACTGACTCAAGAGAAAAAAGAAAAAAAGCACTCAAAGGACTAAACCAGGAATGGAGCAATCACTCCTCGTCATCAGAACGTGGTGGTGTGGAAGGACGAACGCAGCCACAGTTGGAAACAACTGTGATAGCGTTCCAAATGGCCTGAAAGCTCTGAATCATGTATCTCTGAAAGACATCTGGCTCCATGGGAATTTCAGGAGCAACTGGAAGGTGATGAGGTCCAATAGGCTCCAAGGTGGCAGGTGCTCTGCGCCTAGAAGATGAAGTGGCTGGTGCATCCTCTGCGTGTGAAGCTGCAGCTCGGGAAGAGGCACCTCTGCGTCTGGCAACAGTGGCAACTCGAACTAGGTTCAGACTGGGCTGAAAGGCGAGGCGGCCTGGATCACTGGTGATGTGAGTAAGGTCCATGTTAGGTAACTGGACCAGAAGCTGCTCAGCCCTCAAGCTCGTGAAAACCCATTGCTTCTCGGGTTTCACCCAAGTAGTCATCTTCAAGTAGTCCATATTAACTAAAGCTCGTGCAGTCACAATGGTGCAGGTGGAAGTGTCTATCCCGCAATTCTAGGAGATAGGAGTGAGGAGACTTCCTACAGTCTCGGGCTTGGCCTTCATGCCAATGAAAGGCTTCGTCTTCAGCGAGACCAAGTGATGAGCAAAAAAGCACCGAAGTTGACGTCCTATATCGTAGGGTCCTCGTAAATGATAGATCCAAGGGCATGATACAGCAGTACCAACTCAGAGAAGCGCATCTTCCCTGGCTCATGCTTACACAGAATCGTAGTAGCAAACAAGCGGACAAGGTAGCACAAGGTAGGATGGCGAATATCTGTCTGTGAGGAGGTCTTAGAGTCATACCTCCCATTCCCGAAATGTGACCAGAAGTCCTGGTTGTCTGGAAGTTGTGTAGGAAGGGAGACACCGGTGGCATGCTCATTCGCAAATCTGTAGATGCCACAAAGCTCTGGAAGTGTAATCCGGTATCGGATTCCGCGAATGAGAAATGTCAATGTCCCTTCCAAAGCATTGCGGACTATCTCATTCCTGTAGTAAACTCGAGCTGTGGAGAGGAACTAGCGGACTAGATCGGGGTAAAGATCGTACTGCCGTGTTGCTAAAGTCCCAAACCCAATTCTGCTCAGCAACTGCAGGATGTCATCCTTGATGCCCAACTCAGACATTGTCTTCTCGTCTGCAAAACGAGTTGGTGTGATCTCCACTCTCAACCATGCATTGTAGAACAAGGTGTCATAGTCATCCCAAGTCTCGTTGACACCTCGGTAAAGACACTCGTCCTTTGCGACTTCCTTAGCAGGCGAGTCTTCCCAATTTCTTTCCATTCGAATCCGCGCGTTCTAACGTTTTGGCAAGGAGCAAGAGAGGGAATCGCCTCATCATTAGCAGTCCCAGAGGCGGATGCTTCAGTTCGGCGTGGTCTCTTAGTCACTGGAGGCATCTGCGATCAAAAGAGAAACCAAAATCAAAATCCAAAGTTTGCAAAGTTGTGCTCAACTTCGATACTTCACTGGTGTCGATCGACACAAGGTGGTGTCGATCGACACCATGCGTGTACCTTCAAATTGACACATCATGATCCTAAACCCAATGGTGCATCAATTAGCCTTTTAAACAGTCTCAGTATCATGAATCGACTAAGTCTAAACCATTAAACCCAAGAAAAATCCCAAATTCGCAACATGCATCATCAATTTTCAAAAATTCGAAAATTTCAATTTATGCAAATTAAGGGATGAAAATCGGTTGGGTAATAATCTAAATCATGATATATAACCTAAATGAGCATCATTCAAACAAGAAATCAACGTAAATAGGTCAAACTCGAGATTTTTCACCTTAGGGTCGAAAATAAAATTGGGTGATTTGAAGAACATACCTTGGCATATCGAATAAATGGACAATGGATTAGGAAAGAGGATGAAAATCCGCACGGATTAGGCCCTAAAATCACTCAATTCCGTTGAGAAATGAAAAAGTTGCGATTAGGGGGAAAGTTTCTCTAAGGTGCGGTTTTGAAGATTATGTGGAACAAGAAAGAGTGTCGGGGTTTAAGTACTTACCTGAATCCCTCGTGTGTGTCGATCGACACATATGGGTGTCGATCGACACTTGGCTTGGTCGTGCCCACTTCTTCCTTTTTTTTTTAATCTAAAAATCAAAATACTATAAGTAAAACCAAAACCAAAATAAAATAAATATTTACCAGTGGGTTGCCTCCCACCAAGCGCTCGTTTAACGTCAATAGCTTGACTGTTCACACGTTTAGGCAGTTGGTGCATCATCCAGAGACACAATGTGTCCTTTTGGAATCTCGGCTTGAGCCCAATAGTGTTTCACCCTCTGTCCATTCACAATGAACTCCTCTCCTTTGGAGTTTGTCAAGGCAATTGCTCCATATGGTCTGACCTCTTTGATGGTGAAGGGACCTGGCCAACGTGAACGCAATTTACCAGGAAACAATTGCAAACGAGAGTTATACCGAAGTACCTGATCATTTTGTTCGAAGTGTCTGGAGACAATCTTTTTGTCATGATATGCCTTTGTCCTTTCTTTGTAGAGCTTCGAGTTCTCATAGGCATGATAGCGAAGTTCGTCGAGCTCATTAAGCTGTATGAGGCTCCTTTCTGCAGTTGGCTTCAAGTCAAAGTTCATCGTCTTTATAGCCCAATGCGCATTGTGTTCCAATTCTACTGGAAGATGGCAAGCTTTGCCATAGAGCAGCTGGAAAGGTGTAGTCCCAAGTGGCTTTTTGTAGGCAGTCCTGTAGGCCCAAATTGCATCATCCAATTTCGCAGCCCAATCCTTCTTTGTCTTGCCCACTGTCTTCTCCAGGATTTGCTTGATCTGTCTGTTGGAGACTTCGACTTGTCCACTCGTTTGGGGATGATAAGGAGTAGCCACACGATGTTGAACACCATGCTTTTTCAGCAATTTGTTGAATACCTTGTTGATAAAGTGAGAACCACCATCACTTATAACAATCCGAGGCACTCCGAATCTTGGGAAAATGATGGTTCGAAATAGCTTAAGAACCACAGCAGCATCATTGGTCTTAGAAGCAATTGCTTCCACCCACTTAGAGACATAGTCCACATCAACCAAGATGTACTTGTTCCCAGAAGATGAAGGGAAAGGGCCCATGAAGTCATACCCCAACAATCAAAAACTTCAACTTCAAGGATGAAGTTCTGTGGCATCTCGTGTCTCTTGCTGATCTTTCCCCTCCTTTGACAAACATCACACTGAGTTATGAACAGCTGATCATCCTTGAACATAGTAGGCCACGGAAAGCCTGCTTAAAGAACCTTGGACACTGTCTTGAAAGTAGCAAAGTGTACAGCATACTCAGACCCATGACAATGGAACAGCACATCTCGAACTTCACTCTCTGCAATGCATCTTCTGTAAACATTGTCCAAACAATGCTTGTACAAGTGAGGTTCATCCCAATAGTACCTTCTAAGTTCTCTCATGAACTTCTTCTTCTCATAGTTCTTGAGATGTTTAGGCTCAATGTCAGCAGCAAGGAAGTTCACAATGTCAGCATACCATGGTCGATTTGCATCAGAGATAGCAAAGATCGGTTGTTGAAACACCTCGTCCAAGATCCTGCGAAGTGATAATGGTGTCTGGTGTCGATCGACACTATATACGGTGTCGATCGACACTCGTGTATTCTTCAGACTACGAAGTGTTGACACGTGACTCCTCCTTGAGATTTCGGACGGGGTGTCGATCGACACTCTCCTAGTGTCGATCGACACTGGGCTTATCTGCTCCGGACACACAGCTTGGAAACTACTCTCAACAAAGTAGACATTCTCTTCAGGAAGAAAATCATCAATTGGGACGTCATCTTCGATTCTAATCCTTGAGAGATGGCCAGCTACTCAATTTTCAACTCCTTTTTTGTCTCTAACTTCTATGTCGAACTCTTGAAGAAGTAGAATCCATCGCAACAATCTTGGCTTGGCATCCTTCTTCTGCATCAAGTACTTCAATGCAGAATGATCAGTATGAACAATCACCTTCGAGCCAACCAGGTATTGTCAAAATTTCTCAAAGGCAAAGACCACAGCTAGCAATTCCTTCTCAGTTGTTGCATAATTCTTTTGAGCATCATCCAACGTTTTGCTGGCATAGTAAATGGCATGAAGCTTCTTGTCCTTCTTCTGTCTCAAAACTGCTCCTACTGTGAAGTCACTGGCATCACACATTACCTCGAAAGGTAAATCCTAGTCTGGAGGTTGAACAATTGGAGCACTCACCAAGGCTTGTTTGATCTGTTCAAAAGCTAAATGGCATTCCGCAGTGAACTCGAATTTCACGTCTTGGCAGAGAAGAGCAGTGAGTGGTCTTGCAATCTTGCTGAAATCCTTAATGAATCTTTTATAAAACCCAGCGTGACCCAGAAAACTCCTCACTGATTTCACAGAATCAGGTGCTTGCAAAGTCGTCATAACCTCAATCTTGGCGCGGTCTACTGCGATTCCTTCTGTTGAAACCTTGTGCCCAAGTACAACTCCATCTTTGACCATAAAATGGCACTTTTCCCAGTTCAGGACCAAGTGCTTCTCTTCACAACGCTGCAATACCGCGCATAAGTTGTCCAGGCAGCTTTTAAAATATGACCCATAAACAGAAAAGTCATCCATAAAGACCTCCATAAACTTCTCAATCATGTTTGTGAAGATTGACATCATGAAACGCTGGAAGGTCGCAGGAGCATTACAAAGTCCAAATGGCATTTTGCGATATGCGAAAGTACCATAAATACATGTAAACGTGGTCTTCTCCTGATCATCTAGATGGATTGGAATTTGAAAGAAACCTGAATAGCCATCAAGGAAACAGTAGTAGGGATGATTCGCCAATCTCTTCAGCATTTGATCAAAGAAGGGCAAAGGAAAATGATCCTTTCTGATCGCGGCATTCAGCTTCCTGTAGTCTATGCACACCCTGTGTCCAGTTACAGTTCTTGTAGGAATCAACTCGTTCTTCTCATTCTTCACCACTGTGACTCCTCCTTTCTTAGGAACCACATTAACTGGACTGACCCAAGCACTATCTGAAATGAGATAGTTGATCCCAGCTTCCAAGAGCTTCATGATCTCTTTCTTGACTACCTCCTTCAGGTTCGGATTCAACCTCCTTTGATGTCCAATTGATGACTTCGCCTCATCCTCAAGGTGAATCTGATGCATGCACAAGTCTGTTGAGATACCTGAAATGTCATCAAGAGAATAGCCAAGAGCTTTGCGAAATTTGCGCAGCTTGCTTAGCAATAAAGTGAGCTCTGCATTGTTTAAGAAAGCATTCACAATGACAGGATAAGTTGAATTGGGACCAAGAAACGCGTACCTTAGCCTGGCAGGGAGCTGTTTTAGCTCAACTTTGGGAGCCTTAGCCTCGCTCCAGTCTCCAAGGGTGGCAGCCTTTGCAGCTTTCGCGGGGTGTTGATCGACACAAGTGGATGGTGTCGATCGACACCAATCCTCTTGTGCGACTAACTGAAGCACTTGCTCACTAGCATCCATCATTTTTATGTATCCAGCAGCAGCATCGTCCAAGTGCGCAGCGTCCTTTGTAGAAGTCGTCAATGCTCGCTCCAAAGGGTCTGTAGGATGGTCCTCTTGGAAAATCTCTTCAGCAAGATTGGTGAGTGAATCGACATAGAAGGTCTGTCCATCGATTGTTGGTCTCTTCATCAGCTTCTTCATGTCGAAATTCATCACCAAATCACCAATGTTCAGCGCAATTCTCCCCTTTCTTACATCAATGATGGCTCCAGCTGTAGCTAAGAATGGCCTACCAAGTATGAGAGGGTCTTTGGGTTCCTCATCATACGCTAATACCACAAAGTCTGTGGGGATCAAACAATCTCCCACTTTGATAGGAACATCTTCCAAGACACCTTCATGGATCCGTACAGAACGATCAGCAAGGACTAAGGAGATTCTGGTGGCTTTGAAATCCGTCATATCCAGCCTATGAGCAACTGAAAGAGGCATCAAGTTGACACTTGAACCTAAGTCGCATAGAGATCTCCCAAACTTGTCTGAAAAGATGGAACAGTCAAGAACAAAGCTTCCTGGATCAGAGAGTATTTCTGGAAGTCTGTTCTGAATGACAGCACTAACTTGCTCTGATATCATCATCACTCCTTCCTCCATATCCATGTTCTTGGTCATCATACACTTCAAGTATCTCTTTATCACTGGAGTAGTTCTAATGGCATCCATCAAAAGGATTTTAACCACTAGTCTATCCATGATAGCCTTGCATCTAGCATCAAGTAGCTCCTTTTTAGACTTCTTTGGTATCAAGGGGAAAGGGATCTTCCGTTTGTAGACCCTTTCTGCTGCAACTTCTGTTGATGTAGGCTGATCTGGTGTCGTCTGCGGTGAGCGTCGATCGATACCCTCCTGGTGTCGATCGACACTCGTCTTTGAAGTCGAGTCCTTCGCGTCAGGTTCATCTTATTTGCCGTGTTTCTTCATGGGTGTCGATCGACATACAGTTGTGTCGATCGACACTGGCTCCGCAGCATCTTCAATGTCTTCAAGCTCTTTGAATTCTTCAACACTAAGCCCTCTCTTCTGCACAGGCTGAAGGTTCTTCCCACTACTCAATGTGACGGCGTTCACATGGCGTTTTGGATTGGTATCAGTCTTCCCTGGGAGGAATCCTTCTTGCCTGTTAACAGCTTCTGCAGTTTGAGCAACTTGAACATCTAGCTTCTTCATATGAGAGTTCAAGCTCTCAATCTTTCCATTCAGATCCTGGTACAGTGAATCAATCTTCCCATTGAAATCCACTGTCATCTTCTGCTGTCCTTCCAAGATTTGCTCTAGCATAAGACTCCATCTTGTTGTCTTGAGCAGGAGGCTTCTGGTAAGAAGAGTTTCCATAGCTCCTTGTGTAAATGCTGTTGCTGTTCTGGAATGGGAGCTTTTGAGTATAACCAGAAGAGTTTTGATTTCCTGTGAAGGAGCTCTTCTGATAATTCCCATTGGAGCTCATGTTCCCTTGCTCGTTCCCAAACCTTTGGCCTTGAAAGCCACCTCCATTGATGTAGTTGACATCCTCTTCTTCGCATTCTTCATTAGGTACAAATGTCTCCACTTCATTAGCAAAGTGGACTTGCTTCTTGCCCACCAAGAGATTTGTGCGTGCTGGATTTCACACAACGAGGTATCTGTTAAGAAAATGAGAGAGGACGCAAAGATTCTAAGTAAGAAACCGAAACGGAGATCCAAAGATGGTGATTTTATTAGAGTAGCTGTGATCAGCTTTTAGGGTACAAGTCTCTTTTCTAGGTAAAAGTGTGGATCTGCTCGTAAATGAGCTAAGAACCCTATATATACATCTTTCTAATAATCTAAGCGTATATCTCGGAAGATCTTCTCGTAGATCTTCCTTCCTTTTCTCTTCAACGGTGCCTCTTCCCACGAGCCTTATTCTTCTAGGGCGAAGGTCACTTCGGTCTTTCTCGTGGGCTTGGGCTCGGTTATTTGCATAATGGTCCGTTTTGCGCTTGCCCTCGTACGTTGTTCTGAGCTCGTAATGTTTCATGAATCTGATGCTTGGGCCGTCAAGGGAAGGGATCGGTTTGGTTTATATAACGAGGCATTTCGGCTCGGTTTGTGCACTCTTCGGTTCACCTCGGTTTACGCAAGGTTTGTGCACCGAAGTGGTTCACTTCGGCTTGTGCATGGTTTGTGCGCCGAGGTGGTTCACTTCGGTTTGTGAACGGTCCGTGCATGAATCGTGCACGGTTAAGGAATTACCCTTCATACTTAGCCTTTTCTCTGATTGATTTCGCCTGGGTGGAAACCGACCCCAACAGTTAGCCCCCCATCTCGTTAGTCTCGAAGGCGAGGGTGACGAGTTGTCAGAATAGGCGAGATCAATGATAGACTCATAATTTAGCATATTTTAGCATCCATATTAGATAGTTTTGCATGTACTTTTGCATTCATTTAGCCACTTTTAGTCCCATTTGCATACATATTAGAGTTTAGTGAGTGTTAGCTTAGGTTGTTGCA
>JAHZTW010000003.1:49152058-49181876 GCA_020283515.1 Alliaria petiolata
GAATTAAATTGTTAGGATAAAATCATTAGAGTTCTTCATCTGGATTTGTGTTTAATGCTGATTTTAGCTTCATGACCTAGAATCTGATCTTAGGTTAATTGGTAGACACGAGAGTGTTATTGATTGCCTGAACTAGTGTTAGATGAGCAAAATACCTATTCGCAAAGAGATTTGGTTTAGGATTTTGTGAACAATTGAACCTGATATTAATGCTTGTCTGAATTGTTTGAATTCGCAAAGAGATTTGGTTTTCTTGAATTTAGGCATAGATAATCTTCGCAGCGAGAGTTGGTTGATTTTACATTAGTGTTTCGAGTTCAAGAACGGATCTTAATATTTCCTAACATCCTGTCTAGACCTAAAAATTGGATCACCTGAGAATTTCCCTGAACCTAGCGTTTCGTCTCCTGAACTTACATCGTTTTTAATTATCTGCTTTCTTTACTTTTTATTATTCTTCCTAGCTTAATTCGAACTTAGAAATTTTCTGAGTGATTATCCCTTCCCTGTGGATTCGATAACTCCTTATACTACGATTGCTTTTGCTGTGCACTTGCAGTAGTTTTATTAGGGTAAAACTAGACCCATATCAAGTTTATGGCGCCGTTGCCGGGGAGGGAGATTAGTTGCCTACAGATTTCTAGTATTAGAATTTTGTCTAGGTTTTTATTTTTGTTTTTGTTACTAATTTAGTTTCTTCTCTTTCGTTTCAAGTGCATACCCAGTATCAGAAGCAACAAGGAAGAGGAAACTATACGCAAGAACCGAGCATCTGTCCGCGTGTCGATCGACACAACCAGTATCGATCGACACCACTCAACATCAGCGTCGATCGACACCTCTAGCGTCGATCGACACCCGTCGCAGACAGAGATGGGGGGACTTGTGATTTTGAAAAGGGATGAAGCTGGCAATATGTTCGATACGGAAGGTCACCGAAGGAACAACCAAGGCCAGAAAATAGATGAGGCTGGCGCCGTCATCATAGAACAAGCGATGCAAATCGCACCTGTAGAAGCTGGACGTGGAAGAACATTAGGCGAGTACAACCGCCCAGACCAGTTCTATGCTAATAGAGCAGCGATCCGTCCTCCTGCATTCCAAAGGAATGACTTCGAGTTGAAGCCTGCCTACTTCCAGCTCGTAGCTCAGAATCCTTTCCATGGTGTACCCAACGAGCACCCGATGGATCATATCGAGAGATTCGAAGACTTGGCATCAAGCATCAAGGCTAATGGAGTGACCTATGATTATCTATTCTGCAAGCTTTTCCCTTACTCGCTTGCAGGAGACGCATCATATTGGCTGAAGCAGTTGCCACTTGTATCCTTGACCACATGGGAAGACACAAAGAATGCATTCTTATGCAATTTCTTTGATGATGCGAGATCGGAGGAGCTAAGAATGAAGATCACTACATTCTTCCAAGGACCCACTGAAGCATTCAAAGCTTCTTGGGTGAGGTTCAGATCTTACCAGAGGGACTGCCCACATCATGGTTTCAGCGAGCCGCAACTCATCGGAATCTTCTATCGCGGGATTGACTGGAGGTACCAGATGGCTTTAGACGCAGCAAGCAATGGCAACTTCAACACCAGACGCCCAGAAGACGCAGTGGTGCTTCTAGAGAATTTGGCCTCTAGTAACAGCACCAAGAACGCAGATTTTGAAAGAAGACAACACGCTGGGATGAATGGAGGAAGCCAAATTGCAGAAGTCAATAAGAAGCTGGATATTTTGATGGGGAAGAAGCAAGTTCACTTTGAAGAAGTGGAGAATTTTGAACCTGAAGAAGAAGAGGTTAACTACATAAATGGAGCTGGTTTTCAAGGACAGAGGTTCAACAATCAGCAATGTTATGGTTCTTCTTACCAAAAGCCTTTTCAGAGCAACAACTTCAATAGAACTTATGGTTCTTCTTCTTACCAGAAGCCTCCTGCACCAGACAATAAGATGGAGTCTATGCTGGAGCAACTTCTGGAGGGCCAACAAAAGATGACAGTGGATTTCAATGGGAAAATCGACGACCTGTACACAGATCTGAATGGAAAGATTGAGAGCATACACTCTCACATGAAGAAGCTGGATGTTCAGGTTGCTCAAAACGCTGAAGCTGTCAAGCGACAAGAAGGATTTCTTCCTGGAAAGACAGATGTAAATCCGAGACGAAATGTGCATGCCATCAAGATCCAGGACAAAAGGGACCTTCAGCTTGTGCAGAAAAGAGAGTTAAATACTGAAGATTTGGAGGAGCTTGAAGATGAAAAATATGCTGCGGAGTCCATGTCGATCGACACTACTGAGTGTCGATCGACACCCAAGGCGAAACCAGACAAATCAGGCCCGATCGACGCAGCATCCTCGACACAAACGCTTAGTGTCGATCGACACCAGCTGGGTGTCGATCGACACCCTTCCCAGACTTGGACAAACACGCCTACAGCTTCACAAGTTACATCAGGAAGTGTCTACAGGACCAAGGTTCCCAACCCTCCTCTACCCAAGCATCTCAAACCGCCCATCAGTGCAGAGAAACTGGCTGCTTTCAACAAGAAGGTGGCAATGATTCCTAATGAACTCTCTTTTGATGAAGCTTATGAGAGATATCCTTTATGTGCCTTCTTCCAGAATAACAAATAAAGCTTTGAAGAGATGGAAGAACTCTTTCACAAAGCAAGGGAAACACCTCCACCACTGAAGCAGTTGCTTAAGGTTGAAGATCCTGGGATGTTTATGGTTTCATGCTCCATTGGTGGAGTTGAGTTTAAACAATCCCTCTGCGATTCAGGAGCTAGCGTGAACCTCATGACAAAATACATTGCAGAGAGGCTAGGGATTGATGACATTCAACCTTCAAGCATAACTCTTGAATTTGCCAATAATTCTACCGCAGTGTCATATGGTACAATCCCAAATCTACTTGTCCAGGTTGGGAGTTGCCTAGTTCCAACTGATTTTCAGGTTGTGGAAGTGAGCAGAACGTCTAGCATACCATTCATCCTTGGAAGACTGTTCATGGCCACAGTAGGAGCTATTGTAGACATGCCCAATAAGAGAATGTCATTCTCTAATGTTGACAAAGAAGTGTTCTACAAGGCTATCCCTACTACTGAAATTTCCAAACCCATCTCTTGTATTGCTGTGATTGCTGGAGAAGAACCTGATTCTAAAGAGCAAGAGGATAAGCTGGTTATTCAAGATGCATTAGCTGAAAACTCTAAGGAAGTTGTGGAGCTTGAAGATTGGAGTGGGAACAGTCATATCTTCAGGACTTTGGGCGAAAGTGAGTGTCTAATCGATGCTAAGTTGATGGAGGACGATGTGTTTGTTATGGAAACAAGGATTGCAGAGCTGAATTGGAGAAAAAGTGAAGAGATTCGAGCTACAGAGCTAGTGTCGATCGACACCATCAGTGTCGATCGACACCCTTCGCGGATCACACCAGACGCTGTCTCAAATACTGCCAAACATATGCTTCCACATCCTTCACGCCACAAACCTCGAATGAAGCAAAGGTATGCATTCCCTGAAATCAATTCCAAACCTCCTGATCTTGTCAATAAAAGCTTTAAGGTTTCAAAGGCTGTTGCGCACTTATACAAGCCACGAGATTCTCGTAGAGGGCTTGCTGTTTCTTTTGATGATGCTGCAGGAAAATGAAGTGTCCCACCCGAAGTCAAGTCCCACCCTGCTGTTGTTCCTCGTTTCCTTTGTCGATCACATGCACCTAACGCCTACACACCATGGATGAGAAGACATTCGTCTGGGAAGCATTCAATGCCACCCTCTGATCCACCAGACGTTTGAACCCCGACACAGTCAAGCTAACGACTGTAAACGAGCGCTGAGTGGGAGGCAACCCACTGTTAGGTACGTTTTTATTTTTTATTTTATTTTGGTTTTACTAAGTCCTAGTTTCAGTTAGTAGAAAAGGCGACATTGGACTCGACATAGACCAGTGTCGATCGACACCACTTAGTGTCGATCGACACCACACGCAGACGAAGGTAAGTCTTCTATTTTGGTCTTTTATGTTGTTTCTAATCTTTCTTTTAGCCAACTTCGGGCTTGATAACACTGGGGACAGTGTTGTTTAAGTCTGGGGGAGGTGATTACTAACTTTGTGTTTTGTTTTGAGAGTCTTGAGTCAAAAGTTTTCAAAAATTGTTTTATTGAGTCAAAATCAGTTGGAACTTTCAGTTTTTCTAGGAACTAACCACAGGAAGTTGACACTTGAATAACCATTGTTATAAGAGTTGATTGCAGGACTTACTAAGTAGAAAGCTGCAAGTGGAATCAGTCTAACAGGGCGAATTCAGATCCCCTTATAAGAACTAGGTATGCACAGAATTTGATTCCTCTTTGAGTCCGAACAGATAGGCAATTGCAGTCTCTCCTTGATCTTCCCTTAAGAGAAAAGAAAAAGAAAGAAAAAGAGTCTAAGTCTGGAATAGTGTCTTTGTCATGAGCCTGTGTCCTCACAAGGAACAATATTAGTGATGCTCTTGAACACGTCTCCTCACAAGGAACACCAAGTAGAGAGTAGCACTATTCCAGAGATCCCAAAAAGAATAAGAAGAGTCAATGAAAAGATCTTAGAACACCCTGAAAATGGGCAGAAGTTGACTAAGGGAAGAGAAAATAGGGGAGCTGTATGAGAATGTCTTGTTCAGGCCCTAAGGAAGGGAAAATAATCAGAAAAGTTCTATGGCATTACCAATGTTAGAGTTCGAAATTTATACCAAGGAAAGGATCTGGATTTGAACTGGGAGATTGCTAAGCTTGTGGTAAGTACACTGAACTTTCCTAAGGTTGGCTCTTATATCATGTGGATTCAAGAAGTGTTAATCCCTGTGGCGTTTTAAAGAAGTACTCGGAAGTTCCTGTTTTCAAACTTCTACTTCAGTCTAAGTTTCTGTTTTGCTTGAGGGCAAGCAAAGGCTAAGTCTGGGGGAGTTGATATATCATGGTTTTTACCCGTTTTTGGACCATGTTATAAGTGTTTTTATAGAGTCTTTTGGTATTTTTAGAATCCTATTAGAGTCTTTATAGGTTGGACTACGTTTGGAGCATAATTGGAGATTCTGGATATTTTTGGAGCATTTTGCAAGAAGCTGCGAAGTGATGAAGTCAGAAGAGTGGATCTGCGAGTATCTGTGTCGATCGACACCAAGACAAAGTCGGCCAAACTTCACGCTTCCATCAGAAAAAGGAAATTGCCAAAAGTTCAGAAGAATTACAAGATTGCCCTTGGACGAAAATCCTCTTCTATAAATAGTTTTCAAGGCATTGTTTAGCCTTCATACTTTTGATACCTTTTCATAATTTGTCTTAGAGATTTTAGAGAGAAGAATTTGTCTCCCTCAGAGCAAATTTGGAACTCCTTTATTTCTATTGATTTCTTTTATGCAAACTATTTTATTCATGATGTTTTCTTCATTAACCATGTCTGAGTAGTTTGTTTGTTAGGTTTAGGGTTTTTCAAAGGTGATTATGAATTGTTAGGTTGAATTAAATTGTTAGGATAAAATCATTAGAGTTCTTCATCTGGATTTGTGTTTAATGCTGATTTTAGCTTCATGACCTAGAATCTGATCTTAGGTTAATTGGTAGACACGAGAGTGTTATTGATTGCCTGAACTAGTGTTAGATGAGCAAAATACCTATTCGCAAAGAGATTTGGTTTAGGATTTTGTGAACAATTGAACCTGATATTAATGCTTGTCTGAATTGTTTGAATTGGCAAAGAGATTTGGTTCTCTTGAATTTAGGCATAGATAATCTTCGCAGCGAGAGTTGGTTGATTTTACATTAGTGTTTCGAGTTCAAGAACGGATCTTAATATTTCCTAACATCCTGTCTAGACCTAAAAATTGGATCACCTGAGAATTTCCCTGAACCTAGCGTTTCGTCTCCTGAACTTACATCGTTTTTAATTATCTGCTTTCTTTACTTTTTATTATTCTTCCTAGCTTAATTCGAACTTAGAAATTTGCTGAGTGATTATCCCTTCCCTGTGGATTCGATAACCCCTTATAATACGATTGCTTTTGCTGTGCACTTGCAGTAGTTTTATTAGGGTAAAACTAGACCCATATCACCAGCGCCAGAAGTCTTCTGCTCCATCTTCTTGGTTCTTCTTTCTTCTCCAAGTGCTGTGCCATCCCTCTCCAACTCCATTGTTGCCTCCACAACATCCATATTACCCGATCAAGACTCCAAATGCACCAATACATGCAAGGACTATGCAAATACACTCTAGGACTCTAAATGATACAATGCAACACAATGATGCTTAATTGGACTCCTAAATGATGAGAAACTTACACTAAATGGATGCTAAAATGATGCAAAATATAGACATATCAACTCCCCAAAACTTGCCTTTTGCTTGTCCCCAAGCAAATGAAACACAAGCTAAGGAGAGAGGTTTGAAAGTGGGGACTCAAATCCAAAGGTGTCAAGCAAATAAATCAATTCAGTGGTCCTTGTTCTTAATTCTAGGATGCTCTAATGCAAACTCTACTCCAAAAGGTCTAGCCATACCCATACTCATTCAAGTGAACCCAAGCCTCAATCTACACAAGCATTCATTTTCACCAACTATTTAACATTCATTAAGTAGTAATCATGGATCATGAATCATACAATGCTAGCGAACTTTTTTGGTTTTTGGGTAAGGTTTTGAGATAAAAATGATCTCAACTTAATGGGGTTCCAATGCATGGTATTTCTCAATGAACAAGTGAACTTTGGCAAAATGCTAAGAGTAAAAAGCAACCTATGCATACAAGGACAAACTTCCATCTACCCTTTGTAACACAAATGTCTTCACTCTCATTTTCTTTTAAGCTCACTCACCAAGTCCAACCTAAGCTACCCATTACAAGGCAATTCGCCAAACCCATAAGCTCAAACCACTTTCTCCTTTTCTCTTTTAAGCACTTGGGGAAAACTTCTTCTACAACCACAAGTGTTGGCACACTTTTACTTCAAGCTCTTTCTCTTTTCATTCACAAATTGTTATCCTCTTTCTTATCTTATCTTAGCCATATTTTTTTCTTTTTCTTGGCTCCTTTACTTTTCATTTCTAGAGGATTTCTTTTCTTTTCTTAACACTTAGAGCATAATTACAATGCCAACACTTGTTCCAAAATTTTCGTTTTCCCCCTTTCACCATCTCAACTTCGCCCACATTACTTCTTCCATATCGAATAGTAAGCCAAAATCCCCACCCAAGAATCCTATCCTATCATCTAGCTCATTGTTCTCGAGCTAGCTACATGGAAGCCTATCCTTGTCGCTCTAAACTCAACACTTTTTGCTAAGTTCACAAGAAGAAAAAGGCCTAATGCACTAAATAAGGAAGAGGTTTCAAAGGAAGCTTAGTTAGGGAGTTCGATTTCAACCGCTCTAAAGATGAGAGTCGGCTATTTTGGTTAACAAGGGTGGTAAAAGGAAAGAAGATAACCCAAATATGTATATGGTATCCACAAGTTCTCTAGCAATGCATAACCATGATAATTACTTGTTCAAATTAGGTTCAAGTTCAAGAGAGTTGGTTTCTATTCAAAGCTTGCTTCAATTAAAACTTGAATTTCAAATGGTGAGGTCCAAGTAGGGTTCAACTTTAACTTTCAAAATTTGCACTTCAAGCATCAAAGAACTACTAATTAGGGCATTGAACTAATTCATGAGCTTAACACCTTACAAGGAAAAATCATCATTGTCCCCTATGCATGAATGCAATCCTATATGAAAGCTAGACTCAATCCTACTTATGTAACAAATGCAAATGCAACTACATGCTATTTTCTTTTTAATTTTCGAAATTTTTCAGTTTTTTTGGTTTTTTCTATGTCATAGATGAATGCATGAGACTCAAAGATGCATGAAAAAAGGAAAATAATATCACAAAACACAAAATCAAATACACCATACTCCCCCAAACTTAAATTACACAGTCTCTTGTGTAATCCAAGCTTGGAGAAGATTTCAATATGCAAAAATAAAAGACTAAATGGTATTTACAATGAGTGGAGTGGTACCTTGATCAAAATCGCATGGAGGAGGAGGAGTAGGAGTCCATGGAGTAGGATGGATTGCTGGATTGAGGAGTGGGGGATCGCATGACTCTCTTCTCACGCCTTCTTGTCTCATAGGAGGAGGGGCGTGGCTCATCCTCATGGCTTGGTGCAGTTTGGGTTCCTTGGAAGGAATGGCGTCTTCCCGCCATTGTGCTATCTGCTTCATCATTCACTTGCTGCATTTCCTCATCATCCTCTTGTTGCATCTCTCCATACCTTTGGGAAGAAGCTCCTCCAACCTTAGCCTTTAGCTCCTTGATTTGCCCTTTCAAGCCCTTCACCGTTTTCACAAGCTTCCTTATGGTCTTGTCTTGCCATTTGTTCCATCTTTGGAGAAGCTTGATGTGTTGGTGAGCTTGTCTAGAAGTCTCTCCTTGGTTGGTTGCTTCATATGGTACAAATTCATACATATCGCCGCCATAGACCGGGGGAGCTTAATAAGGCTGGTGGGAAGTGTCTCATGAACTCATCGGGAAGGTCTCTATGTCGTTTAGCTCTTCGTCGGATGGAGTGAAGGCAGCGTTTGACCTCTCCCTTAGGCTAGTGAGGTGAATGCAAGGAAGCCAGATTGTAGCCTCCTTGAGCTTTTCCACATTGAACTTATACCGGTACCCTCTTCCTTCCTTAATCAAGAACTGGCCCTTAAGGAGGTAGGAGGAATCTATAAACTCCCTCTCGGCTGAGGGTTCTCCCAAGTTGATGCCAACTTCCTCTAGGATCGTTGTGATCATACCTCCAATGGTGAGTGGGATCGAGCGATCCTTCTTGCTAGTTGCCCGAGCATAGTAACTTGCTGCATGAACCACCCAAAGCTGCACCATACCATTCCATGTAGCATCTCCTCTCATTAGGATGTTGTCATGACAGTATCGGATGATGTCCTTAAGTACAGCATCAAGCATTTCCCATTCTTCATAAGTGATAATCACGGTTTCCTTCTTAGCAAATAAGGTGTGAGCTAACACCTTGTGAGCGTAGCGAATAGCGGGATGTCGGATCATGGTGCTCCTCACTCTCCCGGGCTTGTAATCCCCACTAGCAAGAAACTTCCACAGCTTTTCCAACTCGCTTTTCCTAACATCCAAGCGGGATCCCGGACCGGTACCCTCATCAAATCCAAGTACCTCACTTAACTTCTTGAAACCCATTTTGTAGGACTTGTTGCGAATCCGGAATTTGATGAAACCGAAACCATCATTTTCTTCATCAACCCCTCCCAAGCTCAAAGTCATGACCTTCAAAGAAGAGAGGAATTGGCAAGTTTCCTCTTGGTAGCTCGGTACGATTTGTTGAACCACCATTTGCTCCCCAAATTCTGAAAAATCGCTTCCACATCCTCCAAGAGACCCAACTCTTCTAGCAATTCATGATCCGGGTACTTGGTTCCACTGAAAGGTCTCTCCATAAGGGCCTTGTACACATCTGAGGGTGTTGGAGGAGTGGCCACGGCTTTCTCGGCTCGCCTTGCTCTTGCTTTCTCCCTACTAATGTCCCTCTTTTGGGACAACTTCCTTATGACCGGTGGACTCTCCTCGGGATCTTCTTCTTCCACTTCCACAGGCCTCTTGCCTTGTCTCTTACTAGCCTCACTCCTTGTTCTCCCCATATCACCTATAAAATCAAAAATCTTGGAGAAGAGTGAGTATATTGTGAATTTATAATTCTTGAAAGCAACAAGCATGTAATCATAAAAATTCCATGGATGTTTCAAGAATTAAAACTCAATGGCAATTAAATAAAAGCAAGAAATAATCCCTTTTAAAATTTCTCTCTTAGCATTCAAAGAAATCAACAAGGAATAATTCAAATTAAGCATCCTCTAAGTGTTAATAAATTAAAATTCAAGAGGATTCTAGCTTAATTACTTATATAACATGGGAAAAAAGGCTAAAGAAACCAAATTCCAAATTTTTGAACAACAATTAGGTTAAAACATGAATTTTCGCAACTCTTTAGTATCCTAAAGAAAAAATGTTCAAAAATCAAAATTTTCCCATGTAATTCCTTGAAAAACTTCAACAATCATCACCCATAACAATATTCAACTATACCCAGCTCAATCAACTCATTCAAAGTCCTTTTATCAATCCTAAACTCCAATTCATTCTCAAGAAGAAATCAAAGATTAAGAGAGAGGATGAGAAGACAAACCTTGGTTCCACGCAAATGTATGGCCAAAATTCACTAAGGAATCAAGAGTGACAAACAATTTCGGAAATAATGCACTTGGAATCAAAGAATTTGATGAAGAAGTGAGAGAGAAAAGAGGAAAACAAGTTCTTATCCTTATGCAAGGGTGAATTTTCGTGGTGAATGAGAGATATTGGGAAGAAGAAGTCTTTAATCCTCTAAAATCTGTTCAATATAAGTAGGAGAGGTCAACATTAAACCGGTCAAAGGAAGGAAGAAAAGTCAAGCAAACCTGATTTTGGGAACGGTTCGACGAGCTTTACCGAACCATCTCGTCGAACCGTCACCCTGGAAAAATGGTTCAGCGTGACTCGTCGAACACCTTCATCGAACCGAACTCCTTGAAAAATGGTTCGGCCTCCTTCACCAAACCAGTTCGTCGAACGGTGACCCTGGAGTTCTGGTTCGACGTGACTCGTCGAACCACTTCGCCGAAACTCTTTTAAAATTTTTCTCCACATCTTTTCTTCAAGTCTAAGTCCTCCATACTCAACCTAAAACTTTCAAAAACTCAAAGAAACAGAATCATAGCACCAAATAAAGAATATATACAATGGATAACAATGGGAATGCCTCCCAAGTGCGCTTGTTTAACGTCATTAGCTCGACTTTTCAAACCTTTTTAGGCTAGAGGGGGATGGTCATGGAGTGGATATGAAGTTCCTCCTCCCCTCTCGATGAACATGGTGTTTGCTCCAATGTTTAACACTTTCTTCTTCTTCTTATACCTCCTTCTTGACCTCTTTGGTGGCTCAGTTATATGTTCCCTCACATTGATTCCATCAAACATAGCAAGAAGACTCACACCATCAAAGCTTGACCCATCTTACTCATTGTGGTCCAAGGTATCATTATCCTTCAGCGCCACACAAGTGAATCCCATCAGCTGCTCCTTCGTATATGGTGATTTTTCATCAATTTCCATAGTAGCACATGTGATTGTGCCACAAAAACCAAAGGTAGAAGGCTTCATGGGATAGAAGACCTTATCATTAACACTCTTGAGAACCACCTTCTTGTTAGTGAAATCAATGCTCGCTCCAACTGTATTGAGGAAGGGGGTTCCTAGGAGAAGAGGTAGCGATGTTGCTTTAACCATGTCCATGACTATGAAGTCAGCTGGGACTAGACACTCACCAATCTTCAAAGGATAATCTTCTACAAGGCCTATTGGTTGCCTTGAGGAAGCATCAACAAAGGTAATAGGTGATGGATACTTCTTTAGGTTTGTAATCCCAAGGCTCTTTGACAATTCAAGGGACATCACATTGACACTTGATCCCGAATCACACAAGGCCTCATCAATCTTCAAATTCCCAAGAGAGCAAGAAATCAAAAAATTTCCGGGATTACCAAATTTTGGAATAGTCTTAGGCTCATTCCTTGTTGTGTTAGGTGGATCAAGACTTTCCATCAGCTCTTCTACCTCCTCCCTATTAGCTAGCAGTCGTTGATGAACCTTATTTGACCCTTGACCTGAGATAAACTCTCCCCCTTGGGCAAAGGTGCACCAACTTTCTCCATACTTCCTCTAAAGCTTGAGAGCACTTTCTTTTGTGCCTTACTCAAAATCCGCTTAGGATTTGGGAGTGGTGGCTTATAGATATGGATATCACAAGCTCCTTCTTCACTCTTCTTAGCCACTTCTCTTACATCCTCTTCAACTCTTGCCTTTGTAGAAGTCTTGGGTTCATCAAACACTTCTTTACCCATTTCTGTAGCAACAACCATGTATTCATTTTCAATTACCACCTCCCCATTTTGAACTTCAATGTCCTCATTGAATGTAGATGTATCATAAGGAGCTTCGAATAGTTGCTCAAACTCTAGCACAACAAGCTCATACTCATCCTCATCAATAGTGGAGATAGTATTGCAATACTCCTTTGGGTTAGCTTCGGGTTTACCGGGTAAAGTGCCTTGATAATTGGAGCTAGAAGTTTTGCCTTTCTCAATTTGCTTGAACTTTTGTTGAAGACCTCCTATTTGAGTTGCAAGCTCATTGAGTGAAGAATCCATCCTTGTATTAATTTCAGCAATTTTTTTTCCCATATTAGCATCACTATGGGCTTGACCTTGAAGTATTTGTTGAAGCATAAGCTGAACATTGTCTTGTGGAGAACCTTATGGAGAGTGAGTAAAACCCGTTGGAGCGTTGCCTTGGTTATACTTTTGCCCACCAAAGTAGCCTGGGTTTCCTCCTTGGTAAGTAGACCTTGGTGCATAACACCTTTGTTGATTGTTGTAGCTCACAAAAGGTTTGTCTTGAGTAGTTTGAGTAGGGTAGACTTGGTCTTCGGGATTGGCCATATTAGTACTCCTATAAGAGAGGTTGTTATTCCCCTTATAGTTGTTGTTATAGTTGTTGTTGTATCCTCCTTGGCCACCCACAAAATTTACCACTTCTTGACCCTCTTGGTACTCAACTTGATCAACACATTCCTCTTGATTCTCTTCAACAAAATGTACATGCCTTTGGTTGGAAGACATGAGCTTGTCCATCTTGTCATGTAGAGACTTCATTTCTTTCTTGTGAGCATCATAATCACCTCCCCTTGGAGCTCTATCATAGTCTTCATTGTAATTACCATCACTCAAGGCAAGATTTTCTACAAGCTCCAAACCATCTTCAACTTCTTTGCCCAAGAAATTCCCATTGCTTGCGGTATCAAGAAACATTCTAATCTTTGGAAGGACCCCTCTATAGATGGTGCTTAGTAGAGACTCTTGTGTGAAACCATGATGAGGGCATTGCATTGTGTAGCCCTTGAACTTATCACATGCTTCATTAAAAGACTCATTAATCTTTTGAGTGAAGCTAGAGATCTCATTTCTCAACTTGGCTGTCCTTGAGTTAGAGAATAACTTAGATAGGAAAGCTTTCTTGCATTCATCCCAAGTGGTGATAGTACCTTGAGGCAAGTTTTTCTCCCATTGCCTTGCTCTATCCCCAAGAGAGAAGGGAAATAGTCTTAGCTTGAAAGCATCCTCACTCACACCATTCATCTTGAATAACCCACAAACTCTATCAAAGTTGTCCAAGTGATCTAGTGGATCCTCCATTGGCAACCCATGGAACTTATCTTGTTGAAACATAGAGATGAAAGCGGGCTTCACTTCAAATGTATTGTTTTGAACCGGTGGAGGTTGGATACCATAGCGATTTTGATGTGTATTTGGAGCATCTCCAGCCCCAATAGTCCTCCCTTGTCTAGGCGCATGTAAAGGGTTTCCATTCCCCCTTGGTGCTTGCACCATTTGTGGTGGAGGATGTTGGTCCCTTTGTTGTTCTTCCATTCTCAACCTCTTTAACCTTGCAGCTTTCCTTCTTGCAATCCTTGCAACCTTTTCCAATTGATCAATGTCTTGAAAACCTTGGAAGTTGTTGTCTCCTTGTGATCTCAAATGCATTCAAGGAAAACTAAAATCTAGAAAAGTAGATGGTCAATAAACACAAAAGGATCACTTAGTCTCAAACTAAACTCAAATCTTAATGATCAATCAATCCCAATATGGCAACGGCGCCAAATTGGTACAAGAGTTTTTATCTCTTGCAAGCAATTTCTCAATTGCTCATATCATTGCAATACTTGAGATATCAATCCATTTTGGGAGATGATTCACTAAGAATACAATGTTTGGTTTAAGCTAAGCTAAATTGGCAAATTCAAGTAACAAGTAACAATTAAAAGCAAAACACAAAATAAAAGAGGCACTACTAGAGCAATAATATGAAACTAAGCCTTAATTATCACTAATCAAGTACTAATCAAGCAATTACTACTAATCAAGATTATCAAATTAACTAAAAACGAAATCTAGGGATGGAATCATTGATTTGGGAAACTAAATTGACAATCTTGCAATCATTTAAGAAACTAATCAAGCTAACTCTATGCCTAGAACACTTAATCAAGATTAAAGCTGTGGCACTAATTCCTTTCTTAATCACCCTAATGAACTAATGATGTTTTAGCATTAGAATGATTAACAAGCATTAATTACAAGTCTAAATGGCATGATAAACACCCTAGGCAACTAATGTCTTAGGCTAGGAATGTCTTAGGCTTCTTATTAAGTTGGTTCAAGCATTTCATCAAACACTTGGTGGGTGTATGAAATGCCTATGATCCAAAATAGCAAAGATTAGCTATTTGGCATTAGGAACTACTTAATAAGAAGAGAAATGGAAGAATCTATCCTAGATTGCAAGATTGAACCATTAGAAATCCCTAAATCTAACCCATCCCCAAGTTCCTAAGGAACTACTCACTAATCATACTTAAACCCATCAAATCAAAGATTAGGGAAAGGTTAAACATGATTAGAGAAAGATAAAACAAGAAATCTAAAAGAGATATTACATTAAACTCAAAGATTCAAAGCATAAACAAGGTTTTATCTTAAAGTGGCAAAAACTTTAAGCTAAGAACAAATAGAATAAAAGGTAAGGTAAAAATTAGGTCTAAAGAGTATTTATAGGAGGGACCCATAAAGTAGACAAAAAAAGATTCGTCTGGGTTCAGTTCGACGAGCTTCGCCGAACCAACTCGTCGAACTAAACCCCTGGACGTTTGGTTCGGTGTGCTTCGTCGAACGGTTTCGTCGAACTGGACTTCAATGCCTTGATCCATCTTCTTGCGTCTGGGTACGGTTCGGCGTGCTTCGTCGAACAGCTTCGTCGAACCGAACCCCTGGATGTTTGGTTCGGCGATCTTCATCGAACGGACTCGTCGAACCGAACTCCTGGAATTGTGGTTCGGCGAGCTTCGTCGAACGTCTTCACCGAACGGACGTCCTGGATGTTTGGTTCGGCCTCCTTGTCGAACCATCTCGCCGAACCAGCGCCAGAAGTCTTCTGCTCCATCTTCTTGGTTCTTCTTTCTTCTCCAAGTGTTGTGCCATCCCTCTCCAACTCCATTGTTGCCTCCACAGCATCCATATTACCTGATCAAGACTCCAAATGCACCAATACATGCATGGACTATGCAAATACACTCTAGGACTCTAAATGATACAATGCAACACAATGATGCTTAATTGGACTCCTAAATGAGGAGAAAGTTACACTAAATGGATGCTAAAATGATGCAAAATATAGACATATCAAGGAACCGAAACGGAGATCCAAAGGTGGTGATTTTATTAGAGTAGATGTGATCAGCTTTTAGGGTACAAGTCTCTATTCTAGGTAAAAGTGTGGATCTGCTCGTAAATGAGCTAAGAACCCTATTTATACATCCTTCTAATAATCTAAGTGTATATCTCGGAAGATCTTCTCGTAGATCTTCCGTCCTTTACTCTTCGACGGCGCCTCTTCCCACGAGCCTTATTCTTCTAGGGCGAAAGTCACTTCGGTCTTTCTCGTGGGCTTGGATTCGGTTATTTGCATAATGGTCCGTTTTGCGCTTGCCCTCGTACGTTGTTCTGAGCTCGTAATGTTTCGTGAATCTGATGCTTGTGCCGTCAAGGGAAGGGATCGGTTTGGTTTATATAACGAGGCATGTCGGCTCGGTTTGTGCACTCTTCGGTTCACCTCGGTTTACGCATGGTTTGTGCACCGAAGTAGTTCACTTCGGCTTGTGCATGGTTTGTGCGCCGAGGTGGTTCACTTCGGTTGGTGAACGGTCCGTGCATGAATCGTGCAAGGTTAAGGAATTACCCTTCATACTTAGCCTTTTCTCTGATTGATTTCGCCTGGGTGGAAACCGACCCCAACAGTTAGCCCCTCCATCTCGTTAGTCTCGAAGGCGAGGGTGACGAGTTGTCAGAATAGGCGAGATCAACGTCCTGAGACGCTCTCACTATGTTACCGAAGTATTCTATTTAAGCGACGAAATGAATAGTTTCGTGCTGAGGTGCTTTGTGCTCAAGTGTCGAGGTGAATGATTCGGCATCGAAATGTTTGCCGAGGCGGGTGAATGGCTTTGCCGCCGAGGCGTTTAAGTGTTTGGTTAACTTATCGCCGAAGTGCGTAACTTATTGCCGAGACGTTTTTAAGTGATCGGCTTGGCTTTGAACTTCTTACCAAGGTGAACTTGTTTGCCGAGCCGAGATGTGAAATTCGTCGCCTAGATGTGAAATTCGTCGCCGAGGTGTTTGACGTTTCTGCTTGGCTTTCAGCTCGTTACCGAGATGCCCAACTCATTTGCCGAAGTATGTAAGCCGTGATCGAGGTGGATATATTTTTTTGAACCGGGCTTTCGCCTCGGCTTTTCCTGCGGGAATCACTCGCCTTGAAGCGTTCGACACTTAGGGAATTTTTATGATTTTTCCTCGTGTGGGCTTTCGATTTTGGGCCGATATCATTGGACTTGGGCCTAAAAATCATCTCTTGAGGCCCACCATCCATTCACCAGACTTGGGCTCGTCTTGGGAAGCGGAACCGTCTCGCGTGTTCCCGAGGCCACGCGCCAGCTTGTTTATAAATACCGAAGCCTCCCTTGTTTTCTTCATTATCTCCGCTTCTTTAAAAATTGCCAAAGGCTTGTTCTCTTTTTTCTCTCTCGCTCACGCTCTGATTTGATCAGGGTTCTTCGAATTTCTTCTAAAACGCCGCCATCAATCTTCAAGCTTTCCGGCTGTTCTTGATCTTCCGATTCATTACTATTAGAAACAGTAACCCGAGGCGCACCTGATGTCTTCTCTTTCGACGCGGAGATCGTTGTTGGAGTTGAGGGCTCGTTTCGGAATTAGCGAGGGGTTGAATTTAGGCTTCCTTCCGTAACAGACCGAGCCGAAAGGCCCCCGCCTGGCCACTTTACGGCGTATGAAGTCTTCTTTGACGTTTTCTGGCTGTGGTTCTCGATCTCACAGCTCATCTCGGAATATTTGTGGTCGTATGGGTTAGCCCTTGCTCAATTCACGCCGCGCTCGATAAGGCATCTCGTGGGGTTGTTAACTTTGAGTCTCGAATGCAAGACAGAGTTTACGCTCGTTCATCTCGAGAATCTTATATTGATCAGGCGCAGGCCCGGCACCGAGATGTTCTACTTCGGGAACAAAAAAGATAGGAGAATCGTCAAGGATTTTCCGGATAGGGATCAAGACTGGGAGAGTCGATTCTTCTATGTTCTTATCAGCGATGCTTCTGTCTCGGCGACTTGGATTGAAAAGACGAAGACGAAATGGGACCAAAAATGTAAGAGATCGAGACAGACGTCGAAGGTTCCCCTTCGCACCAGACTAGCCAAGCTATTATCTTAACTCCCTCTTCTTTTTTTTTTGCTTTGTAGCTGTCCGCTCGGTGCTCAAATGTCCGGACGATCTCCTAGATGTTATCGAGGCTTTCAACCGTAGGTGGGTTTCCTGGCAGAAGAGTTTTTCCTTCCAGAGAGTCGAGCATGCTCGGGCTTCTTTCTTCAATGATCGTAGAGACGAGGATTCCGAGATGTCTTGTTCGTCCGAGGGTTCTCGATCAGGGGTTATCCTACGGTTGACTTCCAGTGATGAACAAGCGCAGGAGGCTAAGAAGGCCGCCGAGGACGAGGAGAGGGAGATCCCGGAGTTTTGGGAGCCGTCTTCCCCTGCTGACCGGATCTCGGAACAAGAAGATGGAATTGCTTGGGGGGCGGAAATCCGAGCCGCGACGTGATCGTCGACAACGATATGGCGGCGCCAGGGTCACCCACTCGGCTTGAGTTTCCGCCGAAGGGTTCGGGGATCGTACTCGGTTTTAGCGTCGGGACAAGATTTGGGGGATCTGCCCTTTGCCGTCGTGACGGCAAAGAAGTTGCGTCGCGGGGCAGAAAAAGGATATGCGCGGGTGAATCTGTTATCGACGTGTTCGATGTTCCCGAATCAAGCGAGCCCAGAGGATCTGAGCAAATTCCGCCGAGCGCCGCAGGGACGGTCGTTCGCGATACCAGTCCTGAAGCGACGTGGGCATCCTTCGAAGAGGAAGCCTTTGAGAAGAATGCAGCTTTTGGCTCTCATTCTCCCCGCGTGGACTCCCTTACAACATGGAATACGCCTAGTCGGACGAGACTTCCGGGAGCCGAGGTAGCGTCCTATTTTTCCTTGCCCCTTCCGATTTCTTTCTTTCTCTATTTTTTTTAACGTCACACTCTGGCTTCTTTTCTTTTCTTTCGTTCCGGGCTATGACACCGACATTCAAAACGGTCAGAGACAACTCGAGGCTGCTCGTGGGGAGGCGGCCCGTTTAAGGGCAAGGCTCTATGAGATCGAGGCCGAGCATTCTAGGGAGGTGGCGGACATTACGAGGCGCTACGAAGTTATGGCAGCCGAGCGGGACGACCTCAAACGCAAACGGGACGAATCCGAAAAGGTGTCGACCGATCTGCTGGACCAGAAGGCTCGGTTGGAAGTCGAAGTGACGTCCTTGTAAAGTCAGGTTTCGTCATCGCGGGAGGCGCGCGAAGCGATCCTCGAGAGATCATGTAAGGCGGTGAAGCGCGAACTCGCAACTCGATACCGCGAGATGATGTCTGGTGCCGAAGCGAAAGTTGCTTTGCTTGAGGGGGGTGCCAGGGACAAGATTACGGAATTGGCCGAGGTTAACAGCAACCTTGAGCTGATATGCATCATGCAGGGTCCCGATACTCCTTCTTTGGACAGCGAAATGGCGAGGTTGGTCGAGAAAAAGGCCGAGTTAACGGGTGCCGACGAGGAGTTCGAGCAGCTCGCAATGGATCTTCGTGGGGATTTGAGGCCTCCAACGCTTACGCTCGAGTTCTCGAGGGAGGACTAGATTGGTCTCGACTAAAGAAAGCTGTCGCCAAATACGCGGGATTAGGTCTATTGTTGTTTGAACTTGATGCCTGGATGTCTTTATCCATAACTTTCCGTTTATGCAGTTTTGGCGTTTTGCTTTGCTTTTGTTATTGTGATTTAAGTATTGTGTTTGGATTTGCATGATTCTGCCGAAGCGTCTTTGGTTAGAATTTCCGAAGTGCCTAGGAGTGAACTGTTTATTTGCTTATCATTTAGTACCGTTAGGTAGCGAGCTGTTTGAGATAACGGATAACTTCTTTGTCGAAGCGATTAAAGAAGATTCGTCTAAGACTTGGTTTTAGGCGGACCGTTCGAGCTTGTCTGTGATCCGATTTAGATAGATGCTGCTTAAAAGTGAAATGTTAAAAATCTGGTTTCGGCAGTCGAGCCGTATGTTGGCGGTTGGCCGAACGTCTTTGTTTGTCTCGTACTTAGGCGATAATCGTTCGCACAGTACAATGTTCTCGAGGTGTTTTAATCCAACGCTACGAGGGAGTAGGTGGTTCGGGCGTATTCGTTTGGACTGAACGATTTCCTGGTCGAAGTAATTCGGTCTTCATCTGAGCCCTGACCTAGACCGATGTTGCTCAGGACCGGGCGGTTTATCGGGATTTAGTCGAACATTTTTATTTATCTCGTACTGAGGCGATCAACGCTCGAGCAGTACAATGTTCATGAGATGTCGCGGACCAACGTTATGTAAGAGTTGGGGTTTAGGTGTTCTTCTTCTATCTTAGGACTTGCGTGCTTTAGCGACTTATGAGCCCGTTTGAGAATAGCCGTCAAAACGTCTCTCAGGGTATACCCAAGAGATATTGGACCGGGATATATCCAGCCTGAATTTATATAGCGCGCTTAAATCCGTGGAGGATGTTGAGATCCTTTATAGTTTCGTATAGAAATGTAAAGGTTAGGATCCCGTTTGGGATGTAGATGTTCGTATGTTGTGGCCAACAACACACGAAATGATAAAGGTTAAAAATGTGAGCTAAGTAAACTGTTTATTTGAATATTCTATAGTTTACAAAGTGATGTCGGGATTTTTAAGCCTTAACTCAATCATCAAACACACATGTCATTGTAGTATGTGAGGTGTCAATCCAGCCTAGGTGTTGAAAGATACTAAGAATACAAGAGCAAAGTAAAGCTAAGTTATTTTCGGGTAAAATGGAGGAGAAAATCAAAATAAACTAGTTGCAGCTACTGAATAATTATGAAAACTATTTTAAAATCCCTATTGGGATGTTAACTAACTAGAAATCAACTTCTACGAATTTAAAAGACAAAGCTACTGATTAATAAAAATCTAAATCTAAACTCAGGCAAATAAGGCTATTTCTAGGAAATGAAAGGAACAAACTTTAAATTTAAAGGAGAAAGCTTTTGAAACTACTTATATGACAAATGACAGATTCAAAGATGAGGTTCATGTTTAGGGAAGCTAAAGTGTCGATCTTGGCTTACAAAAATTAAATCTACACATTTCTAAATGAGCTATCCTTAGGCCTAAGAAGCAATATTTCCATGGTTTGTGGATAAGATAAGATCCTCTAATCATTCATTCTCTCCAACCCATGGTTTGTGGTGGAAAAGAATGGTTGATGGAGCTGAAGCACGGATCTTAACATGGCCTAACTAGCCCTTACATGCCATTCTCATGGTCATTAAGGCATACTAGTCTCTTGGTTTGAGCATAAGAGATTCCCCAAGTTCTTATGAGAAAAAGGAAATCTCTTGGATCATAAAGCCTCTCTCAAGGTTTTTAAGCATTGATACTCCAAACCAAGAAAGGATGAAATTAAGAGCAAGAAAATACCAAGATCTAACTTTTAAAACCTTCTTAATCACCTCATCCTTAAATCCTAAAGAACTACTCCAATATCATTTTCGAACCCCTCATATCCATGAGATAAGAGGTGTTTGACATGATTCAAGTAGCAAGAAAGAAAGATTAAAGCTAAAGAGAAGTACTTGAAAATAAAAATCCAAGTTTTACAAAAGAAAGCTCTAAGGTCTTTCCTCCAATGGAGGCTAGACCTAAAATGGGAGAGACAATCCCTAAATTTCGTGTCTTCCTAAGAAAATTAGGTAAAAGAGTTTATATAGGTCCAAAAATATTGGTCCCCTCACTAAAAGCCAAAACATGAGCTGGCCAAGGAAGGAGGAAAAATCAGATAAAGAAGATTGATCACTCGGGTCGATCTATGGATCGATCATGGCTTTGAAACGGCCGTGGACTGGTCGATCTTCATGGTCGATCCAAGTCAGATCGAGGATGGAAGGTCGATCATTGGCTCGATTTTGGGTCTTGAAACTGGTTGTGCACATCGATCTCCGGCTCGATCTCTGGGGTTGAAACGGCCAAGCTACCTCGATCTTCAGCTCGATCTCAGCTTCATTCTTTTGGCCGAGCTTGCACTTGATTCCCATCAACTCCCAAGCCTTCCTTGCACCTTCTTCTCCATGCTAAGCTTCCACCAAAACTCCATGTACACCAAATAACCTGAAATTCATGCAAATATGCAAGAAATATGCAAATGCTAATGCAACATGTCCTAAAACCTAAAATGGGACATAAGTTACAATAAATCTAAATATGAATGCAATATGAATGCAAAATCTATCCTAAACGAGTGCTAAATATGCTAAATTATGAGTATATCAACTCCCCCAAACTTGCCTTTTGCTTGTTCTCAAGCAAACAAAGACAAATCCGAGAGAGAGGTTTAAAAATGGGGGTTAAATTCCAAAGGTGTTTTTCAAATAAATCAAATCAATGGTCCTTGTTCTTAGTCCTAGGATGCAGTATACAAACTCTACTTCAAAAAACTTAGCCATATTCATCACATATTGAATCTCAAATCAAGACTTGTCTATTCCAAACAATCCAAGAATCATAACCTTTAACATTCATTTAACATTCATTGAAAGCTCAAACCGTGAATAATACTTATGCAATTAAAACCGAATACATTTGGCTAAGGGACAAGGTTATGAGATAAAAATGATCTCATTCAAGTGGGTACTCCAAGCATTGGTTTATCTCAAAAAGGATTGAACTTATGCATAATGCTAAAGGTAAAAGGCAATGTATGCATACATGACTAGACTCTCATCTACCCATATATACTAACAATGATCCTAATTCCCCTCTCATTCATTTTTTTAGCTCACTCACCCTCTAGAGATACCCAAAAATCAAGCAAAAAACGCTAAGTACAAACCCACAAGAACTTCATCAATCACATTCACCTTAGGGAAACTTCTTCAACCCTTCTTATAGCTAGTGGTATGGCCATACAAATATTAGCTCTTATCTTTTCATTGGATAGCTCTCTTCTTATATTTTTTTTTCTTTTATGCATTTGGCCTCTTGGCTCTTTTCTTTTCATTTTACAAGAGAGCTATCATCTTTTCTTTTTAACTTGAGATTTTACACAAAACAATTCAAGACCAACCACTTAAAACTATGTATTCCCTTTCTTTCAAATTTCCTAACACCAACCTTTTCTCAAATCCGAATTAAGATTTCGGTTTTCAGTGACAACACCAATGAACCCAACCCAAATCAAGCCTAGAACTAGCTTCAAGATGCAAAGCTAGAATCATATGAGAGCCTAAACATGTCGCCCTAAACCTAACACTTTATGCCAAGTTCAATTAAATATAAGGCCTCATAATTTGCAATCACACAAGAATTTTGGCTTGAAATAAGGCAAGGGTTAAGGTGTGGTGTTCTATTTAGGCTTACAAGAGAGTGGTGAAGGGAATAAGAAAGCCTAAATATTTTTTTCTAATCCATGTATTCTTTTTCCCAAATGCACAACTATGATAATTAAAAGTTCATGTTAAGGTTCCAATTTATAGGATAGGATTCAATTCATGCTTGTTTCAACTTCAAGCCAAGAAAATCAAGACAAATGGTCCAAAGATGGTTAGAACTTAATTTTCAAATTTGCACAAAGCATCAAATTACTACTAACTAGGGCCTTGAACCAATTCATGAGCTTAAAACACTTTTACAAGGAAAATTGCCCCCTATGCACGTGAATGCAATCACCCTATATGATAATATCTAGACTCAATCCTAAAATATTTACCAATGCAAATGCAAACTACATGAAGTTTTTCGAAAATTTTGAAAAAATTTCTGCTTTTCTATGCAAATGTATGTATGCGTGAAGACTCAAATATGCCAAAGGAAAATAAGAGCACAAAACACAAAATTAAATCTCTCAACCTCTCCCCCAAACTTAAATTACACAGTCCCTTGTGTAATAAAAGTTCTAGAGAGACCATCAACAAGAAATAAAATTCAAAAATTCAAAAATGCATGTTATTTATAAGGTTTTGGAATGGTGTACCTTGGAGCTTGTTGTGGTTAGGTTTGAGATCTAGCAGCTGTATCGATCTAGGCACCATTCTCCATCTCCCTTGTTCCTGCTCACACACACTAAAAAGCATAATTAAGTACTGAAAAATTAAAAGCATAAAGAGAAGGATAGTCATGTGAGTGCCTCCCAAGTGCGTTTGGTTTAAAGTCTCTAGCTTGACATGTTGAGGCTTGTATCACCAGGCTCATACTCATCATAGAACCATCCCCCAAATGTGTGCATCCTTATCTCCTCAAAGGGTAGCTGCCATGGATCCTCAATGCTCTCTTCATTGGTGAGGGTTAAACCGAGGTTCTTGTGAAATGGTTGTTCCATTGGAGATTCTTCCTTTTCACCCTCCTTGGAGGCTTCATCAATGGGACTCTCCTTTGTCTCCTCCTTAGGAATGAGTTGCACGTGTGTTTCTGCCTTGGTGGAGAGCTCTTTCTAAATAAATGAGCTTTCACTATCATCCTCTAAGCATTCAACAACCGAACTTTCTCCACAAGGATCTTCAAATCTTTGCTCCAGATTTTCATCAACAATGTATCCAAGAAGAGCTTCAAGTTCGTCAGCTTCTTGTTGGAGTTCATCATTGGATTGAGCTTTATCATCTTGTTCCTCATTCCTTTGTGTGATTTCGGTGTTGATGGACTCCACATGTGTTGTTGCAGCAACTCTTGGATTTGGAGCATGAGAGGCTAGTGTGGGGGCAAGCATGTCAATTCTCTCATTAAGATTTTCTTGCTCTTCCAAAATCAACCTCATCATGTTGAGATTTTTTTCCTCATTAGAGATGTAGGAAGAATAGGTTGCTCCTTGCTCATACTCCATGTCCCAATATTGGTATCCCTCACCATATCCACATTGGTTCCCTTGAGCATAGCTTTCATCCATAAGTTCTCTTTGATAAGTGGATGACTCTTCAAAACTGTAGTGGCTTGTGGGGTTCTTTGCCATCATTCTCTCGTGATTTGCTAATAAAGCCTCAAACATTGATGCTATATCCAAATCCATACTTTCTTCCTTGTGATTGTGCCTTGCAAAAAGAACAAACACTTGAAAGAGAATTAGTTACCAAAATGAAAAATAAAAACCTAGTCTATACTAAGCTCCAAATCCTAGTAATTTCAACAAAACCTAAGTTGGCAACGGCGCCAATTGATGTCGGGATTTTTAAGTCTTAACTCAATCCTCAAACACACATGTCATTGTAGTATGTGAGGTGTCAATCCAGCCTAGGTGTTGAAAGATACTAAGAATACAAGAGCAAAGTAAAGCTAAGTTATTTTCGGGTAAAATGGAGGAGAAAATCAAAATAAACTAGTTGCAGCTACTGAATAATTATGAAAACTATTTTAAAATCCCTATTGGGATGTTAACTAATTAGAAATGAACTTCTACGAATTTAAAAGATAAAGCTACTGATTAATAAAAATCGAAATCTAAACTCAGGCAAATAAGGCTATTTTTAGGAAATGAAAGGAACAAACTTTAAATCTAAAGGAGAAAGCTTTTGAAACTACTTATATGACAAATGACAGATTAAAAGATGAGGTTCATGTTTAGGGAAGCTAAAGTTTCGATCTTGGCTTACAAAAAGTAGATCTACACATTTCTAAATGAGCTATCCTTAGGCCTAAGAAGCAATCTTTCCATGGTTTGTGGATAAGATAAAATCCTCTCATCATTCATTCTCTCCAAACCCATGGTTTGTGGTGGAAAAGAATGGTTGATGGAGCTGAAGCACGGATCTTAACATGGCCTAACTAGCCCTTACATGCCACTCTCATGGTCATTAAGGCATACTAGTCTCTTGGTTTGAGCATAAGAGATTCCCCAAGTTCTTATGAGAAAAAGGAAATCTCTTGGATCATAAAGCCTCTCTCAAGGTCTTTAAGCATTTGATACTCCAAACCAAGAAAGGATGAAATTAAGAGCAAGAAAATACCAAGATCTAACTTTTAAAACCTTCTTAATCACCTCATCCTTAAATCCTAAAGAACTACTCCAATATCATTTTCGAACCCCTCATATTCATGAGATAAGAGGTGTTTGACATGATTCAAGTAGCAAGAAAGAAAGATTAAAGCTAAAGAGAAGTACTTGAAATTAAAAATCCAAGTTTTACAAAAGAAAGCTCTAAGGTCTTTCCTCCAATGGAGGCTAGACCTAAAATGGGAGAGACAATCCCTAAATTTCGTGTCTACCTAAGAAAATTAGATAAAAGAGTTTATATAGGTCCAAAAATATTGGTCCCTTCACTAAAAGCCAAAACATGAGCTGGCCAAGGAAGGAGGAAAACTCAGATAAAGAAGATCGATCACTCGGATCGATCTATGGATCGATCATGTCTTTGAAACGGCCGTGGACTGGTCGATCTTCATGGTCGATCCAAGTCAGATCGAGGATGGAAGGTCGATAATTGGCTCGATCTCGGGTCTTGAAACTGGATGTGCACATCGATCTCCGGCTCGATCTCTGGGCTTGAAACAGCCAAGCAAGCTACCTCGATCTTCAGCTCGATCTCAGCTTCATTCTTTTGGCCGAGCTTGCACTTGATTCCCATCAACTCCTAAGCCTTTCTTGCACCTTCTTCTCCATGCTAAGCTTCCACCAAAACTCCATGTACACCAAATAACCTGAAATTGATGCAAATATGCAAGAAATATGCAAATGCTAATGCAACATGTCCTAAAACCTAAAATGGGACAAAAGTTACAATAAATCTAAATATGAATGCAATATGAATGCAAAATCTATCATAAACGAGTGCTAAAATATGCTAAATTATGAGTATATCACAAAGCGTGGGAGTGTATGAATTATATGAATATACGTACTCCACTCCCCCCCCCCTTTTTAGGGGGGAGGGGGGGTAGTCGAAGCGTCTGTCGAATGGTTGGCGGGCTCGTATACTCCTGGACGGACCACTTTGGTTATTCGATACGGTACCACGATCATGGAAGGCGATGCATCTGAAGAGGTATTACTTCTAAGTAGCTTATCATGATCTGAACTCCCTACATACCCATTTTAGGGGTCAAACCGCCCCGTCTGTTTTGTTTGAAGCCGAGTTCTTCAACGTTTCTTGCTCCATATACCGAGGCGAGTTCTTCTTCGGCTTGGCTAACTTCTGCGGTCATAAAGTTGTAGTTCTGACATTCGTACCCGACCCCACTTTTACGCCTAGGCATACGGATATCACCGGGGCGCACCGTGGCTTATCGTCTTCGGCCTGCTCGGCTTTCTGTAATTGCTACAAAAGATTTTTGGTCCCGATCTTTGTTTTTCGATTGCTTTTCACCTTTTTATGAACGGTTTCTCCTTTCACCTCGGTTTTGGGGTTCCTCAGTTTATGCTCGGCCATGAAACATATTCGTGACTCCTTCTGATTTCCCCAGATTGTTTGGATCCCGTTTGGCCCAGGGAATTTCAAACACAGATGGTAAGTCAAGACTACGACTCCATCGAGTTAATCCAAGGCATTCCCATGATAATGTTGTACACCAGGGGACCTTCGGTTACCGAGAAGTTGACGATCTTAGTTACATCTTCTGCCAGGACTGGCAATCTGATCGTTCCAATCGTCATGGTTGTTTCTCCGGAGAAACCGGTCAATGGGCTCGGGATCGGTATTACTTCGGACATATCGATCCCCATTTTAGCCAGGGTTTCGCGAAAAATCACGTCCACCGAACTTCCTGTATCGATCAGGATTCGGGCTACTTCATGGTCTCTCACTATGAGTTCGATCCCCAGGGGATCGTTATGCGGTCTGTCTATGCCCGTCATTTCTCTTTCCTCGAATGTGATGACATCATCGAGATTCCTGCTCGGCGCGAACCTATTTATTTTGGCTTCGGCTTTTCGTTGAAAGACTTTGATCGCGGACACCGTGTCTCTGTAGTATTCCAACCCTCCCATGATCATGTTTATTCTTTGGCGTGGCCCACCAAGCTACAAGGCGTTATTATTTCTTCTTCCTCGCTTTTGCTGACCACCTGGTCGGGTTTCTGGCTCGGTTTGTTCTTTCTGCTCGGCATCTGCAGGCTTCTCCTGCTCAAGATCCTTTAGACTGACTGGATTTCCGAGCTCTCCGGCCAGAAATTTCGCTCTGAGTTTGTCTCCTAGGCTCCGACAGTCGGCCGTCAGATGTCCGTACGTCTTGTGGATCTCGCAGTAGGCTTTTTCGTCGTACGAACTCGAGTTCCTAGTCCATGTGTTCCCGTTCGTTCTTCCTCGGCCTCGCCCTGCTCCTTGCTCGGCGCTGATCTGATAGTTGTGCGCCCCGGTGAAGTTCGGTCCCTCGTGATGAACATAGGTGCTGTTCGGGCGATTTCTCGAATGGCTCGGCTGGCTCGGCGCCATTTGGTTTTGGTTCGCTGATTTCATTGGTCCGAAGCATTGGTCCAGGACTTGGAATTCCTCCTCCTCGAGTACGAAATCCGATGCCCGATGTTTGGCATCTTGGATAGTTTGGGGTTTGTTGCGCCAAATCTCTTTCCTGAACTCCGATTTGTACCACATGGAATTTTTTTAACGCCTGGAGCGCTCCTTTGTCGCTTACTTCCCCTACTTTTGACATCACTGCCTTGAAGTGCCCCATGAAGGCCCTTAGCGGTTCGGTCGGTCCTTGGGATAGTGTCGAGAGATCGGCGTCGGATACACCTCGGTTCATGAACATAGAGTATTGTTTCATGAACTCTGTGCAGAGATCTTTGAAGTTGTCGATTGAGTTTCGCTCGAGTCTAGAGAACCATTCAAGGGCCGGTCCTCGGAGGTTCTCCACGAATAGAAGGCAGTAGCCGGCGTCTCGCTCGCTTTCTCTGAGGTTAGACCGCGCCATGGCTGTGCGAAATGCCTTGATATGTTCCTTTGTGTCTGCGGTCCCCTCGTAGGTTGGTAAGCGAATTTTTCCGGGTCCGATACTCTAGCCTCGGTAATATGCGTCGTGAATGGTGTCATATGGGCTTCTTCGAGCATCAAGTCGATTTCAGGTGCCGCGCTCGTCGCCTTGTGCACTTGTGATCGGATTGCCCTCACCTCTGCGTTTGCCCGAGCCAAATCAGTGCGAATTTCGTTTAAGGATGTTGCCCTGGCTTGCCGAATCTGGTTCGGTAAATTTGCCTCGATTTGTCCTCTGGGGCTCGTCTTGATAGTGTGTATGCTCGACCCACAGGAGGTTTTCCTCTTCTTCATCTAAATCTTGATCTTGCTCCGAGTCGAGGCTGTCTCCTGAAGCTCCATCTCGTCGTGCCGCAGTGATGGTCGCCTCGTCTGGTTGCGATGTTGTCGCATCGGCTCGTTCTTCTCCAGTTTCTGTTATGGCCGCCGAGCCGTTGGTGGGTTCACGTATGGTTCCGTCAAGATGCTGATCTCGCTCGGCGACTCCTCTTCGGACCAGACGCGTTGGCTCGGTGATGTTGGGCCTCGTGGCTGCGGGAGTCCGTTCTCCGGAAAGGTGTTGCGGTTGGAAAGTTCTCGAGCCTCCCGCTCGGTTGTTGTTCACTCCTGGAGTTGAAAAGTTAAGCGCCGTCGGGTTGAGTCCGAGCTTCCTGATCCTGGCGGATGGATTCATCATGGGGGTTAGACTGCCGATTCGCCGGCTTTGGGCTCGACTCTCCGTCGTAAGGTTCTCGAGATAAAGCATTGTCATTTGAATTGTTAAGTCAACCCCTTTGGCTGGCCAAGCGTGTTTTTGGTTCTTTTTAGGAAAGGCCATTTGTTTCCCTTGCCATATTTGTTGTTTACATTCATTTTGGGTTATTGTCATTCCATACTTAGTTAAATCCACAAAAAACGTCCAAGTGCATTCCCATTTGTCTTGACCGTTGCATTTGTTTCCTTTGTCCATTATTTTTCATCCTTGGCCATTGCATTCATTCCTACAAGTTAAAAAAAAAATTATTTGTTTTGTTTCTGTTATATTAAACTCTTAAAATCATCTCTGATTTATTTTTGTTTGAAATACAAGGTACCATGGGAGACAATGCACCAGCAGCTGATCCTATGCAAGCAATATTGGCTGCCATTGCCAATAGAACATCTGTTCGAATACCATGCCTATAAAGAGCCCAAGAAGATTGCTCTTGCCATAGCTAGTCTCACTGACCATGCTTTAGCTTGGTGGGACAGAGAAGTAGCTGAGAAGAGGAGGCTCGGATATCCACAAATCACCAGATAGAGTGACATGAAATTCGAGCTAAACAGAAGGTTTGTGCCTCCACACTATCATAGAGATTTAATAAAACGGTTTAGATCTCTATTTCAGGGTTCAAGGAGTGTGGAAGAGTATTATGAAGAATTTGATCTTCTAAGGAGCCAGCTAGCTCTAGATGAAACAGAGGAATCCTTGATGTCCCAATTCATGGATGGACTTCAAGACAGAATTCATAGGAAGGTGGAGATGCAGCCTTACCATTCACTGCCAGA
>JAHZTW010000003.1:49234463-49251750 GCA_020283515.1 Alliaria petiolata
CCATTAAGGCTTTATTTCTGTCGAGCAATATATAAGCTCATCCCTTTTGTATCTTTTCATTCACCAAGTTATTAATCAGAAGTATTTTATTTGTTTCAAAGAAGTCTCTCTTTGCATTCAAAGTGTTCCTGCGTTTTTATAAGTTTCTTTGAGGGATTCAGAGAGCTTGTGAGGCGTGTTAGAGCTTAGTATTCTCGTGAGGATTAGCCCTCAAATACTCTGATCTAAACTCTTGTGCTTGGAGTTCAAGTACAATCGGTTTTCAATCACTTAAACCATTCATCCATTCAGCCTCGGCAACGATTTCAAGGAAACAATACTTGGAGCTTTTCCAGTCTTGTGTCACAGGTGTAGCTAGCTTGAACTTCAATGCCATATGAAATTCTTACTTGGCTTCGGTAAAGGTCTCGGTCGCGAAAGAGAGAAGCTAGTCTTCGGGAACTTTTCTCTTCGCGGTTTGTTGAAGGAAGTTGCATCTTCTTTCTTCTAGAGCTTGCACAACGGTTCTGGAGGATGAGACCGTTGTATCCTTCTTCATCTTCGTCGATACAGGTCCGTTGAACGTACTGGAAAAAGTATGTAGAGAGATGGATCATTGACTTAACTTGACTTGGATGGGGTCTTGTCTTGTCTCGCCGTCTTTGATGCAACAGCAATATACCGCAGTTTGGAATTTGTGTTTGCGGTCTTCAGGACGTGTTCAAGTCTTGAATCAAGAAGGGAATTTGAAAGACTTGAAAGAGGTTGAAGGAGGTCCAGTTTGGTGAAGTGCGGAATGGAAAAAGTCGCAGAGAAAAGTTGGCCGCGTGACGGGTTGTCGTGGCCGCGGCCAAGCACTTCTTCTCCGCGTCATCGTGGCACATGGCGCGGCCAGGCTCCTTTTGGCCGGCCGATGGGCAGTTCGTCGTACCGGGAGTGTTCTTTGAAACTCCTTCATTTTTTTTTCTTTTTGGCTTTTCTGATTTTTTTGTGCTTTTGTTGGTTTTCTGATTTTTGTTTGCTTTTGGGGTTTATGTGAATGTTGTAAACTAAGAAAAAACCAAAACATAAAATTAGTATGGTTAAAGAGATGAGGAAGAGAATAGGTAAAGGGGGTTGTCTCCCATTGAGCCGCTCTTGTTTAAGAGTGTTTTAGTTAGACTTTGGTAGTTTGGGAGCATAGTTTGAGGGTGAGCTCGACCTTAGGCAAGGTCTCATTGCCTTCTGTGCAGCTTCTTCTGTTGAAGACTCTTCGAGTCTCTCCATGATTGCATCTTCATCTTCGATCCCCTTGACGGAGCACACGTTGGAGAGCTGTTTTTGGCTTCAGGTCTTCCTCAAACCCCGAGCTTCCTTCCCAGCTCTTGCAAACTCGTAGAGATGAAGTATTTCTCGCGTAGTCTGATCACTATCATGGAAGTAATAACCAATCAAATGGTCTTTCCATGCTGCGGTGAAAGTAGTTTTGGGGGAAGCTTTTACACTACCTTGTTGAATTCTGCAAGGTCTTCTATGATGATCAGGTCGCGAACTTTCCCGACCTTCTTATATCTATGAACGTCTACGAACCTAGTCGTGGTGGCATTGAACCTTGCTTGAATGAAGTGGCATTTGATGGTGTTCTCATCTTCATTGCTACCTTTGAAGTATTCCTTCATGTCTTCCCTTCTCCATGATTTATCGAAACTAACATATATCGGGGTCTTCCTCGCCTTTTTATGGAACTCGATCAATTTTTCTCTTTTAATGCGATCCTCGAACCGTGATTCTTTCTGGATTCTCTTGTTGTCTAATCGGCAGGTCAAGGTCTCATCTTGTGATGGTTTCGGAGATGATCTTCTATAGTCGGGAGATGACAACGTTTGGTGCGGTTGATGGTTCAAAAAAGCGAACTAACAGTTGGTGGGCTTTGCTCTGGGGACGACATTGCGCTTTCCTCCAAAGCAGGTGATGGCGTTGCAAGGTGCAAAGAGAATTTGCTCGAGCTTCACGTGTGACCGGTGGTCTGGGGCGACGTCTTCCTTGCTTGAAGAGCCAAAGGTCTCTTCGCGTTCTTTTGTGGAGAATCTCACGACTTTCTCGAAAGGGGGTAGCACGTCGACGAGCTTTCGTTGGTCTTTGGCGAGTCTCTCGAACCTGTCGCCGCTTCTTTCTAATTCCAAGGCGAAGCCTTCGATCGCTCTGCTGTTGCCACTGGCTTGGCTCTTGATCGCGAGGCACCCTTCTCTTGCCTTTTCTATGTATCTCCCGAGATGTTCTTTGACTTCATCAACGGCTTCCTTAGTCTCTATGAGCTCGTAGTCGTACCCTCGGATTCTTCGTTTGATCTGAGCCAGGTTGTAGTCATGGCATCCTAACCCTTTTACCATCTTTAGCAGCTTGTTTCGGTCCCTTGAAACTTGGATTTCAAGTTTCCTGACCTGATATGAGATGTCTTGCACATTGCGAGATACCTCGCCTTGCATTGAATCGATCCAAGAATGAGAGAGCTTCTCCGAATCAGCGCTGCGGTCCATAACGATTTTCATCAGCACCATGATCTGGTTCAATCGTTGATACAAGAGGGGAGGCATGATCTCCTGGTCGTGGTGAGGTAGGACAGAGATTTGGCGATGAGAACTCTCATTTCCATCTAGCGTTAGGGGCGCAGGTTCTTCCTGTGGCTGAGGCGTAAAGCGCTCGTGTGGCAGTAGCATCAGAGGTGGTCTCCGAGAATTGTGCAGAGATTCTGCAGATGGGTGCGTGTTTGGTGGGATATAAGGGTCAATCCTAGCGTTCTCCATAGTGTGGTAGTTCCTGAAACTCTTAGAAGAAGATCTAGAAGTTAGAGAAAAAGAATGTCTTTGAGTTGTGATCTTGACCTTTGCTTTTGACAGCGAAACGCAACCTCCCCAACAACGACGCCAAAAGCTTGATGGGGTCTAAATAGTCGTCCGAGATTGGAAGATTTATTTAGAGACTCTTTGAGCTTTGAATTTGTAGGACTTTAAGCAGCAAGTGCAAAGCGTGCGTTGTAGTACTTACGGTATCAAATCACATGGAGGAGGTGAACTGCAAAACAGGAAATCAGGGTAACCAAAGAGGCTGAGAATTGAGATTTTTGGGTAAGTGTCACGATTCTTGCAGAAAATAAAGAAGGAAGAGCAACGTCTTATATAAAGACGGGTGTTAACCAATTCTATAAGCAACGGTCTAAAGGAAAATCAACTTAAGTGCTTCTAAAAAGGAAATCAGGTGAGCAGTGCAGAAAAAGTAAATATTAAAGTGCGTAAATCTCGAGTTGTTAAGCAGATGGGGGAAACACGTTGGCGATATTCTCGGGAATTCTATGGGGTTCTAACTAGAAATCAAACTCACAAAAGTTCAGACAAACGAGACTAGGCAATTTTTCCAAAATAGAATCACTGGTGTTAACGACCTAAACTATCTCGAGCAAGGTCGATCTATGTTATGCCAAGTGCGCGGGAATACTCTCGTATCCAACGTCCAAGGCGAACACGCAATAATGATTGGGACAATAAACATTCACGACTTCTCCTTAGGTATGCATAAGCATCCAAGAAGTGTTGCGCTCCACCAAACTAGGTTCAACTCTAAAATTCAGCAGGTTAATGGTTTTCAAAGATCCTACAATCCGACTCTAGTTCATGACGCTAGATTCATGCAATAAGAACAAGTTTGATAAGAAATAAAACCCTAATCTACGGTCTAAACAATCGGTTCAAGAACAACTAATGAAATTCCCCATAGATTCCCTTAAAGAACACCCAACGAAAATAAACGACTCAGACATGAAAGAAGGAGTAGAAAACGGGATTGATGAATGCATAACTTATATGAATCGATAAGGAGTAAAGAGAGGTTTCAACAGAAATCGACCTCCCTCGAAGAACAAGGATGGAGATCGAGAGAGAACGAGATCCGCGACCACAAAGTTAGCCGAGATCCAAAGTAAAGAAACTGTGAAAAGAACTTGTTTATGAAACCCTAAACATCGAGTACATATAGGTCTTCAAGTCCCCTTGAGCGTCAATTAGGTCTTGGCGTGCATAAGACGGCTGCATGTTTAAGTTGAGCTTCAAATGGGCTCAAAAATCATCAAGTAGCTGGCCGACCGAGCGACTGGTCGTGGCGCGGCCACTGGTCGTCTGGTCAGGCCGTGGCGCGGCCAGCTTGGTCTTCTGGGTGCTTGATGGACCTTCTTGCTTCTTCCATTACTTGAGATCCAACCGTGAGATTGTTCTCAAACCACTCCGACGTGAAAGACAGCTGATTAGGCTACCTTGTCTCCAAATAGGAGCTTGATCTTGCGTTGGGAAGGCCTTCGTCTGATGTTGAACTTAAGTCCTCGAGCACTGTTTCCGGAAATATCCATTTTGCTCAAAAATATGCGTCTTTTGCTAAGATTAGCTGAAAAGAGTCTTGAACAACCAAATACTCGAAATCTAGTGTTTATGCATTAAAACCTTAGTGAAATGCTTATTAAAGCACTCACTTATTATAGTAAAAAGGGATACAATATGCATGTTATCACTAACAAAACTGTTTTTCCTCCACAATAGTCTTTTGTATTACCCATTAGATCTCTGAGTGTACGATCGAGTTCTTCGAATGTGTGCCCATGTGCCATGTGCGCTTCATCCCATATGATTAAATCTGCTTTGATAACCAGTCCTGCAAGCATTGTTTTTTGTTTGATATCACACATTGAATGTTGGTGGAGATCTATTGGTATCTTAAATCTTGAATGAGTTGTCCTTCCTCCTGGCGACATGGTAGCTGCAATAACTGAGGTTGCAACTAAAATAACTACTCGTCCCTCCGATCGTAGCTTTGAAATTATTGTTTTGTATACAAATGTTTTGCATGTACCGCCTGGGCCGTAAATAAAGAACAGTTTTCCCTTGCCATTGTCGATGGAGTCCATGACAACATTGTAAACAGAACTTTGCTCTTTGTTGAGTTTGGAAAATGCTTGAGAGTGTACATCTTCTTCATACTCAACGTTGTAAGATTGTTATTCTCTTAGCATGGAGGCTGACATTGCTTTTAGAATGCTTTTATTTGGCACCGACATGCCTGGGAAATCTGACAATGACTTGTCGTTTTGGAGAAGTAGTTTATGTATTTCTTGCAACGTGTACTGTCGCACTTGCTTATCATTTAGAAGCATTCCTTTGAAGTTGAAGCTCTTTCGTTGCTTGTATAAGATATCTTCAGTGAGGCTTTTCCAGCATTTGTTCCATAAATTCAAAGGATTAGTGACTTCACAGTATAACATCATCGTTACAAATAGTTCTCCTAACTGGTAAGGCATGGCTCACTGTGATGATTCTTTCATGGCTTCATGCCATTCTTTATCTCCATCTAAGAGACCCATAGCATAAAAGCTTTCTTTGAATGTTATATATGATTCCACCAACTGTTCTAATCTCTTCATAGCTCCGACATCCCCTGACGTGATTCAACATCAGTCGTAGGTAGTATATCTCACCCAATGTTGGATGAATGGTAACTATTCGGCCGATGGTGAAACATTGCTTTCTAAGTGTCCACATCTGATGTTTTCAATTCCAAACAAATTTCGTAGGAAACTCATCATACGTGAGGATTCGTGCATGTGGGTATCTTTCATTAGCTTCCATCCATCCAATGAATATTGAAATTCGATCTTTCTTTTTGGATGCTACAGTTTTTGGGTTGTCTCTTTCATCGAAGACAACATTTTTCTCTCCTTCTAGATGTATAGTTAGTTTCTGAACTGCTGGCATTTGATAATGAATGTCAAAACTCAAAATACGCCAGACTGCTTCGCATGCCGATAAATATCGACATTCTTGGTAATTTGAAATCTTGTTTATCTGCACCTTTTCTTTTCCTTGGATTTGTTCTCCGGTTGATGTATTTTGGAAAACAATGGTGGCCTTGTCAACTCCTTTGGTGATTTACTTGAAAAGATATTTTATTGCTTTTGAAGTATTGCACCACTCTACGTTGACATACCGATTGTCAAGCTTTGTACCATTTTTGATGACAAAGTTACCCTCATCCTCTCTTCTCTTATAAATAATGTATCCTTCTTTATCAATTGCTGAATTTGGAACAAAATACCTTGGATATTTTTTGGAACAAATCCCATTCTCCATGCAAAGGCTTGTTGAACGATCTAGACCGCATGGACCATGCATCGTGTGTTTCTTTACCATATCAAATCCTTCAGGGTCTTCGTCCTTGTTGGGTAGCTCTACTGCTATAATTTTATCAATATATGAAGGTGCTAGAGTGAGAGGAGTTTGTTCCAGCCATAGGAGGATATGAGCATGAGGAAGTCCTCTTTTTTGGAACTTGATTGTGTAAACCACTGTAAAAATTTTAAATTTTGTTTCATTTTCACTTTTGTTTAATGATTAGTGGGTTTTTATTTAAGTAATATATTAAGTAGTAAATTTTACCTGAAATGCACGGTCCAAAGAATTCTCCGGATTTTAAATCTTAAATCAGCTCATCTAACTTGATCTTGAACACTCGAGAGCTGATGTCAGGTCTATCGTTTGGCAGAGTATTTCCATATATTTGCAAATGTCCTTTGATTTCTTCCCAATTTGGATTTGTTGTTATCGTGATAAACATGTGGGGACTACCGAAGAAACGGCAAATGGCCATTGCATCATGATAATTGTCAATCATGTACCTTGGCTCCCAGTAAAAGATGAAGATAAGATGATTCTTTTCCCAGGTGATTTCAAGTCCATATCTCCTTTGCCAATTGCATCGTAAACATTAGTGTAGAGATCTGCTCTTAGTGTCTTTTGCTTGTTTCTTTGAAACTCCAATCTTTCTTCTTTGATCGTTGTGTATGCATCAACAACATATTGATGGAATAAACGACTTCCTTTGATTATCGTCATTCCTTATGACAATTTTGTTTGGATTGGGTATGCGTAGTACTCGCAGATTGTAATGTGTTGTCTGCGAATTTTCCTCCTGTTATCAACCGCATAAGGTATTCGCAAGTGGAATCCTTCTTCTCCATATGGAAACAACAATGGATATTGTAAAGCCATATAGTAGTGGTGCAAAGTACTTATTCTTCGCAGTTTGGATGACTTGTATTCAAATATGATGTCTCGCTCTCCTAATGTTTCTTCTAAGTCTCCTATAATCAAACATGTTGTTTCTTCGACTGTAGGCAAATCATACTGTTTGCCCATTTCCTTTTTTCCAACAATGTGAATGGTGAATTCTTCATACGCTCCTGATTTAACTTTATCGCGGAATTCTTCATCCACCATACGTATCAACTCCTCCACTATCTTTTCTTCAAGTGTTTCTCTTCCACAATTCTGGGATATGAATTTCATTCGGTTTTGAGTTTCATGATCCGTATCAAAAACATACAGTTGGAGAAACTTTGAAGGCTTTCCAACGATCGGTAGAATTGATCCTATTTTGTGGTGGTTTTGGCCTTGAATTCTGAATGTCAATGGACCTTGTCCTGACGCAGCTGATTTGTCCACATTTGCACCAATCGAAGTGAAAGCTAGTATTGAGTTTGCGACTCTTATACTATCTTTGAAACTTCTCTCATTCATTAGTCTGGATAAGACCTCTGGCGGCTCTTTGACTTTGGGAAACTCTTCCCCTTTGACAGCATATTGAAAACAATACTTTTGGAGTTCCAAACTAATGTGTTGCATGAACGACATTGAAGAAGAATATTTTCCAGTTTTTTTTTTGTATACGCTTTCGTCCTATTTGTAATTTTTTATATATAAGTAAAATTAATCTACCATTAAAATAGAGAATTGAACATAGCCCTATAAGGAGATATTGAGTATGTACCTTTACGTGCATTCAGAGTGAATTGTACTCTTTGTTTTCTTGTGATACAATTATGATGTAATGAGTTTGATATTTGATTTAAGTTTTTTTCAATTGTAATATTTGTATAATTTTTTATTCACCTTTAGTTTTTTGGTTCTGTTTTTTGGTTTGAAGTATTGTACTTCTTTGATCCCTTTCTCTTTTACAAATCTCTGGAAAAATATATTAATCATCGAATGTTCTGTAACTATCTTAAATAAGTTTAAAAAGATTGTTATATTTAAAGAACACAGTTACTTTTGCGGGTAGTAATGATATCCTCTTCTGATAAGTTATCTCGTGCACATGTCTCGGTGATCTTCAAATTATGATCTATTGGTAATATAAATTATTCTATTAATATAATGAGAATGTTCAAAATAGTTTATGATTATCCATTCTCCATCATTGATAAGATCGAGTGGATAGGATCAGCTAGTGAATAAGATCAACAAGTGGATAAGATGAACTTGTGGATAAGATCAACGAATGCATAAGGTCTATCCAAACTTTTCAAACTTCTATAAATAGATATCATTCCTCTTTGTAAAAACATAAGGTTTGAAGAAGTTCTCTCTTTCTCTTTCTCTCTCTACTCTCTCTCTACTCCCTCTCTCTCAAATCCTTTCTCTTAAACTCTTTATGCTTCTCTCTTAAAAAGCACAGTTTCTATGTAGAGAGAGCATTAGTTTACAACACGTTATCAGCACGATCGTCTCTCGATCCGTCTGTATACCAGATCTGTCTGTATACCAAGAAGGTATGATTTATTTGTGTTCAATTCAAATTTATTTTAAATTTTATTATTTATGGGTAGATAGGCTCTGCCTTCCCGTTTATTTGTTATGCCGGGATGATAGGCTATGCCTTCTCCGAGCCGATCGTTTTGATAGGCGCTGCCTTCACGATCGAAAAAATGATCACATGGTAGACTATGTCTTCTCAGATCATGTTTATGGAGTGGAAGGATAACACCTCCTCCTTATTTAATTTATGTCTATGCAATTAATTTATTTATGCAGTGGGAGGTTAAAACCCCCATTTTTGTTTATTTATTTATTTTGGAGTGGTAGTTTTAAAAACTCCTCCACAAGCAATTGAATGGTAGGCTCTGCCTCCTCATTTTGTTTTAAATTATTGTCTTTTATTATGCCGTTATTGTGCTCAAATTTTTATAAATTTAAATGGGTTAAGTTTTTGTTATTCAGTAATAATATTTAAATTCGGCAAAGCTCGAGATCTCCGCCCTTGATTTGTGTGGAAATAATTATATGTCTTGGGCGGAAGATGCAAGGGTGCATCTAAAGAGAAATGATCTCTTGAGCACTATTGATATGTCGGAAACGACACTATATAAGATAAGGCGAAAGCCTTGATCTTTTACGCCACCATATCTATGATGGTTTATAAGATGAATCCATCACGAGTAAAGATCCTGAAGATCTTTGGAAATGAGTGGTTGAATCCCCAGGCGAGAGAATTCCCCCAAAGCTCGGAGTTGATGTAAATCATCCTGGTAGCCTAACAATATATTTAACTCGTGATGATGAACCATCAGTCTCGTCCAACTGGATTAACTCCATTCCTAGGAGAGAATGTTGAGTTATCCACTTAAAGTAAGTATGACGGACGATAGAGGAAAAATGATGATGGTTGGGACGTAAAAAGGCAAGGTGAAATCGCTTGCTTTAGATGTGGCATGAAAGGTTATTGGGTACGCACGTGTCGTACACCAAAACACTTCGCCGATCTGTATGCCGAATCACAAAAGATCTGAATAACATAACTTGATCTGGTTTTTAGTATATATGGTAAACAAAGTATATGATAAAGTTTTGTTTATCAAAAGGCTTTTGATATAATATACTATCTTTTTATAAGTTGATGTTTTTGATTAATTATTGCATCTCTTATAAGTATTGTGGCACAGAAGATGTCACAATTTGAGATTCAGGATGGAGATACATGTCTAGCAGATAGTGCTACGACACAAACAATCCTTAGGGATAAAAACTATTTCTCCTGTCTCAAAATGAAAGTCTCCGCCGGAAGCGTGAGTACTATAACTGGTTTTGCAAAGATTATACTAGGCTCTGGAAGAGTGATTTTTTCAATGTCAAGGGGTACAGAGTTTGTAGTGCAAGATGCATTATACTCCCCCGAGTCTAAGCGGAACTTATTGAGTTTCCGAGATATCCGAAGAAATGGATATCTGTTAATAAGAATGGCATTGAATATCTTTGCATTACAACGGAGAGGAAACATCAGTTGAAAGAATTACCAATGATGTCCTCCGGATTATATTGCACAGAGATAACCATGGCTGAATCACATGTTGCGGTAAACAAGAAGTTTACCAGCACTTTTAGAGTGTGGCATGAAAGGTTAGGCCACCCTGGTTCAGTCATAATGAGAAGGATTGTGCAAAATTCGAGTGGCCACCAATTGAAAAACCAGAAGATTTTTCAATCGGGGGAGTTTTAATGTAAGGCATGTTCTCAAGAAAAACTCATATGTAGGCCCTCGCCAGCCAATGTTGGTAATGAATCCCCTGTATTTTTAGAGAGAATACATGGTGATATATGTGGGCCGATTCACCCACTGTGCGGGACATTCATATATTTCATGGTATTGATTGACGCATCTAGCAGATGGTCACATGTGTGTCTTTTGACCACAAGAAATATGGCTTTCGCAAGATTCATTGCCCAAATAATCAGGTTGAGAGCGCATTTCCCTGATTGTGCCATAAAGAAAGTCAGGCTTGATAACACTGGTGAGTTCACTTCAGCGGCCTTTAATGACTATTGTATGTCTTTGGGAATCGATGTTGAGCATCCGGTTCCGCACGTACATACACAAAATGGCATTGCTGAGTCTTTGATTAAACGGTTGCAGTTGATTGCAAGACCGTTAATCTTGAGAACCAAGCTTCCAATCACTGTGTGGGGACATGCTATATTGCATGCTGGGGCATTGGTCCAGGTAAGGCCAAGTGCATATAATGAATATTCCCCCACACAGTTAAGCATTTGGCCATAAGCCAGATGTTTCCCATCTTCGTGTGTTTGGGTGTGCGGTCTATGTCCCTATAGCGCCACCCCAAAGAACAAAAATGGGACCACAAATAAGATTGGGAATTTATGTCGGGTATTCGTCACCAAGTATAATTAGGTATCTTGAACCGGTAACTGGTGATATGTTTACGACACGGTTTGCCGATTGCCACTTTGATGAAAGTGAATTCCCTGCGTTAGGGGGAGGATTGAGAGAATCACCAAATGATATCACCTGGTGTATACACTCTTTGGCTTATCTTGATCCTCCTACTAATCAACGCGAGGTGGAAGTTCAGAAAATTATACATATGCAAAGTTTGGCAAACCAGTTACATGATGCATTCACAGATACGAGGAGGGTGACGAAGTCCCATATCCCCGCAGCTAATGCTCCATCAAGGGTAAATGTTCCTGAAGAACATATTGATGTAAGTAGAGCAAATGAACCGAGGGTTCAGCTGAAGCGCGGGAGGCCTATGAGATCAAAAGATAGAAATCCCCGACAAAGAAAGAAGTTGGAAGTAAAGGTTCCGGAAGAACCACATAAAGCCAAATGTCCGGAAGACATTTGTGTCAAATGTCCTGAAGACATTTGTGAAAAGGTTCCTGAAGAACCAAGTAAAGATATATGTCCGGAAGACATATATGAACCGGTTCCAGAAGAACCTGGTAAAGAGATTCGTCCTGAAGACGAATCTGGAACAGAAAAATATGAGATTTCCATCTCCTTCGCCCAAAGTGGAAAATTATGGGCTAGAAGTGAAATAGAGGATGATGATGGAATGTTCTCTTTTTCTGTGTCCAATGAGATCGATCATGAAAATGATGATCTAGATCCAAGTTCCGTGTCAGAGTGCCAGAGAAGGCCTGACTGGGATAAATGGCAAGTGGCCATGAGGAATGAAATATTCTCCCTTACTAAACGGAACGTATTCGGACCGATAGCTGTTACACCTGAAGATGTAATGCCGGTTGGATACAAATGGGTCTTTGTAAGAAAGAGAAATGAGAAAAATGAGGTCACAAGGTATAAAGCTCGCCTTGTGGTGCAAGGTTTTTCTCAAAGACCAGAAATTGATTATGAAGTGATATATTCTCCGGTCATCGATGCAATCACATTCAGGTACTTAATAAGCCTAAAGGCCTCTAAGAATTTAGAGATGTATCTAATGGATGTTGTGACTTCATATCTATATGGTTCACTTGATAGTGACATATATATGAAAATCCCTGAAAGATTTAAGATCCCTGAAGGGTCAAAGATGCCTAAAGCACCTAAAGAGCTATGTTCGGTCAAACTACAGTGATCACTTTACAGATTAAAGCAATCCGGACGCATGTGGTATAATCGCTTAAGTGAGTACTTGTTGAGTAAAGGTTACGTCAACAATGCGATATGCCCATGTGTGTTTATAATGAAATCCGCATCAGGATTTGTGATCATTGCTGTGTATGTTGATGACCTGAACATGATTGGAACTCAAAAGGAGATTGATGATGCAAGAACTCATATGAAAAATGAGTTCGAGATAAAAGATCTTGGAAAGACAAAGTTTTGTCTTGGGCTCCAGATAGAGCATTTCCGAGATGGAATATTTGTGCATCAATCAAATTACACCAGAAGGGTGTTGAAACGCTTTAGTATGGATAAAGCGACTCCTTTGAGTACTCCAATGGTCAATAGACCACTCGATGTTGACAAGGATCCATTTCGGCCTTGTGAAGGTAACGAAGAAATATTAGGTCTTGATGTTCCTTATATGAGCGCTATAGGTGGACTTTTATATCTTGCAAACTGTACTAGACCAGATATAGCTTTTGCTACTAACTTACTTGCAAGGTATAGTTCATCACCGACGCGCAGGCATTGGAATGGAATAAAGCATATATTCCGTTATCTTCAAGGTTCGATTAATTTTGGATTATATTATTCTATAAACCCCGAGGTTGGTCTAGTTGGTTTTGCAGATGCAGGATATCTATCTGATCCGCATAAAGCTCGATCGCAAACTGGATACGTTTTCACATTTGGTGGAACTGCGATCTCTTGGCGATCCCAGAAGCAAACTTTGGTCGCCACTTCTTCAAATTATGCGGAAATTGTTGCGCTTTATGAAGCATGTAGAGAATGTGTATGGCTGAGATCCATAGCTCATCATATACAAGAAGCAAGCGGAATAATCACGGATAAAGAACCAACAAAGGTGTTTGAAGACAATGCTGCTTGTGTCGCTCAAATGAAAGAAGGTTATATCAAAAGCGATAGAACAAAGCATATCCCTCCAAGATTTTTCTCTTATACTCAAGAGCTCAAGAAGAATAAAGAAGTGGATATTCTGTATGTTCGTTCAAGTGACAACGCAGCTGATCTCTTCACAAAGGCACTTCCCACTACAACATTCAAGAAGCATGTTCAGAGTATTGGAATGCGGCATCTACGAGATTTGTGAAGAGAAGATGAGATCTATCATTTCCAGGGGGAGTTTGCTGTTGCTGTACTCTTTTCCTTTGCCATGGTTTTTGTCCCACTGGGCTTTTCTATGGAAAGGTTTTTAACGAGGCAGCGCACAACTTCATAGTGATGGATACTCAAGAAGAAGCATTACTACACTCTTTTTCCCTTGTCATGGTTTTGTCCCATTGGATTTTTCCATGATAAGGTTTTTAACGAGGCAGTACGCAACTCATCAATGATAATGGATAATCAAGGGGGAGTGTTAAAAATAGTTTATGATTATCCATTCTCCATCATTGATAAGATCGAGTGGATAGGATCAGCTAGTGGATAAGATCAACAAGTGGATAAGATGAACTTGTGGATAAGATCAACGAATGGATAAGGTCTATCCAAACATTTAAAACTTTTATAAATAGCTGTCCTTCCTCTTTGTAAAAACATAAGGTTTGAAGAAGTTCTCTCTTTCTCTTTCTCTCTCTACCCTCTCTCTACTCCCTCTCTCTCAAATCCTTTCTCTTAAACTCTTTATGCTTCTCTCTTAAAAAGCACAGTTTTTATGTAGAGAGAGCATTAGTTTACAACAGAGAATACATTTTTGTAAAGTTTTTTTCTTGCGTATACCTTAATTTTTTTTCAGGAGGATTTGTGTCCTCTTGAACCGGTTTGCTTTTGATATTTTCGGAGCTACTGAAATTGCTTTACGTTTACGGGAGTCCATAACACTGTTTAAGATCTCCTTCCATTATGACAAAAGATATATATATTTAAAAACCAATGAAAAATATAATCTATTTTTATATATCTTCTATCTATATTTAATTTGTTTGAAATAAAATTTATAATTATTTAAGTTTTATAAATATTGATGTTTTACGATTGTAGTTTTTACGTGTTAGGCAACATATGTAATTATATTCACACAAAAATAATATTAAAATTAATTATATAATTTTATAAACAAATATTTTTGTTACTCAAATATATTATATACACTAAATAATTAAATTATTATTATTATTTTAAATAATTTAAAATGATATTTAAAAAAATGGTTTTTCTTTTATTTTTCTCTTGTAATTTTATCATATCAAAGAAAATATTTAATTCAGATATTTTTATTTGAGAATCAAACTCAAACCTATAGTAAACTTTGATTCGAGTAATTTAAAAGCCAAATCGGTATATATGTATATATATATATATATATATATATATTTTTTAATACAGAATTTGTGAATCATAATAATTTAGAACCAAAATTTGTTTTGAACACAACCGAACAGCTTTTGAGATCTGTACATATAGCATTTTAAAAATATTGGTGCATGTCAATTATAAGCGGATGGTGTCGGAAAGAAGTGAATTTTTTTGTTAAAAAACATGGATCCGTGGAACTACAACAATGGAAAATGCATAACCCGACACCGCACAATATCTCTTTGAAACACGTTGCATTGTTTTTTCTAATTTACAAACACAATATTGCATTTGTCCTCGGAATTCAATGAACTAAACTTTGACGATAAATTTTTAGGTTTTGATTGTATTAACGATTGTTAATATCGTAACACAGGAGAAAAAGTTGAATTTATCGATTGAAATCCACATTGTCCACCTATAAAACCGAACTCTGAATGTTACAAAACATCTCACGATACTATAAAAACTTGATGATTTTTACAACCGGTCATATCTAATAAAACATTTGATTATTTTTACTGTAAAATTCCGATATAGATTAATGATTTGAAAAATCAGAAAGAAATAGTAAATACTTACAATTTTTTGAAGATCACTGAATGGCAACTTATTTGACTATTGATGATGGTAGTAATAATGTAGTTTCTGAGAGATTTATAATATTATCTGTAATTGAGAATTAGTTATTGCAAGGAAGTTGAAAAGATTCATTGACTTTTGTAATGAAAAGATAAGTTTGTACGTAAGATGTTGGAAAGTTTATTTTTTGTTCTAAATTATTAATTTCCTGAATTAAAATATAATCATAATATTGATACGTTTATATAATAATAAGAACACACCAGAACAAAAATTTAAAAAACTTCAGATTGAAAAGCAATGGCATGGGGCCAATAACCGATCTCTTTCGCGGCTGAGTACCAGTTCAACAGATTCACGCAGTGTACCGGTTTTTGAAGGATTGGTTTGGTTCCTGTTGGCTTGGTTTAGCGGAAGGGCTGAGGATGTGTTCTCGCGGTGGATGCGAGAGGCTGGAGAGTCGGTGGCATGAGTTCGCGCGATGTTCTTTTTTGGGAACGTCAATTATTGCTCTAGAGGATGTCAGGCGCACTACAAGAAAACACAGATTTTACGACTGCATAAATAGTCGCGTTGTAGTCGATAAATCATAGGTTACGACTACTTAGCGATTAATACTTGAAGTCGTAAATTGTTAGTCGCTAAAGTCTGTTGTCGTAAATATAGTCGCCTATTGACGACTATTTGACGACTATGATTCATGGTCGTAGAATTAGTCTTAACGTAGTCGTTATTTTTTACGACTAGTTTACGATTAATCCGCATGAACAAACGTTATTGTTGTTGTCGGAAAGTAGTCGTAAAAACTTTTACGACTATTTGACAACTAAAGCTTTTACGATTATTTGGTGACTATTTTAACGACTATTTGCCGACTGTTATTATTTGTACATTTGGTATTTTTCTGATTGGAATTTGGTTTTGTTATTTATTAGAATTGTTTTTTTCTCAAATTTACTAAACCAAGATTTTTGTGGAACCAAAACCAAGATTCTAATGGAACCAAAACGAAGATTCTAATAGAACCAAAACCAAGATCACACAAATTTAAATACAAATGAGAAGCAAAATTCAAATTCAAACAAAGATTCAAATGAAACCAATATTCTTACAAGTCACAACATACACAAATAAACAGAAAAAGAAACACATATATATATATATAAAAAAGTGACAAGTTCATGAGACTTAAAAAAAAAGACAAGTACATCATTGCCTATTCTAGCCAACAATCGATTTGTATTCTCGGCCTCTTGATCAAACTCTGCAATTCTTTGCTCTACATGATCGTTAAGTGATGTGAAGCCAGGAAAAATTGCGGTTTGCTTTAGTTCTGAGACGAGTTTCAAAAGAGAATCAGCTGCTTGAGCCTGCCACCATTAATGAAGAACTCGGTTAACAAACTCAAAGAGGGCATACACTAATATAGATATATTGGAGACTCATGTGTTAATGTTTCAGATATAGAAGCATTTCAAATCAGTGAGTTTTGAATACACATATGCTACCTTAAACCTTGAAACCGTATTTCTATGTAATTTCCCTAATCAACCAACACAATGGGGGCATAAACTTAATAAAGAAAAAATTCGCATCGGTAAGCCTCAGATCCCAGATTCTGTCATAAACCCTAATTGCAAGAGCTTAAAAAGAAATCACTCGAATTCGATGGATCCAAGTAATCAATTACCATCCTTGACGCTCGCATCTCCATCATGTAGTCTTCTGATGGTATTGGGTCTAAAAGGCCCATAATATTAGTCTGGCCCAAACCGAATTCTGACCCATGAAGAAAAGCCCATAACAAAAGCCAACAAAGGTTAAAGGAAGTCAACGAAGGTCAACACAGCAAAAGGCCGATCGGGCCCAAAATAAGGTCCAATCCGATGAGAAGCCCGTCAAGCACGCCGAATTCCACCGTCTCAAAGTAGTATAAATAGCACTTTACCTTCGATGTGACAATTTTTTGGGACTCCTGACAGAAAACGGATTTTATCTTGAGATTTGTGCTAATGATAGCGGGATTTTTCACACTTTCAATTAATCCCAACTACTCATATCATTGTAGTATTTGAGATATCGAATCCACAGGGAACTAGAGACCTAAACACTAGGAATACACAAAATTTCCTAAGCTAAGCAAAATCAA
>JAHZTW010000003.1:49254308-49268825 GCA_020283515.1 Alliaria petiolata
TTCTCACGTTTTCCTCCTTGTACAACACGTTTTTGTGTTTTTGCTCCTTTACTTCTGCACATAAGCCATTTGGAAAGAACAAGTGCATCATATCTGGGGGATTAAATAATAAAGGATCTTGTATAGCAAAATAACTAGCCTTAGCATTTGTGTTTACCCTTGTCTTGGTCTGCATAACACGGACTTCTTTTTGATCCAACGGAGCAAGTGTAAACTTGCGGTTGTTGAAGCAGAACGAATACTCATTTGTGCGGCCGTTATGAGAGACGTCTCTATCATATTGCCACGGTCTCCCAAGCAAGACATGCCCAGCTTGCATTGGTGCAACATCGCATAAGATATGATCTTGGTAAGGGCCTATGGAGATTGGTACTTCGACTTGCTTAGACACTTTTAGCTCTTCTTTGTCATTGAGCCATTTGAGCTTGTAAGGTCTTGGGTGTTGGGTTGTGACAAGATCTAGCTTCTCAATAAGAGTGACACTTGCAATGTTAGCACATGAACCGCTATCAATAATCAAATGACATACCTTATCTTTGATTGTACAGCGGGAATGGAACAAGTTATCACGTTTTTCATGTTCTTCTAGGACCGGTTGCGAGTTTAAGGCTCTCTGGATCACTAATAGTTCTCCTTCTTCAGCATAGATGGTGATTCCATCACTGGTGTCCTCTGGTATGGCTTCTTCTTTTGAATTGTATCCATCCGGTGTGATTACCATTACTCTTTTATTTGGACAATCACTTGTCATATGCCCCCTGCCTTGACATTTGTAACAAATTATGTCATGTGATCTTTGTGAAGTACTAGACTTACCTTGATCATTACGGTGGTCGCTGGATTTGAACTGTGAATCCACTACTGTTGCTTTTCCTTTGTCTATGGATGGGGGTTGGGTTTGTTGTTGGGGCGGCTGGGGTTGACTCCAAGTAGAGTTGCTGGACCTAGTCCTAGTGGAGGTCTTCTTCTTTATTTGCTGCTCGCGTTGTATGGCTAGATGGAGGAGCTCGGCCAGGGAATGGTAAGGTTGCATCTCCACCTTTCTCGGTATCCGGTCTTGCAAGCCTTCCACGAATTGGGACATGAGGGACTCCTCTGTTTCGTCTAACTCAAGGTGACTTCTCAAGAAATCAAACTCTTCATAGTATTCCTCAACACTCTTAGTTCCCTGAAATAAAGCACGAAATTTCTTTAACAAATCTCGATGGTAGTGAGGTGGTACATATGTAACATCCGCGATCTTCGGATCAAGTGGTACAGCCACGGTACGAGTCTTGGTACGGATGCGGTACGAGTATTGGTACGGCCGCGGTACGAGTCGCGGTACGGATGCGCGGTTCGATTGGGAATCAGATTATTAAAGCAGGAATTAAGAAAAATCGGGGGGTTAGCTGAGAATCCGAGTGTTTGAGCTGGCTAGAAGATTAGCCGAGTGATTGGGCAAGTTTGCCGAGCTAAAATAAGAACAACCTAAAGAAAAATGAAGCTGTCCGTGAAAATCGGAACTGGCCGCGAAAATTGGAGCGTGGTCGGATGGGAGCTGGACTTGAGCTGGGCGAGAGTGGCTCGGACAAGTGAATTTCGGACAGTCCGTGTTTTTCGGAACACTTGGTCGGAATTCGGACAGGACGGTTATCATGGTCTGAGTTGAGCTGGAATATCCGAGAGTCTTAGTGGATTATTCGGATGGAAACAGAAATATCCGCTAAGTTATTCGGATAGTCGAGCGGGAGCGGTTAGGGCCGAGAGAAATGTTTAAGTGCGCGGCTAAAGTAAGCGGGAACGGTTATTTGGCTTACTGAAGCGAGTTTGGCCGAGTAAAAGTGCGGGAACGGTTACTGGCACTTGGACGCTCGAGCAAAACGCAGCGGATCGACTAAAGGGACGGTTTTGGAGCAGTTTCTCACCAAAATCCGTCTAAGTATCATTTCTGCAGCATTTTTTCGAGAAAACACAGAAAGACTCGAGAGAAAAATACAGAGAAAGTCCGAGAGAGAATTCGTCCGAGAGAAAGAGAATTGCTGAGAGATTGTTAGAGAGTTTCGGATCCGATCGAGAGATAGCCGAGTGATTTCGACTGTCGCCGAGAGAGTTCGAGAAAAGTCCGAGAGAAGCGTGTTTGGATCGAGAGATCATCGAGAAACCGTCGGCTAAATTCAAGATCTTGCTACAGCCGATTGACTAAGGTGAGTGCGTGACCGCAGGCTTCATGTCTAAGGTCGTTTTCATGCATAGATTCGATAGTCTTGATTGCTTGATTTAATCCGTGAGGTTTTACCGTTTGATTCATATTTTCTGCGAAAATAGTAAAGGCTCGCAAGCCATGGTATAAGGCTCGGAAGCCAAGTAAGGCTCGATGGCCATGGTTAGGCTCGTGAGCCGAATTGATTGAATAAGCGTGATTGATTGATTGGATTGATTGCTTGGATGCGATTTTTATATATGTGGCTAAGTGGGTCGGGATGACCGCTTCACTAAGCAATTCGTTTGCTTATGTCTCCTTTGTGGATGCAGGTAAAGAAGTTCGTGAAGGGAACTGATCTTTGGAGCCGCGACATGATGATGGCAGGAAGGAAGGGATGGATTATACTTGGGTAGAATAGGTCGTTTTTTATGCAATGTAATAGCTTTTTAGCGAACTCTCATTGTATGAATCGAACCTCAGTTTTCTATCTAAGTTATTTATGCTAAGAACTTGTCTGAATCGCTTAAAATCTCTAAGTCTTGGAAAAACACGCTGAAATTTGACTAAGTATGGAAAAAGTTAAAAATTACCAGAGGCCGGCCAGGATGTGGCCGAGCCAGACTGTACCGCAGTACATGATTTCCGGGTTAGGGCATTTCAATTTGGTATCAGAGCGTGGTTGGTTCTAGGACAGTCTTTAGCATAAATGGGTTAGTGGGTATCCATCCTTCCAAGCCTGATGTGCCGCGGTAAGTATTGTTTCTGTGAAAACTAAATTGATGTGGCAAGCTTAATTTACTGTTATGAACCTTGCAGATGGCTAGGAGTAACCGTGCTGCTAGGAGAAACACGAGGGAGACTGGGCAAAACTCGATTAACCGAGATGGTGAGAATGTTGCTGAGAATCACCACGTGAATGCTGAAGTGAATGCGGTTGGAAACAATGCTGCTAGGAATGCGGCTGGGATTGGGAATTTGGCGGCTGCTGCTGCGGCTGCTGCAGCTCCAGTCGGATTGGAGGCAGTGTTGGGCATGCTGGCTCAGGTGTTGTAAAGATTGCCAGCTGCTGCACCTGTCCAAGTTGAACAGCCGCGAGTTGTTGATCCGGTTGTGGAAGTGGAACCAGTGCCGGCTGGGGCAAGGGCTCCATCGTATCTGAAAGTGATGGAACACATGCCGAAGTTGGGGACCCGATTCTTCACCGGTGGAACACAGCCGATGGAGGCAGATGACTGGGTTAACCGGCTTGAGAGGAACTTTGATTCAATCCGTTTTCCAGATGGATATAAGACCGATATTGCGGTTCACTACTTGGAAGGGGACGCGCATACTTGGTGGAAGAGTGTGATGACTCGCAGGAATGGTCTGGTTGTTGGCTGGGGGACCTTCTGTGCCGAGTTCAGGAAGAAGTACTTTCCACGGGAAGCTTTCATTCGGCTGGAAAGTGCGTTCATAGACCTTCAGGAAGGGTCAATGACCGTGAGGGAATATGAAGCTGAGTTTAACCGACTCAAGAGGTACGGTGGGCGTGACTTGGAAGATGATGAGAACCAGGTCCGTCGGTTCATGCGCGGGTTGCGTGTTGAGATCATCACTCGCTGCAAGATTCGTGAGTATGGTACTTTGGCCGAACTAGTGGAGAAGGCTGCCGAGCAGGAAGCTGGCATGGCCGAGGAAGCAAGGCTTCTTAGTCCAGTGATACCGGTTAAAACCGTGAGTGTTGCTGGGAAGAATCAGAAGTTTGGAAAGGGGGCTCCTTCGGGAAAGCCGTCTAGTGGACGCCGTGCGTGCATGACTTGTGGAAAGATGCACGAAGGTCAGTGCAGGAAGGCTTCGGGTGCATGCCACCGTTGTAGAAGTCTGGGCCACATGATCCGCGATTGTCCTGAACCGGATATGAGGGCTAAGAATGCGGAGCAGGCCGCAGTTCAGAGAGTTTGTTACAATTGTGGTGACGCTGGGCACTACAAGAACCAATGTCCGAAGCTGGTACAGCAGACTGGGAAACGTGCGAGTGATGGTGCAAACCCGCAGGCAAAGAGACAGGCTGTGATGCCACGGATTTACACCATCGGTGAGGATGCTGCCGAGGCAAGCACTTCGCGCCCGATCACTGGTAAGCCCTATCCCTTACCTTAGTATTTTTCTGTGTGAAAATGCTTGTCGTTGGTTAGTCTAGGCTCTTAGCATTCGGATGAATGTGTAGGGACCTTGACTATGGGTGGTGTGGCGACCCATGTCTTGTTTGATTCTGGGGCATCACATTGCTTTGTTAGCCCAGACATGGTTGGGACCGGTGAGTTCATAAAAGAACCCAGTGAACACTATGGAATGGTTCAAGCGGCTGGAGGCCAAATCATGTTCACCTGGGGCAACGTCTGTGATGTCTCAGTGATGATCGGCGAGGTGAACATGCCAGCCGACTTGGTAATCTGTCCGGTGAAGTCCTATGATGTGATCCTTGGCATGGATTGGCTCGGGAAGTACAAGGCACATCTAGACTGTCATCGTGGCCGTGTCCTATTCGAGTCGGATAAGGGAAGATTGGTGTATCAAGGTATTCGGCCTACGGATGGAAGCTTGATAGTCTCGGCTATTCAAGCTGAGAAGATGATTGAGAAGGGCTGTGAAGCTTATCTGGCCGCGATCAATACTGTGGAAGTTGGTCCGGATGCTGAGATAAGTAACATCCCGGTTGTGAGCGAGTTCGGGATGTGTTTCAGTCGTTGAGTGGGTTACCTCCGGGAAGGTCTGATCCGTTCACGATCGAGCTGGAACTTGGTACAGCTCCAATCTCTAAGGCACCGTATCGAATGGCTCCTGCCGAGATGGCCGAGTTAAAGAAGCAGCTGGACGATTTGATGGAAAAAGGTTTTGTGCGGCCAAGTAGTTCACCTTGGGGCGCACCAGTATTGTTCGTTAAGAAGAAGGACAGTAGCTTCAGACTCTGCATCGACTACCGTGGGTTAAACAGAGTGACGGTGAAGAACAAGTACCCTCTTCCAAGGATAGACGAGTTGTTGGATCAACTCCGAGGTGCTACTGTGTTCTCTAAGATCGATTTGGCTTCGGGTTATCATCAGATTCTTATAGCCGAGTCGGATGTTCGGAAGACCGCCTTTCGGACAAGGTATGGGCACTATGAGTTCGTGGTGATGCCCTTCGGCCTGACTAATGCACCGGCCGCGTTCATGAAGTTGATGAACAGCGTGTTCAGAGACTGCCTGGATGAGTTTGTGATCATCTTCATAGATGACATCCTTGTTTACTCAAAGAAATCGGAAGAGCACACGACACACTTGGCTACGGTGATGGCTAGACTGCGTGAGCATAAGTTATTTGCTAAGCTCAGTAAGTGCAGTTTCTGGCAAAGGGAGATCGGTTTCTTGGGCCATGTTGTTTCGGACAAGGGAGTGTCCATGGATCCAGAGAAGATCACGGCTATTGCAGAATGGCCAAGGCCTAAGAATGCGTCCGAGATAAGAAGCTTTCTCGGCTTGGCTGGTTACTACCGAAGATTTGTTAAGGGATTTGCGAGTATGGCGCAGCCAATGACTCGACTGACCGGGAAAGATGTTCAGTACGAATGGTCGGCTGATTGTGAGAAGAGTTTCTCTAAGCTTAATGACATGCTTACGAGTACTCCAGTGTTGGCTCTACCGAAACCCAATGAGCCGTTCGTGGTTTACACAGATGCATCAAAGACTGGGCTGGGTTGTGTTTTGATGCAGCAAGGGAGCGTAATTGCCTACGCGTCCAGACAGTTAAGGAAGCACGAGCAGAACTATCCGACGCATGACCTAGAGATGGCTGCGGTAGTGTTTGCTTTGAAAATCTGGCGGGCTTACTTGTACGGTGAGAAGGTACAGATTTTCACGGATCATAAGAGCTTGAAGTATATCTTCACGCAGCCAGAGCTGAACATGAGACAGAGACGTTGGATGGAAACAGTGGCGGATTTTGACTTGGATATAGCTTATCATCCGGGAAAGGCTAATCTGGTCGCGGATGCCTTAAGCCGGAAGAGAGTGGCTGTGGATTCGGAAAGGGACTTGGAAGAGTTAGTCGGAATGGTTGGAACATTGCGGTTGGCTGCCTTGACTGATGATTTGGTACCATTGGGTCTTGGCGTGGCTGATCAAGCGGATTTGCTGACTAGGGTTCGGTTGGCTCAAGAGTTGGACGAGAATTTGATCAAGATGGCTAAGAATGATCAGACGGAGTATCAGACTTCGAATAATGGGACGATCATGGTGAATGTCCGTGTGTGCGTTCCGAATGATCAGAACCTTCGGGAAGAAATTCTCAAGGAAGCACACCAGTCTAGATTTTCCATTCATCCGGGAACGACTAAGATGTAACGTGACCTTAAGCGGTATTATCACTGGGTCGGAATGAAGAGGGACGTGGCTAAGTGGATAGCCGGATGTTCGACTTGTCAGATGGTAAAGGCCGAGCATCAAGTGCCGAGTGGTTTGCTGTAAAGCTTACCGATTCCCGAGTGGAAGTGGGACATGATCACGATGGACTTCGTGACTGGATTGTCTGCAGTGGATAAGAAAGACGCGGTCTGGGTGATCGTGGATAGACTGACTAAGTCCGCACACTTCTTGGCCATCAATAAGATGGATAATGCTACGGTTTTGGCCAAGCGGTACGTGGAAGAGATAGTCCGATTGCATGGAGTACCGGCAAGTATAGTGTCTGACCGAGACTCCAAGTTTACTTCGGCGTTTTGGAGAGCCTTGCATAAGGCGATGGGGACTAAGTTACATATGAGCACGGCCTATCATCCTCAAACAGATGGCCAGTCGGAAATGACTATCCGTACACTTGAGGACTTACTGCGAGCTTGTGTCTTGGATTGGGGCGGAAAGTGGGAACATTATCTGCACTTGGCCGAGTTCTCTTACAACAATAGCTTTCAAGCTAGCATTGGGATGTCACCTTACGAGGCTTTGTATGGACGGCCTTGCAGAACTCCCTTGTGTTGGACGCAAGTGGGGGAGCGAAGTATCTTTGGCCGTGACTTTGTGGAGGAAACGACTGAGAGGATCAGGGTGCTTAAGTTAAACATGAAGGCAGCTCAGGATAGACAGAAGAGTTATGCCGATAAGCGCAGGAAAGAGTTGGAGTTTGCTGTGGGCGACATGGTTTATCTCAAGACAGTCACGTACAAGGGTAAAGATCGAGCAACTCATAATGCTAAGTTAAGTCCGCGGTATATGGGGCCGTTTAGGATTTTGGAAAGGATTGGTCCAGTGGCTTACCGGTTGGAATTGCCGCCATCCATGGAACAATTCCATAAGGTGTTCCACGTTTCTATGCTAAGGAAATGCATAAGTGACTGGGACAATGTGATTCCCGAACCACCTTCGGACTTAAGGTTTAACATGACTATTGAGGGAAGACCAGTTCGGATTGTGGGAAGGAAAGTTAAGGCTGAACGCAGGAAGAAAGTTCAGATGATTCAAGTCGTTTGGGACAGTGATGGTGAAAAGGAAGTGACTTGGGAACCGGAAGAAAGAATGAAGGCTGAATTTCCTAAGTGGTTCGATAAACTTAAGGAAAATCCGGAGTTAAGTGGACCGAAGAAGACTCGAGGACGAGTCTAAGTTAAGTGGGGGAGAGTTGTAACATCCGCGATCTTCGGATCAAGCGGTACGGCCGCGGTACGAGTCTTGGTACAGATGCGGTACGAGTCTTGGTACGGCCGCGGTACGGATGCGCGGTTCGATTGGGAATCAGATTATTAAGGCAGGAATTAAGAAAAATCGGGGGGTTAGCTGAGAATCCGAGTGTTTGAGCTGGCTAGAAGATTAGCCGAGTGATTGGGCAAGTTTGCCGAGCTAAAATCAGAACAACCGAAAGAAAAATGAAGCTGTCCGTGAAAATCGAAACTGGCCGCGAAAATCGGAGAGTGGTCGGATGGGAGTTGGACTTGAGCTGGGCGAGAGTGGCTCGGACAAGTGAATTTCGGACAGTCCGTGTTTTTCGGAACACTTGGTCGGAATTCGGACAGGACAGTTATCATGGTCTGAGCTGAGCTGGAATATCCGAAAGTCGTTGTGGATTATTCGGATGGAAACAGAAATATCCGCTAAGTTATTTGGATAGCCGAGCGGGAGCGGTTATGGTCGAGAGAAATGTTTAAGTGCGCGGCTAAAGTAAGCGGGAACGGTTATTTGGCTTACTGAAGCGAGTTTGGCCGAGTAAAAATGCGGGAACAGTTACTGGCACTTGGACGCTCGAGCAAAACGCAGCGGATCGACTAAAGGGATGGTTTTGGAGCAGTTTCTCACCAAAATCCGTCTAAGTATCATTTCTGCAGCATTTCTTCGAGAAAACACATAAAGACTTGAGAGAAAAATACAGAGAGAGTCCGAGAGAGAATTCGTCCGAGAGAAAGAGAATTGCCGAGAGATTGTTAGAGAGTTTCAGATCCGATCGAGAGATAGCCGAGTGATTTCGACTGTCGCCGAGAGATTTCGAGAAAAGTCCGAGAGAAGCGTGTTCGGATCGAGAGATCATCGAGAAACCGTCGGCTAAATTCAAGATCTTGCTACAGCCGATTGACTAAGGTGAGTGCGTGACCGCGGGCTTCATGTCTAAGGTCGTTTTCATGCATAGATTCGATAGTCTTGATTGCTTGATTGAATCCGTGAGTTTTTACTGTTTGATTCATATTTTCTGTGAAAATAGTAAAGGCTCGCAAGCCATGGTATAAGGCTCGGAAGCCAAGTAAGGCTCGATGGCCATGGTTAGGCTCGCGAGCCGAATTGATTGAATAAGCGTGATTGATTGATTGGATTGATTGCTTGGATGTGATTTTTATATATGTGGCTAAGTGGGTCGGGATGACCGCCTCACTAAGCAATTCGTTTGCTTATGCCTCCTTTGTGGATGCAGGTAAAGAAGTTCGTGAAGGAAACTGATCTTTGGAGCCGCGGCATGATGATGGCAGGAAGGAAGGGATGAATTATACTTGGGTAGAATAGGTAATTTTTATGCAATGTAATAGCTTATTAGCGAACTCTCATTGTATGACTCGAACCTCAGTTTTCTATCTAAGTTATTTATGCTAAGAACTTGTCTGAATCGATTAAAATCTCTAAGTCTTGGAAAAACACGCTGAAATTTGACTAAGTATGGAAAAAGTTAAAAATTACCCGAGGCCGGCCAGGAAGTGGCCGAGCCAGACTGTACCGCGGTACATGATTTCCGGGTTAGGGCATTTCAACATACCTTCTGTGAAGTTCAAACTTCATGTCTGCCCATCGTGTGATTTGAGGATAGCGTAGCCTCCTCTTCTCAGCTACTTCACGGTCCCACCATGCTAAAGCATGATCCGTGAGACTTGCGGTTGCAAGAGCAATCTTCTTTGGCTCGGTGTATGCATAGTAGTCAAAGAGATGCTCCATCCTTCTTTCCCACTCCAAGTAGGCTGCTGGATCTATCTTTCCCGCAAAAGTAGGAGCTGTAAGTTTAACTTCTGGTGGTAAACTCCTCTCATCATTGAATGGCCGGCTTCGACCCGCTTGGTTTCTCCGGTTAAGGATTTCTTGAGCTACTCGTATAGGATCTGGTGCATGGTGTGGCTGTACGTCAGGTGGCTCCTCCATGGGGTTAGGGTCGTTGTGAACCCTAGGAACAGCTGGCTGGACGTTCCTCCTTGGTGCCATTGGATCCGGGCGGTCAGGAATCTCCAATCGATCAAGACGTGCGTTACTCGCTTGATTGGCGTCCCTTAGTGCAGCAAGTTCTCCTTGGATATTGGTGAGCATTGCCATGACGGCTTGCATAGGGTCTTGTTGTTCATCTCCCATACTGGTACCTTGACAAAAAGATGCAAGAGAAATCAAAGTTGTATCCAAATCAAATCAACAACACAAAACAGAGAATTCCACTGATTTTGTCGGCTTGATTTTTAACTTGATTTAAAAATACCAAATCGATTGCTTTTCAAGAGACTCAATAAGCTAAAGCAAAAGACGAAAAGTTTTTATGAGTTTTTATGATTTTTATAAAATTAAAACAAGCAGGCAAGCACAAGTAAAATTTGTTTTTTTTTTTTGGGTTTTTTGATTAAATGAAACAAAATAGAGAGAAAACAGAATTGAAATAACAAAAACTGAAAGGGAATTCGAATACACATGAGATAGGAGCGTTTAAGCTCTGATACCAATGACACAAGACTCGGAATCGACCAAAGTCTTACACCCTTGGATCAAGTCTTAGCCGTGAGATGGAGGCGATGTAGATGATGAGTAACCGGTTTGTTGATTGAATCCACAATCAACGGGTTTTGTTTCTAACTTTCAAGGGCTATTCCTCGCGAGGACAGTAAGAAACAACACGAAAATCTAAGGGCTTGATTCCACAAACACTTAAACACTCGCAAGAACAAGTTTGATTCAAAGATAACTCTCTTTTGAAACAAGCAAAGGGGATTTCTTATTGATAAAACGTGAATTGAAAGTATACAAGGGATGATCTTATATATTGCTCGACAGAAATAAAAACCTTAATGGCAATAGCTATGAAAATAGAAAGCAATGAATCAAATAAAATCAAAGAAGATGTCGCCATAAAAGCTCTATCCGTTAGGCATTAAAGTGGATGCGGCTGAGGCGAAAGCTGAGGGAATGGGGATGTTCTTTAGGGTTCCGTGAATGAATGGACGTCTGGGATCTTCTAAGGAGGATGGAGGGTCGAGATCAAGTGGAGTAAATGGTCGTTGATCTTTCTCTCCCGTGCAAGGCAAGCATACTTGTTCGGAAAAGGAAAGTTTCTTCTTTGTTGGATCTTCTTGTGTTTGGTGAAGTTTGAAGCATGTACCGGCATGATCTGGTGGTTCTAAGTCTTCTGTAGCTTCTGTGGACTCCAGTAAGGATGAATAAAATGTGTTGGTCGAATATATCTCCTTGGTTCCCATACTTGGATCCGGAAATGCATAAGTTGGTCCAACCATGTGATTACTTGGTTCTTGCGGTCTAGCTTGATTGTCTTGCAATTTGAACTGAACCGGCAACGTCTTGGCTCGATCAGGAGTCTTGTCTTGATGTATAGAACGGTGGCGTTTCATGTTTAAGTCCTCACTCCTTTTGTAAACAGCTCCAAGTGTTCTTTGTTCCGGCTTAACTCCATTGGAGGTTTGAATGGGGTTAAAACTTGTGAACAGATTTGCCTCGTTAAAACCTTTCCTGGAAAACCCATTGGGATAAAACTAAGGATAAGGAAAAAGAGTAAAAATGGTCACATCCCATTTGTAAGCCTCGGTTTTAGGCTTGGATTCAAGCTCGGCAGCTGCTTTAACCTCGGATGCAAGCTTGTTTAGCTCGGGATTGGCTCCAATGCAGCATCTCTCCTCTGGTACGGTNCATGTTTAAGTCCTCACTCCTTTTGTAAACAGCTCCAAGTGTTCTTTGTTCCGGCTTAACTCCATTGGAGGTTTGAATGGGGTTAAAACTTGTGAACAGATTTGCCTCGTTAAAACCTTTCCTGGAAAACCCATTGGGATAAAACCAAGGATAAGGAAAAAGAGTAAAAATGGTCACATCCCATTTGTAAGCCTCGGTTTTAGGCTTGGATTCAAGCTCGGCAGCTGCTTTAACCTCGGATGCAAGCTTGTTTAGCTCGGGATTGGCTCCAATGCAGCATCTCTCCTCTGGTACGGTTGTAGTGGCACTGATGTTTACATCAAAATCTGATTCAATTACCTACAACTTTCATGAAGAGCTCGAAGGATGAATCGGAACGGAAAGTCTTCTTCTGATCTGATACTTACCCGGAATGGATCTGTATCGACCTTACTAGCTCGATATGAAGCTCGATATGGTTCTAAAGATCTTCTTCATTGGCTGTATTGACCTTACTAGGTCGATACAAATGCTCGACACACAACTTGAGCCTTCCTGTTGGTGTGTATCGACCTTGGTAGGTCGATACAAATGCCCGATATGCATGCTCCATCTTCTCGGTTGGACTGTATCGAGCTTAGTAGCTCGATGCATCTGCTCGATATGGATTAAAATAGCTGTAACGTTCTAACCCGGGGTCCGAATGACTTGATTCCAACGGCATTAGAAAACACATTGGATGCTATAAATCTTTGAATAAGGCTTCAGAGTCTGAATCTAAGTGTAAGACCTTCTTCCGGTCCCATACATTTCGCACCTATAAATGCTCGATATGCTTTTTAAAGACTTTTGCTTCTCATTTGGCTGCTTCTCTTCCTCTTCTTGATCATCCATGAAATTCCATATGGTCCTCCAAGCCTCCAAAACACCTAATATTGACTCAATATGTACAAATATGCAACAACCTAAGGTAAAACGCACTAAACTCTAATATGAATGCAAATGGGACTACAAGTGGCTAAATGAATGCAAATGTACATGCAAAACAATCTAAAATAAATGCTAAATTATGCTAAATTATGAGTCTATCAACTCCCCCAAACTTACCTTTTGCATGTCCTCAAGCAAACAAACATTACAAATCTAAGGGAGAGGTGTGAAAGTGGGAGCTCAATATCCAAAAATGCCAACAAACATTATCAACTCAATGTCCTAGTTCTTAATTCTGAGATGCATTTGAATTCATCCTACTCCAAAATAGTTAGCCATGCTCATCACAACAATCAAATGAACAAAGATCCCAATCTAAATAAGTCTCCCTATCCAACCAACTCTTTAACATTCATTAAATTGTAAACCGTGAATCATGACAATGCAATGCAAGTGAATTCATTTGGCTGAGGGACTAGGCTTTGAGATAAAAATGATCTCAATTCATGTGGCTTCCATTTCGTACAAGGGTTTTCACTCAAAGAGGATTGAACTTTATGCATAATGCTAAAGGTAAAAGGCAAGTGATGCATACAAGACTAGTCTCTCATCTACCCATAATGCTATCAATGGCCCTAAACCCCTCTCATTCATTCATTTTTAAGCTCACTCAACCCTCTAAATCTACCCTTTATCTCCCAAGGCTCTTTGTGCCTTGCTAAACCCATGAATTGCATAAACACTTCTTCTTTTGGCTCTAAGGGGAAACTTCTTTAACCTTTAACTCATAGTGAATGGTGTGATCTTTTACAAACTTAGCTCTTCTTTTTATTTCTAGGTAGCCTTTCTTTTCTTTGGCCTTTTTGGCTCTTTTGAATCTTTTCTTTTTCTTTTCTTAAGGCTATCTACACTTTTAAAACTTAGAGCTATACTCTTTAATCACAAAATCCACCATTTCAAACTATGCTTCCCTTACTTTCACCAAGCCTTTTATCATCCCTTTCTTTCTACCCCTTTTCCACAACTCAACATGCCAAATGCAAGCATACAACTCCAAAATCGAATCAGCAAACAATACCACGACCCAAACCCAAGTCATAAACTTGTCATCTCAAACCTAACACTTTACTCTAAGTTCAATCAAAATAAGGCCTCACAAGCAATATAACTAGAACATTTGGCTTCAAAGGAGGTAAGGTAAGGTGGGGGTACTACTTGAGCTAGCAAGAGGGTGGCAAAGTGAGTAAGAAAGCTTAAATATGTATATAATCCATGAATTTACTTTCAATGCAAGACATGATAATTAGATGTCAAAATTCGGTTCAAGTGAGTAGAGTTGGTTATCAAATTCAAGACCCTATTTCGACCAAGCATGGTTCTTCCTTACTTTCAAGACTTGTTCAAATGCATCAAAGAACTACTAACTAGGGAATTTAATTGATTACATGAGTTGACACTCTACAAGAATAAGCTCATCATTGCTCCCAATGCGTATGAATGCAACACGTACATGAAATGCAACTAGACTCAATCCTAATATGCAAATGCAACATCTAAATGACTTTTTTTTATAGAAAATTTTCAAAATTTTCAAAATTTTGGTTTTTAATGCATGAATGCATGAGACTCAAATATGCATAAAAGAAAAATAAGACTCACAAAACACAATGTCAAATCTCTCAACCTCTCCCCCAAACTTAAATTACACAGTCTCTTGTGTAATAAAAGTCCAAGGGAGACCTCAATCAACATGACAATATACAAAAACGAAAATCTAAAGAAAATATATACAAAGGAGGTGGAGATACCTCAAAAACGTGAAGAGGAGGAAGAGTGGAGTTAGAGGAAGCTTTGGAGACTTTTCCTTGGGCAAATTCGACCTTGTACCATGCTCCATGACCTCCAACATCCCTTTTACTAGGATAAACATGAGAATGCCTCCCAAGTGCGCTTGTTTTTAAGTCTCTAGCTCGACATGTTGAAGCTCGGATCACCAGGATCATATTCATCATAGAACCATCCCCTAAACTCTTGCATCCTAAC
>JAHZTW010000003.1:49278635-49338069 GCA_020283515.1 Alliaria petiolata
TCATTGCCACAGCCAGGGTCTACTACTGGAACGAGATCAACAGGAATGCTCTGGAAGGCACATTGACCTTCCTCATCCGCGGAATCAGATACCGCATTTCCCTTCCAGACCTCTGTGTGATCTATGGATTCGACGACGACCATGCCACTGGGGTCTCTTTTCAGACTCAGCTTCCTGATAACCAGGACTTCTGATCGCACTTCGGGAATGGGAGGTATGATTCTAAGACCTCCACTCACACCGACATTCGTCATCCTACTCTGCGCTATTTGGTTCGATTGTTCTCCACTACACTTCTGTGTAAGCACGAGCCAGGGAAGATGCGAGTGTATGAGTTGGTGCTGCTCTATCGAGGTCTCTGGTCTGAGATCTATGAGGATGATGACGCGCCAGTTAGCGCGAACCTTGGAGCGGTATTTGCTCATCATTTGGCTTCCTTGAAAACAAAGCCTTTCAGCGGGACGAAGCTGAAGCCAGAGACCATAGGGAGTCTTCTTACACCCATCTTCCAGCACTGCGGGATAGACACTTCTACATATTCCATTGTTACATCGCGTGCCTTGGTGGATATCGATTACCTGAAGAGGACTCACTGGGTGACCGGAGAGAGACTGTGGGCATTCAGCGACGAGCAGAGAGTGCAGCGTTTGATTCAGCTACCTGACAGAGACCTCACTCACATTACCAGCAACCCAGGGCGCCTAGCATTTCAGCCTAGTCCGACCAAGCTCAGGAATGCTTCCGTTGCCAGACGCAGAGGTACTTCATCACGCACAGCTACGAATCCTCCACGACCATCTAGACGCAGAGCACCGGCTACTTTAGAGCCTATTGGACCGCATCACCTTCCAGACGCTCCTGAGATTCCTATGGAGCAGGCTGCTTTCCAGCGATACGTGGTTCAGAGTTTCCAAGCCATCTGGAACGCCATTGCATCTGTGTCTACCTGCGTTCGACCACCTACGCCACCACGTTCCTCTCCACCACATGCTGATGACGACGAGTGACTTTCTCATCCTTTTTCTTTTTAGTATTTTTAGTCAGTTTTTCTTTTCACTTGAGTCTGCATTTTGTTTCATTTGATTCAATACCTTGTTTCAAACTTGTTGCAGTTATTGAGCTTATTGGATTATCTTGTGCTTTTAACCTTTTGTTGAGTTTTCTAACAGCTTGGAAGACTTCTAACAACATTCTGACTTAACAACTTCAATGTTCGAGTGGCAGAACTCTGTCTACGGACAGAGTGTCGATCGACACCTTCTGTGTCGATCGACACCACCTTCAGACACAGTATCGATTGATACAATCTGTGTCGATAGACGCTACACGCAGAAGTCAGGTAAGAATCCGATTTTTCCTCTTTATTGCAACAATTTGGTATGAATTTTTTCTATCCAAACTCATTCTTAGTAACACTGGGGACAGTGTTATTCAAGTCTGGGGGAGGTGGTTGCTAATTTAGTGTTTTGTTTTGAGAATCAGTTGAGTCTTGAGTCAAAAGCTTTCAAATTCTGTTTTATTGAGTCAAAAATTAGTTGGAACTTTCAGTTTTTCTAGGAACTAACCACAGAAAGTTAACACTTGAAGAACCATTGTTATAAGAGTTGATTGCAGGACTTACTAAGTAGAAAGCTACAAGTGGAATCAGTCTAACAGGGCGAGTTCAGACCCCCTTATAAGAACTAGGTATGCGCAGAACTTGATTCCTCTTTCAGTCCAAACAGATAGGCAATTGCAGTCTCTCCTTGATTTTCCCTTAAGAGAAAAGAAAAGAAAGAAAAATAGTCTAAGTCTGGAATAGTGCCTTGTCATGAGCCTGTCTCCACACAAGGAACAATATTAGTGATGCTCTTGAACACGTCTCCTCACAAGGAACACAAGTAGAGAGTAGCACTATTCCAGAGATCCCAAAAAGAATAAAAAGAGTCAATGAAAAGATCTTAGAACACCCTGGAAATGGGCAGAAGTTGACTAAGGGAAGAGAAAATAGGGGAGCTGCATGAGAAAATCTTGTTTTGGTACTAAGGAAGGGAAAAGAATCAGAAAAGTTATATGGCACTACCAATGTTAGAGTTCGAATTTGTTACCAAGGAAAGGATCTGGATTTGAACTGGGAGATTGCTAAACTTGTGGTAAGTACATTGAACATTTCCTAAGGTTGGCTCTAATATCATGTGGATTCAAGAAGTGTTAATCAATGTGGCGTTTTGAAAAAGTACTTGGAAGTTCCTGTTTTCAAACTTCTACTTCAGTCTAAGTTTCTGTTTTGCTTGAGGGCACGCAAAGGCTAAGTCTGGGGGAGTTGATATATCATGGTTTTTACCCATTTTTAAGCCATGATATAAGTGTTTTTATAGAGTCTTTTGCTAGTTTTGGAGTCTTTTTAGAGTCTTTAGAGGATGGAGAGCATTTGGAGTTAAATGGAAGAAACTGGAACGTTTTGGAGCATTTTGGAGAAGCAGCCAAAGTGATGAAGTCAAGAGGCTGGATTTACGAGCTGAGTGTCGATCGACACCAAGTCAGAGTCGGCCAAAGCGTGACGATTTCCAATCAGAAAAAGGAAAGAGGTCAAGTTTTGAAGAATTACAAGATTACCCCTGGACGAAAAATCCCCTTCTATAAATAGTTTTCTGGCATTGTTTAGCCAATTACACTTTCATAATTCAGAGATTTTGAGACCTATAGAGAGATTGTTCCAGAGCTTTTAGGAAGACAAGTCTAACTCATACGAGCCAGATTTTGAACCCTAGTATCATTCTCTTCTATTTATTTATGCAATTTATTTCAGCCATGATTTCTGTTACATTAATTATGTCTGAGTAGTTTGCTAGTTAGGTTAGGGTGATTTAGGGTTTGATGAAAAGTATGTAGAACCATTATCTTTGTTAGGAAAATCACTTAGATCTTCACCTTGATTTGAACTTAACTTGATTTCTGAATTGATCACTTAGAAATCAAACCTTAGGTTATTTAATAGATGCGAGAGCATTATTAGTAACTTGAACTAATCATAGGTGAGCAAAATAGCTATTCGCAAAGAGATTTGGTTTAAGTATTTTGTGAACATATCGAACCTGAACTTTAATGCTTGCTTAGATTGTTAGATTTCGCAAAGAGATTTGGTTTTCTGGAATTTAAGCATAGATAACTTTTGCAACGAGAGTTGACTGGTTTTAACTTAGTGATTCGAGTTCTAGACGATTCTTAATAAATCCCTAATAAAAATAATGTCTGCATTCTTGGATTCATCCTGATAATTTACCCTCACCTAGCGTTTTCGTTTCTGAATCTTAAAACCGTTTTACATCACATTTACTTATTCGCATAGTTTAATTTACATTAATACTTATTTGACTTAGCATAATCTGAACTTAGAAACCATAGCGTAGTAACTACTTCTCTTGGGATATCGATACCCCTTGTACTTCAACTGCTTTGTTGTGCACTTGTAGTAGAATATTTAGGGTAAAACCTGACCCCTATCACCAAGCTTCGATCCATCTTCACGCGTCTGGTAAAGTTTCGACGTAGTTCGTCGAACGCCTTGGCCGAACCGTCGTCCTGGAGGAAAGTTTCGGCCAGCCTTCGTCGAACGCCTTCGTCGAACGGGCGTCCTGGAGAGAAGTTTCGGCCATCCTTCGTCGAACGCCTTCGTCGAACGGGCGTCCTGGAGAGAAGTTTCGACCAGCCTTCGTCGAACGCCTTCGTCGAACGGGCGTCCTGGAGAGAAGTTTCGACGAGCTTCGTCGAACCTGCTCATCGAAACTTCTTCAGGATTCTTCTTCTCCATCTTTTTGGCAACTTCTTGCTCTTCCAAGTGATGTGCCATTCCTTTCCAACTCCATTGTTCCCTCCACAGCATCCATGTTGCCTGATCAAGGCTCCAAATGCACCAAAACATGCAAGGACTATGCAAAAACACTCTAGGACTCTAAATGATACAATNTGTATTCCCTCGGAAACAGGCCAAAATAATCAGATTAGTCGAAGGTTACTCGACAGAAACTCAACCAGAAAAGAGTTAGCCGAACACTCACCGAATTCTCTCTGACGGTTCTAAGTGTTCCCGGCTATCTCTCGGCTACGCAGAAATTCCTCGGATATCTCTCGGATAACTTCGGCCAAAACTTGCCTACACACAGATAACTCGATTATCTCTCGGTGAAAACAACCCAGAACAGAAAACTCACGGTGAAATCGCACCATAACAGAATTCTCTCGGAAAAAACGGATTACCTTGATTATCTCTCGGATGCTTCGCGATCCGATCGAGAAATCCCTCGGCCGAATGCACTTCCCTCGGCAAATCGACCCTTCCCGTTCGTTTCTCTCGGACAGAAATCTCAAAAGCTCGACGGCTCTCGAAATCTCTCGATGGCTACACTTTTCTCTCGGGAACAAAATCGCCTCTAGGTTTTCTCTCGAGAAAAGTCACGCGGCCACGAGAGAAAACTCTTAAATAGGCCGAGAAACCCTAGCTCGACCGCCCTTCCTCGGTTTAACTCACGCGGTTTCACTTTCTCTCGGTTCAATTTAAGTTTCTCTCGGCCAAACCAACAAACTTTCCTTTTTCTCTCGGCCAGACTTAAACCGCTCGACCAAACACGGGAGAAAACCTTTTTCTCTCGAGAAACACCACATTCTCTCGAGAAAACACACGGCCCACGGTCCATCTCGATACTTAGTCAAATTTCCACAAAAAATATATTCGGTTCAGCCTCAGTACGGTACTTAACCTCACGGACGTACCACAGACGGTATCACAGACGTACCACGGACGGTACCACGGTACAACACACATATTTACAGAAACGGACGAACCTCCACTATACCAGGACATACATACAACGGTCATCCCATGACCCGCACGACCATACTTAGGATTTCTGGTCGCGGATGCTACAGATTCCTTCCTGGAAAGACCGATGTGAATCCGAGACACCATGTGAATGCCATCAAGATCTAGTGTGGAGGGAACTTTCAGCCTGTGCAGAAAAGAGGGCTAAGTACTGAATAAATCGAGGAGTTTGAAGATCTAGAAATCAGGGTTGCGGAGTCGATGTCGATCGACACTACTGTGTGTCGATCGACACCCAAGGAGAAAGCAGACGATTCAAGCTCGGTCGACGCAACATCCTCGACACAAACGCTTAGTGTCGATCGACACCAGCTGAGTGTCGATCGACACCCTTCCCAGACATCACGAGAAGCGTCCACAACCGCAGAGAAAAGAGTGTACACGCCTAAGATTCCAAATCCTCCTCTACCCAAACATCTAAGGCCGCCCATTAGTGCAGAGAAGCTGGCTGCTTTCAACAAGAGGGTGGAGATGATTCCCAAGGAGCTCTCCTTTGATGAAGCTTATGAGAGGTATCCCTTATGTGCCTTCTTCCAGAATAACAGAGAAAGCTTTGAAGAGATGGAAGAACTCTTTCACAAGGCAAGGGAAACACCACCACCAATGCAACAGTTGCTTAAGGTTGAAGACCCTGGGATGTTTATGGTTCCATGCTCCATTGATGGAATTGAGTTTAAACAATCCTTCTGCGATTCAGGAGCTAGCATGAACCTCATGACAAAAGACATTGCAGAGAAGCTAGAGATTGCTGACATTCACCCTTCAAGCATGACTCTTGAATTTGCCAATAATTCTACCGCAGTCTCATATGGTACAATTCCAAACCTACTTGTCAAGGTTGGGAATTGCCTCTTTCCAACTGATTTTCAGGTTGTGGAAGTAAGCAAATCGTCTTTCATACCATTCATCCTTGGAAGACCATTCATGGCCACAGTAGGAGCTGTCGTAGACATGCCCAATAAGAGAATGTCTTTCTCTAATGTTGACAAAGAAGTGTTCTACAAAGCTATTCCTACTACTGGAACTTCCACGCCCATCTCATGTATTGCTGTGATCACTGGAGAAGATCTGGATTCTAAAGAGCAAGTTGTTCAAGAGACATTGGCTAAGAATTCTAAGAAAGCTGTGGAGCTTGAAGATTGGAGTGGAAGCAATCATATCTTCAGGACTGTGGATAAAGATGAAGGTCTAATCAGTGCTAAGTTGATGGAGGAAGACGTCTTTGTGATGGAAGCAAGGATAGCAGAGATAAATTGGAGAAAAAATGCAGAGACTCGAGCTGCAAGCTTGGTGTCGATCGACACCACTAGTATCGATCGACACCCTTCGCAGATCACACCAGAAGTCACTTCCAATGCTGCAATTCCATCACAAGTGGTCAAACAGATGCTTCCACATCCTACATGCCATAAACCTCGAAGGAAGCAAAGGTACGCATTCCCTGGAATGAATTCCAAACCTCCTGATCTTGTCAATAAGAACATTAAAGGTTCAAAAACTGCTTCACATTTATGCAAGTCACGAGATTCTCGTAGAGGGCTTGGTGTTTCTTTTGATTATGCTGCAGGAAAACGAAGTGTCCCACCCGAACTCAAGTCCCACCCTGCTGCTGTTCCTAAATTCCTTGGTCGCTTTCATGCACCTAACACCTATACACCGCCATGGATGAGAAGACATTAGTCTGGGAAGCATTCAATGCCACCCTCTGATCCACCAGACGTCTGAACCCCGACACAGTCAAGCTAATGACTGAAAACGAGCGCTGAGTGGGAGGCAACCCACTGTTAGGTACGTTTTTCTTTTTTATTTTTGTCTTAGTTTTACTAAGTCCTAGTTTCAGTCAGTTGAAAAAGGCGACATTGGACTCAACTCAGACCAGTGTCGATCGACACCACCTAGTGTCGATCGACACCACGCGCAGACGAAGGTAAGTCTTCCATCTGGTCTTTTAAGTTGTTTATAATCTTTCTTTTAGCTAACTTCGGGCTTGATAACACTGGGGACAGTGTTGTTTAAGTCTGGGGGAGGTGATTACTGACTTTGTGTTTTGTTTTGAGAGTCTTGAGTCAAAAGTTTTCAAAAATTGTTTTATTGAGTCAAAATCAGTTGGAACTTTCAGTTTTTCTAAGAACTAACCACATAAAGTTAACACTTGTAAGAACCATTGCTATAGTAGTTGGCTGCAGGTCTTACTAAGTAGAAAGCTGCAAGTGGAATCAGTCTAACAGGGCGAGTTCAGATCCCCTTATAAGAACTAGGTATGCGCAGAACTTGATTCATCTTTCAGTCTGAACAGATAGGCAATTGCAGTCTCTCCTTGATCTTCCCTTAAGAGAAAAGAAAAGAAAGAAAAAGAGTCTAAGTCTGGAATATTGCCTTTGTCATGAGCCTGTCTCCTCACAAGGAACAATATTAGTGATGCTCTTGAACATGTCTCCTCACAAGGAACACAAGTAGAGAGTAGCACTATTTCCAGAGATTTCATAAGAAAAAGAAGAGTCAATGAAAAGATCTTAGAACACCCTGAAAATGGGCAGAAGTTGACTAAGGGAAGAGAGAATAGGGGAGCTGTATGAGAATGTCTTGTTCAGGCACTAAGGAAGGGAAAAGAATCTGTAAAGTTTTGTGGCAATACCACTGTTAGAGTTCGAAATTTGTACCAAGGAAAGGATCTGGATTTGAACTGGGAGATTGCTAAGCTTGTGGTAAGTACAGTGAACTTTCCTAAGATTGGCTTTATAGCATGTGGATTCAAGAAGTGTTAATCAATGTGGCGTTTTGAAGAAGTACTCGGAAGTTCCTGTTTTCAAACTTCTACTTCAGTCTAAGTTTCTGTTTTGCTTGAGGGCAAGCAAAGGCTAAGTCTGGGGGAGTTGATATATCATGGTTTTTACCCGTTTTTAGACCATGATATAAGTGTTTTATAGAGTCTTTTGGCTATTTTCGAGTCTATATAGAGTCTTTGCAGGTTCAGGTACAATTGAAGATAAATTGGAGATTTGGATGCATTTTGGAGTTTAATGGAATGAAGTCACGAAGTGATGAAGTCAAGATTGGAATTACACGCAAGGTGTCGATCGACACCATGTAGTGTCGATCGACACCAGGTTTTTCAATTTCCAGAATCAAGAAGTTTCCATTTTTTGAAGAAAAGGAAATCTCCAAGACTTTTCCTAATCTTAAAAGGAATTGAAGACTCGTACTTAGGCCTATAAATATAGTTTTTCAGCCATTGTTTAGGCACACAATCTCATACTTTAAGAATCATAGAAGTTTAGGTTTTTGGAGAGAAGAATTTGACTCCTTCAGAGCAAATTTGGAACTCTTTTATTTATTCTATTGATTTCTTTTATGCTTTCTATTCAAGTTATGATTTCTGTTTCATTAATCATGTCTGAGTAGCTTGCTAGTTAGGTTTAGGGTTTTTCAAAGGTGATTGATGAATTGTTAGGTCGAAATTAAATTGTTAGGATAAAATCATTAGAGTTCTTCATCTGGATTTATGTTTAATGCTTATTCTAGCTTCATGACCTAGAATCTGATCTTAGGTTAATTAATAGATGCGAGAGTATTATTAATTGCCTGAACTAATGTTAGATGAGCAAAATACCTATTCGCAAAGAGATTTGGTTTAGGATTTTGTGAACAATCGAACCCGAACTTTAATGCTTGTTTGAATTATTAGGATTCGCAAAGAGATTTGGGATTCTAGGGTTTAGACATAGATAATCTTCGCAGCGAGAGTTGGTTGATTTTACATTAGTGTTTCGAGTTCTAGAACAGATCTTCATATTTCCTAACATCCTGTCTAGACCTGCAATTTAGATCACCTGAGAATTTCCCTGAACCTAGCGTTTCGTCTCCTGAACTTACATCGTTTACTTGCTTTCTGTCTTTACTTTTATTATTCTTCCTAACTTAATTCAAATTTAGAAAACTGCTGTGTGACTATCCCTTCTCTGTGGATTCGATCCCTAAGTACTACAACTGATCTCTTAATTTGAGAGAGTTGCTTTACGGTAAATTTGACCCATATCACCCAACTCAAGCAACTTTTCTCTAGATTTTTGAAACCAAAGTGTTTCTTCCTGTTCCAGCAAACCATCAAAACTTTTCATTAATTCCGCCTCCTTAGCTAAAAGATCGTCTGAGGGCACCACATCTAACAAGTCTTGAACTTCCTTTATCTCTCGACACAAACTCTCCTTTCGTCTATGAATGTCTCCAAATACTTCCCTATTCCACTTCTTTAATCTCACATGCAACCCATCCAATGCACTTGGCGTCGATATATTAGGGTCACAAGACGCAGACAAAAACTCTTTAAACCTTTCATGCTTCAACCACGCCTCCTCAAAGCGAAATAGGCGTCTACGCAGGTCTGTAGATGCAGTGGGCATAGCTGAATATACATCGGTGTATGATCTGGCGATAAAAATGGGAGATGAGACACCACCGCCTCCTGCCACTTAAACCTTGCATGCGCACAACACAATACTTGATCCCGCCTCTTTGCCACAAACGTACTCTCTACCCGACCTCTTCTCCATGTATACAGACTTCCCTTAAAGCCCAAATCAATCAACGACAACTCATTTATCCATTCCCCAAATGCTAACGAGTCCGGTGACAGCCTCCCATTGCCCCCCGGTCCTCTCATCTAACCTTAGGATAGTATTAAAGTCCCCACCAATTATAAGCAGACCTCCTAAGGAACTAATTACGCCTCTTAGTTCTTCCCATAATCCACTACGTCGACTCACAGTTGGTGCTGCATACACCACTACCAAATTCATGGCCTCCTCCCCATTCACCATTCTCGCATGGATAAATTGAGCCGATGAAACCAAAATCTCCACACTCCCCACACTTGATCTCCACAACAGCCACAACCCTTCACTCTGCCCCGTAGCATCTGCCCGAAATGAGTTTTCAAACCCCAATCGTTGGCATATCCTGCCCGCTCACTCCCCTTCAGCGTGCGTCTCAAACAATGCCAGTACATCTGTATCGAACTTCTTCAACATATAACGTAGCGAACGTCGAAAACTAGGTTTATTCGCCCCCGACAATTCCATAGCAGACAATTCATAATAATTATGTAGTTCACGAAAAAAAGTCAGGCCAAATTGTTATTTGCCAGCATTCCCCACCCCCAACTCCTTGGGCCTCTCATGGAGCACAAGGTCCATAGAAGTATCTCCCGCTCCAGGAGTCTCACTCACCAAATCTCCCAAACCCTCCTTCTCATGCACCGGTTTCAGCTCTGTACTCCCGATACACATACTCGTATAAGCACCCCCTGCTCTCCCCACATTCGCATGCTCGACTCTAAGTCTCTTCCCTGAAGCCAGCCCGCCAGTCTCACCACCTATAAGACCAAAAACCAATCCCCTCGTGGGTCCACTCTCCTTTATATTTGATATACTCATATTTTCTATATATTTGTCATACATTTATAATAAGTTTTCATCCATATTTCATTTATAACTAAGTATAATCATAGTATTTTATCATTTATAGGATTTAGAACATTTGCATTAGTATTTGCATTTTCTTTTGTATATATGCATCATTTCAGGTTATTCTATGGATTTGGCGACAATGTTGAAGCTGAAAACATAAGATGATGAGCTAGGAACAAGTAGAGAAGAGTAAGAAGCAAACTGATGTCATCTGACTTGCTGTACTGAGATGTTGCAACCGATTCAAGTCCATGCCACCTAAAGCGACTTAAAGATCAGACCCTACAAAGACTTTACATTCCGATTCAGCCTCCGAAATCTTCACACATAGAAAATTGAGTTACATTTCGTTCAGAGGTTGTTTCATTCCATTATGGTCAGTGGTTCAAAAGATACGGCTATTTAAGTGACAACATGTCCGTCTGGAAGTTTGGCGACCAATTTCGTTAAATTGAAAGATCAGCTCGTATGAAGGGTTTTAATTGCGATTTAGCCTTGACGTTCTGCATGAAAGTCTTAGGCAATTGTGTTAGATTTCATTTGGCGGTTATTTCAAGTCAAACTGTGCAGTAGTTCAATAGATACAGATCGATCAATCCATGCACCCGAACCAAAAGATATCATTTGCAAGTTGCTCCAAAAAAGTGTTTATGCTTTAGTAAAAGTGGGATTAGATAGGTCCCTTGTCCCTTGCCCCTTGACCCCTCTTTTAAGGGCAAGAGCCATGTTTAAAACTCTATATAAGGAGTGTTTGTGTGCTTGTAATATTCATTCAGTTTTCAATCAACTCTTCTTAGTCTAAATAAGTCAAGAAAAACTCTTATTCTCTCTTTAAAGTCTTCTTATTGTTCTTGTATGTTTCTCTAGTTCTTGAGTGTTTTTAAGAGTTCTTAGTTCTTTTATATATATATAAGTTACTTCTAGTTTTTATAAAATCTCTTTTTAATTTTTATTCTAATGTCAAGTCTTTCTTCTTAAATCTCGCCTTACTCTTTGTGAAAATTCTTTATCTTTTTATTTTATATATCAAAATATTTTCTAGTAACAAGTCTTTCTTCTTAATTTCATCGATTATGTTCATCAGCTCTACACTTATGTTTAAGAGAGGTTTGAACATGACTTGTGAGTAATTCTTTTGGATTTAAGGATGAGGTGATTAGGAAGGTTTTAAAGGTTGAATCTTGGTATTTTCTTGCTCTTCATCTAATTCTCTTCTTGGATTTGGATGGCTTAAAGCCTAGAGACTCTTGAGAAAGATCTCTTTGATTCAAGGGATTTCCTTATCTCAAAAAGACTTAGGAAATCCCCTAAAACCAAATCCAAGATACTAATGTTTCCCTTCCCATACACCATGGATGTGAGGGGGGTTAGTAAGGCCAATATTTAAGATCTTTGTTTTATGCTTTTCATCCTTTCTTTCCACCAAACATAATGGGTTAGGAGGAAAGGATGAAGAAGGGATTTATACCACACACCATGGATAAATCTAGACCCAAGCTTCATAAGGTCTAAGGATAGCACATTTAGAAATGTGTAGATTTACTTTTTATAAACCAAGATAGAACCTTTATCTTCCCTAAGCATGAACCTCATCCTTGAATCTGTTATTTTTCATATAAGTAGTTTCAAAAGCTTTCTCCTTTAGATTTAAATTTTGTTCCTTTCATTTCCTAGAAATAGCCTTATTTGCCTGTTTTTAGATTTCGAATTTTTATTAATCAGTAGCTCGCTCATTTAAATTACTAGGAGTCATCTGCTAATTATTTAACATCCCAATAGGGATTTTAAAATAGTTTTCATAATTTTTCAGTAGCTGTAAGTAGTTTATTTTGATTTTCTCCTCCATTTTACCCGAAAATGACTTAGCTTTACTTTGCTCTTGTATTCCTAGTATCTTTCACACCTAGGCTGGATTGACACCTCACATACTACAATGACATGTGTGTTTGAGGATTGAGTTAAGGCTTAAAAATCCTAACATCAATATTCTTACCGTTCAACCCCATATTCTTCCATGCCTTACTCCCAATGTTCTTCTTATTTGATTCTCCTAAACGGGTCGCAAGCTTCCCTACCTCTGTCTTCCCTGCATACGATTTCCCAACACTGCGATTCACATCTTACCCTTGTCCTGCCACATTCGGATTTTCTTCATTTTCCTTATTCTACTCTCCTGAGATACTCTCACTTTCTAACCCCTGAGTATCTATCTCACCATCCAGACTCTCAAACCTATTCGAGATCTTTATAGAATCAGTATCACTCTCCCGTGACCTCTCCATATCCTTCCCTGTCAGCTTCCTTCTCCCCTGACCCACCTGCTGCAAATATAACTTTTGCCCCAACTTTTTCACTACGCCTCCCTGAACCTTTCACTGTTGTGAACCCGTTAACATCTTGCTCCCTTCTTACGCAACCTGTGTCATTACTTGACATTGTTCGTTGCACTATCTGCCCCGACGCTCGCTTCGGACACGCACTCACCATATGCCCAAAAACTCCACATGTTGGGCAAATGTTACTTAGCCCCTCGTACGACACGAAATACCGCTCCCCATTTACCATTATCGTCCCCTTCAACGGTTTCTTCAGGTTCACTTCCACACATATTTGGGCGAATCTTGCTCTCTCCACTCTTATCGTCGTCAAATCCACCTTAATTGGCTTGCCTAACCCCTCCGCTATTCCCATTAAGATCTCGCGATGATAAAAGTTGACTGGCAGATGCGAGATTCGCACCCACATCGGAGTGGTCGTAATCTCGTCTCTCATTGGATCAAAGTCTGGTGACCAAGCTTGGACCATCAATATACTCCCAAACACCCGCCATGGACCACCCGTAACAGCGGCTAAATTCTCTTCTTCCAAATCAACTTTGAGCATAAAAAATTATCTTGGCAGATCCAACACCACCATACCACCCTTAAGCTGCCACAGTTCCCGCAATTTCTGATTCAGCGCCGCAATTGTGATTTGCCGACCCAAAACTTTCACCAGAAATACACTGCCGATACAACCCATTCATCGCATCCAACACTTCCTTCCCAATAGTAACCACCGCCTCACCCTCTTCCCCACTCGGGAATTTCAGACTCATCTATGACCTCATGAATTCCGAATCCAGCACCGTCTCCGGGATCGAAATCCCTCCTCCATTACTTCCATGCGCCTTCTCAACCCAAAACCTAGAACCCTCTGGAGGAATCCCTGATGGCCGGCCATCATCCTCCATATTCTCATCTTGATCCCTCTGTTCAAGAACCCTAGCGCCGCCAGTGCTCATCTCTAACTTTCTTTTTCTTTGAATACATTTTTTTGTTATTAATTATGTATTTATAATTTATCGTTTGTCATGTTATTTTTAATTTACTATATTTCAATTTGTATTTCAATATTTTTGTTAATTATATAATTAGTTATTGTTAATATAATTGTTGGGGTCGGTTTCCACCCAGGCAAAATCAATCAAAGAAAAGGCCAAGTATGAAGGGTAATTCCGTACCCGTGCATAATCGGTGCACGAACCGAAGTGAGTCACCTCGGTGCACAAACTGTGCACGAACCGAAATGAGTCACCTCGGCGCACAAACCGTGCACAAACCGAGCCGAACCGTAAAATGTACAGATTGTGCACGAGCCGAACCAAATCAACATCTCCTCTCGATAATCCGAGTAAAAGGTCCACAAAGTATTCCGAGCCCAAAACTAAGGCACGAGGCCGAGCCCAAGACGGATCTTTATGCAAATGGGCCATGTCCTAGCCCGCAAGGAAATCAGAAGCGAGGTTCGCCCTAGAAGACGAAGCCTCACGGAAATGAGCGCCGCGGAGGGAAGATAAAGAAGAATCTACTAGAAGATTCTTATAGATCTTCACTTAGATTTACGAATAGAGATGTATAAATAGGACCCTTAGCTCATTGGGGGCGGGATCCGCGCTTTTCCTAGCAAAAACACTTGTACCCAAAAAGCTTATCGCAGCAAATCTAATAAAACTCCATCTTTGGATCTTTGTTTCGGTTTTAAACTTAGAATCTTTACGTCCTCTTTATTTTTCTTAACAGATAATTCGTTGTGCGAAATCCAGTACGCACAATTTGGAGCTAGAAGGAGGGGTGGCTATAAAGAATTCACACACCAAAAACCGACGCAAACCAGATCCAAGAAGATGACCACCGGAGCTACCAAAACCGACGGCACTACCGCAGCAGGGAACGTCACCGGCGGCACCAAAGCGAATCCTCCCGCGGGAGACGGAGCGCTCAACACTACTCAGCAAACGCCGGAACAACCTGAGTCGATCTCCGCGTCCTTAGCCGAGATGAAAGCCATGATGATGGCGCTGGCCAGTAAGACAGCGGAGCAGGGTAAAACTCTTGAGAACCTTACGACGGAGAGCCGAGCCCAAAGCCGGCGAATCGGTAATCTCACCCCCATGATGAATCCATCCGCCAGGATCAGGAGGCTCGGACTCAATCCGACAACGCTCAACTTCGCAACCCCAGGAGTGAACAATAGCCGAGCTGGAGGCTCGAGAATTTTCCAATCACAACACCTCTCCGGAGAAAGAACTCCCGCAGCCACGAGGCCCAACACCACCGAGCCACCGCGTCTGGTCCGAAGAGGAGTCGCTGAGCGAGATCAACAGCTCGGCGGAGCCCTAGGCGAACCTACCAACGGCTCGGCGGCCACAACAGGAATTGGGGAGGAGCGAGCCGATGCAACGACGTCGCAACCAGACGAGGACACCATCACCGCGGCGCGACGAGATGAAGCTGCATGACTCAGCCTCGACCCTGAGCAGGATCAAGACTTAGCCGAGGAAGAGGAAAACCTCATGTGGGTCGAGCAGGCACAATATTAGGACGAGCACCGCAGGGCAAACCGAGGCGGAGTTACCGAACTCAACTCGGCGAGCCGAGGCAACGCCCTTGACGAAATCCGAGCTGATTTGGCTCGAGCAAACGAGGAGGTGAAAGCTATGCGATCGCAGGTGCACAAGGCAACGAGCGCAGCACCCGAGATTGACTTAATGCTAGAGGAAGCCCAGATGACGCCATTCACAGCAAGGATTATGGAGGCGAGAGTGTCCGACCCCGGGAAAGTCTGCCTCCCGACTTACGAGGGAACGGCGGATCCGAAAGAACATATCATGGCGTTCCGTACGGCGATGGCCTGATCCAACCTCAGAGAAAGCAAGCGAGACGCGGGATACTGCCTACTCTTTGTCGAGAATCTCCGAGGACCAGCCCTCGAATGGTTCTCCAGACTCGAGCGCAATTCTATCGGCAATTTCAAAGACCTCTGCACAGAGTTCATGAAGCAATACTCCATGTTCATGAACCGAGGCGTGTCAGACGCCGACCTTTGGACGCTATCTCAGGGACCGACCAAACCATTAAGAGCGTTCATGGGGCGCTTCAAAGCGGTGATGTCAAAAGTAGGCGACGTGAGCGACAAAGGAGCACTCGAAGCATTAAAGAAATCCTTGTGGTACAAATCGGAATTCCGAAAGGAGATTTGGTGCAACAAACCCCAATCCATCCAAGACGCCATGCATTGGGCGTCGGATTTCATACTCGAGGAGGAGGAATTCCGAATCCTCGATCAACGCTTCGGGCCAACGAAATCGGCAAACAGAAATCCATTGATGCCGAGCCAGCTGAGCCATTCGAAGAATCGCCCGAACAGCACCTATGTCCACCACGAGGGGCCAAACTTCAGCGGAGCGCACAACTATCAAATCAGCGCCGAACAAGGAGCTGGGCGAGGTCGAGGAAGAACGAACGGAAACACATGGACTAGGAACTCGAGTTCGTACGACAAAAAGGCCTACTGCGAGATCCATAAGACTTACGGGCACCTCACCGCCAACTCTCGAATCTTAGGAGACAAGCTCAGGGAAAAATTCTTGGCCGGAGAGCTCGGCAATTCAATCAGCTTGAAGGACCTAGAGCAGGGGAAGCCGGTCGAAGCCGAGCAGGAAGAACAACCCGATCCGGAAAACCGACCGGGCGGTCCGCCGAAGCGAGGGAGAAGAAACAATAACGCCTCGGACTCCGGTGGTCCACACCAGAGGATAAATATGATCATGGGAGGATCAGAGTACTGCAGAGACACGGTGTCCGCGATAAAAGCCTTTCAACGAAAAGCCGAAGCCAAGATAAACTGGTCCACACCGAGCAGAAATCCCAATGATATCATCACATTCGAAGAAAGAGAAATGACGGGCATAGACGGACCGCATAACGACCCCCTGGTGATCGAACTCATAGTAAAGGATCACGAAGTAGCCCGAGTCCTAATTGATACCGGAAGTTCGGTAGACGTCATATTCCGCGAAACTTTGGCGAAAATGAGAATCGACATGTCCGAAATAATACCGATTCCGAGTCCGTTGACCGGTTTCTCGGGAGAAACGACTATGACGATCGGAACGATCAGACTACCAGTCCTGGCAGAAGATATCACTAAGATCGTCAACTTCTCGGTAACCGAAGGTTCCTCGGTGTACAACATTATCATGGGAACGCCGTGGATTAATTCAATGAGAGCCGTGGTCTCGACTTATCACCTCTGTTTGAAATTTTCCGGGGCCAACGGGATCCGAACCATCTGGGGAAATCAGAAGGAGTCGCGAATATGCTTTATGACCGAGCACAAGCGGAGGAACCCCAAAACCGAGGCGAAAGGGGAGACCATTCATAAAAAGATAAAAACCAACCGAGAAGCGAAGGTCGGCGCCAAAAAACTTTTGTAGCAATTACAGAAAGCCGAGCAGGCCGAAGACAATCAGCCGCGGGGCGCCCCGGTGATATCTATATGCTTAGACGACGAAAACCCGGAGAGATGCGTAGAAGTGGGAGCCGAACTAGACGACCCGATCAAAACCGAGCTGATCGACTTTTTGAAAAAGAATATCGACACTTTTGTTTGGGCCGCAGAGGACATGCCCGGGATCGACATCAACGTTACATGCCACGAGCTCAATGTGGATCCAACTTTCAAACCGGTGAAGCAGAAGAGAAGAAAACTCGGACCCAAGCGAGCTAAAGCGGTGAATGACGAAGTGGACAGATTGCTTAAAGTCGGATCCGTCACCGAGGTGAAATATCCAGACTGGCTCGTAAATCCGGTTGTCGTAAAAAAGAAAAATGGAAAATGGCGTATCTGCGTCGACTTTACCGATCTGAACAAAGCATGTTCGAAGGATAGTTTCCCTCTCCCCCACATTGATCGGCTCGTCGAGGCGACCGCAGGAAACAAGCTCCTCTCGTTTATGGATCCTTTTTCTGGGTATAATCAGATCTTGATGAACCCCGACGACCAAGAAAAAACAGCATTCATAACCGGCCGAGGCATTTACTGTTATAAAGTGATGCCGTTCGGATTGAAGAACGCCGGAGCTACGTATCGGCGATTAGTCAATAAAATGTTCGCCGACCAACTGGGAAAAACAATGGAGGTATACATCGATGATATGCTTGTGAAGTCGCTGGAAGTAAGCAACCACATCGCACATCTGGCGGAATGCTTCGAACGGCTAAATCACCACAACATGAAACTTAATCCGGCGAAATGCAGATTCGCGGTAACATCAGGGGAATTCCTCGGGTATCTGGTTACGAGCCGTGGAATCGAAGCAAACCCAAAAAAGATCGATGCGTTAATCCAAATGGCCTCACCCAGGAACAAACGAGAAGTACAACGACTAACAGGACGCGTAGCTGCCTTAAATCGGTTCATCTCGAGATCAACCGACAAATTTCTAGCTTTCTACGACACACTCCGAGGCAACAAGAAGTTCGAATGGATAGAAAGGTGTGAGGCAGCCTTCCAGGAGCTAAAGCAATATCTGGCAACTCCACTCGTGCTCGCAAAGCCAGTGGAAGGAGAACCCCTGTACTTATACATCGCCGTTTAGACTACCGCAATCAGCAGAGTACTTGTCCGAGAAGAACGAGGAGAGCAAAATCCGATCTTCTACGTAAGCCAAACACTAGCGGACGCGGAAACGAGATACCCGCAAATGGAGAAGCTGGCACTCGCTGTGGTGATGTCCGCACGGAAACTCATACCATATTTTCAATCGCACTCTATCGTGGTCCTGACGTCTTTCCCTCTACGATCTATACTACACAGCTCAAGCCAATCCGGAAGATTAGCAAAATGGGCAATTGAGCTCAGCAAATACGATATCGAATATCGGAGCAAGATCTGCGCCAAGTCCCAAGTCCTCACTGACTTCCTGATAGAGCTTTCGATCGACGGAACGGACGAGCTGACCGAAGATTCCACATGGATACTTCACGTGGACGGCTCGTCGTCAAGACAAGGCTCAGGGATCGGGATTCGCCTGACATCTCCGACCGGCGAAGTCTTAGAGCAATCCTTTAGACTGGCCTTCCACGCTTCTAACAATGAGGTCGAATACGAGGCTTTGATCGAGGGACTCAGGCTAGCACAGGGAATCAAGGTTCAAAAAATTCGGGCCTTCTGCGACTCTCAGCTCGTCGCTAACCAATTCAACGGGGAGTACACGGCAAGAGACGATAGGATGGAAGCGTACTTAAGCGTTGTCCAAAAACTTTCAAAAGAGTTTAAAGAGTTTGTTGGGGTCGGTTTTCACCCAGGCGAAATAAATGAAAGAAAAGGCTAAGTATGAAGGGTAATCTCTTACCCGTGCACGAACCGGAGTGAATCACCTCGGTGCATAAACCGTGCACGAATCGAAGTGGTTCACATCGGTGCACAAATCGTGCCTGGACCGAAGTGAATCACCTCGATGCATAAACCGTGCACGAACCGAAGTGGTTTACCTCGGTGCACAAATCATGCACGGACCGAAGTGGTTCACCTCGGTGCACAAACCGTGCACGAACCGAAGTGGTTCACCTCGGTGCACAAACTGTGCAGAAACCGAGCTGAACCGAGCCGTGCACAAACTGTACAAAGATCGAGCCGAACCGTAAAATGTACGGATTATGCATGGGCCGAACCAAATCAACATCTCCCCTCGATACTCCGAGCTAGAGGCCCACGAAGGATTCCGAGCTCAAAACCAGGACACGAGGCCGAGCCCAAAACGGATCGTCACGCAAATGGGCCGAGTCGAAGCCCATAAGGAAATCCGAAGTGAGGTTCGCCCTAGAAGACGAAGTTTCACGGAAGGAGCGCCGCGGAGGGGAGAGAAAGGAGAATCTACGAGAAGATTCTTAGAGATTTTGACTTAGATTTACAAACAAATATGTATAAATAGGGCCCTTAGCTCTTTGAAGGGGGGATCCGCGCATTACCTAACAAGACACTTGTACCCTAAAAAGCTTATCACAACAACTCTAATAAAATCGCCATCTTTGGATCTCTATTTCGGTTTTCTTACTTAGAATCTTTGCGTCCTCTTTATTTTCTTAACAGATAAATCGTTGTGTGAAATTCAGCACGCACAATTTGGCGCTATAAGGAGGGGTATTAAAGAATTCACACACCAAAAACCGACGCGAACCAGATCCGAGAAGATGACCACCGGAACTACCGACATCGACGACACTACCGCAGCGGGGAACGTCACCGGCGGCACCGGAGCGAATCCTCCCGCGGGAGACGGAGCGCTCAACACTACTCAGCAAGCGTCCTTGGCAGAGATGAAAACCATGATGATGGCGCTGGCAAATAAGACGGCCGAGCAAGGCAAAACTCTGGAGAACTTCGCGACGGAGAGTCGAGCCCAAAGTCAGCGGATCGGCAGTTTGACCCCCATGATGAATCCGTCTGCCAGGAACAGAAGGCTCGGGCTCAACCCGATAGCGCTCAACTTCACAACTCCAGGAGTGAACAACAGCCGAGCAAGAGGCTCGGGAAATCTCCTATCCGAAGAGAGAACCCCCGCAGCCACGAGGCCCGACACCACAGATCCACCACGTCTGGTCCGAAAAGGAGTCCCTGAGCGAGATCGGCAGCTCGGCGGAGCCCTAGACGAACCCACCAACGGCTTGGCGGCCGCAACAGGAACTGGGGAAGAGCGAGCCGATGCGATGACTTCGCAACCAGACGAGGTGACCGTCACCGCGACACCACGAGGTGGAGCTTCGGGAGGCGACCTCGGCTCGGAACAAGATCAGGACTTAGTCGAGGAAGAAGAAAACCTCGTGTGGGTTTAGCAGGCACACTATCAGGACGAGCCCCTGAGGATAAACCGATGCCTTTTTACTGAACCCAGCCTGGCGAGCCGAGGCAACGCCCTTGACGAAATCCGAGCCGATTTGGCTTGGGCGAACGCGGAGGTGAATGCTATTCGATCGCAGGTGCACAAGGCGACGAGCGCAGCACCCGAGATTGATTTAATGCTGGAGGAAGCCCAGATGACGCCGTTCACAGCGCGCATTATGGAGGCAAGAGTGTCCGACCCTGGGAAAGTCCGCCTTCCGACTTACGAGGGAATGACAGATCCGAAGGAACATATCATGGCGTTTCGTACGGCGATGGCACGATCCAACCTCAGAGAAAGCGAGCGAGATGCGGGATACTGCCTTTTGTTTGTCGAGAATCTCCGAGGACCAGCCCTCGAATGGTTCTCCAGGCTCGAGCGCAATTCCATCGGCAATTTCAAAGATCTCTGCATCGAGTTCATGAAGCAATACTCCATGTTCATGAACCGAGGCGTGTCAGACGCCGACCTCTGGACATTATCTCAAGGACCGAATGAACCGTTAAGAACTTTCATGGCGCGCTTCAAAGCAGTAATGTCAAAAGTAGGAGAGGTGAGCGACAAAGGAGCGCTCCAAGCGTTAAAAAAGTCCATGTGGTATAAATCGGATTTCCGAAAAGAGATTGAGCGCAACAAACCCCAATCTATCCACGACGCGATGCATCGGGCATCGGAATTCATACTCGAGGAGGAGGAGTTCCAAATCCTCGACCAACGCTTCGGGACAACAAAATCGGCGAACAAGAATCAAGCGATGCCGAGCCAGCAGAACCATCCGGAGAATCGCCCGAACGGCGCCTACATCCACCACGAGGGACCAAACTTCAGCCAACTGTCGAATCTTAGGAGACAAGCTCAGAGCGAAATTCTTGGCCGGAGAGCTCGGCAATTCTTGGCCGGAGAGCTCGGCAATTCTTGGCCGCGGCCGAGCAGGAAGAACAAGTCGACCCGGAAAACCGACCGGGCGGTCCGCAGAAGCGAGGGAGAAGAAACAACAATGCCCCGGATTCCGGCGGGCCACGTCAACAAATAAACATGATCATGGGAGGATCGGAATACTGCAGAGACATGGTTTCCGCAATAAAAGCCTTTCAACAAAAAGCCAAAGCTCAGATAAACTGGTCCGCACCGAGCAGAAATCCCAATGATGTCATCACATTCGAGGAAAGACAAACGGCAGGAATAGACAGACCTCATAATGATCCCCTGGTGATCGAACTCATAGTGAAGGATCACGAAGTAACCCGAGTCCTAATTGATACCGGAAGTTCGGTAGACGTCATTTTTCGCGATACGTTGACAAAGATGGGAGTCGACATGTCCGAGATAGTACCGATCCCGAGCCCATTGACCGGTTTTTCGGGAGAAACGACGATGACGATCGGAACGATCAGAACGATCACTAAAATCGTTAATTTCTCGGTAACCGAAGGTCCCCCGGTGTACAACATTATCATGGGAACGCCGTGGATTAACTCGATGAGAGCTGTTGTCTCGACTTATCACCTCTGTTTAAAATTCCCTGGGGCCAACGGTATCCGAACGATCTGGGGAAATCAGAAGGAGTCTCGAATATGCTTCATGACCGAGCACAAGCTCAGGAACCCCAAAATCGAGGCAAAAGGGGAAACCGTTCATAAAAAAATAAAAGCCAACCGAGAAGCGAGGGTCTTCACCAAAAAACTCTTGTAGCAATTACAGAAAGCCGAGCAGCAGGCCGGAGACAATCCACCGCGGTGCGCCCCGGTGATATCTATATGCTTAGATGACAGAAATCCGGAGAGATGCGTAGAAGTAGAAGCCGAGCTGGACGACACGGTCAAAATCGAGCTGGTCGACTTTCTGAAAAAGAATATCAACACTTTTGCTTGGGCCGCGGAGGACATGCCCGGGATCGACATCAACGTTACATGCCACGAGCTCAATGTAGATCCAACCTTCAAGCCAGTAAAGCAGAAGAGAAGAAAACTCGGACCCGAGCAAGCTAAAGCGGTGTATGACGAAGTGGACAGATTGCTTAAGGTCGGATCCATCACCGAGTCGAAATACTCAGACTGGCTCGCAAACCCGGTAGTCGTAAAAAAGAAGAACGGAAAATGGCGTATATGCGTCGACTTTACCGACCTGAACAAAGCGTGTCCGAAGGATAGTTTCCCTCTCCCCCCACATTGATCGTCTCGTTGAAGCAACCGCGGGGAACAAACTCCTCTCGTTTATGGATGCTTTTTCTGGGTATAATCAGATCTTGATGAACCCCGACGACCAAGAAAAAACAGCATTCATAACCGACCGAGGAATTTACTGTTACAAAGTGATGCCGTTCGGATTAAAGAACGCCGGAGTTACGTATCAGCGATTGGTTAATAAAATGTTCACCGACCAACTGGGGAAGACAATGAAAGTATACATAAACGATATGCTGGTAAAATCACTGGAAGTAAACAATCACATCGCCCATTTGTCGGAATGCTTCGAACGGCTAAATCACGACAACATGAAACTCAATCCGGCAAAATGCAGATTCGCAGTAACATCAGGGGAATTCCTCGGATATCTGGTTACAAGCCGAGGCATCGAGGCAAACCCAAAGCTGATTGACGCGCTAATCCAGATGGCCTCGCCTAGAAACAAACGAGAAGTACAACGACTAACAGGACGCGTCGCTGCCTTGAATCGCTTCGTCTCAAGGTCAACCGATAATTGTCTAGCTTTCTACGACACGCTCCGAGGCAACAAGAAGTTCGAATGGACAGAAAGGTGCGAAATAGCTTTCCAGGAGCTAAAACAATACCTCGCAACTCCACCCGTGCTCGCAAAACCAGTGGAAGGAGAAACCCTGTACCTATACATCGCCGTTTCAGCTAGCGCGGTCAGCGGAGTACTGGTCCGGGAAGAACGAGGGGAGCAGAGCCCGATCTTCTATTTGAGCCAAATTCTGGCGGATGCAGAAACAAGATACCCTCAAATGGAGAAGCTGGCGCTCGCTGTGGTGATGGCAGCACGGAAACTCAGACCCTATTTCCAGTCGCATTCCATCGTAGTCCTGACGTCCTTCCCGCTACGGGCTATACTACACAGCTCGAGCCAATCCGGAAGATTAGCAAAATGGGCGATCGAGCTCAGCGAATACGACATCGAGTATCGAAGCAAGACCTGCGCCAAATCTCAAGTACTCGCTGACTTTCTGATAGAACTTTCAACTGACGGGACCAACGAACCGAGTCAGGATTCCACTTGGATACTTCACGTTGATGGCTCCTCATCAAGGCAAGGCTCGGGAATCGGAATTCGCCTAACCTCTCCAACTGGCGAAGTTTTGGAGCAATCTTTCAGGCTAGCTTTTCACGATTCGAACAATGAAGCCGAGTACGAAGCTCTGATCGCGGGGCTCAGATTAGCACGGGGAATCAAAGTTCAAAAAATTCGGGCTTTCTGCGACTCTCAGCTCGTCGCCAACCAATTCAATAGAGAATACACCGCAAGGGACGACAGGATGGAGGCATACTTAGGGGTGGTCCAGAAACTTTCGAAGGAATTCGTAGAGTTCGGACTAACAAGAATTCCTCGTGGCGAAAACGCTGAAGCCGACGCATTAGCAGCCCTCGCCTCGTCGTCCGACCCCGGGCTTAAGCGAGTAATCCCAGTGGAATTCATCGAGCAACCCAGCATCGAAAGCTCCGAAACTATTAACCTTATCGAGCCAGCTGAAACTCTGACAGAACCAAGCGACGAGCACGAGACAGTCGCGACGAAACATGACCAGCGGAACGAATACGGATGCGACCAAGAGTGGATTGGAGCGATTTTAACATACATAATTGACGGAGAGGTCCCCACAGACAAGTGGACAGCACGCAAACTCAAGGCTCAGGCTGCTCGCTATATCCTACTCGACGGGGAGGTCTTCAAGTGGAGGTTCTCAGGACCGTTAATGACTTGCGTCGAAGGGAAAGAAGCTCGCAGGGTAATGGAAGAGGTTCACGGAGGATCTTGCGGCAATCACAACGGTGGAAAGTCCTAGGCAATAAAAATAAAACGTCACAGATACTACTGGCCGACCATGGTGGTCGATGGACATCGTCGGCCCGCTACATCGCTCCAAGCAGAAGAGATTCCTGCTAGTGCTGACGGATTACTTCTCAAAGTGGGTCGAGGCAGACTCTTTCGCCAGTATCAAAGACGTCCAGGTCGAGAATTTTGTCTGGAAAAACATCATTTGCCGGCATGGCATCCAATACGAAATAGTAACCGATAACGGCTCGCAATTCATCTCAACATGTTTGGAGTCTTTTTGCGAAAAGTGGAAAATCAGGCTGAGTAAGTCGACACCTCGATACCCGCAAGGCAACGGGCAAGCAGAGGCAGCAAACAAAACAATACTCGACGGGTTGAAAAAACGCCTCGATGCCAAAAAAGGAAGATGGGCTGACGAACTGGAAGGAGTCTTATGGTCGCATCGGACGACCCCGAGACGAGCAACTGGTGAAACACCGTTCGCACTCGTCTACGGAACGTAATGCGTCATCCCCTCCGAAGTGGAGTTTCCGGGAATACGACGACGACTCCTTCCGGGACAAGAGGGTCTCAATCACCTTATGCTCTTAGACGAAGCAGACCTAATCAATGAAAGACGCGACCAAGCACTCATTCGCATTCAAAATTACCAGCAAGCTACCGCAAAGTACTACAACTCCAACGTCAAAAGTCGGAGATTTCACGAAGGAGAGCTAGTCCTCCGCAAAGTTTTTCAAAACACGGCATAACGGAACGCTGGAAAACTGGAGGCTAACTCGGAAGGACCGTACCAAAAAACCAAAGTGGTCCGACTAGGAGTATACGAACTAGTCAACCATTCGACAGATGCTTCGGTGCCAAGATCATGGAATGCGATGCATCTGAAGAAGTACTACTTCTAAGTAACTCATCACAAAAAAAAACGAACTACGGGGCGGTTTGATCCTCGAAAGGGGTACGTAGGCAGCTCGTCTCATGACGAGTTCAACTGTCCCCCTCCCTAAAAAGGGGGGGGGAGTGGGGTTCGTATATTCATATACTCTCACGCTATGTAAACCAAAAATATTCTTGAATAAAGTTTACTTAGCTCTTTCCACCAACTCTATCACTTCGTTTACCGTTGGCCACAGTATACGAACAATTAACATCCCAAACGGGATCTCAACCTTCACATTCGTCACGAATCATAGGTTCTCTACATCCTTCACGGATCCAAGCGTGCTATATAAATTCAAATCGAGTTTACCTCGGTTCAATCTCTATTGGGTATACCCCGAGAAAGATTCTAATGGCTGTTCTCGATACGGGCTCGCATATCGTCAAAACATGCGAATCCTAACTAAGAGAACACGTAAACCCCAACTCTCACTTAACGTTGGTCATCGACATCTCGCGAACATCGTACTGCTCGGGCATTTATCGCCTAAGTACGAACTAACAAAGCACGTTCGGCTAAAGCCCGATAAACCGTCCGCTCCCAGGCAAGGTCGGTCTAATATCAAGACGTTAACGGATACCGAGTCACTTCGGTACGAAACGAAACGAGGTCGCAAAAATATTCGAATCTGAATCATTAAACTAGTTATCTAAAGCAAGCTCGGAGTGTCAAGTCCCCTCGATTCTGCAGAAACACAAGTCTAGAAAGACACTTCAACGCGACATAAAATCAGAATCGCATAAATATTAATACGGTGGATAAAGCCATCCATGCATTTTGTTCGAAAGACAACAGAAATAGTTTCAAAAAAAAATAATAAATAAAATAAGTCAGACGACAGAGTTTGGATCGGTAGCCTCAGCATTGGCACCCTCTACAGGTTCGGCGCTAACACCCCCGGCAGGTTCGGCGTTATTGTCCTCGGCTACATCGTCCTTTGGAGAGGAGGGCTCAACGGATCGCTTCTCGGAAAGCATTTCTTCTATGCGAGGAGTGTTGTCTTTCGACCCGGATGGATTTTCTATCCCAACCTTCGAAGCCGAGACTTCAAGGGTCTCTCCGCCTGGAAGAGTTGGCAAAGGATCCATCTGTACAGGAGAAGGCTTCAAATCTTCACGAAGATCCGCTGCGAGCCGGTCAAACTCCTCGTAGGCACCTGCCATTTCGGCCTTGCACGCCGTCAGCCTCGTTTTTTCATCCTCAAGAGCAGGAGGGTCGAAACCCTGGAGAACGTCGATGAACTGGAGATTCCCCTCGACCTCGGCCAAATCAGCAACCCGATCCCGAACGTCGCCCTTGAGCAAAGCCACTTTAGCCTCGGCACGAGAGATCCTTGCCCGATACTTATCGGCGAGCTCGCGTTTCGCCTCTTGACGGGCCTTCTCGAGGTTTGCCTCGTGCATCTCTCGCTCGGACGAAACCTGCCTCTCTAAGGAAGCACGGTCGGCATCCAGCTGAGCCCTCTGATCCAAAAGACGAGACGTCTTTTTCTCCAATTCGTCGCGCTGGCGCTTGAAGATGTCTCTCTCGGCTTGGAGGACCTTGATGCGTTTCGCCGATTCTTCCTCTTTCCTGGTATGGCAAGCCTCCGCCTCGTCGAACTTCGTTTTTAAAGAAGCAGCGGCACTGCGAGCGTTCTCAACCCGCCTTTGATCATCTCGGGCTTCTGCCTCGTACCCGAGAATCGCCTCGTTAGCTGCGGCGGCGAACTGCACGAACAAAAGCATAAGTACAAGAAGCGAAACGCGTCGGAACATTAACTACCCTGCGAAAAATAATCTTCACCTTAGTCGCTTTGAGGGCCATCTGAGCGTATTTCCTCCGTTTAATGAGTGTGTTTGGAGGAGGAAAGAGAACGCCCGGGGCGAGAATTTTGGAGAAGAGAGCGGCAGCGACCTCGGGGTCGTTGTATGCCTCTTCGGTCACTTTGGGGTCGGCCTCGGGAACACTGGCCTGTTTCGTGCTCTCCGGCGCCCGCTTCGTCTTCTTCTTCTTCTTTGCCTCGGGCGCCGCAGGCTCATCGGCCGCAGGACGCTTCCCAGATTTTTTATCTTTAACAGAAGGATGATCGTCTTGAGGGAGCGAAGGGATCGTATCCCCAGGTTTCGTCCCAGACTTGAAACCTGAAACTATTTCCTTTGGTCCGCTCGGGGTCTTCTCCACGCCTTCTAGCCCTGGAGCATCACGCGCGTCCTTCTGCGCGGAGACGGATTCCCGAAGTCCCGAGCCATCCTTTTTCTTTCGCTCGGCGGTTTTCTTTGTGTCTTCTTTTCCCGAACTCGGGAGCGTCACACGCATCTTGCTCTTTGCTTCGATCTCTTGTCGCTCACGAAGAGTTAGCCTTTTTGCCATCTCTATTCGGGTGTCTTCGGACGCAGACTCGGAATCGGAGTCGCCTGCTTGATAACCGCTAAAGTACAGAGCTCGGGTGTGTTCGATCTGCTGAAGAGAGAAGTTTTTCTTCCAACGGACTTCCCTTTGATTAAAAGGCTTTGCGACCTCCCAAATATCTTCCGGACACCTAAGCACGAGGAGAGGAAATGCGAAACAAAGAACAAAAGGAGTATTAGTAAGGTAAAAACCGAGCTGGAGTACGTGGGAAAAATCCCTAAACTCGTTTCGGTCTTCTACCCATTCGCCCCCATTCCGCCTTAGTTCTCTCGAGCCAATCCTCCGAAACGGAAGCATCGTTTTTAAGGACGTAAAAGAATTTGCTTTCCCAGTCCGCGTCTTTGCTCGGGAAGTCCCGGATTATCCTACGATCTCTCTTGTTCGAGATGTAGTACACCTCGGCTTTGGATTTACGTCGGATATCCAAGAGGTTATCGAGATGGCCCAGCGAGAGCTCTGTCCCGCACTCATAGCTTAGGGTCAGCAATCCCACGATATGTCGCAAGGCGCGCGGTGTCAGTTGAGCTAGGACAAGACCGCGGGACCACAAGTACTCTGAGATAAGCTTCGGGATCGGGAACCATAGCCAGCATTCGACAAGGAAGACTTCGTAAATCGTGAAATAACCATCCGGCGGGCTATCCGCTCGTTCCGTTTTGGAGGGAAGCCGAAATTCTACACCTTCACTGATCCCGAAACGAGCTCGGATCTCTGCTAAAGACCTCGGCGTCGAAGGAGATGAACCTGGTGGGTTGGCAACTATCTTCTTTTTTCGACGCCGAGGTGCTTTCTCCTTTTGAAGCCGCACGAGCTCGTCCAACTCCCGCCTCGCCTTGACTGGATCCCAGTTCCAGTCTTCTTCCTCGGGTTTCGGCTCAGATGTGTCCTCAGACCCTGGGACGTGCACCTCGGCATGGTTGGTAGCTGAGAGCTCGGCGGAATGACAAGCGGGAGAAGAGAATATCTTTCTCCCTAACTTAGTCGGGGAATTAACCGAACCCACGGAGTCCTCGAGAGCCGAATCACCTCGGGGTGAAGAAAGTCGCGCGCTCGGCTCGCCTTGGGGGGAGAGGATTGGAGTATTCGTCGCACCCCGGGAAGTGATAGAAGCACCTCGGGATTTATTCACACTCGCCTTGGGGATCACTTCGGTCCGAGAATCGGAGCGTGGAAGCGTTACGTTCACCTCGGATATCGCTTTGGATCGAACACCGGATGAAGACATTGAAGATCAGTCGAGTCCTCGGAGATTGCTTTAAGATGGATCGGAGAATTCGAAGAACAACCGGAATACTTGAAGATCGATCGGAGAACTAAGGCGGATGACGGCGGCTCGGCAAGAATCTGAAGAACCCTAATCGAAATCTAAACATAAACGAGAGAGAGAAGGGAGAGAAGAAAGAAAACCAACCTTTTGAGAAGTTTTGAGGAATGAAGATAGTGAAAGAGCCAAGAGGAGATCTCGCAGTCTTATAAACGAGCCAGCGCGTCGCCTCGGGAACACGCGAGACGGTTCCACTTCCCGAGGCGAGCTCAAAACTGATAAACAGATAGTGGGCCTTAAGAGATAATCGTAGGCCCAAGTCCGACAGTGTCGGCCCAAAACCGAAAAGCCCAGACAAAAAAGAAGAATAAAAAAAAAAAATTCCCTAAGTGTCAAAAGCTCCGAGGTGAATGATTCACGCGGGAAAAGTCGAGGCGAAAGCCCGGTCCAATAACAACACTACCTCGGTCGCGAATAACACGCTTCGGCAAAGGTGTTGAGCGCCGAGCAAAAGAATCAACACCTCGGTGACTGGTTTCACACCTCGCCTCGGTAAACAAGTTTACCTTGGTAAGAAATTGAGAGCCGAGCTAATCACTCAAAAACGTCTCGGCGATAAGTTAAACGCCTCGATCAACAAAGCCATTCACCTCGGCATACAAAAAAAAAACAACACATTTCGGTGCCGAGTCATTCACCTCGGCCCTTGATCACAAAACGCCTCGGCACGAAACTATTCACTTCGTCGCTTAAATATAATACTTCGGTAACAAAGTAAAAACACCTCGGGACATTGATCTCGCCTTTCCTGATAGCTCGTCACCCTCGTTCCCGAGACTAACGAGTTGGGGGGCTAACTGTTGGGGTCGGTTTCCACCCAGGCGAAATCAATGAAAGAAAAGGCTAAGTATGAAGGGTAATATCTTACCCGTGCACGAACCGGAGTGAATCACCTCGGTGCATAAACCGTGCACGAACAGAAGTGGTTCACCTCGGTGCACAAATCGTGCACGGACCGAAGTGAATCACCTCGATGCATAAACCGTGCACGAACCGAAGTGGTTCACCTCGGTGCACAAATCATGCACGGACCGAAGTGGTTCACCTCGGTGCACAAACCGTGCACGAACCGAAGTGGTTCACCTCGGTGCATAAACCGTGCACGGACCGAAGTGAATCACCTAGGTGCACAAATTGTGCACGAACCGAAGTGGTTCACCTCGGTGTACAAATCGTGCACGAACCGAAGTGGTTCACCTCGGTGCACAAACTGTGCAGAAACCGAGCTGAACCAAGCCGTGCACAAACTGTACAAAGATCGAGCCGAACCGTAAAATGTACGGATTATGCATGGGCCGAACCAAATCAACATCTCCCCTCGATACTCCGAGCTAGAGGCCCACGAAGGATTTCGAGCTCAAAACCAGGACACGAGGCCGAGCCCAAAACGGATCGTCACGCAAATGGGCCGAGTCTACGAGAAGTGAGGTTCCCCCTAGAAGACAAAGTTTCACGGAAGGAGCGCCGCGGAAGGGAGATAAAGGAGAATCTACGAGAAGATTCTTAGAGATTTTGACTTAGATTTACAAACAAATATGTATAAATAGGGCCCTTAGCTCATTGAAGGGGGGATCCACGCTTTACCTAGCAAGACACTTGTACCCTAAAAAGCTTATCACAGCAACTCTAATAAAATCGCCATCTTTGGATCTCTGTTTCGGTTTTCTTACTTAGAATCTTTGCGTCCTCTCTATTTTCTTAACAGATAAATCGTTGTGTGAAATCCAGCACGCAAACTTAAGGCTCAAGCTGCTCGTTATATCCTACTCGACGGGGAGCTCTTCAAATGGAGGTTCTCGGGACCATTAATGACTTGCGTCGAAGGAAAAGAGGCTCGCAGGGTAATGGAAGAAGTTCACGGAGGGTCTTGCGGCAATCACAGCGGCGAAAAGTCTTTGGAAATAAAGATAAAACGTCACGGATACTACTGGCCGACCATGGTAAAGGACTGCGAAATTTTTTCTCGGAAATGTGAGAAATGTCAACACCACGCCTCGACAATCCACCAACCTACCGAGCTGCTCTCCTCAATCTCGTCCCCCTACCCATTCATGCGATGGTCGATGGACATCGTCGGCCCGCTGCATCGCTCCAAGCAGAAAAGATTCCTGTTAGTTCTAACAGATTACTTCTCGAAATGGGTCGAGGCAGACCTCTTTCGCCAGTATCAAAGATGTCCAGGTCGAGAATTTTGTCTGGAAGAACATCATCTGCCGGCATGGTGTCCCATACGAAATAGTAACCGATAACGGCTCGCAATTCATCTCAGCACGTTTCGAGTATTTTTGCGAAAAGTGGAAAATCAAACTGAGTAAGTCGACACCTCGATACCCACAAGGCAACGGACAAGCAGAGGCAGCAAACAAGACGATACTCGACGGGATGAAAAAACGCCTCGATGCCAAGAAGGGAAGATGGGCCGACGAACTAGAAGGAGTCCTATGGTCGCATCGGACGACCCCGAGACGAGCAACTGGCGAAACACCATTTGCACTCGTCTACGGAACGGAGTGCGTCATCCCTTCCGAAGTGGAGTTCCCGGGAGTACGACGACGACTCCTCCCGGGACAAGAGGGTCTCAACCACCTTATGCTCTTGGACGAAGCACACCTAATTAAGGAAAGACGCGATCAGGCACTCTTTCGCATTCAGAACTATCAACAAGCAGCCGCAAAGTATTACAACTCCAACGTAAAAAATCGGAAATTTCACTAAGGAGAACTGGTCCTCCGCAAAGTTTTTCAGAATACGGCCGAGCGGAACGCCGGAAACTGGGGGCTAACTGGGAAGGACCATATCGCATCACCAAAGTGGTCCGCCCCGGAGTATACGAACTCACCAACCATTCAACAGACGCTTTGGTACCACGATCATGGAATGCGATGCATCTGAAGAAGTACTACTACTAAGAAACTTGTCACAAAAACACGAACTACGGGGCGGTTTGATCCTCGAAAGGGGTACGTAGGCAGCTCGTCTCATGACGGGTTCAACTGCCCCCCTCCCTAAAAAGGGGGGGGGAGTGGGGTACGTATATTATTCATATACTCCCACGCTATGTAAACCAAAAACACTCTTGAATAAAAGTTTTACTTAGCTCTTTCCGCCAACTCTTATCACTTCGTTGCTGTTGGCCGCGGTATACGAACACTTACATCCCAAGCGGGACCTCAACCTTCACATTCGTTACGAATCATAACGTTCTCTACATCCTCCACGGATTTCAGCGCGCTATATAAATCAAACCGAGTTTACCTCGGTCCAATCTCTATTGGGTATATCGCAAGAAAGGTTCTAACGGCTGTTCTCGATACAGACTCGCATTTCGTCGAAACACGCAAGTCCTAGCTAAAGAGAACACCTAAACCCCAACTCTCGCTTAACGTTGGTCATCGACACCCCGCGAACATCGTGCTGCTTGAGCATTTACCGTCTAAGTACAAGATAATCAAATACGTTCGGCTAAAACCCTAAATCGTTAAACGGCTCATCTAAAGCTAAAGCTAACTGGGGGTTTCGAAGCGCTCGATTCAGCGAAATCATAAAGTAAGAAAGATACTTGAGCATGATGACGGAAACATAAAATCAGGCATCTTTGTCAGAATCGCATAAATATGATAGTTCGGATAAAGCCATCCAGGCATCTTTGTTCAAACATAAACAAAAAAAAAATCTAACCAAAAAAGAGAGACAACAACATAACTTAAGAAAAAAGGAGGGAATTAAGCGTCCACAACGCCAGGCTCGACAGCATCAACCGCGTCATTCTTGACCTCGTCCTCGGCAACATCCTTCGAAGGAGGCTCGGTCGATCTCCTCTCAGATAGCATCTCTTCTACCCGAGGAGTGTCGACATTTGTTCCAGCCGGATGCGCGACTCCGATGATCGACGCTGAAACCTCATGCGTCTCTCCGCCCGGAAGGTTCGGCAATAAGACAGACGGCACTGGTGACAACTTCAGATCATCACAAAGATCCGAGGCGAGTTGCTCGAACTCTTCGTAAGCGTTTTCCAAGCCGGCCTTGCACCCTTTCAGCCTCGTCTTCTCTCCCTCCAGAGTAGGCGGGTCAGGACCTTCGAGAGCATCGATGAATTGGAGATTCCCATTGATCTCGGCCAAATCGGCAACCTTGTCTCGAGCTTCCCCCTTGAGCAGAACGACCTTGGCCTCGGCCCGCAAGACCATTTCCTGATACTTACCGGCAAGCTCGCGCCTCGCCTCTTCACGCGCTATCTCGAGGTTTGCGTCGCGCATCTCCCTCTCGGACAGAATTTGCCGGTTAAGTCCAGCCATTTCGGCCTCCAGTTGAGTGTTTTGATCTAGGAGACAGGATGTCTTTTTCTCCGCCTCGTCACGTAAAACAAGACTTTTTATGTCTTGCAAGCAATTCCTCAATTGCTCATATCATTTCAATATATTGAGGTATCAATCCATCTTGGGAGATGATGCAATAAGAATACAAAGTTAAGTCTAAACTAAGCTAGAATGATAGAAGCAAGTCACAAACAAATATTGAAAGCAAAGCACAAACTATAAGAGATACTACTAGAGCAATATTATGAAACTAGGCCTTAATCACTACTAATCAAGATACTAAACAAGGATTACTACTAAGCAAGATTAACAATTTAACTAAAACGAAACCTAGGGATGGAATCATTGATTTGGGAAACTAAATGGACAACCTTGCAATCATTTAAGCAACTAATCAAGCTAACTCTATGCCAAGAACACTTAAACAAGATTAAACCATGATGTGTGGCCTTAATCCCTTTCTTAATCATCCTAATGAACTAATGATGTTTTAGCATTAAGATAATCAACAAGCATTAAATTCAAGTCTATAAGGCATGATAAACACTCTAAACAACTAATGTCTTAGGCTAGAAATGTAAATCTCTTATTAAGTTGGTTCAAGCATTTCATCAAACACTTGGTGGGTGTATGAAATGCTTATGATCCAAAATAGCAAAGATTAGCTATTTGGCATTAGGAATCACTTAATAAGAAGAGAGAATGAAAGAATCTATCCTAGATTGCAAGATTAATCCATTAGAAAACCCTAAATCTAACCCATCCCCAAGTTTCTAAGGAACTACTCACTAACCATACTTAAACCCATCAAATCAAAGATTAGAGAAAGGTTAAACATGATTAGAGAAAGATAAAACAAGAAATCTAAGAAAGATAATGCATTAAACTCAAAGATTCAAGCTTAAACAAAGTATTTGCCCAAAGTGGCTAAAAGTTTAAGCTAAGAACAAGAGAATAAAAGTTGGGATAAAAAATTAGGTCTAAAGAGTATTTATAGGAGGGACCCAAAGGGTAGACAAAGAAGATTCGTCTGGGAGAATTTCGACGAGGTTCGTCGAACATACTCGTCGAAACTTCACCCTGGAGGAAAGTTTCGACGAAGCTTCGTCGAACAGAGTCGTCGAACGGGTCTTCAAGCGTCGATCATCTTCACGCGTCTGGATAAGTTTCGACGAGGTTCACCGAAACTACTCGTCGAAACTTCACCCTGGAGGAAAGTTTCGGCCAGCTACGTCGAAACTTCTGGTCGAAACATCGTCCTGGAGAGAAGTTTCGGTCAGCTACGTCGAAACTTCTGGTCGAAACTTCTTCAGGATTCTTCTTCTCCATCTTTTTGGCAACTTCTTGCTCTTCAAAGTGATGTGCCATTCCTCTCCAACTCCATTGTTGCCTCCACAGCATCCATGTTACCTGATCAAGACTCCAAATGCACCAAAACATGCAAGGACTATGCAAAGACACTCTAGGACTCTAAATGATACAATGCAACACAATGATGCTATATTAGACCCCTAAATGATGAGAAACTTATACTAAATGGATGCTAAAATGATGCAAAATATAGACATATCAACTCCCCCAAACTTGCTTTTTGCTTGTCCCCAAGCAAATGAAACACAAGCTAAGGAGAGAGGTTTGAAGGTGGGGACTCAAATCCAAAGGTGTCAAGCAAATGAATCAATTCAATGGTCCTAGTTAGCAGTTCTAGGATGCCTTTTATGCAAATTTCTACTCCAAAAGGTCTAGCCATACCCATACTCATTCAAGTGAACCCAAGCCTCAACCTACACAAGCATTCATTTTCACCAACCCTTTAACATTTATTAAGTGGTAACCATGGATCATGAATCATACAATGCTAGAAAACTTGTTTGGTTTTTGGGTAAGGTTTTGAGATGATAATGATCTCAACTTCAGGGGGTTCCAATGCAAGGGATCTCTCAATGAACAAGTGAACTTTGGCAAAATGCTAAGAGTAAAAAGCAACCTATGCATACAAGGACAAACTTCCATCTACCCTTTGTAACACAAATGCTTTCACTCTCATTCTCTTTTTAGCTCACTCACCAAGCCCAACCTAAGTTACCCATTGCGAGGCAATTCGCCAAACCCAATAGAAACTCAAACACCTTCTTCTTTTCCTTTTCTCTTTTAAGCACTTAGGGGAACATCTTCTACAACCACAAGTGTTGGCACACTTTTACTTCAAGCTCTTTCTCTTTTCATTCACAAATTGCTATCCTCTTTCTTATAACATCCTAGCCATATTTTTTTCTTTTTCTTGGCTCTTTTACTTTTCACTTCTAGAGGATTTTTTTTTTTTTTTCTTAACACTTAGAGCACTATACAAAGCCAACACTTGTTCCAAATATTTTCGTTTTCCCCTTTTCACCATCTCAACTTCGCCAAATTACTTGCTCCATATTCAAATACCAAGCCAAAATTCCCACCCAAGAATCCTATCCTATCATCTAGCTCATTGTTCTCGAGCTAGCTACATGGAAGCCTATCCTTGTCGCTCTAAACTCAACACTTTTTGCTAAGTTCACAAGATGAAAAAGGCCTAATGCACTCAATAAGGAAGAGGTTTCAAAGGAAGCTTAGTTTGGGAATTCGTTTTCAACCGCTCTAAAGATGAGAGTCGGCTATTTGGGTTAACAAGAGTGGTAAAAGGAAAGAAGATAACCCAAATATGTGTGTGGTATCCACAAGTTCCCTAGCAATGCATAACCATGATAATTACTTGCTCAAATTAGGTTCAAGTTCAAGAGAGTTGGTTTCTATTCAAAGCTTGCTTCAATTAAAACTTGAATATCAAATGGTGAGGTCCAAGTAGGGTTCAACTTTAACTTTCAAAATTTGCACACCAAGCATCAAACAACTATTAACTAGGGCCTTGAACTAATTCATGAGTTTAACACCTTACAAGGAAAAATCATCATTGTCCCCTATGCATGAATGCAATCCTATATGAAAGCTAGACTCAATCCTACTTATGTAACAAATGCAAATGCAACTACATGCTATTTTTTTTAATTTTCGAAATTTTTTCCAATTTTTTTGGTTTTTTCTATGCCATAGATGTATGCATGAGACTCAAGAATGCATGAGAAAGAAAAATAAGATCACAAAACACAAGTCAAATCTCTCAACCTCTCCCCCAAACTTAAATTACACAGTCCCTTGTGTAATAAAAGTCCGAGAGAGACCGCAATCAATATGAAAAAATGATAGATCAAGGCAAAATAAAAACTAATGGTATATACAATGGAGTTTGGAGTGTTACCTCTAGAATTGGGTTGAGGAGGAAGAGGATTCCCCTATTGAGTATGATTGGTTGCTTGACTCTGGTGTTGGGGAACGCATTGGTTTCCTCTTCCCATTGCGAGTCTCATAGGAGGAGGATCGTGGTGCTTCCTCATGGGAAACATTCCTCTCTTGCACGTGGAAAGAGTGCCTCCTATCAAGCTCCATGGCGCTCTCTCCCATTGCTTCCTCCTCATGCACATTGGGAGCTCTTGATGATGATGAAGCACCCCCAATCTTGTTCTTTAGGCCTTTGATCTCTTTTGCCATTCCCTTGATGGTTTTGACCATCTTTCTAATGGTCTTGTCTTGGTACTTGTTCCACCTTTGGAGGAGGTTGATGCGATGATGTACTTCTCTAAGGGGCTGGGAAGGCACGGCTAGATCATAAGCATCAAAGAAGTAGCGCTCACTCCCAACTTTCGGACTCAAAGGCTCCTCTTGATCTTCTTCTTGGCTAAGCTCGGCGCTTTCTTGGCTCGTGGATGCCCTTGTCCTCTTTGTGGTCTGAAGTGGAGGATCAACCGAAGGGTTGTAGAGCTCATCACTTGGGGGACGGAAGTCGATGTGACTCCTCTCACTAAAGCTAGTCAAATGGGTGCATGGAAGTCGGATCCTTGCTTCTGTTCTCTCTCCAAAAGCGAACTTGTAGACATATTTACCTCCCGCCATCCCACTAAGGAACCTCGTCTTGCGAAGGTATGAAATGTCCATCCACTCGATCTCATGCGTAACCTCCCCAAGATCCGCTCCACAAGCCTCTAGAATGGGTGTCACTATCCCGCCCACGCTGAGTTGTGGTGCAATGTCCTTAGTTGTAGCAGCCCATTCCTTGTAGCTTAGTAGCTTCTTCAATAGGAGAGAGATCAAGCCTATCCTGTAACCATCTCCATGCAAGGTTATCACCTTATTCCCAATCCTTATGTTCCTTAGGATGTTCTTGAATCCCATGTCCAAAAGCTCGAGCTCTTCCTCAACCACATAACCACACTCCTTTCTTGCGAAGAAGGTATGGGCGAGTGCCTTGTGCGCATACCTCACTGCGGGATGAGTGATGGCGCCACTCTTGCTTGTACCAGCCTTGAAGTTTCCAACTGCTATATACTTCCACAGATTTGAAAGCTCATCCCGTCGAAACTCCACAACTTTTCCTCTTCTCCATCCTTCTTCAAACCCAAATACTTCATTAAGCTCCTTGAAAGACATTCTATGGTGCTTGCGCCCCACTTTGAAAGTGATGAAGTCATGCCCATCTAGCTCTTGTTCTTCACTTGGTTCCTCACAAAGAGGATAGAATGTCACCTTGAGAGTGGAGAGGAATTGGCAAAGTGGTGCCATATAGTTTGGGTGAGCCATTTGGAAGAACTTCTTCATCCCCATTTGTGTGTAGAGCTCTAGCACATCATCAAACAAGCCAAGCTTTCTAAGAGTCTCCATGTGAGGTAATCTTGTCCCTTTGTGTTCCATGTCCATGATAATCTTATAAACTTCACTCGAGGTGGCTTCTCTTTCAACAGTCTCTTTCGCACGTTTGCTCCCCTCACCATGAATCATCGCTCTCTTCCCTTCTCTCCTATCCTATCTTTGTTGATCCGTTTCTCCATCATATGGCCCTCTAACCTTCACCATTTGCACCTATGAAAAGGAAATTCTTGGGTAAAAGTTAGCTTCTCATTATTGCCATCAACAAGATAAGAGTTTAGAAACAATAACAAGAGAAGACCAATTATTCTTCAATCCTATACTTAGAAAAAATTTTCAAATTTTTTTTTTTTGCATAAGCTCAAATTTTCAAATTGAACAAAACTCAAATTCAAGAAGGGTTATGCTTAAACGTGGGTAATGCATCTAATTACAAGCAAAAACCCCAAATTTAAACCACATTTAGATCACTAATTTGCAATTTTCAGACCCCTTTTATCTCAAGAACCCTAAGTGCCAAAAATTTCAAAATTTCTCAAAGCATTCACGTTTTTGCCTACTAAATCAATAAGATTATCATTCCCAAGTATAACCCAATCTTCTAGCAACCAAATTCGATTCCAATTCACCAATTTCCTCAAGTTTCTCAAAGAGAGAAAATCATGGATATAGAGAGGGAGATAGAGAAAAGATACCTTGTTCCTTGCACAAGAGATTGGCCCGAAATTGGAATAGAAACAGCTAGACAATAGAATTCCAAGCAAGTGGGTTTTTGAATCACCAAATTTGAGTGAAAATTGAGAGTTTTATGCTCAAAATAGTGAAACAATGGGAGAATGGAGGAGAAAAACGAGTTTGGGGAAGAAGAAGGGACTAAACCAAGCAAAATTCTGTGAAAATTGGTTTAGAAAAGGCTTGGTTTACTCAATTTGAACCGGTCAAAGGGGAAAAGGAAGGAGTTGACTTACCTTTTGGGGCTGCATCGGTTTGGCAATCAGATGTACCACTAACCGATGAACTCTCGGGAAGGTCGGCCTCGGATTGCTTGTCTGATGCAGCCAGGCCGATGAGATCTCTGCCGAGACGCCATCGGTTTGGCCGTCTGATGCATCCAGTCCGAGGTAAGTTCTGCCAAGCCTCCATCGGTTTACTTGTCCGATGCATCACGTCCGAGGGATTCTCTGCCCTGGTCACCCCGGTTTGGCAAACCGAGGTGCTGCAAACCGATGCAGCCTAAAACTTCTCCTTTCATGCCTTCCATCAAAGTTCTATTCAAATGGCTCAAACCTGACAATCACCAACACTTAAAAACACAGTATTAAAAATGAAAAACAAGAATATATACAAGGATAGTCATGGGAATGCCTCCCAAGTGCGCTTGTTTAAAGTCACTAAGCTTGACTTTTCAAACCCTTAGGCATGTGGAGGATCTTGAAGAGGACATGAGCTTGCCTCTTCTTTAGACTCATTCATCAAGTATGGCTTGACCCTATGACCATTTACTGTGAAGCTCTCCCCATTCTTCCCAATCAAAGTGATGGCTCCATAAGGCAATACTTCTTTAATCTCAAAAGGGCCTCCCCACCTTGACTTGAGCTTACCCGGGAACAACTTCAATCTTGAATTGTAGAGAAGAACCTTGTCACCAGCACTTAGCTCCTTCCTTACAATCCTCTTGTCATGGAAAGCTTTGGTCCTCTCCTTGTAGATTCTTGAGCTTTCATAAGACTCAAGCCTAATCTCCTCAAGCTCTTGGAGTTGGATTAACCTCTTCTCTTGGGCAGTTTTTATGTTGTAGTTGAGAAGCTTCACAGCCCACAAAGCCTTGTGCTCAATCTCAACTGGTAAATGACAAGCTTTCCCATACACAAGATTGAAGGGAGACCTTCCAATTGGTGTCTTGAAGGCTGTCCTATAGGCCCACAAAGCATCATCAAGCTTGATTGACCAATCTTTTCTTGTTAGACCCACAGTTTTCTCCAAAATAGCTTTGATCTCACGGTTTGAGACTTCCACTTGACCACTAGTTTGAGGGTGGTAAGGGGTAGCTACCTTATGCTTGACACCATGCTTGTTCAATAACCCTTCAAAGACCTTGTTGATGAAGTGGCTTCCTCCATCACTAATCACCACTTTTGGTACACCAAACCTTGGGAAGATTATGCTCTTGAACATTTTGACCACGACCTTGGAGTCATTAGTGGGACTTGAAATGGCTTCAACCCACTTTGAGACATAATCAGCAGCCACTAAGATGTATTGGTTCCCAAAAGAAGATGGAAAAGGTCCCATGAAGTCTATGCCCCAAACATCAAACAATTCCGCTTCTAAGATTGGGTTTTGGGGCATCTCATCTCTCTTGCTTATGTTCCTCTTCCTTTGACAAGGCTCACATCTCTTGATATACTCATGAGTGTCTTTGAACAATGTAGGCCACCAAAACCCACTTTGAAGCACTTTTGTAGCTGTTTTGAATGTTGCAAAATGCCCTCCATATCTTGACCCATGACAATGGAAGATCACACTCTCAACTTCTTCTTGTGCCAAGCATCTCTTATATATCCCATCAGCACATCTCTTATAGAGGTAGGGCTCATCCCAATAGAAGTGTGACACATCTCTCAAAAACTTCTTTTTGTGATAGGTGTTGAGATGAGTGGGCTCCTCATTGCATACCAAGTAGTTAACAAAATCAGCATACCAAGGCTCACTCTTTGCTTCCATGCCTTGAATCTCTTTAATCTTTCTTCCAATTCCATGCACACTAGCAATGCTCTTGATCATCATAATTTGTTCCTCCGGTAAAGAATCATTGATTGGCAAAGTGTCTTCAATCCTCATCCTTGACAAATTATCAGCCACACCATTTTCTACACCCTTCTTGTGCACTATTTCCATGTCAAACTCTTGTAGAAGTAGAATCCACCTAAGGAGCCTTGGCTTGGTCTCCTTCTTGGCATAAATATGGCGCAATGCAGCATGATCGGTATACACTATGACCTTTGATCCCACCAAGTAAGATCTAAACTTCTCAAAAGCGAACACAACTGCCAAGAGTTCCTTTTCTGTTGTAGCATACTTGGTTTGAGCATCATCAAGTGTTCTACTAGCATAGTAAATCACATGGAGCTTCTTGTCTTTCCTTTGCCCAAGCACAGCTCCAACTGTTTAGTCTTTAGCATCAGCCATGATCTCAAAAGGTAGACTCCAATATGGTGCTTGCACGATGGGGGCACTCACAAGTGCCTTCTTTATGGTCTCAAAAGCTTGCAAGCACTCTTCATCAAACTGAAACACCTCCTTGCAAAGGAGTCTTGTCAAAGGTCTAGCAATCTTAGAGAAATCTTTGATGAATCTCCTATAGAAACCGGCATTCCCAAGGAAACTTCTTATGCCCTTCACATTGATTGGAGGCGCCATCTTGACCATGACATCTATCTTGGCTCTATCCACTTCTATACCATCTTCAGAGATCTTATTACCCAACACAATGCCTTGGTTGACCATGAAGTGACACTTTTCTCAATTGAGCACCAAGTGAGACTCTTCACATCTTTGTAGAACCCTGCAAAGATTAGAAAGACAAGCAGAAAAAGAGGCACCATCGGCTAGTTCATCCATAGTCCTCTTGAGCTAGTTCCTCTAGCAACTCATCGGCTAGTTTATCCATAGTCTCAAAGTAGAATAGTTGACCATCAATGGTGGGATTCCTCAAAGTCTTCTTTATGTCAAACTTCATCTCAACCCCTTTTCCAAGATGTAAGCCAATCTTTCCATGCTTAACATCTATAATAGCACCAGCTGTAGCTAGGAAGGGTCTTCCCAAAATCAAAGGATCCTTTGGTTCTTCATCCATCTTGTGCACCATGAAATCCGTGGGGATGATGAAGTTGCTAACCTTGATAGGCAAATCTTCAAGAACTCCAATAGGCAACCTTACACTTCTATCCGCAAGTATCAAGGAGATTCCACTCTCTTTGTACTTGGTGAAACCAAGCTTCTTTGCAATTGAATAGGGCATAAGGTTGATGCTAGCTCCAAGATCACACAAGCAATTTTCAAAACTAAGAGGACCTAGGGCGCATGGTATTGTGAAAGATCCGGGGTCTCCTAGCTTCTTTGGTATCACATTGCTTTGGATTATGGCACTACACTCTTGAGAAACTAGCATAACTCCTTGGATATCCCTTGCTCTTTGTGCCACGGTATCCTTCAAGAACTTAGCATATTGTGGAATCATCATAAAGGCATCCACCAAAGGCATCTTGAGCTCAATGTCTTTGATTTGCTTGTCAAACATAGCCTTGTATTTCTCCACCAATTGTTTCTTAAACCTCCCGGGAAAAGGAAGCTTAGGCTTGTAGGGTGGAGGAACAAATCTTGACTCCTTCTTGTGCAAATCCTCCTTTGGCTTCTCCTTTACCACTTCCTTACTCTTCTTTGCAATATATACATCATCAAAAGTTATAGCATCTTGAGCTTTTTCAAAGCTATCCTCCCCATCTTGAATTTCAATGTCCTCATTGATCAAAGGACTTGACCTTGGAGGCAACTCCTTTCCACTTCTCAAAGTAATGGCATTGATGTACTCCTTGGGATTTGCTTCACACTTTCCCGGTAGAGTACCTTGAGAGTTGGAGCTAGAAGCCTTGCCTTTCTCTAGCTGCTTGAACTTTTGTTGAAGACCCCCAATTTGAGTAGCAAGCTCATTGAGTGAGGAGTCCATCCTTGTGTTGATTTCAGCAATCTTCTTTCCCATATTAGCATCACTATTGGCTTGACCTTGTAGGATTTGTTGAAGCATAAGCTGAACATTGTCTTGTGGTGGACCTTGTGAAGCTTGATTAAAACCCGGTGGAGCATTGCCTTGGTTGAACCTTTGCCCACCAAAGTTGCCTTGGTTTCCTCCTTGGTAGTTAGACCTTGGTGCATAACCTTTTTGTTGATTGTTGTAGGGCACAAAAGGCTTTCCTTGAGTAGCTTGTGGAGGGTAAACTTGGTCTTGGGGGTTAGCCACATTAGTACTCCTATAAGAGAGGTTGTTGTTCCCCTTATAGTTGTTGTTATAGTTGTTGTTGTATCCTCCTTGGCCTCCCACGAAATTTACCTCCTCTTGACCCTCTTGGTATTCAACTTGATCATCACAATCCTCCACATTATCTTCAACAAAATGTACATGCCTTTGGTTTGAGGACATGAGCTTGTCCATCTTGTCATGTAGAGACTTCATTTCCCTCTTGTGAGCATCAAAATCACCTCCCCTTGGAGCTCTATCATAGTCTTCATTGTAATTACCATCACTCAAGGCAAGATTCTCTACAAGCTCCAATCCATCTTCAACATCTTTGCCCAAGAAATTCCCATTGCTTGCGGTATCAAGAAGCATTCTTATCTTTGGTAGAACACCTCTATAGATGGTGCTTAGTAGAGACTCTTGTGTGAAGCCATGATGAGGGCATTGCATTGTGTAGCCCTTGAATCTTTCCCATGCTTCATTGAAGGACTCATTGCTCTTTTGAGTGAAGCTAGAGATCTCATTCCTCAACTTGGCGGTCCTAGAGTTGGAGAAGAACTTAGATAGAAAGGCTTTCTTGCACTCATCCCATGTAGTGATAGTACCTTGAGGCAAAGTTTTCTCCCATTGCCTTGCTCTATCCCCAAGAGAGAAGGGAAATAGTCTTAGCTTGAAGGCATCTTCACTCACACCATTCATCTTGAATAAGCCACAAACTCTATCAAAGTTGTCCAAGTGATCTAGAGGATCCTCCATTGGCAACCCATGGAACTTGTCTTGTTGAACCATAGAGATGAAAGCTGGCTTCACTTCAAAAGTATTGTTTTGAACCGGTGGAGGATTGATACCATAGCGATTTTGATGTGTATTTGGAGCATCTCCAGCCCCAATAGTCCTCCCTAGTCTTGGCGCATGTAAGGGGTTTCCATTCCCCCTTGGTGCTTGCGCCAAGTTCATTGGAGGAGCTTGATCTCTTTGTTGTTCTTCCATTCTCAACCTCTCTAACCTTGCAGCTTCCCTTCTTGCAATCCTTGCAACCCTTTCCAATTGATCAATGTCTTGAAAACCTTGGAAGTTGTTGTCTCCTTGTGATCTCAAATGCATTCAAGGAAAAACTGAAATCTAGAAAAGTAGATGGTCAATAAGCAAAAAGATCACTTAGTCTCAAACAAAACTCAAATCTTAATGATCAATCAATCCCAATATGGCAACGGCGCCAAATTGAAACAAGACTTTTTATGTCTTGCAAGCAATTCCTCAATTGCTCATATCATTGCAATATATTGAGGTATCAATCCATCTTGGGAGATGATGCAATAAAAATACAAAGTTAAGTCTAAGCTAAGCTAGAATGATAGAAGCAAGTCACAAACAAATATTGAAAGCAAAGCACAAACTATAAGATATACTACTAGAGCAATATTATGAAACTAGGCCTTAATCACTAGTAATCAAGATACTAAACAAGGATTACTACTAAGCAAGATTAACAATTTAACTAAAACGAAACCTAGGGATGGAATCATTGATTTGGGAAACTAAATGGACAACCTTGCAATCATTTAAGCAACTAATCAAGCTAACTCTATGCCAAGAACACTTAAACAAGATTAAACCATGATGTGTGGCCTTAATCCCTTTCTTAATCACCCTAATGAACTAATGATGTTTTAGCATTAAGATAATCAACAAGCATTAAATTCAAGTCTATAAGGCATGATAAACACTCTAAACAACTAATGTCTTAGGCTATAAATGTAAATCTCTTATTAAGTTGGTTCAAGCATTTCATCAAACACTTGGTGGGTGTATGAAATGCTTATGATCCAAAATAGCAAAGATTAGCTATTTGGCATTAGGAATCACTTAATAAGAAGAGAGAATGAAAGAATCTATCCTAGATTTCAAGATTAATCCATTAGAAATCCCTAAATCTTACTCATCCCTAAGTTTCTAGAGAACTACTCACTAATCATAGCTAACCTCATCAAATCAAGGATGAAAGGTAAGCTAAACATGATTAGAGAAAGATAAAACAAGAGATTCAAAAGAGAAATTGCATTAAACTCCAAAGATTCAAGCTTAAACAAATGATTTTTCCAAAGTGGCTAAAAGTTTAAGCTAAGAACAAGAGAATAAAAGTTGAGGCATAAAATTAGGTCTAAAAAGTATTTATAGTGAATAGTGATCGGACCGGGTCAACCCGGAACAAACCGGGTATTGACCCGGTTTTGGCTTAGTAAAGAGGCCGCATCGGTTTGCCAAACCGATGGGCTCCAAACCGATGCAGGCTGAGTGACGCGTCCCGACCTGTCCGTCCGAGGTTGCTTGACCGATAGGAACTCTGGCGCATCCATCTCGGTTTGCAGTCCGAGGTGGCCAAACCGATGAAGTCTCTGGCATGTCCGTCTCGGTTTGCCGTCCGAGGTGGCCAAACCGATGAAGTCTCTGGCATGTCCGTCTCGGTTTGCCAGTCCGAGGCTGCTTGACCGATGGAGGTTCTGGTGGCTTCGTCTCGAGCTGCTCCACGCGTCCAAACCGATGGCGCCAGACCGATGAACTCCCTGCCGAGGTCATCTCGGTTTGCCAGTCCGAGGTGGCCAAACCGAGGCGATGCCAAACAACTTCTGTCAAACGTTGTTTCGACTCTTCTTTGATCCAAACTCATCCCCAAAGCTCCAATTGGTTTCTTTAGCTCCAAATGTACCTAAGGAACACTCCAAATGCAACAAATATGCAAGGACTATGCAAAGACACCTTAGACTCTAGATGATCAAAATGCAACACAATGATGCATAAATAAACTCTTATATGGTGAGAAACTTACACTAAATGGGTGATAATATGATGCAAAATATAGACATATCATCGCGCTGACGCTTGAAAATATCCCTTTCGGCCTGAAGGACCGTGTAGCGTTTCGCGAGCTCCTCCTGTTTGAGGGCATGATTTGCTTCCGCTTCCTCAAGCTTCGTCTTCAAGATAGCAGCAGCACCGCGGGCATTGTCAACTCGTCTCTGGTCATCCCGGGCATCCTTCTCATACTCATGTATGACCTCGTTGGCTGCGGCAGCAAACTACACAGGAAATTGAAAAACATGAGTGTAGAACGGAATGCTAGGGGGAACAGATGACTGCCCAGGCTAACAACGAATCCTACCTTGATCCCTTTAAGAGCCATGTTCGCATACTTCTTCCGCTTCGCAAGAGTATCCGGGGGAGGAAAAGAGCTGCCCGGGGCGAGGATCCTGGAGAAAAAAATGGCCGCAGCCTCGGGATCATTGTAGGTCACCTCGGTTACCCTGAGGCCAACCTAAAGAACATCCACGTGGTCATGCGTCGCCAAAGCCTGCTTGGACGTCTTCAGTTTCTTGGCCTCGAGTGCAACGACAGCCTCGGCAGCAGATCTCTTCCCAGTTTTCTTCTCCCTTTTTGCTGCAGCTTTGTCGCCGCCACGGTGCCGGGAAATGGACGATCCATCGGGCCTCGTCCCAGATTGAATCCCGAAAACTATCTTTTTAGGGATGGAAGCTTCCTTCGGGCTCGGACCACCCATCGCTACATTCTCCTCGGAGACTGTCTCCGTATGATCAGGCTCGGAGGCACCTTGCGCATCCTTTTGCTCGAGAATAGGTGCCTGAGGAACCGAGCTCTTTGCTTCCTTCTTCTCGGCGACTTTCCTCGCATCGAGTTCTTGTCTCTCACGGAGCGTCATTCTCTTCACCATTTTTATCCGTGAGTCTTCTGATGCGCTCGAAGAATCAGAGTCACCTGCTTGATAACCACTCAAGTAGAGAGCCCGGGCTCGCTCGATTCACTGAAGGGAGAAAGTCTTCGTCCAATGAACGTTCCTCCGATTGAAAGCTTTCACGACTTCCCAGATATCAGTTGGACACCGAAGGACGAGGCGAGGGACTGCAAGACAAAAAAAAACATTAGTAAGATCAAAATCGAGCCGGAGCATGCGAGAAATCCCTAGAATCACTTCGGTCCTCTACCAATTCGGCCCCAATCCGCTTTAGTTCTCTCGAGCCAATCCTCGGAAATGGAGGCGTCGTTTATGAGGACGTAGAAAAAACGGCTCTCCTAGTCTTTATCTTTACTGGGGAAATCCTGGATTATTCTCCGACCCTTCTTGTTCGAAATATAGTACACCTCGGCATTTGGTTTGCGTCAGACGTCCAGGAGATTCTCGAGGTGCCCCAACGAGAGCGAGATCCCACTCTCGTAACTCAAAGTCAGAAATCCCACTAAGTGCCGTAAGGCCCGAGGCGTCAGTTGAGCAATGGCGAGACCGCGCGACCATAAGAATTCCGAGATGAGCTGCGGGATCGGGAACCACAGCCAGCAATCGACAAGGAAAACTTCATACATGGTGAAGTAGCCGGCAGGCGGTTTGTTAGCTCGATCCGCTTTAGAGGGAAGCTGAAATTCAACCCCCTCGCTGATCCCGAAACGGGCCCGGATGTCTGCCAAGGACTCTGGCGTCGAAAGAGACGAACCAGGCGGGTCGGCAACTATCTTCTTTTTTCGACGCCTCGACGCCTTCTCCTTTTGAAGCCGCACTAATTGGTCCAACTCTCGCCTCGCCTTGGCAGGGTCCCAGTTCCAATCTTCATTCTCAAGCTTCGGCTCGATAAGCGGAAGTGGATTTTTAGACCCCGAGGCACGCTCTTCGGCGCGGCTCTCGGCCGAAAGCTCAGCGGAGCGACAAGGAGGAGAAGAGAATACCCTCCTCCCTAACTTGGTCGGGGAGTTAGCCGAGCCAACCGAGTCCTCAAGGGCTGAATCACCTCGGAGCAAAGAAGATTGTGCGCTCGGCTAACCTCGGAGAGGAAGGATTGGAACACTCGTCGCGCCTCGGGAGGTTGGAGAAGTGAGATTTTGGGATCTGTTCGGATTCGTTTTGAGAACCACCTCGGTTCGGGAATCGGAGCGCAAAGGCATCGCGTTCACCTCGGATATCACTTCGGTTCAGATACTTGACGAAGACATTGAAGATTAATCCTTTCCTCGGGGACCGCTTGAAGATGGATCGGGAAACTTGAAGAACACCCGGAATGTTCGAAGATCGACCGGAGAACTAAGGCGGATGACGGCGGCGCGGAAGAAATCTGAAGAACCCTAATCGAAGTCTAAACATAAACGAGAGAGAGAAGGAAAGAGAGGAGAGAAAACCAACCTTTAAGAATTTTTGAGAAGTGAAGATAGTGAGAGGGTCGAGAGGAGATCTCGGTATTTTATAGACGAGCTAGCACGTCGCCTCGGGAACACGCGAAACGTTTCCACTTCCCGAGGCGAGCTTGAAGTTGGAAAACGGATATTGGGCCTTAAGGCACAAGACCGACAATGTCGGCCCAAAATCGAAAGCCCGGATAAGGAAGAAGAATCATAAAAATTCCTAAGTGTGAAGCGCTCCGAGGTGAATAGGTCCAACAATAACATTATCTTAGTCGCGAACACGCTTCGGCGAATGAGTTGAGCGCCGAGCAGAAAAAATCAGCACCTCGGCGACAAGTTTCACACCTCGCCTCGGCAAACAAGTTCACCTCGGTGAGAAGTCAAGAGCCGAGCCAATCGCTTGAAAACATCTCGGCAATAAGTTACACGCTTCGGCGATAAGTCAACCGAACACTTAAACGCCTCGGCAGCAAAGCTGTTCACCTCGGCAAACGATAACAAAAAGGGACATTTCGGTGCCGAGTCATTCACCTCGGTCCCCGAGCATAAAACTCCTCGGCACGAAACTATTCACTTCATCGCCTGAATAGAATACTCCGGTAACAAAGTAAAAATACCTCGGGACATTGATCTCGCCTTTCCTGATAGCTCGTCACCCTCGTTCCCGAGCCTAACGAGCTGGGGGGCTAACTGTTGGGGTCGGTTTCCACTCAGGCGAAATCAATCAAAGAAAAGGCCAAGTATGAAGGGTAATTCCTTACCCGTGCATAATCGGTGCACGAACCGAAGTGAGTCACCTCGGTGCACAAACCGTGCACGAACCGAAGTGAGTCACCTCGGCGCACAAACCGTGCACAAACCGAGCCAAACCGTAAAATGTACAGATTGTGCACGAGCCGAACCAAATCAACATCTCCCCTCGATAATCCGAATAAAAGGTCCACAAAGTATTCCGAGCCCAAAACTAAGGCACGAGGCCGAGCCCAAGCCGGATCTTTATGCAAATGGGCCATGTCCTAGCCCGCAAGGAAATCCGAAGCGAGGTTCGCCCTAGAAGACGAAGCCTCACAGAAAGGAGCACCGCGGAGGGAAGATAAGGAAGAATCTACTAGAAGATTCTTATAGATCTTCACTTAGGTTTACGAATAGAGGTGTATAATTAGGACCCTTAGCTCATTGGGGGCGGGATCCGCGCTTTTCCTAGCAAAAACACTTGTACCCAAAAAGCTTATCGCAGCAAATCTAATAAAACTTCATCTTTGGATCTTTGTTTCGGTTTTAAACTTAGAATCTTTGCGTCCTCTTTATTTTTCTTAACAGATAATTCGTTGTACGAAATCCAGTACGCACAATAATTTTATTTAAATGTAAAAAAAACATATAGTTTTGTTTATATATAAAATAAAAACATATCAAAATTAAAGGATTACTTTGTAAAAAAAAAAAATTCACTCTAAAAAATAGAGAACTCTATTTTTAGAGTAGGATATAGAGTCCATTGGAGATGGTTTTACTTTAAAAATAGAGTTTAAAGACAAAAATAGAATCTCATTGAAGATGCTATTACAAGAGATTAAAAGCCAAAAAGGAAGAAATATATCCTTGGAGACAAATCCATATGAAAGTAAAGCAACACATAAAACTAAGATAATGAGAAAGAGAAATGTTGTACTGAAGCAAAGAACTCAAAACTCTACACCTAAACTGCTACCAAAGCACTCCCATGAAAACCCTAAAGAAACTGGTTGATATCGAAATTGAACCAAGAGACAAGAATAACAAGAAGCTATCCAACATAGCACTCCACCAGAAAATCGAGAAGCTTGAAGAAGGAACAACACCGAGTTCAACCAGAAGCAGCAACGACAGGAAAGAACGCATGACCGAGACAGATCAGAGCAAAGGAACATGATGGGGTGTTAGAAGTTTTATTAAAATATAAGATAAGTAAAAGCTGCTAGTGCATATCAATCAATTGTATTACTTTAGGTTATCGATTCATTTTGAATTTTTTATTTCCTAAATTTCTAATAATTTTATCTTTTAGGCTATTCACATTTGTTTTGCAGCATATTCGTCTTGTGTATTTTTTTAGAAAATAAAAAAAGATGGAAATTATTAGGTGTAATTTTAATTCAAGTTTGAGTAAGTTAAATCCGACTTAGATTAGAGAATTGCGACCGACCTCACCGAGAACTCCTCGCCGAAGATTCAGAACCGACTTATAAGATAAGGAAAAATATGTTCGATAAGTCATCAAAGATTCATAGCCAACTTTGTGAGATAAATAAAAGAAAAATTCGATAAGTCATTCAAGATTCATAACCGACTTTGTTAGATAAGGAAATGGAAGAATTGATTCCTACCTACACGAGGATTAGGAGGGAGATGATTTAGAAAAGAAAGTGATGACACAAGGGACGAGAGACGAAAAGCAAAATATATAGAACAAGAAACACGAAAAAGGCAATTGATCACTTTTTTTGGGGTCCAAATTTCATTAGATTAAACTTAGTTTGGGATTGGGCCAAACAAGCTTAAACCCCGTTTGACAAGCCCATCCGCTACATTGTTTTGATCACGGCTATTTGTCCAAAAGCTTACAGAAACAAAGTGTTTTGTTAGAGTTGAGATATCGGAAGCGACGCCATGCAATTCGGAGAATCCTTCATCCGATGTCAATGCTTTGATTGCTTGCGCTGAGTCCAATTCGAGTCTGAGTCTTGTGAATCCACGGCCTAGAGCATCTTCCAGTGCCGCTCTGATTGCGAGAGCTTCCGCCATCAGAAGGAGATCTGACATAGGAAGCCACCTCGGTCTGATGTGTGATGCCTTGTCCCTGATTTGAAGAGAATTCCCATCCCAAGCTCGCAGTCTTACAGTCTCCTTTTCCATGCCGCATTGGATCTACAAACGATACAGGTATCGTCTCTGGATCTGGTACTCTCGGTTCTAAAGCTCTTAGCTTGACTCTTTGTAAGTTGAGCATCATTCCATTCTCTCGTGCTTAAGACCGCTTGGTTGACGAATTCTTCTACTGTGTAAACCTTATTGCTAAAAAATTTGTTGTTTCTCGCTGTCCAAAGATGCCAGAGGAGCCACGGACCCAACGGAGCAGAAGTGATTACACTTGGGGGGCTGCAGATGAGTTTTCTAATAATCGGCCATCCTGATGGAAAGTCCCAATTCCGATCTGGCGTGAAAGCATCACTAAACGGGGCTGCTTCCCAAACTTGTCTGGCGAAAGGCCAGTGTAGTAGCACATGAGAGACCGTTTCAAGTTCTCGACATCTTGTACATGCTGGATCCAGTAGAATCTGTCTTGCGGCTAGTCTTTCACCCACGGGTAGTGCTCCCTTCGCTGCTTTCCATACGAATAGTTGGATTTTTGGTGCAGTTTTGACTGACCAAATGTCAGGTATCCATCTTATACCAACTGGAGTTCTGAGTTCCTGTGTTGTTTTGTCTTCTAGGGCTGAATAGTATCCTGTTTTCGTAGAGTATATACCGGATCTCATTTTTAGCCACGCTTACTTATCCCCCACTCTTGTCTTGTTTGGTTTCAGGTCCATGATCTCTGCAGTATGGGCCGGGAGAATGCGGTTAACTTTCAGAACATCCCACTCTGTAGAATTTGGGAGAAAGAAGTTGGATAGCTTCACTAGCAGGTCCCTCCCAATAAACATTCCAATCCAACCGTGCCACGAAGCTAATGCTCGAGGGCATTCAAGGAAAGGCGTATCTAGGCTCGCCCTTGGCATTTAAATCGGAACCGGGGAACCGGACCCGGACCGACCCGAAAATCAAGATTCGGTTCAAACCGAAATAATCAATAAAACCCGAACGATTCTCATTTAAATTTAATATGGTTCTCGGTTCGGTTCGGGTTAAACCCGAAAAGCGAATGGTTACCCGAAAACCCGAACCAAACCATTAAATATTAAATATTTTGATTTTTTAATAAACCTAGAAAAATAAACCAGAACTTAAAAAAAAAATCTATTGGCTCCTTCTTCTCTTCTTCTCCTCCATCTCTAATTCTTCTTTTCCTTCTCCTACTTCTTAACCACAATCATATGAACTCCTTCTTTTCCTTCTTCTCCTCCTCCGATTCTTCTCTTTCTCTTCTCCTCATCTTTCTCTGATTCTTCTTTTCCTCATCTTCCTTCATCTCCTTAACTTTCTCTCAGATTTTCTTCTCCTTTTAGATCTGAGAAGAGCTTAGAGGTGCGTTGGAATTGTGTTTGAGAGGAGGATCTGAAGCCTCTTCAGAGATCGTTTGAGAGGATCACCGATCCGGAGCAAGCGTTTGCAGCGGCGACGCCTCAGCCGTGAGTACCTCGGCTGATGGGAAGGCCGGTTCCTCAGTTTGGAACCGAACCCGTTTATTTTTCGGGTTTCGAGCGGTTCCTACACAAAATCACAAACCCGACCCGACCCGCCATGGAACCGATCCGACCCGAACCATAAAAATTTTAGTTCCTATTTGGGTCCAATACTGTCGGATCCAAAAACCCCAAACCCGCTTGTACCCAACCCGACCCGAACCGCGGACCACTTTTAAACATTGTCCTTTTTGACGGATTCTATCCACTATACCCATGAAGAGATCTCTTTTTTTCCTTCCAAAGTGTTCAGGCAAGTCAAGGTACTTCCCTAATCCACTCTCAATAGAGATTTCCAGATCATGCTTAATTCTTTTTCTTAGTTCACTAGGAGCTTTATGCGAGACCGTAATAGCTGACTTGGCTTTGTTGATACACTGACCCGAGGCTTTTTCGTATCGGTTGAGGATATGCTTTAGGGCTTGACTGTTTTTGTACTTGTTTTGCAGAAAAACATAGTGTCAACTGCAAACAGGAGATGGTTGACTTGTGGACTTCCTCTTGCCACTCAGATACCCTTCAAGCTTCTTCTTTTCTGTGCTTGGTGGCACAATCCAGATAGGACCTCACTAAAGACAATGAAGATGTAGGGTGAAAGTGGATTCCCTTGTCTGATCCCACGCTTGGGATAGACGTTACCGTAAGGAGCACCATTTATCAGGTAAGAGTAAGACACAGTAGTAACACACTACATTATCCAATTTATCAACTTAGGGTGAAAGCCTAGCCTTTCAAACACTCCCTTGATAAAACCCCATTCTAATCTGTCATATGCTTTACTCATATCGATTTTTACTGCCATTGCACAGTGAACTTCACCCGTGGATGTTTTCAGGTAGTGGAGCACCTCATGGTTTATTAGCACGTTGTCTGAAATAGCTATACCCGGGACAAAAGCTGACTGATTCTCCGATATAATGGCAGAGAGTATCGGTTGTAATCTCTTGGTAAGCATTTTCGATATCAGCTTGTAGTAAACGTTGCACAAAGCAATGGGCATATACTATGCAACTGTTTTCGGTCCTTGCACTTTAGGAATTAGTCGCACATGAGTTGTATTGATAGATGATGGTAGGATTCCAGTGTCGAAAAACTCATGCACTTCTTTTACAATCTCCTCTCCAATTGAGTTCCAGTTTGCGTGAAAAAAACTAGCTGAAAAACCATCTGGTCCGGGTGTTTTATCTGCGTGGATAGAAAAGATAGCTTTCCTGACTTCCTCGGTGAAACAAGAGTTTTTACTCTTGCAAGCAATTCCTCAATTGCTCATATCATTGCAATATATTGAGGTATCAATCCATCTTGGGAGATGATGCAATAAGAATACAAAGTTAAGTCTAAGCTAAGCTAAAATGATAAAAGCAAGTCACAAACAAGTATTGAAAGCTAAACACAAACTAAAAGAGATACTACTAGAGCAATACTATGAAACTAAGCCTTAATCACTACTAATCAAGATACTAAGCAAGGATTACTACTAAGCAAGATTATCAATTGACTAAATCGAAACCTAGGGATGGAATCATTGATTTGGGAAACTAAATGGACAACCTTGCAATCATTTAAGCAACTAATCAAGCTAACTCTATACCTAGAACACTTAATTTAGATTAGACCATGATGTGTGGCTCAAATCCCTTTGTTAATCATCCTAATGAACTAATGATGTTTTAGCATTAAGATAATCAACAAGCATTAATAACAAGTCTAAATGGTATGATAAACACTCTAGACATCTAATGTCTTAGGCTAGAAATGTAAATCTCTTATTAAGTTGGTTCAAGCATTTCATCAAACACTTGGTGGGTGGATGAAATGCCTATGATCCAAAATAGCAAAGATTAGCTATTTGGCATGAAGAACTACTTAATAAGAAGAGAAAAGGAAGAATCTATCCTAGATTGCAAGTTTGAACCATAAGAAATCCCTAAATCTAACCCATCCCTAAGTTCCTAAGGAAACTACTCACTAATCATACTTAAACCCATCAAATCAAAGATTAGAGAAAGGTTAAACATGATTAGAGAAAGATTAAACAAGAAATCTAAGAAAGATATTGCATTAAACTCAAAGATTCAAGCTTAAACAAAGTATTTGCCCAAAGTGGCTAAAAGTTTAAGCTAAGAACAAGAGAATAAAAGTTAACATAAAAAATTAGGTCTAAAGAGTATTTATAGGAGGGACCCATAAAGAAGACAAAAAGAGTTTTTCTGGGAGAATTTCGACCAAGTTCGTCGAACCAGCTCGTCGAACGGGTCTTCACGCTTTGATCCATCTTCACGCGTCTGGGAGAGTTTCGACGTAGTTCGTCGAACGCCTTGGCCGAACCGTCGTCCTGGAGAAAAGTTTCGGCCAGCCTTCGTCGAACGCAGTCGTCGAACGGTCGCCCTGGAGAAATGTTTCGGCCAGTCTCGTCGAACGCCTTCGTCGAACGGGCGTCCTGGAGAGAAGTTTCGGCCAGCCTTCGTCGAACGCCTTCGTCGAACGGGCGTCCTGGAGAGAAGTTTCGATGAGCTTCGTCGAACCTGCTCATCGAAACTTCTTCAGGATTCTTCTTCTCCATCTTTTTGGCAACTTCTTGCTCTTCCAAGTGATGTGCCATTCCTTTCCAACTCCATTGTTCCCTCCACAGCATCCATGTTACCTGATCAAGACTCCAAATGCACCAAAACATGCAAGGACTATGCAAAAACACTCTAGGACTCTAAATGATACAATGCAACACAATGATGCTATATTAGGTTCCTAAATGATGAGAAACCTATACTAAATGGATGCTGAAATCATGCAAAATATAGATATATCAACTCCCCCAAACTTGCATTTTGCTTGTCCCCAAGCAAATGAAACACAAGCCAAAGAGAGAGGTTTAAAAGTGGGGACTCAAATCCAAAGGTGCTAAGCAAATGAATCAATTCAATGGTCCTAGTTAGCAGTTCTAGGATGCCTTTTATGCAAATTTTTACTCCAAAAGATCTAGCCATACCCATACTCATTCAAGTGAACCCAAGCCTCAACCTACACAAGCATTCATTTTCACCAACTCTTTAACATTTATTAACTAGTAACCATGGATCATGAATTATACAATGCTAGAAAACTTGTTTGGTTTTTGGGTAAGGTTTTGAGATGATAATGATCTCAACTTCATGGGGTTCCAATGCAAGGGATCTCTCAATGAACAAGTGAACTTTGGCAAAATGCTAAGAGTAAAAAAGCAACCTATGCATACAAGGACAAACTTCCATCTACCCTTTGTAACACAAATGCTTTCACTCTCATTCTCTTTTTGGCTCACTCACCAAACCCATCCTAAGCTACCCATTGCAAGGCAATTCGCCAATCCCAATAGAAACTCAAACACCTTCTTCTTTTCCTTTTTTTTCTTTTAAGCACTTAGGGGAACATCTCCTACAACCACACGTGTTGGCACACTTTCACTTCAAGCTCTTTTTCTTTTCATTCACAAATTGCTATCCTCTTTCTTATAACATCTTAGCCATATTTTTTTCTTTTTCTTGGCTCTTTTACTTTTCTTTTCTAGAGGATTTCTTTTCTTTTATTAACACTTCGAGCACATTATACAATGCCAACACTTGTTTCAAATATTTTCGTTTTCCCCCCTTCACCAACTCAACTTCACCAAATTACTTGCTCCATATTCAAATACCAAGCCAAAATTCCCACCCAAGAATCCTATCCTATCATCTAGCTCATTGTTCTCGAGCTAGCTACATGGAAGCCTATCCTTGTCGCTCTAAACTCAACACTTTTTGCTAAGTTCACAAGATGAAAAAGGCCTAATGCACTCGATAAGGAAGAGGTTTCAAAGGAAGCTTAGTTTGGGAATTCGTTTTCAACCGCTCTAAAGATGAGAGTCGGCTATTTGGGTTAACAATAGTGGTAGAAGGAAAGAAGATAACCCAAATATGTATATGGTATCCACAAGTTCTCTAGCAATGCATAACCATGATAATTACTTATTCAAATTAGGTTCAAGTTCAAGAGAGTTGGTTTCTATTCAAAGCTTTCTTCAATTAAAACTTGAATATCAAATGGTGAGGTCCAAGTAGGGTTCAACTTTAACTTTCAAAAATTGCACACCAAGCATCAAACAACTATTAACTAGGGCCTTGAACTAATTCATGAGTTTAACACCTTACAAGGAAAAATCATCATTGTCCCCTATGCATGAATGCAATCCTATATGAAAGTTAGACTCAATCCTACTTATATAACAAATGCAAATGCAACTACATGCTATTTGTTTTTTGAAATTTTCGAAATTTTACAATTTTTTTGGTTTTTTCTATGCCATAGATGTATGCATGAGACTCAAGAATGCATGAGAAATAAAAATAAGATCACAAAACACATGATCAAATACACCATACTCCCCCAAACTTAAATTACACAGTCTCTTGTGTAATCCAAGCTTGGAGAAGATTTCAATATGCAAAATAAAAATCTAAGTGGTATTCACAATGGTGTGGAGTGGTACCTTGATCAAAATTGCATGGAGGAGGAGGAGTATGAGTCTATGGAGTGTGGTCGAAATTCTTGCTCGAAATTTCCCCCTGGAGGAAAATTTCGATGACCCTCATCGAAATGGTTGGTCGAAATTTCCTCCTGGAGGAAAATTTTGATGACCTTCATCGAAATGGTTGGTCGAAATTTCCTCCTGGAGAAAAATTTCGACGACCTTGGTCGAAATGGTTGGTCGAAATTTTCTTCTGGAGGAAAATTTCGACGACCTTGGTCGAAACTGGTCACCGAAACTTCCTTAAAAATTTCTTCCACACCTTTTTCTTCAAGTCTAAGTCCTCCATACTCAACCTAAAACTTCCAAAAACTCATAGAAACAAAATCATAGTACTAAATCAAGAATATATACAAGGATAACCATGGAAATACCTCCCAAGTGCGCTTGTTTAACGTCATTAGCTCGACTTTTCAAACCTTTTTAGGCTAGGGGTGATCAAGGAGTGGGTTTGGGATTCCTCCTCCTTTCTTGATGAACATGGTGCTTGTTCCAGTTTGTAGCACCTTCTTCTTTTTCTTAGACCTCCTTCTTTCACTCTTTGGTGGCTCAACTATATGTTCCCTCACATTGATTCCATCAAACATAGCAAGAAGACATTCACCATCAAAGCTTGACCCATCATACTCATTGTGGTCCAAGGTGTCATTATCCTCCAGCATTACACAAGTGAATCCCATCAGCTGCTCCTTTGTATATGGTGGTTTTTCATCAATTTCCATAGTAGCACATGTGATTGTGCCACAAAAACCAAAGGTAGAATGCTTCATGGGATAGATGACTTTATCATTAACACTCTTGAGAACCACCCTCTTGTTAGTGAAATCAATGCTCGCTCCAATTGTATTGAGGAAGGGGGTTCCTAGGAGGAGAGGCAGCGATGTTGATTTTACCATGTCCATGACTATGAAGTCAGTTGGGACTAGACACTCACCAATCTTCAAAGGATAATCTTCTACAAGGCCTATTGGTTGCCTTGAGGAAGCATCAACAAAGGTAATAGGTGATGGATACTTCTTTAGGTTTGTAATCCCAAGCTTCTTTGACAATTCAAGGGACATCACATTGACACTTGATCCCTAATCACACAAGGCCTCATCAATCTTCAAATTCCCAAAAGAGCAAAAAATCAAAAAATTTCCGGGATTACTAAGCTTTGGAATAGTCTTGGGCTCATCCTTTGTTGTGCTTGGTGGATTAAGGCTTTCCATCAGCTCTTCTACCTCCTTCCTATTAGCTAGCAAGTCTTTGATGAACCGTATTTGATCCTTGACCTGAGACAAACTCTCCCCTTTGGGCAAAGGTGCACCAACTTTCTCCATACTTCCTCTAAAGCTTGAGAGCACTTTCTTTTGTGCCTTAGTCAGAATCCGCTCAGGAAATGGAAGTGGTGGCTTATAGATAAGGAGATCACAAGCTTCCCTTTCAATCTTCTTAGCCACTTCTCTTACATCCTCTTCAACTCTTGCCTTTGTAGAAGTCTTGGTTTCATCAAACACTTCTTTATTCATTTCCGCAGCAACAACCATGAAGTCATTTTTAATGACCACCTCCTCATCTTAAACTTCAATGTCCTCATTGAATGTAGATGTATCATAAGAAGCTTCAAATAGTTGCTCAAACTCTAGCACAACAAGCTCTAACTCATCTTCATCAATAGTGAAGATAGCATTGCAATACTCTTTTGGGTTAGCTTCGGGTTTACCGGGTAAAGTGCCTTGAGAATTGGAGCTAGTAGCCTTGCCTTGCTCAAGTTGCTTGAATTTTTGTTGTAGACCTCCTATTTGAGTTGCAAGCTCATTGAGTGAAGAGTCTATCCTTTTATTAATTTCAGTAATTTTCTTTCCCATATTAGCATCATTGTGAGCTTGACCGTGAAGTATTTGTTGAAGCATGAGCTGAACATTTTCTTGTGGAGGGCCTTGTGAAGCTTGAGTAAAACCTGGTGGAGAGTTTTATTTTGGACCACCATAGTTGCCTTGATTTCCTCCTTGGTAGTTGGTGTTTGGTGCATAACCCTTTTGTTGATTGTTGAAAGGTACAAAAGGTTTGTTTTGAGTGGCTTGTGGAGGGTAGA
>JAHZTW010000003.1:49359005-49372192 GCA_020283515.1 Alliaria petiolata
AAGAGATTCAAAAGAGAAATTGCATTAAACTCAAAAGATCCAAGCTTAAACAAAGGATTTGCCCAAAGTGGCTAAAAGTTTAAGCTAAGAACAAGAGAATAAAAGTTAACATAAAAAATTAGGTCTAAAGAGTATTTATAGGAGGGACCCATAAAGAAGACAAAAAGAGTTTTTCTGGGAGAATTTCGACCAAACTTGTCAAACCAGCTCGTCGAACGGGTCACCAAGCTTCGATCCATCTTCACGCGTCTGGGAAAGTTTCGACGTAGTTCGTCGAACGCCTTGGCCGAACCGTCGTCCTGGAGGAAAGTTTCGGCCAGCCTTCGTCGAACGGGCGTCCTGGAGAGAAGTTTCGGCCATCCTTCGTCGAACGCCTTCGTCGAACGAGCGTCCTGGAGAGAAGTTTCAGCCAGCCTTCGTCGAACCTGCTCATCAAAACTTCTTCAGGATTCTTCTTCATCTTTTTGGCAACTTCTTGCTCTTCCAAGTGATGTGCCATTCCTTTCCAACTCCATTGTTCCATCCACAGCATCCATGTTACTTGATCAAGACTCCAAATGCACCAAAACATGCAAGGACTATGCAAAAACACTCTAGGACTCTAAATGATACAATGAAACACAATTATGCTATATTAGGCTCCTAAATGATGAGAAACGTATACTAAATGGATGCTGAAATCATGCAAAATATAGATATATCAGTGCACAAACCGTGCACGAACCGAAGTGGTTCACCTCGGTGCAAAACCGTGCTCGGACCGAAGTGAATCACCTTCGTGCACAAATCGTGCACAAACCGAAGTGGTTCACCTCGGTGCACAAATCGTGCACGAACCGAAGTGGTTCACCTCGGTGCACAAATCGTTCACGAACCGAAGTGGTTCACCTCGGTGCACAAACTGTGCAGAAACCGAGCTGAACCGAGCCGTGCATAAACTGTACAAAGATCTAGCCGAACCGTAAAATGTACGGATGGTGCATGGGCCGAACAAAATCAACATCTCCCCTCGATACTCCGAGCTAGAGGCCCAAGAAGGATTCCGAGCTCAAAACCAGGACACGAGGCCGAGCCCAAAATGGATCGTCATGCAAATGGACCGAGTCTAAGCCCATAAGAAAATCCAAAGTGAGGTTCGCCCTAGAAGACGAAGTTTCACGGAAGGAGCGCCGCGGAGGGGAGGTAAAGGAGAATCTACGAGAAGATTCTTAGAGATTTTGACTTAGATTTACAAACAAATATGTATAAATAGGGCCCTTAGCTCATTGAAGGCGAGATCCGCGCTTTACCTAGAAAAAAGACTTGTACCCAAAAGCTTATCACATCAAATCTAATAAAACTCCATCTTTTGATCCTTGTTTCGGTTTTAAACTTAGAATCTTTGCGTCCTCTTTATTTTTCTCAACAGATATTCGTTGTGTGAAATCCAGCACGCACAATTTGGCGCTAGAAGGAGGGGCTTAAAGAATTCACACACCAAAAACCGACGCGAACCAGATCCGAGAAGATGACCACAGGAACTACCAACATCGACGACACTACCGCAGCGGGGAACGTCACCGGCGGCACCGGAGCGAATCCTCCCGCGGGAGACGGAGCGCTCAACACTACTCAGCAAGCGCCGGAAACCCCCGAGACAATCTCTGCGTCCTTGGCCGAGATGAAAACCATGATGATGGCGCTGGCAAATAAGACGGCTGAGCAAGGCAAAACTCTGGAGAACCTCGCGACGGAGAGTCGAGCCCAAAGTCAGCAGATCGGCAGTTTGACCCCCATGATGAATCCGTCTGTCAGGAACAGAAGGCTCGGGCTTAACCCGATAGCGTTCAACTTCGCAACTCTAGGAGTGAACAACAGCCGAGCAAGAGGATCGGGAAATCTCCTATCTGAAGAGAGAACCCCCGCAGCCCGACACCACCGAGCCACCACGTCTGGTCCGAAAAGGAGTCCCTGAGCGAGATCGGCAGCTCGGCGGAGCCCTAGACGAACCCACCAACGGCTCGGCGGCCGCAACAGGAACTGGGGAAGAGCGAGCCGATGCGATGACTTCGCAACCAGACGAGGTGACTGTCACCGCGACACCACGAGTTGGAGCTTCGAGAGGGGACCTCGGCTCGGAACAAGATCAGGACTTAGCCGAGGAAGAAGAAAACCTCGTGTGGGTTGAGCAGGCACACTATCAGGACGAGCCCCAGAGGATAAACCGAGGCCGTTTTACCGAACCCAGCCCGGCGAGCCGAGGCAACGCCCTTGACGAAATCCAAGCCGATTTGGCTTGGGAGAACGCGGAGGTGAAAGCTATTCGATCGCAGGTGCACAAGGCGATGGGCGCAGCAACCGAGATTGATTTAATGCTGGAGGAAGCCCANAGCAAATCTAATAAAACTCCATCTTTGGATCCTTGTTTCGGTTTTAGACTTAGAATCTTTGCGTCCTCTTTATTTTTCTCAACAGATATTCATTGTGTGAAATCCAGCACTCACACCTCCCAAGTGCGCTTGTTTTTAAGTCTCTAGCTCGACATGTTGAAGTTCGGATCACCAAGATCATACTCATCATAGAACCATCCCCTAAACTCTTGCATCCTAACCTCTTCAAAGGGTAACTTCCATGGATCATCAATGCTCTCTTCATTGGTGGAGATTAAACCAAGATACTTGGCAAAAGGTTGTGCCATTGGAGATTCTTCTTCTTCACCTTCCTTGGAGGCTTTTTCATTGTGACTCTCCTTTGTCTCCATCTTGGAAATGAGTTGCACATGTGTCTCCTTCTTGGTTGAGAGCTCTTTCTCAACAATTGAGCTCTCACTTGCATTCCCTATGCAATAAACAACCAAATCACCTTCACAAGGATCTTCATATCTTATAACAAGATCCTCATCAACCATGCATCCAAGAAGAGCTTCAAGTTCTTCTATAGACCCTTCAGCTTCTTGTTGGAGTTCATCATTGATTTGAGCTTTATCCTCTTTTTCCTCATTCTATTGGGTATTTTTGGTGTTGATGGACTCAACATGTGATGTTGCAACAACTCTTGAACATGGAGTAGGAGTGCCTATTGTGAAGTCAAGCATGTGAATGCTCTCATTAAACTTCTCTTGCTCTTCCAAAATCAACTTCTCCAAGTTGAGATTCTCTTCTTCATAAGATATTTAGGAAGAATAGGTTGCTCCTTGATCATACTCCATGTCCCAAGATTGGTATCTCTCACCATATCCATATTGGTCCACTTGAGCAAAGTTTCCATCCAAAAGCCCTCCTTGATAAGTGGATGAGCTTTCAAAATCATGGTGGCTTGTGGGGTCCCAAGCCATCCCTCTTTCTTGATTCTCTAATATAGCCATCAACATTGAAGCTATATCCGAATCCATGCTTTCTCCCTTATGATTGTGCCTTGCAAAAAGAACAAACACATAAAAGAAAGTTAGCAACCAAACAAACAAAAACAAAAGAAAGCTTAGTTTCAAGAAAATTTGAAATCCTAATGATAAATCTACTTAGTTCCCCGGCAACGGCGCAAATTGATAGCACGATTTTTCACACTTTCAATTAATCCCAACTACTCATATCATTGTAGTATTTGAGATATCGAATCCACAGTGAACTAGAGACCTAAACACTAGGAATACACAATATTTTCTAAGCTAAGCAAAATCAAATAAGGGAAGGTTTTTATCTAACAACCTAAGTGAAATAAAAGCAAAGAAAGCTAACAACTTAAGAAATCAAAACAAGAAACTAAAGCAAGTCAATAAACTAAGCAAAACTACTAATCAAGATAAACAAATACTAAAATTGAATCTAAGGATGAGATTATGTATTTTGGGTTATCCTAGAGCTAACCTATGATGTTCAAACAATCACATAAATGCTAATCCTTAGGTTTAGAACTCTAAACAAGACTAATCCACTTTCATGGCACTAATCACTTTGCTAATTACCTAATAAAGAGCTAATTGTCATTAGTGAAAAAATAATCAACAAGCATTAATATTCAGTTCTAATCTACCAATAAACACCTTAGACATCTACTTCCATAGGCTAAGCATGTAAATCTCTTGATTTAGTTGGTTGGGGCATTTCATCAAACACCTTGTGGGTGAGAAATGCCCTTTGGTCTAAATCACTTTTCTCAAAGTTAATCTAGCATGAAGATCACTAAACAAGAAAGGATTTAAAGATTCTAGGCCCTAAACATCATAGATCAACCATAATCTCACCCTAATCTACCTCATCCCTAGATCCTAAAAAGACTACTCACTAAACATGGATAAACCGACAAATCTCATGAAAGAAATGTTAGTAAACATGATTAGATGATTAGGGAAAGAAAGATTAGAAAAAAAACAAGAATCAAATTGCATTCAACTTAAAAGAAATCTCAAAATCTCCTCAAAACCCCAAAGGGGCATTTTTTATGTTTTAGCCCAAGAGAAGAGAAGATACATAAAAATTAGGTTTTTAAGTATTTACAAGGAAGGAGGTCAAACCGGGTCAACCCGGAACAAACCGGGTTTTGACTCGGGGTAGCAGTCTTTCGGAAATCGCCATATCTCTCTAACCACAGCTCGTAATGACATGAAACTACCTCCAAATGAAAGCTGATTCAATTACCTACAACTTTCATGAGGAGCTCGAAGGATGAATCGGAACGGAAAGTCTTCTTCTGATCTGATATTTACCCAGAATGGATCTGTATCGACATTACTAGCTCGATATGAAGCTCGATATGGTGCTAAAGATCTTCTTCATTGGCTGTATCGACCTTACTAGGTCGATACAAATGCTCGACACACGTCTTGAGCCTTCCTGTTGGTGTGTATCGACCTTGGTAGGTCGATACAAATGCTCGATATGCATGCTCCATCTTCTCGGTTGGACTGTATCGAGCTTAGTAGCTCGATGCATCTGCTCGATATGGATTAAAATAGCTTTAACTTTCTAACCTGGGGTCCGAATGACTTGATTTCAACGGCATTAGAAAGCACACTTGATGCTATAAAACTTTGAATAAGGCTTCAGAGTCTGAATCTAAGTGTAAGACCTTTTTCCGGATCCATACATTTCGCACCTTTAAATGCTCGATATGCTTCTTAAAGACTTTTGCTTCTCATTTGTCTGCTTCTCTTCCTCCTCTTGATCATCCATGAAACTTCATATGGTCCTTCAAGCCTCCAAAACACCTAATAATGACTCAATATGTACAAATATGCAACAACCTAAGGTAAAAGTCACTAAACTCTAATATGAATTCAAATGGGACTAAAAGTTGGTAAATGAATGCAAAAGTACATGGAAAACTATCTAACATGAATGCTAAAATATGATAAATTATGAGTCTATCAGCAAATCACTAGACATTTATCTCAAGGTCGTCCTTTTTTGTAGCAAGTCCTTTTTTGGAGCAAATCCTTTTTATAGGAAGTCCTTTTTGTAGCAAGTCCTTTTTGGAGCAAGTCTTTTTTGTAGCAAATCGTTTTTGGAGCAAGTCCTTTTTTGTAGCAAGTCCTTTTTGGAGCCAGTCCTTTTTTTGTAGCAAGTCCTTTTTGTAGGAAGTCCTTTTTGTTGCAACAGTCCAAAACGACTCAGTCATTTCGACGAGCTCGTCTCTTTGTAATCGTCCGATATTGCTCTCGTTAATAAGAAAATTCTCGGATCCGTTCACCATCACCTTTTTCACACTTAGCCGGATTTCGGTACAAACAGTTCGCGATGTCTGTGGGGACTAGATAATTATTCTACAAAAAAAAGGAGAGCAAATTCGACGATGACAGAAGGGACGACTCCAGCATCAACGAGGCCGACCTCTTCAACGTCAGCAAGGCCGACATCCACGATTTCAGGGACGCCGATCTTCGGGGCATCCACAATGCCGACCCCCATGACCCTGAAAATGCCGATCTCCACGATGTCAGAAATGTCGACCAACGCAGCACCAGAAACGCCGACCCCGGCCACGACGACAACAAGGCCGACCTCAATGGCCTCGGCGTACCAAACTTACACACCACCGACGGGACCGGCTTTTCTGACGGCAACAACGAGGATGTCCTTTTCTGATCCGACGAGGGTGGCCAGGGGGACCGCAAACCCGACATGTTCCGTAAAATTGGAAGCGCCCGATAACACTCATATTTTACTCATAAAACCTATTATTTCAAGATCATTTATAAGTGTTTTAACCACATTTTCAACGGTTTACTGTTACAAAGTGATGCCATTCGGATAAGAACGCCGGAGCTACGTATCAGCGATTGGTTAATAAAATGTTCGCCGACCAACTGGGGAAGACAATGGAAGTATACATAGACGATATGCTGGTAAAATCACTGGAAGTAAACAACCACATCACCCATTTGTCGGAATGCTTCGAACGGCTAAATCACCACAATATGAATCTCAATCTGGCAAAATGCAGATTCGCGGTAACATCAGGGGAATTCCTCGGATATCTGTTTACAAGCCGTGGCATCGAGGCAAACCCAAAGCAGATTGACGCGCTAATCCAGATGGCCTCGCCCAGAAACAAACGAGAAGTACAACGACTAACAGGACGCGTCGCTGCCTTGAATCGCTTCGTCTCAAGGTCAACTGATAAATGTCTAGCTTTCTACGACACGCTCCAAGGCAACAAGAAGTTCGAATGGACAGAAAGGTGCGAAATAGCTTTCCAGGAACTAAAACAATACCTCGCAACTCCACCCGTGCTCGCAAAAGCAGTGGAAGGAGAAACCCTGTACCTATACATCGCCGTTTCAGCTACCGCGGTCAGCGGAGTACTGGTCCGGGAAGAACGAGGGAGCAGAGCCCGATCTTCTATGTAAGGCAAACACTGGCGGATGCAGAAACAAGATACCCGCAAATGGAGAAGCTGGCACTCGCTGTGGTGATGGCAGCACGGAAACTCAGACCCTATTTCCAGTCGCATTCCATCGTAGTCCTGACGTCCTTCTCGCTACGGGCTATACTACACAGCCCGAGCCAATCCGGAAGATTAGCAAAATGGGCGATCGAGCTCAGCGAATACGACATCGAGTATCGAAGCAAGACCTGCGCCAAATCTCAAGTACTCACTGACTTTCTGATAGAACATCCAAGGCAAGGCTCGGGAATCAGAATTCCCCTAACCTCTCCAACCGGCGAAGTTTTGGAGCAATCTTTCAGGCTAGCTTTTCACGCTTCGAACAATGAAGCCGAGTACGAAGTTCTGATCGCGGTGCTCAGATTAGCACGGGAAATAAAAGTTCAAAAAATTCGGGCTTTCTGCGACTCTCAGCTCGTCGCCAACCAATTAAATGGGGAATACACCGCAAGGGACGACAGGATGGAGGCATACTTAGGGGTGGTCCAGAAACTTTCGAAGGAATTCGTAGAGTTCGAACTAACAAGAATTCCTCGTGGCGAAAACGCTCAAGCCGACGCATTAGCAGCCCTCGCCTCGTCGTCTGACCCCGGGCTTAAGCGAGTAATCCCAGCGGAATTCATCGAGCAACCCAGCATCGAAAGCTCCGAAACGATTAACCTTATCGAGCCAGCTGAAACTCTGACAGAACCAAGCGACGAGCACGAGACAGTCGCGATGAAACATGACCAGCGGAACGAATACGGATGCGACCAAGAGTGGATGGGAGCGATTCAAACATACATAATGGACGGAGAGGTCCCCACAGACAAGTGGACAGCACGCAAACTCAAGGCTCAGGCTGCTCGCTATATCCTACTCTACGGGGAGGTCTTCAAGTGGAGGTTCTCAGGACCGTTAATGACTTGCGTCGAAGGGAAAGAAGCTCGCAGGGTAATGGAAGAGGTTCACGGAGGATCTTGCGGCAATCACAGCGGTGGAAAGTCCTTGGCAATAAAAATAAAACGTCACGGATACTACTGGCCGACCATGGTGAAAGACTGCGAAATTTTTTCTCGGAAATGTGAGAAATGTCAGCGCCACGCCCCGACAATCCACCAACCTACCGAGCTGCTTTCCTCAATCTCGTCCCCTTACCCTTTCATGCGATGGTCGATGGACATCGTCGGCCCGCTACATCGCTCCAAGCAGAAGAGATTCCTGCTAGTGCTGACGGATTACTTCTCAAAGTGGGTCGAGGCAGACTCTTTCGCCAGTATCAAAGACGTCCAGGTCGAGAATTTTGTCTGGAAAAACATCATCTGCCGGCATGGTGTCCTGTACGAAATAGTAACCGATAACGGCTCGCAATTCATCTCAACACGTTTTGAGTCTTTTTGCGAAAAGTGGAAAATCAGGCTGAGTAAGTCGACACCTCGATACCCGCAAGGCAACGGGTAAGCAGAGGCAGCAAACAAGACGATACTCGACGGGCTGAAAAAACGCCTCGATGCCAAAAAAGGAAGATGGGCTGACGAACTGGAAGGAGTCCTATGGTCGCATCGGACGACCCCGAGACGAGCAACTGGCGAAACACCGTTCGCACTCGTCTACGGAACGGAATGCGTCATCCCCTCCGAAGTGGAGTTTCCGGGAGTACGACGACGACTCCTTCCGGGACAAGAGGGTCTCAATCACCTTATGCTCTTAGACGAAGCAGACCTAATCAACGAAAGACGCGACCAAGCACTCATTCGCATTCAAAATTACCAGCAAGCTACCGCAAAGTATTACAACTCCAACGTCAAAAATCGGAGATTTCACGAAGGAGAGCTGGTCCTCCGCAAAGTCTTTCAAAATACGGCAGAACGGAACGCTGAAAAACTGGAAGCTAACTGGGAAGGACCGTATCGCATAACCAAGGTGGTCCGTCCAGGAGTATACGAACTCGCCAACCATTCGACAGACGCTTCGGTGCCAAGATCATGGAATGCGATGCATCTAAAGAAGTACTACTTCTAAGTAACTCATCATAAAAAAAAACGAACTACGGGACGGTTTGATCCTCGAAAGGGGTACGTAGGCAGCTCGTCTCATGACGAGTTCAACTGTCCCCCTCCCTAAAAGGGGGGGGGGAGTGGGGTACGTATATTCATATACTCCCACGCTATGTAAACCAAAAATATTCTTGAATAAAAGTTTACTTAGCTCTTTCCACCAACTCTTATCGCTTCGTTTACTGTTGGCCACAGTATACGAACACTTAACATCCCAAACGGGATCTCAACCTTCACATTCGTAATGAATTATAGGTTCTCTACATCCTTCGCGGATCCAAGCGCGCTATATAAATTCAAGTCGAGTTTACCTCGGTTCAATCTCTATTGGGTATACCCCGAGAAATATTCTAATGGCTGTTCTCGATACGGGCTCGCATATCGTCAAAACATGCGAGTCCTAACTAAGAAAACACGGAAACCCCAACTCTCACTTAACGTTGGTCATTGACATCTCGCGAACATCGTACTGCTCGGGAATTTATCGCCTAAGTACGAACTAACTAAGAGAACACGGAATCCCCAATTCTCACTTGTCGTTGGTCATCGACATCTCGCGAACATCGTACTACTCGGGCATTTATCGCCTAGGTACGAACTAACTAAGTATGTTTGGCTAAAACCCGATAAACCGTTCGCTCCCAGGCAAGGTCGATCTAATATCAAGACGTTAACGGATATCGAGTCACTTCGATACGAAACAAAACGAGAAGGCAAAAATAGTCGAATCCGAATCATTAAACGAGTTATCTAAAGCAAGCTCGAGTGTCAAGTCCCCTCGATTCGGCAAAAACACAAGTCAAGAAGACACTTCAACGCGACATAAAATCAGAATCGCATAAATATAATATGGTGGATAAAGCCATCCAGGCACTTTGTTCGAAAGACAACAGAAATAGTTTCAAAAAAAAATAATATATAAAATAAGTCAGACGACAGAGTTTGGATCGGTAGCCTCAGCATTGGCACCCTCGGCCGGTTCGACGCTAACACCCCCGGCAGGTTCGGCGTTAGCGTCCTCGGCGACATCGTCCTTTGGAGAGGAGGGCTCAACGGATCACTTCTCGGAAAGCATTTCTTTTATGCGATGAGTGTTGGCGTTCGACCCGGACGGATGTGCAACCCCAACCTTCGAAGCCGAGACTTCAAGCGTCTCTCCGCCTGGGAGATTTGGCAAAGGATCCATCTGTACAGGAGAAGGCTTCAAGTCTTCACGAAGATCCGCTGCGAGCCGGTCAAACTCCTTGTAGGCACCTGCCATCTCGGCCTTGCACGCCGTCAGCCTCGTTTTTTCATCCTCAAGAGCAGGAGGATCGGAACCCTGGAGAACGTCGATGAACTGGAGATTCCCCTCGACCTCGGCCAAATCAGCAACCCGGTCCCGAACGTCGCCCTTGAGAAAAGCCACTTTAGCCTCGGCACGAGAGATCCTTGCCCGATACTTATCGGCGAGCTCACGTTTCGCCTCTTGACGGGCCTTCTCGAGGTTCGCCTCGTGCATCTCTCGCTCGGACGAAACCTGCCTCTCTAAGGAAGCCAGATCGGCTTCCAGCTGAGCCCTCTGATCCAAAAGACGCGACGTCTTTTTCTCCGATTCGTCGCGCTGGCGCTTGAAGATGTCTCTCTCGGCTTGGAGGACCTTAACGCGCTTCGCCGATTCTTCCTCTTTCCTGGCGTGGCAAGCCTCCACCTCGTCGAACTTTGTTTTCAAAGAAGCAGCGGAACTGCGGGCGTTCTTAACCCGCCTTTGATCATCTCGGGCTTCTGCCTCGTACCCGAGAATCGCCTCATTAGCTGCGGCGGCGAACTGCACGAAGAAAAGCATAAGTACAAGAAGCGAAACGCATCGGAACATTAACTACCCTGCGAAAAATAATCTTCACCTTAGTCGCTTTGAGGGCCATCTGTGCGTACTTCCTCCGTTTGATGAGTGTGTTTGGAGGAGGAAAGAGAACGCCCGGGGCGAGAATTTTGGAGAAGAGAGCGGCAGCGACCTCAGGGTCGTTGTAGGCCTCTTTGGTCACTTTGGGGTCGGCCTCGGGAACACTGGCCTGCTTTGGGCTCCCCGGCGTCCGCTTCGTCTTCCTCTTCTTCTTTGCCTCGGGCGCCGCAGGCGCATCGGCCGCAGGACGCTTCCCAGACTTTTTATCCTTAACCAAAGGTAGATCGTCTTGAGGGAGCGAAGGGATCGTATCCCCAGGTTTTGTCCCAGACTTCTCCGCGCCTTCTAGCCCTGGAGCATCACGCGCGTCCTTATGCGCGGAGACGGATTCCCGAAGTCCCGAGCCATCCTCTTTCTTTCGCTCGGTGGTTTTCTTTGTGTCTTCTTTTCCCGAACTCGGGAGCGTCACACCATCTTGCTCTTTGCTTCGAGCTCTTGTCGCTCACGAAGAGTTAGCCTTTTCACCATCTCTATTCGGGTGTCTTCGGACGCAGATTCGGAATCGGAATCGCCTGCTTGATAACCGGTAAGGTACAGAGCTCGGGCGTGTTCGATCCGCTGAAGAGAGAAGTTTTTCTTCCAACGGACTTCTCTTTGATTAAAAGCCTTTGCGACCTCCCAAATATCTTCCGGACACCTAAGCACGAGGCGAGGAACTGCGAAACAAAGAACAAAAGGAGTATTAGTAAGGTTAAAACCAATTCGCCCCCATTCCGCCTTAGTTCTCTCGAGCCAATCCTCCGAAACGGAATCATCGTTTTTAAGGACGTAAAAGAATTTGCTTTCTCAGTCCGCGTCCTTGCTCGGGAAGTACTGGATTATCCTACGATCTCTCTTGTTCGAGATGTAGTACACCTCGGCTTTGGATTTACGTCGGATATCCAGAAGGTTCTCGAGATGGCCCAGCGAAAGCTCTATCCCGCACTCATAGCTCAGGGTCAGCAATCCCACAAGATGTCGCAAGGCCCGCGGTGTCAGTTGAGCCAGGGCAAGACCGCGAGACCACAAGTACTCCGAGATAAGCTTCGGGATCGGGAACCATAGCCAGCATTCTTCAAGGAAGATTTCGTAAATCGTGAAATAACCATCTGGCGGGCTATCCGCTCGTTCCATTTTGGAAGGAAGCCGAAATTCTACACCTTCACTGATCCCGAAACGAGCTCGGATGTCTGCTAAAGACCTCGGCGTCGAGAGGGATGAACCTGGCGGGTCGGCAACTATCTTCTTCTTTCGACGCCGAGGTGCTTTTTCCTTTTGAAGTCGCACGAGCTCGTCCAACTCCCGCCTCGCCTTGACTGGATCCCTGTTCCAGTCTTTTTCCTCGGGTTTCGGCTCAGATGGGTCCTTAGACCCTGGGACGTACACCTCGGCACGGTCGGTAGCTGAGAGCTCGGCAGAATGACAAGCGGGAGAAGAGAATATCTTTCTCCCTAACTTAGTCGGGGAATTAACCGAACCCACAGAGTCCTCGAGAACCAAATCACCTCGGGGTGAAGAGAGTCGCGCGCTCGGTTCGCCTTGGGGTGAGAGGATTGGAGTATTCGTCGCACCCAGGGAAGTGGTAGAAGCACCTCGGGATTTATTCACACTCGCCTCTGGGACCACCTCGGTCCGAGAATCGGAGCATGGAAGCGTTACGTTCACCTCGGATATCGCTTTAGATCGAGCACCGGATGAAGAAATTGAAGATCAGTCGAGTCCTCGGAGATCGCTTGAAGATGGATCGGAGAATTCGAAGAACAGCCGGAATACTTGAAGATCGATCGGAGAACTAAAGCGGATGACGGCGGCTCGGCAAAAATCTGAAGAACCCTAATCGAAATCTAAACATAAACAAGAGAGAGAAGGGAGACAAGAAAGAAAACCAACCTTTTGAGAATTTTTGAGGAATGAAGATAGTGAGAGAGCCAAGAGGAGATCTCGGAGTCTTATAGACAAGCCCGCGCGTCGCCTCTGGAACACGCGAGATGGTTCCGCTTCCCGAGGCGAGCTCAAACTTGATAGACGGATAGTGGGCCTTAAGAGATAATCGTAGGCCCAAGTTCAACAGTGTCGGCCCAAAACCGAAAGCCCAGACAAGAAAGAAGAATCATAAAAATTTCCTAAGTGTCAAAAGCTCCGAGGTGAATGATTCACGCGGGAAAAGTCAAAGCAAAAGCCCGGTCCAATAACAACACTACGTCGGTCGCGAATAACACGCTTCGGCAAAGGCGTTGAGCGCCGAGCAAAAGAATCAACACCTCGGTGACTAGTTTCACACCTCGCCTCGGTAAACAAGTTCACCTTGGTAAGAAATCGAGAGCCGAGCCAATCACTCGAAAACGTCTCGGCGATAAGTTAACCGAACG
>JAHZTW010000003.1:49375899-49388508 GCA_020283515.1 Alliaria petiolata
TATCGACCTTACTAGCTCGATATGAAGCTCGATATGGTGCTAAAGATCTTCTTCATTGGCTGTATCGACCTTACTAGGTCGATACAAATGCTCGACACACGTCTTGAGCCTTCCTGTTGGTGTGTATCGACCTTGGTAGGTCGATACAAATGCCCGATATGCATGCTCCATCTTCTCGGTTGGACTGTATCGAGCTTAGTAGCTCGATGCATCTGCTCGATATGGATTAAAATAGCTGTAACTTTCTAACCTGGGGTCCGAATGACTTGATTACAACGGCATTAGAAAGCACACTGGATGCTATAAAACTTTGAATAAGGCTTCAGAGTCTGAATCTAAGTGTAAGACCTTCTTCCGGAACCATACATTTCGCACCTTTAAATGCTCGATATGCTTCTTAAAGACTTTTGCTTCTCATTTGGCTGCTTCTCTTCCTCCTCTTGATCATCCATGAAACTTCATATGGTCCTACAAGCCTCCAAAACACCTAATAATGACTCAATATGTACAAATATGCAACAACCTAAGGTAAAAGTCACTAAACTCTAATATGAATGCAAATGGGACTAAAAGTTGGTAAATGAATGCAAAAGTACATGGAAAACTATCTAACATGAATGCTAAAATATGATAAATTATGAGTCTATCAGCTAATCACTATACATTTATCTCAAGGTCGTCCTTTTTTGTAGCAAGTCCTTTTTTGGAGCAAATCCTTTTTATAGGAAGTCCTTTTTGTAGCAAGTCCTTTTTGGAGCAAGTCTTTTTTGTAGCAAATCGTTTTTGGAGCAAGTCCTGTTTAGTAGCAAGTCCTTTTTGGAGCCAGTCCTTTTTTGTAGCAAGTCCTTTTTGTAGGAAGTCCTTTTTGTTGCAACAGTCCAAAACGACTCAGTCATTTCGACGAGCTCGTCTCTTTGTAATCGTTCGATATTGCTCTCGTTAATAAGAAAATTCTCGGATCCATTCACCATCACCTTTTTTCACACTTAGCCGGATTTCGGTACAAACAGTTCGCGACGTCTGTGGGGACTAGATAATTATTCTACAAAAAAAGGAGAGCAAATTCGACGATGACAGAAGGGACGACTACAACATCAACGAGGCCGACCTCTTCAACGTCAGCAAGGCCGACATCCACGATTTCAGGGACGCCGATCTTCGGGGCATCCACAATGCCGACCCCCACGACCCTGAAAATGCCGATCTCCACGATGTCCGAAATGCCGACCAACGCAGCACCAGAAACGCCGACCCCAGCCACGACGACAACAAGGCCGACCTCAATGGCCTCGGTGTACCAAACTTACACACCACCGACGGGACCAGCTTTTCTGACGGCAACAACGAGGATGTCCTTTTCCGATCCGACGAGGGTGGCCAGGGGGACCGCAAACCCGACATGTTCCGTGAGATTGGAAGCGCCCGATAACACTCATATTTTACTCATAAAACCTATTATTTCAAGATCATTTACAAGTGTTTTAACCACATTTTCAACGGTTTTTAAGTGATTTCCACGTTTCCTAGTTCTAAGAGTGATTTCAGGGAAATTGGACAAAAAGAACACATTTTGGAGCAAAACGGGAACTTCAAGAACATGTGCTCGGAGCCATAAGTTTAGCATCAGATGACGACCTTCCCACCACAAGATCAAGCTCATATTTGGAGACGAGATAGCCCTTTCAGCTGTCTTTCATGCCGAGGTGGTTTGAGTTCAATCCCACGGTCGGATCTCAAAGTAAGAAGGAAGTAAGAAGGTCTGTCAGACACATCCCCAGAAGAAAGACGGCCGCGCCACAGATCCGCAGAAGACCAGTGGCCGCGCCACAACTGGTCGCTCGCGCGGCCAGACTATTCCAGCCCATCCCGAGCCCGTTTGCACTTATCAGATATTTCCCGAGGTTAAAACGCGAAGCCCACTTTCTGAAGACAGGAGAACCTATATAAAAGGGCCTTAGGGTTTCACAAGAGGCGTGACCTCACACACAGCTTTTCAGAAACACTTTTCACGCCGCAGAGAGAAAGAGAGAGAGAGAGAGAGAGAGAGAGAGAGAGAGAGAATTCGACGCCCCCGGAGTTGAAGACCTCGAGAGAGAATTCCTCTTGAGCCGCCCACTCCTTCCTCCTTTCCTTTTCATCTTTTGTTGTTTAGTTCTTTGTCTTTCACTACTTTAAGAAGATCTCTTCAATCGATTTCTCTTGAAGAAGTATTCTCACTTTGTTTCTTATTCAATACAAATCGCACCTTTCATATTCAAGGATGTCTCTCTTTCCCATGAACGAGTAGTCATCTAGGTGGGTTTTTAAGGGGGTTTTCGAAGGGGTTTAATCATGGATTGATTTCGCTAGGTTGATAGAGATATAGTTCCTTTAGGTATCTTCGGTTACGTCTTGCTCTTATTGCATGTTTGCTTCTCTGATCAATTAGCAACTGATTCCAGGATGGCTAGATACACGAACGTGTGGTCTATTGTCTAGATCTAGAAGTTAACGACCGGATCGCACCGTAGGATGTTTAGGCATATCGATGGACCGCACCGCGAGTGTTTACAAATAGGTGAATGATATGTATGCACGTCTGTCTCGCATCGTGGGATGAGAATTCATATCCGCGGTGTAAGACAAACGTAGGTGGCTGGATCCGCGAAAGCGGAGTAGTCATAGTTGACCGTTTCAGCTTAAGAACCTACCCCATTGAATCATTTAGAACTTATCCTATTGCTTGTTAGAACCGATCCATGAACCCCGGAGAACACCCCTGAACCCAACGCCTTTTATTTATTGATTTACAACCGTTTAATTCTTTTCCGCTGCTTGATATTACTATTGCAAACCGTGACAAACTATACCCCAAGTCCCCTTTGGTTTAAAGAAGTTAGAAATCTTAGGACTTTTGCAAACAACAATCTCTGTGGATTCGATCCCTTAATATACTACTGTGATTGTTGTGCACTTGCAGCTATCTTAGGGGTAAAACTTGAAGTAACAAACCCCACCGCATCAATTTTTTAATTTCTCTTTTAGACCACATTGAATTTCAAGCTTTTCCGTTCATTGCTCACGATTTTCTTGTGTTTACTTCTTATGTTTCAGGTGTATGACCACTAGGAGGAACGCTTCCAACGTCTTGCCCCGCCACATCGAGATTGACAGACACGAAAAAGAAATCCGAAGGTTAAGAAGACAGATCAGCATGGCCGAAAACGAGGCCGCTCTTGAGGTTCAACGAAACCGCGAAGAAGTTCTTCGCAACACTGGTCGGGCACCCAACGATCTACAAGATGGGGAGCCACAGTTCGACAACAACGAAAACGCTATCAACCCCCTCCCCGAGGCTGACTCGGACGGAGACGAACGCGATCCTGCCTTGCGACAAGGAGGACACAACCCAATCATCGGTAATGGCGCGAACCAAGCAAACCCTATCGTCCAACCAGATGACCGAGACGCCATCAGACCTGTTCTACCCGCCAAACAACCCATGCGAGTGAGGAACCGACCATAGACGAACGATACTCCTGATCAGCACTTCCAGAATCGAGCCACGATTCAAGTTAACGTCCCCACATGAGGACGAGTTGGAGATCAAATCGCAGATCATCTCTTTGGTGAAGCAAAATCAGTTTCACAGGCTATCAAACGAGCACCCGATGGACCACAACGAGTTATTTGAAGAAATTTGCAGCACTGCAAAGACGAACCGAATCCCTCCCGACTATCTGAAATGCAAGCTATTCCCATTCTCTTTGAGCGACAAAGTTCATAGATGGCTAAAGACTTTACCACCAGGATCGATCACTAACTGGGTGGAATGCAAGTCAGCTTTCTTCAATCATTTCTACAATAATTCTCGATCCAACCTGCTGAGAAATAAGATCCAAGGTTTTCAACAAGGACCGGTCGAGTCATTCTTTGAAGCATGGGAGCGATTCAAAGACTATGAACGCGACTGTCCTCACCATGGTTTCTCCGGAGCCAGCTTGCTAACCACGTTCTACCGCGGACTGCAGGCTAGATATCAACTCTCACTCGACACGGCCAGCAATGGAGACTTTACAACAAAGACGGAGCGACAAGGGCGCGCACTCACCGAGAACCTCGCTGTAAACTTCTGTAAAAAAGCTCATGTTCCGAAAATATCCGTTTTGCTCCCTTTTTCCTAAGTATTCCTGAAAAGAGTCTTGGACACACAAATACTCGAAATCTACTAAATATACATTAATACCTTAGTAAAATTCTTATTAAAGCATACACTTATGATGGTAAAAATGGGTAAAATATGCATGTTATCAACTCCCCCAGACTTAAATCTTTGTTTGTCCTCAAACAAAACAGAAATCGAAGTAAGGAAAAGAGGTTTGAAAACGTGGAAACTCACCAATACTTGGGAACTCATCAAGTTTAGCAATCGACCTGGTTGAGCCACGTAACTCGGAATTCAGCTTCAAGGCGTTTGGGTCTAGTTACCTTGAACTTTTCACCCTTCCCGGATACGCTTCATGGTCCCTTTGAGTATTTCGAGCTTTCTCTTGTTGACCTCTTTATTCATTCAAACTCCTCTGTTTGGCTCTTCCCTTGTGCGTTCTGAATGGATCTTTTTGAGGACGTTTTGGACATCCTTTATACTTCCTCCAGGGTCCAAGATTGGTTCACTTCCACTACTTAAGGTCGTGGAATGAGTGCTCCTTGTGAGAGTTGCTGGATAGAAAGTCTTCTTGTTGAGTTTGGAGAAGCGCACTTGTTGGTTCAGCTTGTCAATCAAAGCTCGAACAGGTGCAGCAAATGAAGAGGCAAGGAACAACAAGCGATTTGCATCCTTCTTTGTCTCCATAGTGTGAGAGACAGTAGGCATGAAATCATCCTCAACTTGAGGCAGCAAGTTTTGCTTGAAACCAAACAGATTTGATGACGGACGCTCTTCATGGTGGATGGCCGTCATCGGGCCTTGAAGCTCGAAACTCCTATGACTTCTGCAATGGCCCTTACCATGAGATTGACATCACCTCCTAAGTCATAAAGAGAGACACAAAATTCAACTCCCTTGATTGAGCATGAAACCGAAAGTTTTCGCGGATCATATATCTTTGAAATCGTCGTCAAGGGCAGTTCTCGTGTCACCATTAGTAGCTTCTTCTCCATCAGATTAGATTCACACTCAACGTGGTGAGGAGCTGGAGTAAGAGGATGCCCTTGGTAGTGGAGTTGAGGCTCCTTGTTGTTGGGACTTTCGTCTTCAAGGTGCTCAGGCGGATGGGCAGAGTTGAAGTCTTCTTGAGGCGCAGAGAGAGAAGTAGGAAAAGAAACAGGTCCTTCTTTTTCTTGATGTATGACTTCATTAGCATGAGTAGGAGGATCTGAGAAACTCAAATCTAATGACTTCTTTCGAAAATCACTATCTTTGTCTTCCACCTTGGCGTGACGAGTCTTTGGACTCTTTTTTTCATCTCTTGGAACTTCATGCATCTCTTCTGTAAGCTCGTCTTCTTTGGTGGTAGCGTCGCTGTGCTCTTCGCGATCTACTTCATCGTCTTCTACGAGGGAGCCATATATAATGTCGAGCTTCTCAATGAACTCAATTTCTGCTTGCACTCCAACGTCGCACAGACGGCCGACTTCTTCGATATCTTCTAACCCAATATTGAGCTGAAATTTTTCTTCCATAGCTGAATACAGCGTCGATTCGAACATCTCGATATTAATATCGGATTGTAGATACGCAGCGGATATGAGCTTGTCATATTCTTCCTTGGAAGGAGATCCAATAGGATGTAGTATCCTATCATAGTTGGTGGAAAGGTCGCAGATGGTCGCAGCGAGATCGTTGATCAGGATGCGGGCTTTCTTCATCTCAAATGCCTCCGAAAACCAGAAACAAAAACGAAATTAAAGAAAAAGGATGTATTTGAGTTGTGATCCTAACCTTTGTTTTGAACAGCAGAACGCAGCCTCCCCGGCAACGGCGCCAAAAGCTTGATGGGGTCTAAATAGTCGTCCGAGATTGGAGGATTTCTTTGGGGACTCGTCGAGCTTTGAATTTGTAAGACCCTAAGCTGCAAGTGCACAGCGTGCGTTGTAGTACTTAGGGTATCGAACCACAGGGAGGAGGTCAGCTGCAAAACAGAGAATCAGGGAAAGCAAAGACGCAGAGAATTGGGGGTTTGTAGGATTGTGTCACGGTTTCAGTATCTATTGAATGCAGGAATCGAAAAGCAAGTTTATATAGAGCTGGTTGTCAATCAACTCTATATCAGACGTGAATCAAAGTAAGCAGTGCAGGAAAAGTAAGTATAGAAGTGCGTAAATCTCAATTGAAAAGCAGATGGGGAAACATGTTGGGGATCTTTTCGGGAAATCTATGGGGCTCTAACTAGAAATTAAACACACGAAAGTTAAGCAAATGAGACTAGGCGATTTTCCCTAAACTGATTCACTGGTTTTAACAACCTAACTCTATCAAGCAAGGGAAATCTGTGAACATATATTTCCCAGGTATAATGTCGTATCATGCGTCCTAGACGAACACGCAGTAAGATCGGGACGATAAACATTCAGACATCTTTTAAAGGATGATCTCTACCCTTTTTTGGTATAGATCTGAGATTCAGGACATTCGTCGCTCTCAAGACCCTGCGATCAGACTTCTAGTTAGCTACGCTAGACTCAAGCAATAAGAACGAATATGGTGAGACAGAAAACTGATAGTAGGATTTTTCCTCTTTCAATTAATGTCTACTACTCATGTCATTGTAGTATTTGGGAGGTCAATCCAAATGGGGTTAAGATTAACAACACTAAGAATACATGAAACTATTTAATCTAAGCCAAACTCAATATTGAAGGAGACAAGGCACTAATAAGCTTTTATTACAAGCTAAAAGGGATACTACAAGACTAATTATATGAGCTAAGGCCTTAATTTTAACTAATTAAGCACTAATCAAGAGATTAACTACTAATCAAGATTATCAAATTAACTAAAACGAAACCTAGGGATGGAATCATTGATTTGGGAAACTAAATGGACAACCTTGCAATCATTTAAGCAACTAATCAAGCTAACTCTATGCCTAGAACACTTAAACAAGATTAAACCATGATGTGTGGCACTAATCCCTTTCTTAATCACCCTAATGAACTAATGATGTTTTAGCATTAGGATAATCAACAAGCATTAAATTCAAGTCTAAATGGCATGATAAACACTCTAGACAACTAATGTCTTAGGCTAGAAATGTAAATCTCTTATTAAGTTGGTTCAAGCATTTCATCAAACACTTGGTGGGTGTATGAAATGCTTATGATCCAAAATAGCAAAGATTAGCTATTTGGCATTAGGAATCACTTAATAAGAAGAGAGAATGAAAGAATCTATCCTAGATTGCAAGATTAATCCATTAGAAAACCCTAAATCTAACCCATCCCCAAGTTTCTAAGGAACTACTCACTAACCATACTTAAACCCATCAAATCAAAGATTAGAGAAAGGTTAAACATGATTAGAGAAAGATAAAACAAGAAATCTAAGAAAGATAATGCATTAAACTCAAAAGATTCAAGCTTAAACAAAGTATTTGCCCAAGGTGGCTAAAAGTTTAAGCTAAGAACAAGAGAATAAAAGTTGGGATAAAAAATTAGGTCTAAAGAGTATTTATAGGAGGGACCCAAAGGGTAGACAAAGAAGATTCGTCTGGGAGAATTTCGACGAGGTTCGTCGAACATACTCGTCGAAACTTCACCCTGGAGGAAAGTTTCGACGAAGCTTCGTCGAACAGAGTCGTCGAACGGGTCTTCAAGCGTCGATCATCTTCACGCGTCTGGATAAGTTTCGACGAGGTTCACCGAAACTACTCGTCGAAACTTCACCCTGGAGGAAAGTTTCGGCCAGCTACGTCGAAACTTCTGGTCGAAACATCGTCCTGGAGAGAAGTTTCGGTCAGCTACGTCGAAACTTCTGGTCGAAACTTCTTCAGGATTCTTCTTCTCCATCTTTTTGGCAACTTCTTGCTCTTCCAAGTGATGTGCCATTCCTCTCCAACTCCATTGTTGCCTCCACAGCATCCATGTTACCTGATCAAGACTCCAAATGCACCAAAACATGCAAGGACTATGCAAAAACACTCTAGGACTCTAAATGATACAATGCAACACAATGATGCTATATTAGACTCCTAAATGATGAGAAACTTATACTAAATGGATGCTAAAATGATGCAAAATATAGACATATCAACTCCCCCAAACTTGCCTTTTGCTTGTCCCCAAGCAAATGAAACACAAGCTAAGGAGAGAGGTTTGAAAGTGGGGACTCAAATCCAAAGGTGCCAAGCAAATGAATCAATTCAATGGTCCTAGTTAGCAGTTCTAGGATGCCTTTTATGCAAATTTCTACTCCAAAAGGTCTAGCCATACCCATACTCATTCAAGTGAACCCAAGCCTCAACCTACACAAGCATTCATTTTCACCAACTCTTTAACATTCATTAAGTAGTAACCATGGATCATGAATCATACAATGCTAGAAAACTTGTTTGGTTTTTGGGTAAGGTTTTGAGATAAAAATGATCTCAACTTCATGGGGTTCCAATGCAAGGGATCTCTCAATGAACAAGTGAACTTTGGCAAAATGCTAAGAGTAAAAAGCAACCTATGCATACAAGGACAAACTTCCATCTACCCTTTGTAACACAATTGTCTTCACTCTCATTTTTCTTTTAAGCTCACTCACCAAGTCCAACCTAAGCTACCCATTACAAGGCAATTCGCCAAACCCATAAGCTCAAACCACTTTCTCCTTTTCTCTTTTAAGTACTTGGGGAAAACTTCTTCTACAACCACAAGTGTTGGCACACTTTTACTTCAAGCTCTTTCTCTTTTCATTCACAATTTGCTATCCTCTTTCTTATAACATCTTAGCCATATTTTTTTCTTTTTCTTGGCTCTTTTACTTTTCTTTTCTAGAGGATTTCTTTTCTTTTCTTAACACTTAGAGCACAATATACAATGCCAACACTTGTTCCAAATATTTTCGTTTTCCCCCTTTCACCATCTCAACTTCGCCCACTTACTTGTTCCACATCAAATATCAAGCCAAAATTCCCACCCAAGAATCCTATCCTATCATCTAGCTCATTGTTCTCGAGCTAGCTACATGGAAGCCTATCCTTGTCGCTCTAAACTCAACACTTTTTGCTAAGTTCACAAGATGAAAAAGGCCTAATGCACTCAATAAGGAAGAGGTTTCAAAGGAAGCTTAGTTTGGGAATTCGTTTTCAACCGCTCTAAAGATGAGAGTCGGCTATTTGGGTTAACAAGAGTGGTAAAAGGAAAGAAGATAACCCAAATATGTATATGGTATCCACAAGTTCTCTAGCAATGCATAACCATGATAATTACTTGTTCAAATTAGGTTCAAGTTCAAGAGAGTTGGTTTCTATTCAAAGCTTGCTTCAATTAAAACTTGAATATCAAATGGTGAGGTCCAAGTAGGGTTCAACTTTAACTTTCAAAATTTGCACACAAAGCATCAAACAACTATTAACTAGGGCCTTGAACTAATTCATGAGTTTAACACCTTACAAGGAAAAATCATCATTGTCCCCTATGCATGAATGCAATCCTATATGAAAGCTAGACTCAATCCTACTTATGTAACAAATGCAAATGCAACTACATGCTATTTTTTTTTGAAATTTTCGAAATTTTTCCAATTTTTTTGGTTTTTTCTATGCCATAGATGTATGCATGAGACTCAAGAATGCATGAGAAAGAAAAATAAGATCACAAAACACAAGATCAAATACACCATACTCCCCCAAACTTAAATTACACAGTCTCTTGTGTAATCTAAGCTTGGAGAAGATTTCAATATGCAAAATAAAAATCTAAATGGTATTTACAATGGTTTGGAATGGTACCTTGATCAAAAACGCATGGAGGAGGAGGAGTATGAATCCATGGAGTATGATGGATTGCTTGACTGAGGGGTGGGAGATCTCATAGCCCTCCATACTCAACCTAAAACTTTCAAAAACTCAAAGAAACATTATTAAAGAACAAAAACATGAATATATACAAGGATAACATGGGAATGCCTCCCAAGAGCGCTTTGTTTAATGTCTCTTAGCTTGACTTTCCTTACAAATCCTTTTAGGCTGGCTTAAGGGTGAAGTGGGTGGCTGGAGATGTGAATGAGTGTGAACTTTGTGGCATGTCCATGGTGTAGACAGTAAACATCATCTCTTGCACCTTTTTCTCATCCTCCTCTAAACCGGGTGGAAGAATGAGCCTTGCCTTTGAGAATGGTTTTGGCATTCCTTTGCACCTGACTTCGCACTCAATGGAACTTCCTTTGAGTTCCAATGGATGTAAACTCAAAGTGTTCCCTGACACAGCACGTCCATTACCAATCTCATCCTTAGCTTTCTCAAGCAATCTCACCAATGCCCCTTTAGCCTTCCCTTTCTTGTTTGGTGGTTCCTTCTTGTTGGTGATTTCCTCGTCATGGCCAAACAGCATGAGCATTGACTCACCATCAGGCTCTTCTTCAGCTTTGAACTTAATCCTAGGCTCAGCTTTGTCCATCCTAGCTCCATCCTTAGGATTTTTGGTGAAACTCATGAAAGACCCCTTGTTCTTGCCTTTCTCTTTTGTTGATTTCGTCTTGAAAGGTGTTTCGTCTTCACAAACAAATAGAGTCAGTAGGGACTCACCATCAGGCTCTTTTTTAGCAGTAGATCTAAGCTTAGGCTCAGCCTTATCCTTGCTTGTACCCGAGACACAACCAATCTCAGCCTTTCTTGGCAAATTCACCGAAATCTCATCCAACTTGGGCTCATCAAACAAAACTTGAGTTGTGGAGATAGAAGCAGCTCCTTTACCATTCTCTAATTCCTTGATTTTGGAGGCTAATGTCTCAAGTGTGGACTTAAAGCCCTCTTGTATACTACCCATGTTGGTATGGATATCATCCAACTCCTTATCCATTTTCATTGCACCATTCTCTTGACCATGTAAGAGTTGTTGGAGCATACTTTGAATGGTCTCTTGAGAAAGAGGACTAGAGTTTTGTCCTTGTTGCACAGAACGTGGGTCTTTTACCATGAAGTTGGCTTTCTCATGGTGTTGCTCATTAGCCAAATCAACTCCTCCTTGTTTCGCTTGTATGAGTTTCTCCAAGCGCTCCAATTTATCTTGCAAGTCCTTCCATGTGGAGTCTTCACTTGATCTCTCTAGAGGTGTTGCAACATGCCTTTCATAGTAGCTTTCACTAGTCTTGGCCAAGTTCTCAACAAGTAGCTCTCCTTCTTCTATTGTGAGGTTTTCAAAACGCCTTTTGCTAGCCACATCCAATGTCCATTTGTGATCCTTAGCAACACCCCAATAGAAAATGCTAAGGATTGCTTGTTTCTTGAACCCATGATGTGGACAATCCCTAGTGTATCCTCTAAGTCTCTCCCATGCCTCATGAAAGGTCTCATGGATGCCTTGCTTGAAGCCCAAAATGTCTCTCCTAATTTGGACTGTTTTTTTATGTGGGATAGAACCTTAGAAGGAAGATCCTTTGACAATCATCCCAAGATTTGACCAAATGAGATGGTAGAGCTCTCTCCCATTTTTGGGCCTTTTCTCCAAGTGAGAAGGGAAATAGAATGAGCTTGATGCTATCTTGGGGCACACCTTCAATGCTAAACAAGTTGCACAACCTCTCAAAGGAGTCCACATGATCATAAGGATTCTCCAGTCCATTCCCTAAGAACTTAGAGCATTGAATTGACCTCACAAGACTTGGCTTGATCTCATAGGCTTTGGCTTCTATTGGAGGAGGATGGATTCCAAATCTCAACTCATGATAATGAGGAGCATCAAAGCTACCAATTGTTGGCTTGTTCTTTTGAGCTTGGGGGGAGAGAGGTACACGTTCTTGAGGTTGTGGAGTTGGGAGAATGCTTTTTTGGTTGTTCTTCTCCAACACCTCAAGTAATCTTGTCTTTCCATGTCTCTTCTCTTTAGTTTGGTACATTTGAAAGCATAAGAGAATCAAGGAAGACAAGTTAGTAACCACAAATAAGAAAAAATTCATCATCTCAATCAAATAGAGATGAGCAAACAAGGTAAAATAAAAGCTTAGTCTCAAAGAGATTCAAAATCCTAACGGTTAATGCTAAACCCCAATGGCAACGGCGCCAAATTGATAGTAGGATTTTTCCTCTTTCAATTAATCTCTACTACTCATGTCATTGTAGTATTTGAGATGTCAATCCAAATGGGGTTAAGATTAACAACACTAGGAATACATGAAACTATTTAATCTAAGTCAAACTCAATATTGAAGGAGACAAGGGACTAATAAGCTTTTATTACAAGCTAAAAGGGATACTACAAGACTAATTATATGAGCCAAGGCCTTAATTTTAACTAATTAAGCACTAATCAAGAGATTAACTACTAATCAAGATTATCAAATTAACTAAAACGAAACCTAGGGATGGAATCATTGATTTGGGAAACTAAATGGACAACCTTGCAATCATTTAAGCAACTAATGAAGCTAACTCTATGCCTAGAACACTTAAACAAGATTAAACCATGATGTGTGGCACTAATCCCTTT